>OV702294.1:174514479-175139479 GCA_916181665.1 Avena sativa | reverse complement strand
GAGGTCATTCTTGGCACAAAAATCAAACAAAAAGGATAAGGAGAGGTCATTACCGAAGTAATAACTTCCAAGACTCAAGTAAACTCTTCGGTTATCTCCCAACAAGTACTTTTATTTAACGCCTTTAAGTTAGGCACAAGAAGCAAGAAGAATCAAGTATTTTCAAATGAAGAAGCATTACATCAAACCTTGCTTTCAAAGGAGGAGCAAAAAGAAACTTCTCTCTCCTCATAGGGAAGTGTTAAATACCTTTCTTGAATGGAAAATGATATTTAATGGTGCCTTCTTTCATATCAATGATGGCACCAACTATTCTAAGAAAAGGTCTTCCCAAAGTAATAGGACGAGAAGCATTGTATTCAACATCCAAAACATAGAAATCAACAGGGACATAAGCATTGTTAACCATAATGAGAACATCATTAATACTCCCCATGAGTTTCTTCTTAGCATTATCATTGAGTGGGACATCCAAATAACAATCTTCCAACGGTGGCAAATCAAGCATTTTATAAATCTTCCTAGGCATAATAGAGACACTAGAACCAAGATCACATGAAGCTTTGAGATCAAAGTCATTCACTTGCACATTAATAATGGGTTCCCAACTATCTTCTACCTTCCTAGGAATAGAAGCTTTGTGTTTTAGCTTCGCTTCCTTAATCTTAACAAGAGCATCTGTAATGTGTTTAGTCAAAGCAACATGCATATTACTAGCATCAGGACTTCTAGCAAGCTTTTGTAGGAACATAATCACTTCAGAAATATTGCAACCATCAATATCAAAGTCAAACTTAGCATCACTAGTAGTAGGCTCAATAGGCTTAGGCATAGTAGGAAGAGGAATAGGGACTACTTATGGTTTAGTGGTGATGGTGCACACACTATTGTTTCTATCAATTTTAGCTTCCCTTTCCCACTTAGCATGTAGTTGGGCTAACAGTCTAACATTTTCATCAATAGTAACTTGTATGACATGATTGGCAGCAAAGGTACTTTCCATAGTTTCAGGTTTAGCAACCATTTTATTAACCAAAGAAGTTTGAGCTTCATACAAAGAGGATATATTTTTCTCAACATTTAAAAGATTTTCCTCTATAGCCTTATTGAAAGTGGTTTGTTTACTAATAAAGTCTTTGAGCATGACCTCAAGTTCAGAGGGGGCACTTCTAGCATTATTGTAAGAGTTTCCATAGGAATTGCCATTATTAGGAGGATAAGGTCTATAATTGTTACCACCAAAATTACTCCTATAAAAATTGTTGTTGAAATTGTTGTTTCTAATGAAGTTCACATCAACTTGATCTTCTTGAGCAACCAAGGAGGCTAAAGGAACACTATTCGGATCTAGATCAGCTTTCCCATTAACAAGCATAGCCATAATAACATCAATCCTTTCACTCAAAGAGGAAGTTTCCTCAACAGAATTTACCTTCTTACCATGTGGAGCTCTCTCAACATGCCATTCAGAGTAGTTAACCATCATATTATCAAGGAGACTTGTTGCAGCACCCAAAGTGAGGCCCATGAATGTACCTCCAGTAGCGGAATCCAAAAGATTTCTTGAGGAGAAGTTCAAACCTGCATAAAAAGTCTGGATAATCATCCAAGCAGTGAGTCCATGAGTGGGGCAATTCTTAACCAAAGATTTTATTCTTTCCCAAGCTGGAGCAACATGTTCACTATCAAGTTGTTTAAATTTCATAATGTCACTTCTCATAGATATAATCTTAGCAGGAGGATAGTACTTTCTAATAAAAGCATCTTTGCACTTAGTCCAAGAATCAATATTATTTTTAGGCAAAGATAGCAACCATTCTTTAGCTTTTCCTCTCAAGGAGAAAGGAAAAATCTTGAGCTTAATAATATCTCCATCTACATCCTTATACTTTTGCATCTCACAAAGTTCAACAAAGCTATTAAGATGGTCAGCAGGATCATCAGAACTAGCACCAGAAAATTGCTCTCTCATCACAAGATTCAACAAAGCAGGCTTAATTTTATAAAAGGTAGCATCAGGAGGTGGAGCAATAGGTATGCTAAGGAAATCATTGTTGTTGGTGCTAGTGAAGTCACACAACTTGGTGTTTTCAGCAGAGTTCATTTTGGCAAAGGTGGACAAGCCAAAAAAGCAGCAGCAGCTAGAGCAGGAAATAATTCTTTTGTGTTTTTGAATAAAGAAAGCAAACCAAACTAAACTATTTTTTTGGGGTTTTTTGAAAAGAGGCAAACAAAACCAAGCAAAAGAAACAAAGCAAACTAAAAACAAAGTAAAGAGAAAGGAAGTGAAGGACTCCCCTAGTGAAGACGTCCTTAGACTCCCCGACAACGGCGCCAGAAAAGCTTGATGCAGCGCTGAGTTGATGTAGGAGCGCTTCATTGGGAACCCCAAGAGCAAGCTGTGAAGCAGCACACCAGCAAGTTTTCCCTTAGTAAGAAACCGAGGATATCGAACCAGTAGGAAGAAGGAAACGTCATACAGGTGTTGGAAGCAACACGAAGACCTGCACAACACAAACTCAAGACTTTGCCCCAACGAATCAGTGAGGTTGTCAAGCTCACCGGTTTGCTATAACAAAGGATTAAACATATGGTGTGGAAGGTAATGGTGGTTTGCAGCAAGTAAACAAGTAACCGTGGAGGATGTATCAATGGTAAAGATTGGACCGGGGTCCATAGTTCACTAGAGGTGCTCTCCTTAGATAGATAACATGGCATGAAGGGTAAACAAATTACAGCAGGGCAATTGACAGGAACTGAGCAAGGCATAACAATGCAATTACTAGTCAGAAAGATCCTATGAGATTCGATTGGGCAATACAACAAGATACATAGACCGCCATCCAACTACATCTATGACTAGAAGTCCACCTTCAGGTTATCATCCGAACCCCCTCTAGTATTAAGTTGCAAGCAACAGACAACTGCTTTAAGCAAAGTGTGTAAGGTAAACGTTCCACATGTTCCATGAACAAGAGACCGTTGTTTTCTCCCTGGTAGCAATAACACATCTACAACCGAAGAGATTTCTGTCACTTCCCTTGAAAACTAGAGGCATGAACCTACTATCGAGCATAAATACCCCTTCTTGGAGTCACTAGCAACTACTTGGCCAAGATAGCTACTAACAACGGAGAGCATGCAAGATCACAAACAACACAAACATGATGGAATCATAAAGACAAAACCATTAATCAAACCAACATAATAATCTCAATATCCATCAGATCCCCGCAAACACAACATTCATGATTACAAATAGATTAGATCTTGATCATGAATGGATCTTACAAGATCTATACATGAAAGAACAAGGAGGATATACAACCATCTAGCTACTACATGGACCCATAGTCCAAGGTGAAACTACTCACGCATCATACCGGAGAGAAGGCCTCTGGGATGATCTCCCCTCCGGTAGGGTGATGGGAAGAACTTCAGATCCCCCGATCTAGGGACGATGGTGTCGGCGGCTACAAAAGGTTTCGTGGAATATTGATCGGGTACTTAGGGTTTCTGCATCGGGGGCTTTTTATAGGCGAAGAGGGAGGCCGAGACGGTGGCCAGGGGACCTACACCCTGCCTAGGCACGGGGCAGGGCCCACCCGCGCCTAGGGGCGGTCTAGGCGCCCTGGCGCGCCTCTCTGTCTCCCCTCTAGACTTCTTGTTCCCCATGAAAATTTATTGACTTTGATGTTTGTCCCGTCCAATTCCGATAATATTTCCTTACTAGCTTTTTTGGAACCAAAAACAGCAGAAAACAAGCAACTGACACTGTGGCAACTTGTTAATAGGTTAGTACCAGAAAACATGTAAAAATCACCTCAAAGTGTAGACAAAGCAAAGCAAAGTAGATACTAAACAAGCATGGATCATCAAAAATTATAGATACGTTTCCGACGTAGTGTTTGGGACATAGTATTTGAGAACACCCACTGCTGAAGACACTGCTCGGATCCTCATAGTCAATTAAAGTAGAGGATTTCCTAGTATGCTTGGAAGTATGGACTGCATGTATTGGCACTGGAAGAATTGTCCATTTGCATATCAGGAAATGTACAAATGCCACAAAGGAGGTTATAGTGTGATACTTAAGGTAGTTGCTACACATGATCTTTGGATCCGTCACTCCTTTGGCACGGCAGGATCGAATAACGACATCAACTTCCTTCAGTCCTAAAATGTCTTTGCCAAGCTTGTTGAGGTTCATTGCTCTCCTGTGGACTTTGAGATCAACGGGCACCACTACAACAAGGGATGCAATCTTGCAGATGGCATCTATCCAAGATGGCCAATCTTTGTGAAGACTATCTCGAACCCGATGCTCCCCAAGCATGCTCAGTTTTCCAAGAAACAAGAAGCTTGCAGGAAGGACATAGAGCAGACATTTGGTGTGCTCCAGCAAAGGTTTGCAGTTGTCCGGTTTCCTGCTATGACCTGATCGAAATATCAGATGTGAGAAGTGATGAACTGTTGTGTGACCTCGCACAACATGATGATTGATGATGAGAGGAAGGACCCAATGAATTTGGTCGAGCAGAGCAAGCCATACTACAGACAGAGACCTCTTACAGAGCCGGATCACCAGGTGCTGCCAACCTAGGCTGCCTTTATCGCCATGCGTTAGAAGATCCGAGACCCGGTAATGCATCAACAGCTGCAGGATGATATGGTTGAACACATATGGACACGCATGGGCAACATATAGATGCCGAGCATAAACTGACCGAACTAGGCCGAACTATATTGTATTTTTAGTCTATGTTAAACTATGTTTAATTTCATGTCGAACTATGTTTAAATTCATACCGAATTATGCCGAACATTGCTCTGCATTTATATTATGTCGAACTACGCCGAAATCTGGTCAAATTTGAACCGAATTTGGACAGAAATTTGCCGAGTTTGCGTCGTCTGGAAACTCGAGTGGGAAAGTGGGCGCCCGGAAAACGCCCAACGAGTGGAGGTGCTCTTAGTCATAGAAAGCGACGGAAACATATTGAACATCAAACAGTTAGGAATTCTCGAATCTGACGGCTCCGCAACTGGGGGATCGGGGCGTCGGATCCCCGGGGGACGCTCACTCAGCTCTGTCCCTCTCCAACAAATATTAGCCATCCGCTTGTGGATCCCTACTCCCTTCGTGACTTCAGCAATTTCTCTACTCCCTCCGACCCATATTAATCGACTCACATTTGTCTAGATTTGAATGAATCTAGACACTATTTAGTATATAGGTTTATTCAAATTTTTACAAATCCAAGTCAATTAATATGGGTTGGAGGGAGTATGTCGTTTGGTATCCATCATTTGGGTCTGAAATCTTGAAATTTATTGCAAATACATTGAAATATTTCCATGTGTAATACTATTTCCAAATTCGCCAAACATGTAAATATTTTTGGAATCATACTATAAGTGAAATGAATCCGTCAACGAATGAATAACTAGATGGCAAACGACCTCTAACTTTGATCCTCCCCATCTTTCGACGGCCGCCGCCTAGCACCGTAGCCCTGCCTCGCGCTTGCATACTCCGCCAGCGCCGCCCGTTGTTGTCCCTGTCTGCCACCGCTTCTCCCCCTTATCCCTTCCGCCACCGCCACCGACGTGTTCCCGCGCCGCTCACACATCCACAAGACGCCGTGCCGCCGCTGCCGACACCTCCCTGTACCGGCACCGCCCTTGAACTTGGGCGGGCACGGCCGGGAGCCCAGCACACCGCACGCCCAGTCATAGCAAGCAGCAGTGCTGCCACGGTGAGTCTTCCAACTTCTCAGCTTACGATTCCCCCCCTGGAGAACAGAGGATGATCCCTGTTTGAGTTCAAGCAGAAATTTATCAGTGTATATTTCTCGATACCAAAAGGGAGGCCATATAGTTAACTGTATTTTCTCATCGTTCTTGCGACACAACTAAATTATCAACATTCTCGCTGCCATGAAAAATTTGTAGTTTATTCCTCAAAGTTTCATGTCTTCTATTATTATGCTGCACAAAGAAACTAACTCCACATACCCATTTTGAAAAGAAGAAGCAGACTACTACGGTTGGTAAGGAACGGGCAGGAAATTCTGGCGCGATGGCGGCAGAGCCCTGGTCGGAGCCTGCTGAGGGTGATATGAGCAAAGCCAATGTGAAGAAAGACAAGAAGAAGAAAAAGAGAGAGGAGGAAGCTGAGATGAAAGGGCAGAAACAGAAATTGGATGCTGCTGTTGAAAGTTTAGTGGCAGAGGGGAACGGGGTTGAGAGGAAACGATCTAGAAAATCAAAGAAGATCAGGCGCAAGCACGATGATGATGGAGAGACTTCTGCTTGTGATGAAGTTGTGACAGGAGAAGGTAAGAAGAGAAATAAGGAGCATCCAGTTGTGCTGGAAGAGAGCAGCCAGAAGCAGACATCTGGTACTGCAGTTGAAAATTTAGTGGCAGAGAGAGACAAGGTTGAGGAGAAACAATCTAGCAAGTCAAAGAAGAATAAAGTCAAGCGTAATGGTGCTGGAAAGGCTTCTGGTGGTGATGAAGTTGTGACGAGAGAAGGTATGAAGAGAAAGAAGAAAAAGGAAGGCGATAAATCCAGTCCAGAATTTTGTGAGAATGCATCTGCTGGGGGAGAGGAAACTGATGTAGAAGGAAAGAATGATGTGAAGAAAAAGAGGAGCAAGGAGGGGACACTGGGAGGAATAAAGGAGAAAGAGAAGGCAGCTCAGTCAAAGAACAAGGGTAAGCGGGTGAGCTTTGCTGATTCTACGGAGGTGTTTAGAATCGAAGGTGGTGATGGTGAGGAGAAAGAAGGAGGAAAAAAGAAGAAGAAAAAGACATCTAAGTCAAAGAACAAGGGTAAGCCGGTGAGCTTTGCTGATTCAGCGGAGGTGTTCAACACTGAAGGTGGTGACGATGGAGAGGGTGGCATCAGTGATGAATCTAAATTTGTGCACGGGAAGCGGTTTACCCCAGAGGAGGATGCCACCCTCATGGAAGCTATAAGGGATTTCATAGAGGTTTCATCTTTTGCTTTAATTTTCTGCATTTGTAGCTTAAATTAAATGGAAGCAATGCCCCTGACATGAGGGTGTGAGACAAGAGTACTTTATCATTTAGACGGACGATTTTTCTTTAACTTGAAATGATTGCTTGTAACTTCCAACCATATATTCTTTCCATTTGATCCAATCTGCACATGAAACTAATATCAGTTTGCTTTTTAAATCACAGCATATCTATGGCAACAGGAATTTGTTACAGTTACTTATTACTCATGGTTGCATGTGCCATGGTTTTAAATATTTAACATTGAATTTTTCTTTACCAAATTAAAATATTCTTTGCTGAATTGAAGTAGGCCATATGCTGTCTTGTAAATGAGACATTCTTTCCCTTCGCTGGGAAAGTTATCAGGATTACAGTTGTTATACTTTTCGAATAGTCAAATATGTAGTTTTTTTTTTTTTTGCATTTTCACATTTTCTCCATTGTCTTCACTGCTAAGAAGTAATCATTTTATTTTTCCTGTGATTTGGTTGAACTTCCTGTTTGCTACAAAAACTGTAGTTTGATTCTTTCAATCAAGAAAATAATTAAATGCATGTATAATATATCCTCAAGTATGTGTGAATATTCATTTTGGACAAATGGATACAGACTACATTGACCTCATCATGAAGTTAAATTGATTTGAATTTTGCACATATGTCATATCAATATTCTATTTCACTCTCTATCTTCCCTCTGTCGATTGATGTTATATTGTGTCTTTGTGCTTGGGGTTTATGTTTAGATTTTACTTTATTCATGTACAACTAAATTCTCTCATGCTTATAAATGCCATGCCCATCATATTTGATACAATTTTCGCTGTGTTTCTTATTTTAGATGAAGCAACTGGGAGAAGAAGGTTTAGAGATACTTCGGTCTCGTAGTCGTAGTAAACCCCCAGAATTCAAGGGTTGTTGGACTGAGATAGGTAAGACGAAAATATTTGGACCTAAGCTCTTTAATGTTTTTCTCTTCATATTAGCTCACCTTGTTGTAACAATGTCAGTTAAGCATGTAATGTAACCTATATGACAAAGTATTTCTTGAGACCCACCAATTCACTTTGAATTTCCAAGCAATCCACATTTCATCTGTTTTCCTGACCTGGATAGCAGCTAACTTATCATTCTTAATTCTTGATGCACATTCTTTGCAGGAAAATCGTTACCCCATAGACCCTGCACTGCCATATACATGCGGGCACGTATATTACTCCATAGGAGTGATGAACGTAAATGGACACAAGAAGAAAAGGAGTACATTCGGCGGTAACATAAATTCCTTTAGCTGAAATAAAATTATATTTATTTCCTGCATGACCATTTACTATTGATAAGTAATCATATTGTTATCCAGTATGATTTTATTGAACTTCATGTTTGCTGCTACTTCGCAATATGTTTTTTATAAATCTTTATACTCCTTTTAAAGATGTCAATTGGTGACGGTGTTCGCTGACCTCCTCCCCCCTCCTGATGCTCATACCTTTTGCATGGTGGTTATGTGTGCCACCAAAGTTGGATATAACAACCCGCAAGTGCTACTAATATATGTTAGCAAACTGACTTTAGGTAGTCTAATTTGCTTATCGAGAGCAACCCCCAGGTATTTAGCTGATCACGAAAATAGTTAAATGCATGAATTTATATTCATGTACCATTGTCACATGTTGCTGTATGTTTAATATTTGTAATTTGCCTGTAAGTTTTCTTTGTGATCTCATTCCATTTGTTACTTGATACTTGATGCATAGTTTTTGGTTCATGGTATTAGAAAATATGGTTCTCCTGCTGGAAAGTTCAAAAATTCGATAGTTTTGTTTCATAGGCATTGATTTGCATGCATTAGTTTTGCGTTGCAGATGATATAGATCTGATTATTTGGGAGTTGAAATTAAAAAGGAAGGTATATGTTTGTTGAGCCGGCCTGGCTCTATTGCTTGAGGTAGATGGAGTAGCCAATGCAGTTTTTCCATGTCCCTGCTTGGACTTTTATTGCTGTCACTGTTAGTAGTATTAGAACCGAACTCTAGTTCGGTTAGAGTTGTGTTTTGAGTTCGAGTCAGGCTTCTCTCCTTGTGCCCGACCGACTCCTCCCTCCCTGTACAAACCGACCTAGAGTCATATATAATCAACACGTAACCCAGCGTGGACGCTAGCGCTGTTCTCAATCTCATTGTCACGTTTGACATGGTATAAGAGCGGCTCCTCTTCAAGACCTAGCTGCCGCCGTCGCCGCCTCTCTTCTTGAGTCGCCGCCGCCGCCGTATAGCATCCCAACAAACATCACCGGCACCGCAGAGCTTCTCTCTGCCGTCGCCGCAACACAAAAACACAAACACCCGACAACCAGACAACCAAGATCGCCGCCGCCACCGCTGCAAGAGCCGCCGCCGCCGCATCTCTACAACCAGACAATCGTGCCGCCGTCGCTGCCTAGCACCGCCGCACCTCCTACAAAACAAATCCCAAGAACCCTAGACACATCCCAAAAACCCCCACCAAAACCCTAGTCAGATCCCATCACCAAACATCCAAAACCTCGCTCTGCCTTCTGCCGCGGCAGAACTCCCACTACAATCTTTGCCGCGACAGCCTGCCGGGGCAGGAAATCGACAGACTTGAGCTATGAGTTCCTCGTCGTCGACCTCTGGTCTGGCCACTGCCTTGGGTAGCCCGCCAACCCAGCTGCTGACTCGGAGCAATTATCTCCTATGGCAGGCTCTCATCGTTCCGGCGTTCCGTGGGGCTAACGTCATGGGCCTTCTTGATGGTTCTGATCGTGCTCCTGCCAAGATCATTGAGGTGGAGGATTCTGAGAAGAAGAAGATCCAAGTTGAGAACTCTGCTTATGTTGCCTGGATTGCTCGGGATCAACTGGTGCTGCGCTTCCTTCGGAATTCGTTGTCACCCGAAATTCTGTCGCATGTTCTGGACATGGACACCACAGCTGCAGCCTGGGCCGGTATCACTGGCATGTTCAAAACAGCGTCTCGTACCAAGGCCCAACATCTGCGTGAGAAGCTCAATGACACCAAGAAACTCACCATGACCGCTGATCAGTACTTCACCAAGATGAAGGGTTTTGCTTCTGAGCTCTCTGCCCTTGGGAAACCCATTGGAGATGATGAACTTTTGGGCTATCTTCTTCATGGGCTAGACAAGGGGGAATACAACTCGCTGATCACCTCTGTCCATGGCAACAATGATACCACCATTGATGAATTTTATGAGCAACTGTGTGGATATGATATGCGCAATGGCATTGAAGAAAACGGCTGCTTCGTCTCCTCGGCCAATCTAGCCCGACGTGGCTATGACAGGCCCCGTGGCCGTACCCCTCCTCGGCGCTATACACCACCACGTGGCCGCACTCCTCCCCGACGTTCTCCACCTCCCCGGGGTCGCAGCCCTGATGTCTTCTACCGTGGAGGCGGTGGAGGGGGTGACCGCTATGGAGACGATGACCGCGACCGTGACTGGCGCCGTGATGAGCGCCGCACTGATGATCGCACCTGGCGCCGTGATGAGGACCGCCGTGGAGATAGGCGTGATGATCGCCGTGATAGGCACAATGATGGTGGTGGACGGCGTTCTGACCGTACACCTACAAAATATGTTGACACTGATTGTCAAATCTGCAAGAAGCATGGACACCCTGCCAGTGATTGTTGGTGGCGCTATTCTGATGACAAGAAGAAGAGAGATGATGCTGAGAAGGGGGCTCACCTTGCTGCTGCCCCATATGGTGTTGATACAAACTGGTATGCTGATTCTGGTGCTACTAATCACATCACGAGTGAGCTGAGCAAGCTCCTCATCGCCAACAAGTACAATGGGCAAGACAAGGTCCGCACTGCTGAAGGCACATGTATGGACATTAGTCATGTTGGTGATTCAATATTGCGTACTCCTCATAGTTCCTTTGATCTTAAAAATATTCTCCTTGTTCCACATGCATCCAAAAATCTTCTGTCTATTCATCGATTTACACTTGATAATCATGTCTTTATTGAGTTTCATCCTTTCTTCTTTTTAATCAAGGACCAAGCAACTCGAAGAATTCTGTTTAGAGGCCCTTGCTATGGTGGTCTCTATCCTTTGGTGCCTATGTTTCACGAGACCTCCAAGCATGCTTTCTTCTCAATAAAGCCATCTTCATCTACATGGCATCGACGTTTAGGACATCCTTCTTCATTTGTGGTTCAGCAAGTTCTTAGGAGAAATAAAATAGCTTACACCCCAGATAGTACCCCATATGTTTGTGATTCTTGTCAATTAGCTAAGAGTCATCAGCTGCCATATCCTGTGTCATCTAGTGTCTCTCATGCTCCCTTGGAGCAAGTGTTCTCCGATGTATGGGGTCCTACTCCCTTGTCTGTGGGCAAACATGCATATTATGTAAGCTTTATTGATGATTTCAGTAAATTTACTTGGATATATTTGCTTAAGAAGCGTTCTGATGTTTATCAAGCCTTTCTTAATTATCAGCAATATGTTGAGCGCAAGTTTGATAGGAAAATTATTACTATGCAAACTGATTGGGGAGGTGAATATGAGAAATTAAACAGTTTCTTTCAAAAGGTCGGCATCACTCGTCATGTTTCATGTCCTCATGCCCATCAACAAAACGGTTCTGCTGAGAGAAAACACCGTCATATAGTTGAAGTGGGTCTTGCTTTACTTGCCAATGCTTCCATGCCTTTGAAATATTGGGATGAAGCTTTTATTACTGCCACCTTTCTTATAAATCTGCTTCCTAACAAAGTTCTAGATTTTGATACTCCTACAGAACGTCTCCTTCATGTCACACCAAATTATGATGCTCTTCGAACTTTTGGCTGTGCTTGCTGGCCAAATCTTCGTCCTTATAATAAGTGCAAGCTTGCTTTTAGATCAAAACGGTGTGTTTTTCTTGGTTATAGTCCCATGCAGCTCAAATGACGTTTTCCAACATGTACAAAGCAATTTTGATGTTTCTGCAGCAAATGACGAAAATTGCACGGACAGCGAAGCAGATTCGGTCCGACATTCTCCTTGTCGGACTGATCTCGAGGAGGCAAATCCCGAGGGAGATCCTCCCGCTCCGCCGCTCCGTGTCTACACCCGCAGACGTGCGCGGTCGCCGTCGCCTGCGCGTGGCAAGCACACGCCGTTGGCCACTGGCGGGTGGACACCTCGTGCTGGCGCGAGCGCTGGTGATGCTGCGGCCGACCGCGCGCATCCGCCTCGGTCTCCGTCGCCGGAACTGTCTTCCAGTGCAGCACGGCGATTCCCCCTTGGGATCTCCTGTGTCTGCCGACGCTGGGGGGGCAGGTGTGTCAGAAGATGAAGAAAATGATTTTGGTATTTCAGAAGATGAAGAAAATGAAAATATTTCATCATCACAGTCTCCGCCACATGATGATGTCCAGCAACACGTTGGTGTTCGTACTTGATTACAGAAAGGTATGCGAAACCCAAAGAAGTATACTGATGGTACTGTTAGATATGATATGTTTTCTTCTACAGGTGAACCAAGTACATTAGTTGAAGCTCAAAGTGATTCAAAGTGGCAGCAAGCAATGCAAGAAGAATATGATGCATTGATTGATAACAAGACATGGCATCTTGTTCCACCTAGCCGCAGTAAAAATTTGATTGACTGCAAGTGGGTATACCGTATAAAGAAGAAAGCAGATGGCTCTATTGACAGATACAAGGCAAGACTTGTTGCAAAAGGTTTTAAACAAAGGTATGGCATTGATTATGAGGATACCTTTAGTCCTGTAGTTAAAATTGCTACTATCAGGGTTGTCTTGTCTGTATCTGTTTCTCGTGGATGGAGCCTACGGCAGCTAGATGTCAAGAACGCGTTCTTACATGGTGTTCTGGAAGAGGAGGTATACATGAAACAACCCCCAGGTTTTGAAAATCCTCACGCTCCGCACTATATTTGCAAACTTGACAAGGCTCTTTATGGATTAAAACAAGCACCTCGAGCATGGTACTCTAGACTGAGTTCTAAATTGAGTGATCTTGGTTTTGTTCCATCAAAGGCTGATACATCATTATTCCTTTATAACAAAGCTGGTATCACTATTTATTTGCTGATATATGTTGATGATATTATAGTGACAAGCTCTTCTGATGATGCAATTGACATTCTGCTTAAAGATCTCAATGCAAATTTTGCCATTAAAGATCTAGGTGATCTTCATTACTTTCTTGGTATTGAGGTTAAAAAGGTGCGAGATGGACTGATTTTAACTCAGGAAAAGTATGCACCAGATTTGATTGCCAAAGTGGGTATGCAAGATTACAAGCCTGCTCCTACACCATTGTCCTCTAAAGAACAATTATCTCTTACTGATGGTACACTTTTGGGTCCTGTTGATAGTACTCAGTATCGTAGTATTGTTGGAGGATTACAATATTTGACATTGACACGTCCAGATTTGTCTTATTCTGTGAACAA
The DNA here is from genome assembly GCA_916181665.1 of Avena sativa. Taxonomy (NCBI): domain Eukaryota; kingdom Viridiplantae; phylum Streptophyta; class Magnoliopsida; order Poales; family Poaceae; genus Avena; species Avena sativa. The sequence continues at coordinate 175,125,989 of OV702294.1, read as the reverse complement.
AGTTTGTCAGTTTCTCCATGCACCTACCACACAGCATTGGTCAGCTATAAAACACATTCTCAGATATATTCAGGATACTTCCAAGGTTGGAATTACCTTTGTCAGATCATCATCTACACTCCTCAGTGCCTTTTCTAATGCAGACTGGGCAGGTTCTATTGATGACAGAAGATCTACTGGAGGTTTTGCTATATTCATTGGATCAAACTTGGTTTCTTGGAGTGCCAGAAAACAAGCTACAGTGTCCAGATCTAGTACTGAAGCTGAATATAAAGCCTTGGCAAATGCCACTACAGAGTTAATTTGGGTTGAAGCTCTCTTGAGAGAACTTGGTGTGAAGCTAAAGAAAAAGCCATGTCTTTGGTGTGACAATTTAGGTGCTACCTACTTGTCTGTAAATCCAGTGTTTCATGCTAGAACTAAACACATTGAAATTGATTTTCACTTTGTCAGAGAGAGAGTTGCTGAAAATCTACTAGACATCAAGTTCATCTCGAGCAAGGATCAAGTTGCAGATGGCTTCACAAAGGCACTTCCAGTAAAACAACTAAATGAGTTTAAACGTAATCTAAACCTTTCACAAGGCTTAGACTAAGGGAGGGTGTTAGTAGTATTAGAACCGAACTCTAGTTCGGTTAGAGTTGTGTTTTGAGTTCGAGTCAGGCTTCTCTCCTTGTGCCCGACCGACTCCTCCCTCCCTGTACAAACCGACCTAGAGTCATATATAATCAACACGTAACCCAGCGTGGACGCTAGCGCTGTTCTCAATCTCATTGTCACGTTTGACAGTCACCACTCTGTCAATCTGTCTACTTTGGCTCACCCTCTCATACCCACTTCCTTCACAGAGGAAGGGGGATGGTACGCTTGATTGACAGGAACGGTGTTCTGGTTTATCATTGGAGTGAGATCTGATGGTGACAAAGGCTAGTTGCATTTGTGAGGATGGTGGCTGGTACAAACCTCTCATGGGATAGCCACTCCCCACAAGTCGTTGTGTGCACCAGCACGTATCAGATTATGTCGCATCATGAATGAGATTGTGTGCTGGAGTTTTCTGTTTGCCTGCTGCGAGTGTGATACAAGGATTATGAGTTGACGAGTCAATCCGGGGCAGCGACTCATAGACTAGCCGTGACTAGTTAACATGAGTCCAGGAATAGATTCTAAAAATACAACAGTATATGACTACTAATATTCTAATACTAGTATGTTATTTTTTGCGGGTTAATACTAGTATGTTAATATGTAATACAATAGAAGGCTGGGGACTTGGGGAGTCAGGGGAAACCTGTGCAATTCCATACAATGGCCAAGGGAGAGGACTGGCAGAGCAGAGCAGCAGCCGCTGGCAGAGGAGCACACCAGCAGCCAGGGGAGGAGCCGGCGGAGGAAAAGATCAGGAGCCGGCAGAACAGGCGCTGGTGGCAGCAGCAGCGGCAGCGACTGAGGTAGAGGACTGGGTCGAGACTCTGGGAGGCTTGATTTGCTTTCACTGGAAAAAACTGTATCAGGATCTAGGTTTCCAAAACTAGGCACGAGTTCTTTCAAAAATTGTGATAGATGGGATTATTTTTGTGGTCGCTCGACTCAGAAAGTTTGACTAGCCAAGATTAGTCGTGACTAGTCGAATGGGTCACTTGACTTTGTCCATGAGTCGAGTCGACACATCGAGTCAACCTCCGAGAAACGACTCGTCGACTAGTTGCATGACTCGTAATCCTTGGTGTGATACTATGATTTAGATTGTGTCGCAACTTGTGAAGTGATTGATATCTCTCTTTCTCTCACACATGGTGGACCATGAATGAGATTGTGCAGTGGAGATTGCTCTTTGCCCTGCTGCGAGTGTGATACAATGTTTTAGATTGTGTGCAACTTGTGAAGTGATTAATATATCTCTGTTACATGTAGCATATCTTTTTGATCTTTGTTATTGAGAAAAGTTCCAGTATGCCCTGTTTTTGCGTCAGGTAATTAAGATTAGAGTATTATGATGCAGGTTTGTCCAAAAAAATGGCACGAATTGGAAAACATTGGCACATGAACTTGGGAAGTGGGATGTCCATGTAAAAGATACTTGGAGAAGAATAAAATCTGAGAACTTGAAAAAAGGTGCCTGTTGCTATTAAATTCTAATATATTATAGCTAATTTATCTGTTTGAACTGTAATACTTCATCACATATTTGGCTTTGATATGCACATGTTTATTTTCTTCTATTGGACAACTCTTTTCCATAGTCAGTTTTTATTCTCCGGGTATGATTTTTCTAACATCATTTTGTCACACTCGGGCGTATTGGTGGTGTTAAAGTATAATCATGGCAGTAGTTTTTCCCAACTCTGCATACTAGTGAATATTTGGTGCAGGTATGGAATGTGCAACAGGAACAAAACCTAACATATTTGGTTTGCGGTAATATTAAAATTACTTACAAAAAGTTGAAACAACACCATTTTTATGTAGTGGGCATATATGACACTTACGATCACAAAGACACAAACTGTGTCCGTAGATCATTATTTTTCCAGTTTTAACTTGTTGAGTATCAGTTACAGTAAATGGAAAGCTTGTTCACGAGATAGCTACGGAATGATTGTACTGATCAAAACTCTGTTAATGGAGCTTTGCTATGCAAATGATCCTCCCTATTCTTTGGATGCAGTATCATCATGTGATAATTTTTGTACGTCATACCCAGTATGCAATGTGATAAAATTTAGACCTTGCTTACTTTTTCTATTCTGCGCTTTCTTTGACTGGTAATTCTTCAGGCAAATGGACGCAGGATGAGCACCAACAGTTATTTGATTTGGTGAACCTTGACTTGCGCAAGAAAGCTCATCAAATAAAAAATCCTACTAATCGGAAGGTTTGTAAACACTGTTCCTTATATTGTGTATTTCAGTCCAGCTTTCATGGTTTGAATGTGTATTTTATACTCCATTCTGTTTTCCATGTTTGTAACTGTTCATATTGTTAAACGACATGAATCATGATTGAGTCTAATGTGTTGGTTTACTTACCTTCCTTGTCAGCTAAGGGATAACATTGCCTGGGAGGCTATCAGTGATAAATTAACCACCCGTAATCACAAGAATTGCTGCCTGAAGTGGTTAGTATTTCTGTTTGGTAGTATAGCTTAGTTTTCTCACTCAATCTGTAGTAAACACAATGTACCTTGCAATCTGCAATGCTGGTGATTTCCGCATCTTTTTTTTCTTCATTTCAATAGGTCATTTTGACATTTTCAGAGATAGAGTGCAGTTATTGTTGTTGAATTGCATCATATTGGTTTCACTATTTAACTGAGCATGCTTGAACTTGCATACTTGGAAAATGTGGATTATTAGCTTCTAAATGTTTTGGGTAATGCAATAATTGGAAATTAACTATTTTTAACCATGCTTCATACAGCTAAAATGAGTATACTGTTTGGGGTAATGCGATAATATGGACTTCGTGGAAATTAACTAGTTTCACCCATGCTTCATACAGCTAAAATGAGTATATTTTATCTTGAGACTGGGTTTCTATTGCATGGAAGTTATGATTGTTGGCACCATGGCCACTAATTTCTGATGCACTTTCAGGTACGATACATTAGCATCTCCGCTGGTTAGGGAAGGAATCTGGGCAGATGTTGATGATTATCTACTGGTGGAAGCGTAAGATTCTACAGACGTGTGCTGATTTTTTTTTTTTTTGCCATTAGAAATCACTGCATATTATTTGCAACCGAGTTGAAAACACAGTTGTTGCTAAAGTAGGGCTTAGCCTGCTAATGCAAGTGCCCCGGAATGTATGATTGATGCTAATAATGCTGTGGTGTACATAGTACCATGAAGGCATGAACTGCAGAAGTAGGAACTTCAGTATAATGTCTGGTTGCTCATGTGCTCTATGGAACATGATTTTGATAAGTGACGTTGTAGAGCCAATGTTACACTTCTACTGATTGCCAAGTTATTCATTGCTATTGGTTTGCATTGCAGTCGAAGTTATAGTGTATCAGATGATACATTTAGTTTTTCAGGCTTAGGTTTCCTCTACGTGTTTCAGTGCCTTATACTTCCATGTGCTAATTTTTCTTTTAAAAAAATCAGGCTCCAGAAGGATGATGCTGTTTGTGTTGAAGATGTTGACTGGGACAGCCTTCTCGATCACTGGTGAGTGATGACTGGTGATCTAACTCGCAACCTTCAACTTTCGCCATGTTCTTGATCACGTAGTAGTTTGGTTAACTTACGTACCCCATTTTAGTTACATCGGGTCGATTGCGTTCTCTTCAACAGTACCAGAAATTCCAACGCATGCTGATCAAATTAAGATGGCCTTGTTGTTGGATTAAATGATATTTGTTTTGAAGGATATGAAGCAAACGCCATCGTTTTTTCCCTCATCATTCGATGAGTTGGCTAACTGGATGAATTTGAACATAACTGTTAGCTTTATTTGTTTGGATATATCATTAGATATGAATTTAAACTGGATGAACTAGTAGTGACCTTATGCATATGAAGTTCAACGAAATGTGAAAGTTTTCCTGTCACCAGGTACTGGTCATTTCTTCGTGTGCTGGATCACTGGTACTCGGTGTTCCAAAAAAAAAAGACGAATTGTGCTACTGCTACTATCCTCTCTTTGTCATAACAAAGGCGGTGTTTTTTCCTCTGCTCAGGTCTGGGGAGGTTTGTCGCCGGAGATGGAACCAGATGGTCCGCGGCATCGGCGGCCACAGGGAGAAGCCCTTCATCGAGCAGGTCGACGTTCTGTCCAGGCGGTACTGCACGGAAATGATCGAGTACAGGAAACCCAAAGAATGATGGCCGGCGGAAGCTGTATGCCCTGACAAGACGGCGCGATGCGTCGTCTGTGACACCCTGCCTGCAAGACAGTTGGGTTTACGGAATGTAGGCGGTACTACATGGTTTTTACCAGCTAAGCACTGAGCAAAGCTAGGTATCGTATCTAGTTTTCCTTCAACTGGTGAACCTAGAGTTGTTGACTTAGGAAATTTGGAAGTTATATGAGTATCGTATCTAGTTTTCCTTTGCCTGGAATCCAGCTCAATTTGTTCATTTAAGAAGCGTTACCCGATAATCTGCTGCATTCTGTTCATGCACCGCATCGATCAATCAAGGGAAATTACGTACTCTCGCCAGCATTTTCAGCTGGGAAAAATAAGTGTTTTCACCCTGCGTGGTGATCGTCTTAAACCCGAGAATTAATTGGTTTTAGGGATATGATTCCACTCCCCCGGGATACCACGCATCCCCCGGGTCTTCCTGTGATGCACGCGTGTGACCCAGCGCTTTTCAGTGGGGCCCACCGCCCGAGCTGCTGCTGCCGCCACGAGCCACCGCCCACCGGCAAGGTCCTCTATGCACCGCCGTGATCTCCACCGCCGCCCACTTCCTCGCACGTCGCTGGCCTCCCATCTTTGACCACGGCATGTGCCGGCCCCCCTGCTACCTCCATGAGAGTGCCCCACCGCCGGACCTCCATGAGAGCATCCCATCGTTGAGAGGGCCCGTGCTGCCCCCACGTTGTTCCTCCCCTCGCCTCCCACCTCGTGAGCGTGCCTCGCCGCCGGCGACACCTCTCGTGAGCACGCGCACACCTCCACGAGCACGCCTGCCGGTGGATGCCAACACACCTGCCATGTGCAGTGGTGTTGCCATGGGTGGGGACAGTGCGAGGTGATGATGTTGACCATCGATGGGACAAGTTTACAACGGTACAAACTTTTTGCTACTTTTGTTTTGTGGTTTTGCTAGAACAATGTAACGTTTTTGCTACAATGTGTTTGGCGAAATTCTCCAACAAAGTTGGATTTGCTACAATTGTTGAATTGTTTTGCTATCGTCTTTTTGTGATGTTGCTTTAGTAGCGCAAAGTTTTTGCTATAAGGTATTCGACGAGTCTACGACAATGTATCCAACGAGTTCTGTTTGGCGAATCCTGGTTTGCTACAGTTGCTGTTTTTCTGGTACAATAATTTTGTGGCTTTGCTACAATAGCGCAAAGTTTTTGCTACGAGGTACCTGCCCAGGTCTCACGACAGAAGTCTCCGGTGATGTCTCCGGCGAAATCGGATTTGCTACATTAGGATAACTTTTTTGCTACAATGTCTCCAGCGAGGTCTCCGGCAAGAGTAGACGTTTTGTTCTGTTTTTGGACGAACCGCTTTTGCTACAATATAGCAAACGCGGGAGAATATAGTAAAAGCTGAGTCAAATCTAGCAAAAGCGGGATAAAAAATGAGACGTGAAGATCTAACTGTTGATCCGCCCTGATGTAACGGCTAGAGACCGACCAGACGGGGAAGCGTAGCACCTCCCTTTCAGGGCCGGCCCTTGGGGGGACCGGCGGGGCAGCCGCCCCAGGCCCAATAATTTAGGGGCCCAAAAATTTATAATCCTAGTATACATATAAAAAAAATTATTGGGCTTGTGGGCAACGCTCGACTCCTAGTGGCCAGTCCTTGACATTGATCGATTCGTCAATCGCCGTGTTTGCTTCCCGAGTCCCTGGAAACTGCTCGTTAGCCCGCGGGCGTTTCTTAGTACGGTTTCGCTAAAGAAAATCGGTAGTGGGTCGGACATGTTTAGAGCATGTAGTTTTAGGTGTTGCCAACTATCGATCCTTGCATCCACTCAAAAAGGTATCGGTATACCGATCAGAGACATACGAGACGGCAAACCAACCTGTGGTTGGGTGGCTAGGAGGATGGTTGTACCCCCAGCCCACCAGAGTTCAAACCCCAGGTTTGACACTGTGTGTTGCATTAAAGGCGGAATATTCTTTTAGTGGGAGACGATGTTCCCGTCGACAGCGAGACGCCCGTGGTGACTTCGTCAATCTCAATACCGGATCCGCCGACTCGGTCTATAGTAGGTGCTCATAGGGGTGGGTGCATGTATGTGGTGTGAGCGTCTACGATTGTGTTTCTAAAAAAAAGAGACATACGAGACGGGTTTTTTTAACATATCAACGCATGTCTCTTTCCTTTATTATTTTTATTTTTCTTACATAAGTTTCATTACGATATTTTCTTTCTGTTTCATTCCTTTGCATCATTTTTTCTTTTTTTATTTGGTATATTTCTTTCACGCTTTTTCCTTTCAATTTTATTTTTAGTTTTCCTTTTTTGTGGAGATGCATGCATGTATCATGTCGTCTCGAGATCCTTCCCTGCAAAAGGCACATAACTACCCCGCAAAAAGAAAGCGGAAATGCCTTGCGATATGATAGGATTTGTACAATTTCTGTACGACTAGACACACAGCGGGCTTCCCATGATTAGGCCCACATACTGAATGCTGCTGCTATGAGTCTGATCGTACGTGACCATCGTACAAATTCCATCGTATGTATAGCATTGCTCAAAAGAAAGCCACCTAACCAACCAATTAATTTGAAATAGTTGATCGCGAACTATTGGTGCAGGATAATAAACCGGGTCTTGTAGAATTTGTTTCCGCCACGTGCGGCTGCCCAATCAACACTTCCACCGTGTTGGTGGTTACATTTTTCGAGCCAAACACTCAATCATGTTGCAAACCCATTTCAGCAACGGAACATCTATGCACCCGAGAGACGATACACTTTGAGCAAAACATGTATTGAGTGGCTGATCCTCGTTAGCCAAAAAACCACTTATGATCTTGGTCCACACTCTAATACCAATCCGCATCTTTACTATCTAAAAAAAAATCGAGTTTCGTTATCGACCAATACATCGATAGCTTCGTCAAACTCCTAGCGCCCACGCAGTTTCCCCGCTCATGAGTCTCCACTATTCTCGTATAAATTACACGTCTCAACCGGATCACATATCGCTTGGCTAAAAAATCTAGTGCAACCGCCGCCGCCGTACACCATATCTACGAACCTCTCTGTCGGTGTCGCCCCAACCCACCACCCCGCCTCCATCTGGCGCCTCTGTTCCCCTCCTTGCCATACAATCCGCCGTCACGCGCCACCTCTCCTCTTCCGCTCCTCCTATTGAGCACCCAACAGACGAGTGTCATGCGGGAACACTCGTTGATGATGGGTCGAAAATGGTGAGGCCATCATTGATGATTTGGGTTGAAGGAGCGTGGGGGCATGGTAGGCGGGCATTGCGGCAGAGGTGTCTATAGGTCAGTGTCTAAAGGAGAAGAAAAGGAGGGCATGGTGTCCATGGTGGCCGGAGACGAGAAATAGCTGTCATCGGCCACATGGAAGAAGAGTGGTCGCTCCTATACCAAGTAGAGTTGCAATAGAACACTAATTGTATTGGTTCAGTTACATGTTACATATACAGAGCAGAGCGATCATAGTCAAGGGTTACATATACAGAGCAGAGTGATCATAGTCAGGACTACTGCCGCACAGTTCTATTGCCTATCCTAAGTATCAACAGAAGGCTTAGAACTAGGACAAACACTTACAAGATATAGTTTTACACATGTACACATGATACGTGTCAACACGATATTATTAAAGACTCTAATGTCCTTATAAGTTAAAATTAGGGTCTGCCTGTGTCACAGAAGACTGAGATTTCCTTATGTCTCAGTCGACGTGTGTACGTTAGGTTCCAAGGTCCCCCTCCTTATATACGAGCTATATTTCTGTTTTTCAACTTTTCCTCTCGACCATTTCCCATCTGTTTGTGGGCTTATCTTATTTTTTGTCCGCTGCTAGTTATTGTGCGCTTTTGTGTATGTGTAATCCGGTGGCCCTTTTTGAAGACATAAACCAAACCTCTTTTGCAAGAAATAAACAGAGAACGCAGATCATCGTTCCCCCAAGTCCCAACTGCTTTCATTCCAGGCGCTCCTGGCGACCATGGGGAGAAGGGGGCAGACAAACCCCTAAAACGGAATCAGTTGAGGATCAAGCAAAAGGAGGGGAGAGCGATCTGTTATAGACGTCCTCTGTTCTTCCCCCTCCCCACCAAGCTAGATCTAAAAAGGAAGACATATGGAACAACGATCATGAGCTTACTCTGGTATGACAACTTCCAGTTGCTGAGAAAAATCCATGTATCGTTGTTTTTCTCCCCCTCACTGGTGGAAAACAGGCGTATAGTCCCGGGCCATAACGGGCTCTAGTCCCGGTTTTGGGCCCGGGACTGCCAAAACGGGACTAGAGTCCCCTTCTCTAGTCCCGACTCGCTACGGTCCGCGATAAATAAGAGCCACGTGGCTGTTTCAGCGAGGCGGGGGCGGAAACCCTCTAGTCCCGGGCCGTAACACCACCCGGGACTATACGGTTTCCTGTCGCGACAGAGAATTGTGTGTTTTTTGCCGCGACAGAGATTGTGTGTTTCCTTTTTTTTGCCATTTCATTCCTTTTTTGTTTTGTGTTTCACTATAATTTCAAACATATATTTCAGTACACATATTCTACGCTACTACATACACAATACACATATTCTACGCTACTACATACACAGTACACGTTGATGCATCTATATAATTAATCAATCCCTTGCAAGCATACATATAATCAATCATATCAAAAGAAAGAAATGTTTTGAAATTACATGGTAATTGATGATATATATATCATATCAACTACATGGAGATCACTAAGCCATATAGAGTTCCTCGTCATCCGCATAATGTTCTCCATGTACATCAAGGACCTCCTTCATCAGAAATCCCACCAGCTCCTCTTGAATTGCTCGTATGCGCTGGTCTGGCTCTAGTTTCTCCCGCGAATCATAAATATAATGTGAATCTACTTTCCGCTCACTGGTCAACTCGCGGATATACTCGCAGACGTAGTATCCACATAAATGAGTTTCCGGTGGCTGCTGTAAACTCTTCACCATTTTATAAGTTAACTCCTCTTTGAATGGACCTGGTATTTTCTGTCTGAACCGTGTCCAACACCTGCTCTCCTCTTTGAATGGACCTGGTATTTTCTGTCTGAACCGTGTCCAACACCTGCTCGGCAAAGAAAATGAACAAAGGAGTTATTAGTTACTTGATATCAGGAAATGAACGAAAGAGGGCGATATAAAGCAATGATGATTGAAATTACTTATGGAGCATTGCTTTCATGTCGCTTCACTGCTCTTGGTTCTAACTTAATGAGTTGTGGACTTCAACTAGGGACTTGCCAACTTGAATGTTTAGCAAGATTCAGTGGAATCTGTGGACGTTTACATAAGCATACATGCATAGCTCATCGAGTAAGCAAAAATAAAATGTGTACAAGATAGAAACACTCACTTGAAGTTTTAAGAAAATAGTATTTCCTTAACAAAATTATTCTCGGTTAAGAACCTGCACAGGTCTTCCTCCACGTCCTTGGTGTGATTCTTTAACATATATTCATTAACGATATATGGGTCAATGAACCCAACGTCATATCTTCTAGCTCTTTTGCATTCAAGCATCTTCATTCTGCAGAATATAATATCATACAAAAGGATATATAGTTAGGATAATATATTAAATGCAATGAACGAGCTGATCTACAAACTTAATTATAAAAATAATCACTTACAGACAGTAGCAACCAATGATAGATTTGTCGAGGACGTAGTGGTTGCATAACTGAAATAGTTCGGTCATTTGAACCTGTATCAAGTATGGTTTGAAGTGATGCTCCTTTCTAACGTCCACCGCAAACCAATCTTTCTGATGATTTTTTTCTGTTTGCACCATGTACCATGTGTACAGATTTCGCATATGTGTGGATAGACGCGCGAGCTCCTCATTACTGACTAGAGCCTCTCCTTGGACATACTTCCGTACTATCTGACCCACTAGCGTATCTTCATAGCCTAAATATTGACCAAGAGACATATTTGCTTCGTAGGAAAGTGCTTTGGCCTCTGATACAGTGATTCCCATTAGTGCAGCATTAGTAATGGCTCTGGGGTCCATTATTTGCATGTCCATATCCATTTTAGCTCTGAAGGCCTTGTTGAGGTCTGAAATCACTTTGAGCGGGGGGGGGGGGGGGGGGGATTGACTCTTCTGTTGTTCGAGCTGGGCAACTTGCTTCCCGCTTTTTGCGCTTGCTCTTTTTTCTTTGCTTGCTTAATAATCTCCCGGTCATAGTCTGATTCCAGATTCATCGATATCTGGGATGGTTGCTCAAGAAAGAACTTAGCCCACTTTTTGTTTTTTCATCATATACCGGTTTTGGCCCAGGCTTTTTGGGTGCAAAATGTGCCTTAACTTGGGCAGCCATATCCGCGGCATTTTCCCCATCGGTCTTGTCATAAGGTCTCTTTGGAAGAGTCGGCGGGATGTCGACTATCTTCACCGTTTGACCTTTCTTTGATGTGGGGCACTTTGACCTCTCGGGCCATCCATCTGTACCAGGAGTTGATGCCTCTAGTCCTCATGTCCCGCTCCATAGTTTCGCACTTAGGGATGGCACTCTTGTAGCCACATGTCCCCATTTTATGATGGTATTTCTTTTTGGTAGCATTTAACGCATTCCGGCGAGCGATTCCTTCTGTCCCCATGCGCCCCTTGCCAAGACGACTCCACGTTGAGTTTCCCCAGGCTTCTGCGAACACGGTGAGCCTACTCCCTCCCTCTCTCGCCTCCTTTAACGCCGGCACCGCCACCATCTGGCCGCTCCGCCGCCAGCCACCGCAACAGCGCCGCTCGTTTTAGGTCAAGCTCGCAGCAGCCGTCCGATCTCGATCTAGTGGATAGGATAGATTCACTTAAGGCGAAGGGGTACGCAACCTGTGCCGCACGATCTGAATTGATCCAACGCACCAGAGAGTGTGATCCGAGCGAAACGGTACCAACGAATAAAAACAGGACGCGTGTCACTGGTTCGATTTAAAACAAACTTTGAATCTGATTGGAATGTGATTTTGAAACCCTTGTAACTTTTGATCCACACGTCAAAAAATTACAAACTTTATATCATTGGAATCAGTGGAACAAGCCCTAGCCAACCATACAATTTGTTTAGTAAAAAGCCTCTGGTAATTTGTTTATTTTTGCAGAAACATTTGTATGCTTGTTTAGGTTATAAAAATTATTCAAAAATGTTTTTGAGGTTGAATTCTTTGCAAATTGGTTTGTGGTAAACCTACTGACCCTAGGAACCAACCCATGGTTTTGAAAATGGATTTGGTAAAGTTTGGGATGGATTAATTAATTTAGCCCATTCCTAACCAAATAAAAAAATATAATGGTTTTGTTGTGAAAATGTTTTTGGAGTAAAAACTTTGGGAAAATGATTTGAATCAAACCTACTGACCCTAAACACCAAGTTTTGAGAATTAGCAACTTATTTGGCGAAAGGCATAAAGTTTTTGATTTGATAAAAACATTTTTCCACCACATAAAATAATGATTGGATTTAAAATGGTTTTTGGACAAAACCCTTTTTGCAAATGACTTTGCCACTTTAGAAAAATGACCACTTAGAACCTTACAAAGTTTAGAGCCTAGTGGAAACCATCTTTGCAAATGAAACTATCTTGTGCATGCTTGCATGCATGACCTAGTTCCTATTGTTTTATGTGTGTTAAATTGTTTGATTGATTTTGGTTGGAATGCTAGTGATATGGTGTTTGCTTGATTGATTTGTAGTGAAGATAGAAAAGTGTGAAACTAGCAAGATTAAGAAGTGAACCACCATTCCCAACCAAAAAGGCAAGTTACACTATCATCTAAAGTCCTACTATTTTTCATTATACTTAGTGGATTTTAAAACATGGATGAAAATAATTTCTACACTTATGCTATGCTAAATCCTAATAGGATACCCTATACATTCCTTAGTGAAAACAATGTAGTTGATACATGCTTAGCCATACTATATTTTGAAAAGAGATACATGTTGAGATTTTATGAAGTTGAGAAAGGACTTGTGTTTTATATAATAAAACAAGGACTCAATGAACCACCTGGGTGGACAAGGATACTTTGAGTTTTGGAGAAGGTGGAAACAAAAGGAACCATGTCTATGGCAATCTATTTGTGTTGTGCTCCAAAAGAAAACCACCCAGGAAACTTAGAGATTGAACATGTTTCTCCAATTGTGGCTTTTGTGTACAACCACATGCTATTATGGCTCTGGCTTAGTCAACTACATTGGGAAGACCCATGCACTGTCTTTAGGTTACTGAAAATGAGGACCTGGAATCCTACATGGGTACTGAAGACAAGCTAGCAATGGTGTATGGGAGGACCCTCTGGAAAGACTTCGTCACATTCTCAATCTGCCAGTACTCCATCTTGGTGAGCACTAATCCAGTGGCCGCTGGTGGCAACAAGATGAGATTGTGACATGTGGGTAAAGTGTACAACTTCTGCAGAAGATAACAAAATCTAAGTACTTAGCCGTGTCCCCGGTTATGGACAATACTGAGCAACTAAAGCTTGAAGCTATGGGAAATCTCGACATTCCAATTTGTAAAAGAAAAACTTTTAAGTGACAACAAAAGACTTGATGCACTTGGGGGTACCAAGGAGCTCAAGAGATTTTGATAAAACTTGGTGCACTTGGGGGTACCAAGGAGCTCAAGAGATTTTGATAAAACTTGATGCACTTGGGGGTACCAAGGAGTTCAAGGAGATTTTGATAATAACTTAAACACTTGGGCTTTACCAAGGAGTTTTCAAAGACTTGATCAAGGATCAAACCATTTTGAAAAGATAGGATAAATTTTGCTTTCAGCAAATGAGCCTCAAACCCTACTTAGCCAAAAATGCATGTAATGATAGGATCCACTCATATTCTACATAGTAGTGAAACTTGCCAATACAATTCAAATGTATTGACCCTTGTGGCTGTAACTTGTAATGTTGCAGGTTTGATTGAATTTTAGTGAAGATTGATTGATTAGGATTACAAAGTCTACAACCAACATGTCTGCCTGTGGCACTTTGAAGATGAAGGACCCCATGCTTAAAGTTATTCCGCTGCAGTGTAATGTAATAGCCAAATGAGCTATGTAAGATGTAATAAAATATTTTATTCCTGGTTATAAAGTTGTATTATGACCCTTGTTTCTTGATATTACATCTTAACTGTGGATGCTAGCTATTGATCCAGGGACTAGCATTGTAAACACAGGGGACTCTACCTTACCTTATATATAAAGGTTGGGTTACTCCCTCTACAAGGTTCCTCGTAGAACACATCTTCTTAGCATTCGGCTGCATACATTGGCACGTCTTCGGGATCCTTAGAGTCTAAGCAAGGGATCAAAGGAAAGAATGAGTAACAGCGTTACCCAACAAGTTTATTATATGCAAAGTGGGAAGTTTGATGCTCTAACTACCACCTCGGATTATAAATCCTTGGCACTATGCAGTTTTTGTAAATCTTTCTTCAAAGATTGATTTTATTCCGAAAAACTATGACAATCAGCCTTCACAGGTTGACCTGAACTTCCATGGAGTTCCTTTCCTGCCGCGTTCGTAGCTCCTTCCCGGAACAGGGAGTAACAAGTTACAGTTCTTACACTCTGTAGAGGTGCGTTACTTTACCCATGAGGGATCAACTCCTTGTTGCACAACCGGGCGTACTTTCCCGTCCACAATTCCATGATGTGGGGCCTAGTAGTTGGTCCAAGCCAATCACTGCCCTCTTCACGACCCCGCAAACCTCCTTGGTGTACACCATGCCCACATAATGAATTACGGCAATGGTTTGTACAAACCGTGAGATGCCAGAACTATCATGGGACGATGAGGGTTCCCACTCATATGCTGCATATCCTCTATGAATTACCAATTAATATGCATGCTACAAGGATAACAGCCACGACCTGCACATCCGACTTCATGTGAGAGGAAGAAGATACAGCTGACTTCTCTGTCCCATTCCAAATCTCATGGCTAACGCGTAATATACGACGCTAGAATCATTGATGTCAGGGGTTAATAAGTCCCTACTTGATCATCATTGTTGCAAATAGAACCCTAAGTTCTATTGCTCCATTATATCACCACTTAGGATGATATCTATGATTTCTTTATTTATGAAAATAATATTTTCTTTCTTTTATAGCATATATGATAACACACAATTTGCAAATACTTTGATAAAGACTCTTCAAAGGACATGAGCAAGTGATGAACTTGCCTTGTGATGACAAGGTAGTGAAGTCTGATACTTGCACTGGACCTTGAGCTTCTAGTTCTACAAAAACATCATTATTGCCCGGTAAGGACAATATTTAAAGAAGCAAAATGATTATGCAAGTAATGTAATGCATTATTTAATTTTATATGCATTTTCCCTATATAAGGTGCTTTTTAATCAAGCATTTATAAATATTTTTTTATTGTATATATTGAATTATTTAATTTTATTTCCCTTTTTATTTGACTTTTATTAATTTAATAATTCTTTTAGGAATTATTAATTATACATTAAATTTATTATGAAATATTTATTTAGTATTTTTCAAAAATACTATAATATTAATAAATAATGAAAGTGATTTTTATTTATTTTTATCATCTTTCAATAATTTTGTAAAATTCCATAAGGAATATATAAATTACAAAATTCTTATAAAAATTTAAATGTCCAAAATTTTATATCTTATTTTATTTGGATAGAGTGGATTATTGTGAATCCAAAAATATTTTATTTATAATTTCTAGACATTTTATTTATTTTCTGAAATTTTATTGAGGTCAGGGGCATTTTGGTCTTTTTCAATTGATTAAAACAGTTTTTTAAACAAGTTGGGCTAGCCTTTTGGGCTTATTGGGCCCCAATAGGGCAAGGTCAAAATACCACCCCGAGGGGTTTTGGCCCACCCAGCCCATTCTCACTGCCTCCTCCTTGTTCTCACCCTTCCTCTTCCCCGACCCCGCGGGCTCTGGCGCCGCCGCTGGCGATGGCCGCCGTTGAGGTTTTCCCTGGCCGCTGCCATGGTGCAGGGCGAGTTTTGCGATTACGCTTGTTTGTCTAGTCCAATTCGATTTGCCTCCAAGGCTTTCCCGTGGTCAGATTCACCCCGTTCTCGAATCCTATGGTTAGGGAGAGGTGTTGTCGTCGCCGCCGCGGTCACGCCTGCGGTGGTGTGCTGGGATCGTGTGCTGCTGTGGCTGTCGTCGTGGCTGGTGCAGGTTGCAACGCCCTCTGGGTGCTTCCTGTGCCGCCGCGGTTCATCGGCCAATCTGC
This sequence comes from Avena sativa, assembly GCA_916181665.1. Lineage (NCBI taxonomy): Eukaryota > Viridiplantae > Streptophyta > Magnoliopsida > Poales > Poaceae > Avena > Avena sativa. The sequence continues at coordinate 175,109,858 of OV702294.1, read as the reverse complement.
TTCCTCTTCGATTCGTCAGCGAGGACCTCGGGTAAGTTGCTTCGATGGTTCTTGTTCATGCTACTACCATGAATCTTTCTGTGTGTGTGTCTAGTGGCTTCTCGTGCCTAGTGATTATGTTCTGATTAGGGTTCATCTCCTAATTAGGGTTCTTGTTATGATTAGGGTTCATAACCCCCTATTGATCATATCCATGATGCTTTAGATCTAGTGTTGATCATACTTGAGCATGAAGAATGATTGTTTGCTATGGATCATGATTTGTAGTGGCTTTGATGATGCTGGTGGCCTGTCAGGTTTATTCCAGTGGTAATCCACTATGATCCCATGCTAGTGTTTCTATGGAATCCCTGATTGGATTGTGTTGTTGATCTGAGACTTACTCTACTGTCAGAATGCTTATAGTGACAGTAGTTTCTCTCAGTAATTGCTTACTGCAATTATAATGGTAGGCTTGTATGATATATATACACATTGAATATGATCATTACATGTAATGATTTTCCTATGGATGTATAAATGAATTTGATGTTGATTCCTGGCACTTGGCTTCAGGAAAATGATATTTATTGGTCTGTCCCTTTTATCTGTGGGAACTAAGCAAAGATTAGTTTTAGCTCCTGTAAAACTTGTCCTTGTGATACCACTAGGATCTGGCACACAAGTGATTGAGTTTTATCTCTGGCTTAGCCTTGAAAATACTTGTGATTAATACTGGCAAGATAAAATGAAAGCTTTTCTTGATTCTCCTGCCTATGATGTTGGTCTAAGGCTCTAGGATTTAATTCCTAGTTAGTTGAGCAAATAGTTTGTTTGAAACTTGTAGGATTAGAGGTGCTACTCTCTCTGGGAGATGTGCCCTGTTCTGATAAGATCAAATGAAGAATGATCTAAGTTTCAAAAATTAACACTAGACTCTGTGATGCTGGTATGAGAGTTTAGTGCTTGTGGCTGAGTTTGATTTCTTATCTTTATGATTGAAATATCTAGGATAGATTCACCTCTCTTGGGTGATTATTGAGAGATCATTTCATAAAGTAACACATGATTTTGTTTAGATAATATGATGAAATCATGTGATGGTTTTATGAGGCTCACCACAAAATCTGATGAAGGTGTAGTAGATTGATGATGATGATCTTGATCTTGATCTGCTGGATTCCTGTGATTGCTCTTGAGCTGGACTGCTCCTCCCAGCTCCTGGGCTTGGCCTTGCTGTCCACCTGATTTTTTTCCTCCTTATGTCACCATCCTGGTGATGTTTGGGTTGATCTGGGTGGTTTGGTTTGGCTGCTGTCTACCCTAGCTGTGCTTATGTGCTATGTAGTGGAGAGATGCACTGATGTGCTCCTCCACGGCTGTGTTGTAGTTTTGTGATATTGGGTTGCTCTGTGATCTTGACAACACACCATTTGCATGCTGGTGTGTGTCCAGCTTGTGTGCCTGCTATGCACTTGTGGATAGGTTCAAATTTTTTTAACTTACTGCTACCAGATTACTTTCACCTGGCTGGTGAATTGGCCCCTCTTGGCTGTCATTTGACTTCTGGCTTTGAATTTATGAAAGATGAAATCTTTCATATTGGTGAAACTTGCCCCTTTATAACATTTCTCAATGATGAATTTGTCAAGTGCATTTCACTTACATATCTGAGAGAAATATTACTAACACTAATCTTATTTTGTTTCTATTTATTCTTTGTTTTGCAGGTACAAAGATAAAGATGAAACTTTAGTGTAGATTTAGATATAGGATAGTTAGTAGATATTCAAATGTAATTTTCTTATTCTTTTGTAATTTTTATTTTATTATTCTTGTAATCTTTATTTTATTCAATTGTAATAAAGATTATATTATTATTAATAAAGAATATTCTTATTCTTTTGTAAATTGTGAAGTTTGGAATGACTTCAGTAGGTTACATTCTTTGTAACTTGTTTATGTGTTAACAATATGAAATGAATTTCATATTCAATATTGTTTTTGGATAAGATTTAAGTTATAATACTTATCTCTTAATTAATTTAAGATTCAAATCTTATATCTAAATCATTTAAATTATAATTCAAACACTCAAATTCATTTAAAACACATAACTCCTTAAGATCATCTCAAAGTTTATAACAATCACCCTTTAAGACTAAACCTAATCTCAAAGTATGAAAGAAACATTGATCACTTGGGTTGTTTTATTTGGCGAAAATTTTACCCACATTTTCACAAATGAATGCATGCAACAATTCATATTCCTAAATCTACCCTTCGTTAGGTCCTAAATGCTGGGATGTTACACAACACGAGGCAAAAGGATACAAATAGAGATAATTAATGGACATTGTAAAACTTAAATTTCTCATGATAATTCTACCACATAGAGACTAGACAATAATCCAAAATAAATACTAGGTGGTATTCCTCATGTACACACAATTTTAGGATTGTGGAATTCCCAAGCACAACACTCCACCAAAATGGGATAATCCATTAATTTCTCACAAGAGCCAAATAAGATATCAAATATAATCAAGAAAAGGCTCAAACACAAGAAACACACATACATGGTGTGCCACCTAATCATACATAAATATGATTGATACCTTAAGATAATTAAGTGGAAAGCACAACATGTACAAACACATGGAAGATACAAAACCAACACATGCACAAGGGGGCGAGTAACTTTCAAAGTAAAGAGTTTAGCATATGTTACCGCAAGGAGGAACATTGGAAATATAATCATGATAATCCAAATGGCTTGGCTTGACAATAATAATTGATGAAGATCCCTCAATTATTCATAATGTAGCCAAGTCTCCAATGCCCTACAAAACACACCTATTGATAAAGTTTTGGCTTGTTGGTCCCCAACCAAGTTGGGTCCTAAGAAGTTAGTCACAATAGGCTTGGCAACCCAAATGGTTCTTTTCTTGACACCACATTGAGCACCAACAAATTTGGCAAACACATTGCCAACCTCATCCTTACAAAGAGAATAAGCATCATCAATAATGCTAGGGTTGGATGAGGATATACCAATAGTGCATGAGGAAGAAATGTGCCCCTTTGCACGGCATATGTAGCAAGTTCTTCTCTTGCCATCTTTCTTCTTAGGTGAAGCCACAACTCGAGGAAGAGCTCGAGTAGTCCTCTTAGGAAAGGGCCCGTCAATGACTTGAGGTGGAGCTTGAGGCTGCTTCCATTGTTGCTTCACACTAAGAGGCTTTTTATTCAATGGGCAAGATCTAACATGGTGCCCTTCTTCCTTGCACTTGAAGCAAACAATGTTGACCGAGTTCTTGACTTGATCTGGGCCATTCTTCTTGTTGCCCTTGTGCTTCAACTTGATAGTGGACTTGTTCTTGACATTGGAGTTGAATCCAAGCCCACTCTTGTCATTGGGGGATTTTTGCACACTCAAGATTTTGTTGAGTGCGACCTTCCCTTGATGACCCTTTTTCAAGTCATTCTTCAAAGAAGTGACTTGAGCCTTGAGCTCTTTGATTTCCTTTACATGGTTAGTTTCAACAAAAGTACTAGAGGAAGTAGATGCTACAATGTTAGAGCAACAAGGCACGAAATGTAATTCATCATGAGATATAGCATGGTTGTGAGAGGATGAATTACAAGGACTAGTACATGGCAATATAACATTTGGAGTATATATAGTGCTAATGTCCACATGAGGCCCACTAGATGTTACCTTTGACACGATGGCCTCATGAGCTAACTTTAGCCTACCATGGGAGACTAGAAGATACTCATGCGAGCTCGAGAGCTTAACATGACTTTCTTCTAATTCCCCATAGTTGCTAGTTGGCAACGCAAGTTGAGCCTTTAGCTCAACATTCTCCTTTAAAATAGATGTTTCACAAGAAATAGAGTTAGTAGCACAAGCATCATCACTATTTGTAAGAGGTGAGGGAAACTTGGCAAACTCTTTTGAATATGAAGCATTAAGTTGCTCATGTGACTCGGTGAGTTTGATGAGCTCACCCTTTATGACCCTAGATCCATTTTTGAGGTGCTCAAAATCCTCAAGGAGTTTAGCATATGCAACTTTAATCTCATCATTTTTACTTTTGAGTTCACTTGCCACCTCCAGATCTCTATCATGAGATTCCTTTACTCTAGACAAGTCTAAAGCAAAGGTCTCCTCAAGAGATTCCTTAGTGGTTTGTTCCTCTTCAAGAGCTTTATTTAGGTTTGCAATTATATTAGCATACTCACGCTCAAGACTACCCATTTTATCAAAGTTGATATCATGCACCTCAATTTGTGTTTCTAACTTATCAATATGGTCTTTGCTCTTAATAGCAAAGTCCAAGATTTCAACAAATTTAGAGCAAGCAATATCTTTTTTAACAAGGGCATGATAAACAATCTCACCCTTTTCATATAGATCATCAATATCAAGCTATTCTTCCACATTATCCACATCCTCCTCATCAAAAGAGGTAATGGGTTCCAAAGTAGGAGTTACCTTTGAATCCCTAGACATAAGGCATAGGTGGGTACCGGAAGAAGGTGAAGATGAGATTGCATTTGTGGCTTCATTCACAACCATGTCTTGGCCCATAGAATCTTCGGTTTCCTCTACATGGTTAGCAACACAGGCACTAGAGGAAATAGAAGCATATCATCATGAGATTTATTCAAGTAATTTCTACATGATATTCAAGGACTATTAACAAAAGCATGTAAGAAGTTTGTAGTGCTAGAAGTGTTAAAGTCGAAAGATAGATCATTGCAACTAGATAGACATGAGGGATTATAAATAGTAAGCACACTATCCAAATTGCAATTTCTATCACCACTCACCATATCATTACCTTGTGAAAAGTAACATGTTGGTGAAGTGGTAAAGGATGAGAACTCATCTCGATCGGAAGCGGAAGCAACACAATCATCCTCAATAATGTTGGACACGACATATTTATCTTGAAGTTTTGTCCATAACTCATTAGCGCTCCAAAAAGGAATGATTAAAGAGGTAACTACATAGCTCAAAGCATTAACAAGCACATTAGAAGCTTGAGCATCGAGATCTAAGTTTTTCTCATCCTCACAAGATAGATTTTTGAAATCCATAGGAGGAGAAAAACCTATATCTACAATATGCTCCAATTTGGGTCCATGTCTCGAAAATGAATAAGCATACGAGTTTTCCATATATCATAATTTGTGCCATCGAATATGAACATGTCATTGTGCACTAATCCCCTAGCCGACATCTTTACTCTGATACCAATTGAAAGGATACGGATGTCGCCTAGAGGGGGTGAATAGGCGATTAAAACTTTTCCTAGAGTGGCTCAACAAAGGTGGAATAAAACTAGCGTTTACTTTGTCAAGCACAACCTAGAACAACTAGGGTTCACTTATGTGCACCAACAACTTATGCTAATCAATACAAGCAACAATGTGATAGCAAGATATAGATTACTTCAAGCACGAAGGCCATCACAATGTAAAGTGCATAAGTAAAGAGCTCGGCTATAGAGATAACCGAAGCACGCGGGGACGACGATATTTTACCGAGTTCCTCCCAACATGTATTACATCTCGTTTGGAGAGGGGGTGGTATCAAACCACCAATGCCACAAAAGGCCTCCCTTATTCTCCGGTGAATCTCACCCCAACGGGATCGATCCATGCTTCCACTATTGGTGCACTTGTTGGTGCCAACCGGAACCTCTCACAAGGTTGGGGCACTTCTCCACAACTTAATTGGAGGCTCCCAACAAATGCCACAAAGGCCACAAGGTTGGGGCACTTCTTCACAACTTAATTGGAGGCTCCCAACAAACGCCACCAAGGCCACAACCTGCAACACAACAAACCGTCTAGGGTTCCAAGAACCCAAGAGTAAAAATCTTATCAACTTTCACTCACCAAATCCTCACCGAGAACTCAAATCTATGCACAAAATTCAATGGCAAGGACACAAGAAGTGCTCAAATCCTTATCTCCCAAATTCCACCAAAGCTACAAAAGCTTATGGGGGAATAAGAGAGGAAGAACAATGGAGGAAATCCACAAAAGACTCCAAGATCTAGATCCCAATATGTTCCCCTCACTTAGAGGAGAGATTGATTGGTGGGATTGTAGATCTAGATCTCCTCTTTTAAATCCCTCAAGAATATGCAAGAATCATAGTAGGGATTGAGAGGAAGCAAGCTCAAGAAGGTCAAAAATGGAGGGGAAAACTTGCAAGATTGGTTGAGGAACCATTGGGGAAGAAGGTCCCTACAAAATCCAACCGTTGCAGCCCAAAAACGCGATTCCCGGTACTACCAGACTTTTTCCCGGTACTACCGAACTTTCCCGGTAATTAGGGGTGGGCATTCGGTTTTTTGGTTAATTCAGTTCGGTTTTTCGGGTTTTTCTATAATTCGGTTTCTACAAAATAGGCATCATAATTATTTCGGTTTTCTAATTAATTGATAGTTCGGTTAGTGGACAATTCGGTTCGGTTTTCGGTTTTTAACCAAACTTCTGAAAATAACAACAATGTGCCATAATTTATGTCAGATCCATACGAGTTAAACCACTCATCGGCGCATCGGAAGCAACCTCCAGGTCGGCGAGTACATGAAGCAATACATGGCTAGCTGATGTTTTGAACGCATGTGTAGAAAAAGAACATAATAAGCATGATGTCTATCTTGCTCATTTTAAAAAATGATGTCTATCTTTCAAGCCGTATACATTTAACAAATTGTATGTATTGAGAGTTCAGCTAAAATATATGATTATATCTGAAATAGGAAAACAATTGAAAGACTTCCAACAAAATTCATAGACACAATTGACAGTTAAACCACGAACATGTACGTGCATGTGGCTGGAGACAGACGTACATGCATGGATTGCCTGGCAGCTTTTGCATGCATGTCTTTTTCTTGTATGAGTTAGTATCTACGTACAGTAATGGACGCCTGTGACAGAATCACAAATATATTTAGCTCTATCACGTATATTTTTCGGTTTGTACGGTTATTTTGGTTAATAGAGAGTCAATACCGAATTAATATTTATAAATTCCGTTAATCATATTTACTAACCGAAATTAGTTTCGGCTAATTCGGGTTCGGTGTAATCGGTTTCGGTTCCGGTTAATTCGGTTTCGGGTTTTTATGCCCACCCCTACCGGTCATCACAAAACGAAAACAGCCATAACTTTTGCATCCAGACTCCGATTTCGATGACCTTGGGCTCGTTTCGAAGAGGACAACAACCTATACAAGATCATGCGAAGAAACATCAGAGTCCAGCAAGGGAGGATATATCCAAATAACAAAGTCAAAAACCTTCTATCGCGCTAGGTACTAAAATGCGGTACTGCCGCTTTTTGGTACCTAGCCCGGCAGTGGCTTTTGGCAACTTGTCAAAAACCTTCTGCCGTGTACCGCATTTTGGTACCTAGCCCGGCAGTGGATTTTGGAAACTTCCCAAAACCTACTACCGCATTTTAGTACCTAGGAAATAAGTCCAGCAGTCAAACGGCTATAACTTTTGATTGGTAACTCCCATCGACCCGATTCCAATTGCGTTGGAAAGAGGACAACATGAGCTTACCTATAAAAGGTGAAAATATTGGTTATCACCAAGTGAGAATGTATCAAGTATAATAATGTGAGATACCTCACTTGGTGAGAAACCGAATAACCGCAAAGATCAAAATCGCAATAAGATATAAAAGAGGGATCCGATTTTGATGAACAAGAGCTTGTTATGGAGATTACCACAAGCTCTATATCCTCACATGGATAAGACCAAATAACAACCAAATACGATGATGCAAGTATGCAAAGGTTTGAGCTCTCTCCGAACGATGTGATCGAGTTACTCATTCGAGAGCCCCTCTTGATAGTACGGTTATCTATCCTAAACCCGATCTTTCACTAATAATATGAGACCGACAAAAGGGAAAACCTATCAAGATTATACCTTTGCCTTGAGCATTCCACTTGATCTCGATGTAGATGATCTTTTCCTACTCAAGATGGAATGCCTTTCTTGATTCCTCATCATCGATCCATGATCACCGAGGATGGCAAGCATCAAACATGAGATCTTCTATAGATGGCACATTTTGAGCTTGCACAACATATCTTCTTCTCATTTTATTGACCTTCAAGCCGACACAAGCTCCAAGCTATGCCAATGGACAATTCCTACAAGTATAACTTAATACACACATTAGTCCATAAAGATTGTTATTAATTACCAAAACCACACATGGGGGCCCACATGTTCTTTCACCGTTCTAGGTGCATCACTCACAAAAATGTCACCAAAGGTGTGGTGGTCCATGACTTCCCTATTCTGAAATTTTTAGACAACCATCAAACCAAGTGATTTCTAAGTTGATAAATGATGAGCAACTACTATAGGAACTTGCTAGAGGACTACACATGCATCAAAACAATGTTTCTAAGCAAAGAACAAGCATGCAAGCTCAAACAACCTATCACCTACAGAAGCAAAATACTCAAAATACAATCTACCAATCATAAATCTAATTGGACAAGTGGAGGAGGCACATACCAAGGAACAAACCCTCCAAAAATCAACACTTGAGATGGGCTGAACAAGGAGATCGAAAATCGCGAGCAAGAACAGCAAGAACTCGAGCTTGAGCAAGTTTTCTGGTGTTTTTTGGGAGAGAGAAAGAAGGTGGCTTTGAGGAGGCAGCCTGGAGGGGCCCAGGTGGGCCAGACCCCCCTAGGCGCCACCCCTAGTTAGGCTGCGCCTACCATGGGTGTGGGGCCTAGGGGTGGCCCCCTGGGTCATCTCAGGTGCCACTCTGCCCCTTTTTCGAGGAAAAAATTATTTTGAATTTTCTCGGATTTTTCGGGAAACTTTATTTTTGGCCAATTTTCAGGGTATGAAAATTGATTTTCTCGCAGAAACAGTTTTTCAGAAGAAGCAAAAGTAAACCAAAAGCCAAACTACATGAGCTCTAAGAAACTCAAACAAGCAAACTACTAGCAAAACTAAAACTAAAGCAAAGACTAAGAAGGATAAAGGAAAAAGAAAGCAAGTATAACCAAAGTGGAAACATTATTTTATTCATTAAAATCCTTTTGTTAACAAGGTTGATCAAGTCTTGTTACCAAAACAATCTTATATGAAGCAAAACTTTGTATTCCACAAGGTGATTATGTTACCTCATACTTGATAGCAATGGTCCCAATCATAATAGTTTTAAAATTTTCTTGTGGAATGGGACAATATATTTCTCCAACCTTGATGCTCTCAATATTTTCAATGGAATTCAGGCAATAGCTCTTAACAACCTTCTTGGGGAAATAGACAGTGTTCTCTTTGTCATTAATATTGAATGTTACTTTTCCTTGATTACAATTGATGACAGCACCTATAGTATTAAGAAAAGGTCACCCAAGAATAATAGACATATTATCATCTTTAGGCATTTCAAGCACAACAAAATCAGTTAAAACCATGAAATTATGAGCAACTTGAACAGGAACATCCTCACATATACCAACAGGAATAGTAGTTGACTTATCAGCCATTTGCAAAGATATATCAGTTGGTATCAACTTTTCTAGCTGGAGTCTCTTGTAGAGAGAAAAATGCATAAGAATAACTCCAGCTCCCAAATCACATAAAGCAGTTCTAACATAATTATTCTTAATGGAGCAGGGAATAGTTGGTATACCTGGATCACCAATTTTCTTTGGAACCTTACCATTGAAGGAGTAATTAGCAAGCAAAGTAGAAATATCCTCATTAGGAATCTTCCTTTTATTAGAGACAATATCCTTCATATACTTTGAATAAGAAGGCAACTTAATAGCATCAGTCAAAGGAATTTGAAAGAATAAAGGCTTCATCCACTCACAAAACTTGTTGTAGTGTCCTTCCTCCTTTGACTTGTGTTTCTTACCTGGAAAAGACATAGGTTTCTGCACCCAAGGTTCTCTCTCTTTACCATTCTTATTAGCAACAAAATCTTCCTTTGTGTACCTAGTGTTATTAGTGTGCTTCTTAGGTTCTTCCTCACCTTCCTCCTTATCAGGAGACTCATCAATATTACCACTCTCAGTTTCAGCATCAGAGACAGATATACTATTAGGATCTACAGCAGGTTCAAGTGGTTCCTCAACTTTCTTATGTTTCCTTTTCTTCCTCTTACAAGGACTACCACTATCCTCACCTTGTTGGGAATCCTGCTCTATTCTTTTAGGGTGTCCTTCAGGATATAAAGGATCTTGAGTAGCTGCACCACTCCTAGTTCTAATTCCATAAGCATGTTTATTTCCTGAAGCATTAACTAGCATATCCTTTTGTACTTTAGCAAGTTGATCAAGTTGAGTTTGAACCATTTGAAAGTGTTTACAAAGCAGTTTAATATCATTAGAAGTTCTTTCCACAATATCTTTCAACTCATGGATAGCTCTAGAGTTTTCCAATTATTAAAATTACCTTGTTTAACAAGAAATGTGTCAAGTTCCTCTAAGCATTGATCAGGAGGCTTACCATAAGGAATATCACCTTTATTAAATTGGAGAGAGTGTACCTCAATAGTAGATGAGTGGGGAATTGGCTTACATAATTCTTCTATAGGAGGTAGATTTTTCACATCTTCAGCTCTAATACTTTCTCCTTTAGACACTTCTTAGCTTCCTTCATCACTTCATCATTTAATGCAATAACTCCCCTCTTCTTTGTTGTTGGTGTTGGAACTAGTTCAGGAACAACTGGTTCAGGAGTAATAGGCTCAGGTGTATTGAGCTCAGTTGAAGTCCAATCATCATAATTCTTGCTTATCTTAGTCATTAATTCTTCAACATCTATAGGAGTACTTTTCCTGAAAACACAATCAACAAAGCTATCTAGGTAGGTCCTAGAATCATCGGTTAGTCCATTATAATAATGTAAGGGTCCCAACCTTTAAATAAGGTAGAGTCCCCTGTGTTTACAATGCTAGTCCCTGGATCAATAGCTAGCATTCACAGTTAAGATGTAATATCAAGAAACTAAGGTCATAATATAACTTTATAACCAGGAATAACATAATTTTATTATATCTTACATAGCTCATTTGGCTATTACATTACATTGCAGCGGAATATCTATAAACATGGGGTCCTTCATCTTCAAGTGCCACAGGCAGACATGTTGGTTGTAGACTTTGTAATCCTAATCAATCAACTTCACTAATAGCAATCAAACCTGCAACATAACAAGTTGCAGCCACAAGGGTCAATACATTTGAATTGTATTGGCAAGTTTCACTACTAAGTATAATATGAGTGGATCCTATCAATACATGCATATTTGGCTAAGTGGGGTTTAGGCTCATTTGCAGAAAGCAATATAGTTTTATCCTATCTTTTCAAAATGGTTTTGATCTTTTGTCAAATCTTTCTGAACTCCTTGGGATCCACCAAGTGTTTCAAAATCCCTTGTTGTCACCCTTAAGTTTTACTTTGAGAAATTGGAATGTCGAGATCTTCCATAGCTTCAGGCCTTAGTTGCTCAGTATTGTCCATAACCGGGGACACGGCTAAGTACTTAGAATTTGATCTTCTGCAGAAGTTGTACACTTTACCCACATGACACAATCTCATCTTGATGCCACCAGTGGCCGCTGGATAAGTACTCACCAAGATGGAGTACTGGCAGATTGAGAATGTGACAAAGTCTTTCCATAGGAGTCCTCCCAATACAAAATGCTAGCTTGTCTACCAGGCACCAATGTAGGGTTCAAGCTCCCTTACACAAATCAAGTTAACCTGAAGATGCCAATGCATGGGATTTCCACTATGTAGTTGACTAAGCCAGAGCCCATTTAGCATGTGGCTGTACACGGAAGCCACTGTACGAGATAAATGTTCAATCTCTAAGTCCCTGGGTGGTTTTCTTTCAGTGTACAACAAAAAGAGATTTCCATATAAACATGGTTCCTTTTGTTGCCACCTTGTCAAAAAGCTTGAGTATCCTTGTCCACCCAGGTGGTTCATTGAGTACTTGTTTTATTATATAAAACATAAGTCTTTTCAATATTTCATATAATCATAACATGTATCCCATCCCAAAATATAGCTGGGCTAAGCATACTACAACTACATTCTTTTCACTAAGGAATATATAAGGTATCCTATCAGGATTTAGCATAGCATAAGTATAGAAATTGTTTTCATGCATGTTTCAAAATCCACTAAGTATAATGAAAATAGTAGGGCTTTAGATGATAGTGTCACTTGCCTTTTTGGTAGGGAATGTTGGTTCACTTCTTGATCTTGCTAGTTTCACACTTTTCTAACTTCACTACAATCAATTAAGCAAACACAGTTTTAACTAGCATTCCAACCAATAATCAAACAATCAAACACACATAAAATAAGAGAAGCTAAGTCATGCATGCAAGCATGCTACAGGTAGTTTTATTTGCAAGGATGGTTTCTACTAGGCTCTAGACTTTGTAAGGGACAAAGTGGTCATTTTCCAAAGTGGCAAAGTCACTTGCAAAAGGGTTTTATCTAAAAGCCATTTTTAAATCCACTCATTATTTTATGTGGTGAAAATGTTTTTATCAAAGCAACAACTTTATGTTGTTCACCAAATAATTTGTTGTTTCTCAAAACTTGGTGTTTTAGGGTCAGTAGGTTTGATCCAAATCATTTTCCCAAAGTTTTTACTCCAAAGTCAATTCCATAACAAAATCAATGTTTTTATTTGGCTAGAAATGGGCTAAATCAAGTATTCCAACCTAATCTTCACAAAACACATTTTAAAATCCACAAATTGGTTCCTAGGGTCAGTAGGTTTACAACAAACCAATTTGCAAAGATTTTAACCTCAAAAACATTTTTGAATAATTTTTACAACCTAAACTATCATACAAATGTTTCTGCAAAAACAAACATTTTACCAGAGGCTTTTTACTAAACAAATTGCATGGTTGGCTAGGGTTTGTTTCACTGATTCCAATGATATAAAGTTTGTAATTTTTGGACGTGTGGATCAAAAGTTACAAGGTTTTCAAATCTGCATCTAAATCAGATTCAAAATTCTGTTTTAAATCGCCTGGTGCCACGCGTCGCTTTCCTATTCGCTGGTACCGGTTCGGCTGGATCGTGCTCTGCGGGGCGTTGGATCTAAATAGATCGCACGGTTCAGGACGCGTACCCCTTCACTGTTAAGTGGTTCTATCGTGTCTCTTCGATCTAAATCGAACGGCTCTTATCAATCTTGCCAAGAACTAGCGGCGCTCGACGGTTGCGCGCGGCGGCGACGGTTAGACGGTGGGCTAGCGGCGGTTCTAGGAAGCAAAGAAGACGGGGAAGGGTCTCACCGTGTTCGCGTGGTCGTGGTGGTGCTCAAGGTGCTCTCGAGGAAGCAAGGGGCGCACTGGCGTAGGAGTAATCGCTCGCCGGAGTTGCTCCTGGCGTCGGATGGTTCTGGAGCTCGTCGAGGTTGATGCTACGGATTACGAGGAGGCAAACAAAGAGCATAGTTAGATGCGCAGGATCAAGGCGAAGTTGCGAGCGTGATCGAGAAGGCGCGGGGTGGTCTGTCCTTACCAGGATACTTCGCCGGACATAGTGGCAGACGCGACGGCGCTCGGAAGTTGTCGAAGTCGACGCTCTGGGGCACTCGCGGGCGAACCAGTGGCACAGTGAGATGCGCCAGGAGGTGAGGAGCGATCTCGGGTGCGCCAGAGAGCAAGGGGGGGCGTGGGCTGGCCGGAATTGCCGTGGTTGTTCGTCGAAGACAGGGAGGTTGTTTGCCAGCAATTAGGGCAGCCTGAGGGCAGAGAGGGTCGGGCGAGAGAGGGGAAAGAGAGAGGAGGTGCTGGCGTTTAATCAGGCGTGGTCACTGTCGGGTTTAATCCATCCATCAACGCGAATTCAAGGAGATTAAACATGGCAGTAAACGGCGAGGAACGGTCGACGCGGGGAGGAAGAAGATGAGCTGGAGGGGTGGGGCATGCTTGTTAGCGAGAAAGGGAGTGAGGGCGGGGTCCACGAGTCAGTGACTGTGCGGGTGCGAGACTGTGTGCAGAAAACGTTTCGCTGGGTAGTGTTGGTGGGCTGGAGTTGGGCCTAGACTGGGCTGCTGGGTTGGGTCGACCAGATTCATTTTTTTTCCTGAATGTTTTTCCTTTTTCTATTTCTATTTTCTGTTTTGAAATTCAAACAACCAATCAAGTATTCAAATCAAATCAAACTTTCACCAAACTTTGCATCGGGTTTTGGTTCTGTTTAACAACAACATTCCAACTCCCAAAATAATAAAATAATTTTATTTTAGGGTCCATTTATAATTAAATAAAATGGACATTAGTTAATAAATCAAATGGGTTTTAATTTATTTAAAAAATCCACTTAAAGTCTAAATAATTTCAAAACCAAATCAGTAGGTTTTATTTGAAAATACAAAACATTAGGAAAACTTATTTAAAATAATTTAATAAGTTTCGATGTTTTAATTAAAATGGTAAAACCTTTTATTTAAATAAAAATGGATAATTATTTTATTTAAACAAACCTTTACTATTTTTATCAAAACAAAATGTTTTAATTCAAAAGCTTGGACAAGGTTTAATTTGGCTATTAAAATAATCCTTATTTAAATTTCTTCCTTTTTCATTTGAAAACCAAATCTTTTTATTAAAAGATTCAAAATAGTAATTCCAAATATTTAAATTTTTCTTTATTAAAGGTTTTGTCTTTTCAAATCCCTTTAGGATTTGTTTGATCAAAATAGGTTTGAAAGTTTCCAATTGAATTCAAAAAGTTTCTTCTCACCCTGAAAATCAACAAAGTTTTATTTTATTCAATATTTTTCACATAACAAGATTTGGAAAATCTTGGGATGTGACAAATAAATATCAAGAAGATCATTCTTAGGTAATGGACATCCTGGATGTGCATGAATCAAGGAACAGAATCTTTTCCATGACCCAGGCAATTTCTCTTTTTCTCCCTGTTTAAAATAAAAAAGTCTCTGCAAAGCAGCATGTCTAGCACTGGGAGGAAAATATTTATGGAAGAAAGAAGCAATCAAGCAATCAGGGCTATCAATAGAACCAAGAGGTAATCCATTAAACCAAGCCCTAGCTTCTCCTTTTAGTGAAAAAAGGGAAGATCTTAGCAACAAAGTACTTGCACATTTTAAAATCATCAGAGAACAAAGCACTCATAGTAGAAAGCCCATTCATATGAGCCATAGCACTCTCATTTTCAGTACCACAAAAATGTTCTTTCTCAATAATATCTAAATAAGATAAATCAAAAGAGAAATCATAATCTTCATCTTTAATATCTATGGGAGAAGTGGTAAACTTAGGATCATAGGACAACTTAGGAATAATAGTACGTCTAGCAAGGAGACTCTTCATAGCACTAGTACCATGGGTGTTTCGGCACTCTTCAACAAATTCATCAGTGAGCTCAATGTAACCATCATTAATATCATAACTCTTACTAGGCTCAGGTGAGCTAACAGGTGTAATAGTGTTTTCACTAGGAGTTTTGGTATTTCCTAGACTAGCCATAGTAGCATCTATAAGAGGACCTAGTGAACCACTCGCATCAAGCACAGTAGAAGTAACATCATGAGCATCAAAAGCAGTTTTAGATTCAGCGGTAGTAGCAGTGTGTGTAGCATGAGTATGTGGTGGTGGTGTGACAAGATTACTTATAACAGACGGTGAATCAAGAGCAGAAGAGGTATTTAGGACTATACCTCTTCTTGTAGTGGATGGTAAAATAGGGAAATTTCCATCACGAGACTTCCCCATGATTAAAGGAGTAACAGTGAACAATAATAGATCTAAGTGAACTTACAAATAAAGCTATGCTCCCCGGCAACAGCGCCAGAAAATAGTCTTGATGACCCACAAGTATAGGGGATCGCAACAGTCTTCGAGGGTAGTATTACCCAATTTATTGATTCGACACAAGGGGAGCCAAAGAATACTTGCAATCCTTAACAACTGCATTGTCAATTCAGCTGCACCTGGAAATAGTTCTTGCTCACAGAAGTTTATCAGTAGCAACAGCAGAAGTAAAACAGGAGCAATAGTAACAGTAACAGGAAACAATAGGATATGAGCACGGTAGGCATAGGGATGGATGGACGGGCGTTGCATGGACAAGTCTAAAAATGTAACTTCAAGATCTAGGACAATTGCAGATAAATGAGATAAAGCATCCAAGTACTAAACAATCCTAGGCATGTGCTTCATATATAGTCATGCGTGCTCACAATGAGAACTTGCACAACATCTTCTGTCCAGCCAGCCCGTGGCAGCGGGGCCTCTAGGGAACTACTGGCAATTAAGGTGCTCCTTTTAATAGAGCACCGGAGCAAAGCATTAACACTCCATGAACACATGTGATCCTCACACCACAGCCATCCCCTCCGGTTGTCCCAATTATTGTCACTTTGGGGCCTTTGGATCTGGACAATGATATGTATACACAACTTGCAGATAAGATCACAAACAATACTATCATAATGATTCAATAATAAGCTCAGATCTGAGATCATGGCACTCGGGCCCTAGTGACAAGCATTAAGCACAACAAGTTGCAACAAAGTCAAATAGCACTAATAGAGATATTAGGCACTATGCCCCTAACAGATCTTATTCGATTACATGATAGAACTCATCCAATCCCTACCATCCCCAAGCCTACAGCGGGGGATTACTCACCCATGGATGAGGGAAACATCGGTGGTTGATGGAGATGCGTTGGTGCTGACGATGGCGATGATCCTCTCCAAATTCCCCGTCCCGGCAGGGTGCCAGAACGGAGTTTCTGGATCCGCATCTTGGTTTCTGGTGATGGCAGCGGAGCGGAACTCTTTCTGGATAACTATCGACCCCCCTGAGTTTTTAGGTCAGAAGGCAACTTATAGGCGCCTAGGGAGGCCGAGGAGCTGCCTGGGGGTGGCCAAACCCCCTCCAGGCGCGGTGTCAGGTGGGCCCGCGCCTGGGGTGGGTATGGTCCCCCCAGGCCTCCTCTCCGTCTCCCCTTCTGGATCCGTGGATCTTCTAGTGAGAAATAGTTTTTGGCACATTTTCCGGGATTTTTCCGGATAGTTCATTTTCTGCACAAAAACAAGACACCAAGGTAATTCTGCCAAAAATAGCGTCAGTCTGTGTTAGTTGTATCCAAATCACACAAGTTTAGAGAAGAAACAATAGCAAAGTGTTCGAGAAAGTAGATATGTTTTGGACGTATCAGTCATAATATTGAAGAAGGATGGTGGGAACACCAACTCGAAACTGACAAGATATTGGACCACATCATTCTGTAACCGTGGTAGATCTTCAGGATTGATTATCTTCTGAGAGATTGCATTGAGGAATGCACATAGCTTCACAATGGGTACTCGAACATTATCCGGTAGAAGCCCCCTCAATGCAATCGGAAGCATTTGCGTCATAATCACGTGGCAGTCATGAGACTTTAGGTTTTAGAACTTTTTTCTGCCATATTTATTATTCCCTTTATATTCGACGAGAAGCCAGACGGGACCTTAATACTGCTCAGGCATTCAAAAAATATTTCCTTCTCTTGTTTGGTAAGAGCGTAGCTGGCATGACCTTGAAACCATTCTGGATGCAGGCCATCTAGGTCTTTCATACATTGATGGTCCTTTCGTGCTTCCGGTGTATATTTTGTCTTCTCATACACGCCCAAGAAGCCTAGCAGGTTCACGCAAAGATTCTTCGTCACATGCATCACATCGATTGCAGAGCGGACCTCTAAGAATTTCCAATATGGTAGCTCCCAAAATATAGATTTCTTCTTCCACATGGGTGCATGTCCGTCAGCGTCCTTCGGAACAGATTTTATGCTAGGACCCTTTCCAAAGGTTACTATTTGATCCAAATCTTTGACCATATCGAATATATCAGCACCAGTACGCTCCTTAGGCTTCGTCTGGTTACATGCCTAACCGTTGAAATGCTTGCCTTTCTTTCTTAAGGGATGCTTGGCCAAAAGAAATCGACGATGGCCATTGTACACATTCTTCTTACAATGATCCAAATATATACTTTCAGTCTCATCTAAATAGTGTGTGCATACATTATATCCCTTGTTTGACTGTCCTGAAAGGTTACTAAGAGCAGGCCAATCATTGATTGTTACGAAAAGCAACGCTCGGAGGTCAAATTCTTCCTGCTTGTGCTCATCCCACATGCGTATGCCGGGTTCGTGCCACAATTGTAAAAGTTCTTGAACTAATGGCCTTAGGTACTCATCAACGTCGTTGTAGGGTTGCTTCGGACCTTGGATCAACACTGGCATCATAATGAACTTCCGCTTCATGCACAACCAAGGAGGAAGGTTATAGATGCATAGTCACAGGCCATGTGCTGTGACTGGAGCTCTGCTCCCCAAAAGGATTCATACCATCTGTACTTAGACCAAACCTTAAACTCCTTACGTCATCTGCAAAGTCCGGATACTTTCTATTGATTTTTCTCCATTGCGACCCATCAGCGGGGTGTCTCAACATCCCGTCTGACTTATGTTCCTCTTTATACCATCGCAACAACTTGGCGTGCTCTTTATTTCTGAATAAGCATTTCAACCGTGGTATTATAGGAGCATACCACATAACCTTGGCAGGAACCCTCTTCCGGGGGGCTCGCCCTCAACGTCACCAGGGTCATCTCGTCTGATCTTATACCGAAGTGCAGTGCATACCGGGCATGCATCCAAATTCTCGTACTCCTCACTACGATAGAGAATGCAGTCATTAGGGCATGCATGTATCTTCTGAACCTCTAAACCTAGAGGGCAGATAACCTTCTTTGCTTCGTACGTACTGGAGGGCAATACGTTATCTTTTGGAAGCATATTCTTCATAATTTTCAGTAACTTTTCAAATGAGGAGTCAGGTATAGCACACTCTGCCTTCCATCACAGCAATTCCAGTGTGCTGCACAGATTTTTCAGACCGTTTTCGCAATTTGGGTACAACAACTTTTTGTGATCCTCTAACATGTGATTGAACTTCTCCCTCTCTTTTTAATTTTCACAGTCTCTTCGTGCATCGGCAATGGTCCGACCAAGATCATCAGCGGGTTTATCATGTGTCTCTTCTTCAGCCTCCCCTTCAGCATCCCCCATGGAAGTATCTTCGTACTCTGGGAAACCATGATAGTTGTCATCCTCCTCCTCTTCTTTATTGTCTTCTGTTATAACCCCTCTCTCTCCGTGCTTGGTCCAACAATTATAACTGGGCATGAAGCCGGACTTCAACAGGTGGCTGTGAAGGATTTTTGAGTCAGAGTAATCCTTATGATTCCTACATCCACTACATGGACAGAATACAAAACCATTACGCTTGTTTGCATCAGCAGCACAGATGAATTCATGCACGCCATTAATGAACTCTCCAGAGCGTCGGTCAATACCTTACATCCATTCCCGGACCATCTACATTATAGTAAAAGTATATTAAAAACCATTACACAACATGATAAATTTATTACAAGTTATAATGAGAACTTCTAGAGCATTAATTTTGAATTTTGAAAAATTTACATGAACCAATTTATGAATTGGAGAAAACAATTAACATGATAAATGTGGAGTTTTTGATTATTGTTCCATCAATGGAAACCTCATTCTATTCTAAGCTCTGAAACTCTAAAATTACACATTTCAATTTTTAATAACTATGTGCCTAATCAAAATTTGTTACACATATCAAAATCCTTCTACTTCTAGAGCATGCATGTATTGATCCATATCTCTATACTTCTAGAGCATTATAGAGCTAAAATAGCAATAAGAGATGAAAGAATGAAGTTCTAACCTTTTAAAACTTTGGATTTAGGGGTTACAAACTAAATCTTGAGAAAAAAATGGCATGAAGCAGGTGGACACGAAGCTGTATATATACTAAGTAAAATGGCTTCTTTGAGTAAAATGGCCACCATATGGCTAGGGCAGGTGGTCACGAAGTTGTATATATACTGAGAGACAACTAGTCTCGGGCCGTGATACGACCCGGGACTAATAGTCCCCGAAAAGAGCCGCTTGCCCACTCCAGGTTACTAGTCCCGGGCCGTATTATGGATCGGGACTAGAGGTTTGGTCCGACCCGGGACTAGTGGCTATCGCGATTCCTAGCCGTTGGAGGCGTCACGGCCCGTGACTAGTGCTAGCACTAGTCGCGGTTTGTGATAGGCCAGGACTGCTAGCTTTGTGCAGATCGAACCGAAGACCTATTTTCCAGTAGTGGCTTTATTCATTCTGCTCTGTAGCAAATAAGAAAAGAGAACATTTAAAAGTACATGTGTCCAACTGACAAGAAATGGAAGATCACTTGAAGATGCAACTATTTATGCTTTATATGGCTCATTTCTGATGGATAGATCTCAGGTGATAGTGTATATACATATATAAAATTTGCATTTAGGTTCAACATTGAGTAGCAGAAAAACCTCAGATTTTCTCCTTAGATGCAGGTTCCTTGTTACACACATGTGTAAGGATAAGGTATAAATATAACACAACTTTCTAATGTTGCAAATGTCTATCGACAAGGTCCAACAATCATGAATACATTTGGGGTATCTTCATCTTGTTCACATGTTAAAAGAAAAATAATGGAGATTTTTATTATAAAAAAGTGCAAATAACATAAAAAATCATTTACTATGTATGGTTTTTCATGTAAATATTTTGGATGCTTTCAAGATCCGCAACAGGTTGATTGTACACAGCTTTTGACAAATGATGGTATTCGCTGCTATGAGGCATCAAATGGTATCCAAGATAAAATGCCCAGATATCATAGATAGCAAAAGTTGCTTGAAAAAGGACAACCAAATACAGTAAGCCAACCAAACTTGCAGATTATATCAGGGTTGCATACGTTTGTTATAAACAGAGCTAGAAAAATGAAGTTTACTTATCTTTTTACTTTAGTTAGAAAACTGGTTATCTTGCTCATTTGTTCAGGTTTCCTCTCTTTCGGACGTTGACCTTCATCCTAGAAGCTCAAGCATAGATGAATTTGAAGTGAGCTCACAACCTGAAAAAAATAGTTCTAATGTCTAGAAAAAGTAGTTTCATGTTTATAGAACTAATTCAAGATGATAAATGCAACTAATATATCACAAGGCATGGCATATTTGTAGGGGTTCGTAGCATTGAAAACAAAAAATTTCTACCGCATGCAAACAAACAAGCCAAGATCTATCTACTAGATTGTAGCAACGAGTCGATAGAGGAACTCACCCTCGAAGATTCCAAAGCGGTTAAAGAGAGCAGATTCTCGTGGGTGATGTAGTCGTACTCTTTTCGATCTCAAGATCGTGTAGACGATCCTCCCGGTGCTGCGTTCCGGCAGCACTCCCGCAGTCGGTCACACGATCGGTACTCGATGAAGACATTCCTCTTCCTTGTTCCAGCAGGAAGCGGAGGTTGTAGCACTCTCCTCGCGATTTCGGCAGCACGACGACATGGTACCGGAAGTAGAGGGGAGATCTCGCAGGACTTCGCCTTAAGCCGGAGCGAGTATGGTGGAGTATGAGAGAGGATGTTGGCGATCTAGGGTTTAGAGGCACCAAGGGGAGAGCTTGGCCGGCGGCTAGGGTTTGGGGAAACCCTAACTCGGCGACTTAGAGGATGCCCTAGGCGGCGGCTGCACTGGAGGTGGCCGGCGACTTGGGGCTAGGGTTTGGGGTGTGAGAGGTGTAGGGAAGAGGGGCACCCGTGCCCCTTCTTTTATAGGTGGGAGGGAGGCGGGGTTGGGAGGAGGGAGTCCTCCTCCAACTCCTCCTCATTGGCCGGCGGTGGAGGGAAGAGGACTTCCTCCCCAAGTAGGTTTCCTACTCTCCCTCCACCAAGCAAACTTGCCGTTTGACTTTTCAAACAAGGATTTGATTTATCCCTTTATTTTGCTCAGCGATGACACCTAGTACATGATGCAACCATTCCAACTTGTTATGACACATTCATGTACCCTTCCCCTCCGGAATGCCGGACCTTCCGGAACCTTCTAGAACATTCCCGATGAAAACACCGGAATCATTCTCCAACTCTGAAACAGGACTTTCCTTATATGAATCTTATTCTCCGAACCATTCCGGATCTCCTCGTGATATCCCGGATCCCATACGAGACCCCGAACAACATTTGGTCTCTTACTCATCATTCCATAACTACTCAACAACATCGAATCCTTAAGTGTGTCTCCCTACGGTTCGTGAATTATGCGGACATGATCGAGACACTTCTCCGAACAATAACCAATAGAGGAATCTGGAAATTCATATGGCTCCCACATATTTATACGATTACTTTTCGATCGAATGAACCATTTACATACGATACCAATTTCCATTTGTCTCACGATAGTTTACTTATCCGAGGTTTTGATCATCGGTATCTCTGCATACCTAGTTCAACCTCGTTACCGATAAGTACTCTTTTCTCGTTCCCGTGATATGTGATCCCTTGTGAGCCAGTCACATGCTTGCAAGCTAATTGGATGACATTCTACCGAGAGGGCCCAGAGTATATCTATCCGTCATATGGATGGACAAATCCCACTCTTGATCCATGTGTCTCAACCCATACTTTCCGAACACTCAATGCCATCTTTATAGCCACCCAGTTATGGTGTGGTGTTTGATGTCATCAAACCATCCTTCCGGTGATGGTGATAAGCATGATCTCATGGTCGAAGGAATTAGGTTACTATGTATCAGAAAGCTTATAGCAAATGAACTATATTAAATGCCTTGATCTTTATGCTACGCTTAACTATAGGAGTATGTCCATCACATCATTCTCCTAATGATATGACCCTGTTGTTAATAGCATCTCTATGTTCATGATCAGGAAACCATGATCATATATTAACCAACAAGCTAGTTTAACAAGAGGCTTTACTAGGAACTCTTTTATGTTTACAAATCACACAAGTATTAATGTTTCCTGTTAATACAATTATAGCATGGTATGTAAACATTTATCATAAGTATGAAGATATGATAAATAACCACTTTATTATTGCCTCTTGGGCATATCTCCAACAGTCTCCCACTTGCACTAGAGTCAATAATCTAGTTTCAAACCTTTGTGTATTCAACACCTATGGCTTTCTGGTGTCGTATGTACACGATTGCTAGTGGTCAACTGATCTCCGGATCTGACACTTCCAGGTCCGTGTGTAATTGCATGTCTTTGCGTCTCTACGCATCACTCATTCTCTAATGAGATGGCTTTGTACAAATTTGGTCCTTTAGTGTGACCTTTAGTTCTTTGGGGTTAAAACATGTTGATAATATTGTCGAACAATATATCTCCATAGCATTATCCCTGCTATGAACTACACCTAGTTTGATAACAAACTACTTGACACAAATTCCCTCTTTTGCTGCTATAATAGTAGTTATATACTTATCCCTTTTGTTGTAGTATCTGTCACAATATCTTAACTTTGGAACTCATCCAAATTCATTATGGAACTCTCATTCCATCATATTGTGCCACCCTTAGTTTATATTGAGATAAACTTAATTTGTACTTTGTTACAAAACTAGTATCAAAGTAATTCATTTACAATGAACTAACCATCTATTTGTCACTTCTACAAAATAATATATTCTTAGTTCTTTTACAAGATCATAAGAATATCTTTACTATCGTCCAATAATCATCTTATGAATCATTCTGGTATATGCTCATAACATTTAGAGCATAGGACATATCTGGATTTGTACATATCACGGTATGATTGATATAAATATTCTTTGTGATTTCATACATCAAGTATCAGTCTATACATGAATCTTTGTTTCACTTACCAAGTGTCAATACACTTGAATATATCATCAACATTGAACTCATTCAATCCTTTCTGTGCGACAAGAACATTTCTTGTAGTTTCTATATTGAACTCATTCAATACATCATCTATGTACTTTCGGCACAACCATATTAGCGTCTATTGATGCCAAATATTTGGGTTTTGCCTAAGTCTTTCATTAGGATGAAATTCTTAATATGTGTTAATAAAAGATACATCATTTCCAATCAAAAATATGTCTTCCACATAATGTATTAGAAACATGTCTTAGCGCTCCCACTTAATTTCTTGCAAATGCAAGCATCTTCATTGTCTCTGATGAAATTAAACTATTTTAATAGTTTCATCATAGTGAAGATTCTAACTCCGCGATGCTTACTTTAACCATTGAAGTTTGCATATGATTTTAGCATCCTTTGAATTAACAAAACCCTTTGGACTGTGTCATGCACACGTCCTAGGTAACCATTCTATTAGAAGAACTTGTTTTGTTTATTCAACACATAACAAAATTATATGTCGTGGTTGCTATATTAATCCGTCTAGACTAAATATCGCTTAATGAAAGATCAGATCTTGTCATAGTCAACCTTTGAACATTGTTGTGAACTCTTTCCCAACATGTCGACTATTTCATAGATGTGAAACATCCATGTCTATTTCTTTATATATCCAAATACGACTGTAAGGTCTTGTACCTTTCCAGAGGGTCTTTCAAGTTCAAAGCTTGATCTCTCGTATATGGAACTATCACGGATTTTATGGCTTCAAGCCATTTGACGGAGTCAGGGCCCATCATCGCTTCTTTGCATGTAGTCGGATCATTATCGTTAAATAATGATTTAACTCTCAAATCTTGGTATTTTATTGTTTACCCGACCTTCTTGTTTCAATAGGAACTTAGTCCTCCGTGACCACAACCTTTGAGGCACGTGAGCCATGAGAATTGTTGTTGCCTCCGGAACACTTTCGGCGCTGTGCAACTCTGCACATATAGCTAAGGTTCTTTTAACCTTATCAAAGTTCTATTATCCTCCCACTTAACTTTTCACGAAAAATTCCTTCTTAAAGAAACTTGACGTTCTAAGCGACAAACACTTTTGTCTTTGGTGTTATGGAGGAATACATAACTATTATTCAAAATAACATACAAAGATATGTTCATCCGATTTTGGTTGCAAACATCTTTCTTATGCATACATACCAATTTTTAAGAAAGGACAACTTGGGTTTTATCCCAACCATAACTTTATATGGTGTCAATTCAACGGATTATGATGGATCTCTTTTCAGTGGAAAAACGGTAGTCTCTAGAGCTTTTAATCTTTAAAATATAATGACAGTTTTATAAATTACACCTTTGATCTTACCATGTCAAATAAGGTTTAATTACATATCTCGAACGCTCCATACTCTTATGGTGTTTCGGAAAATGCAAATCCATGGAACGATTCCTTAAATCTTAGGTATTATGCTAAACTTGTAACTCAAATGTCTTCCTTTATGATCTTATCATAAACTATTTATATTCTTGTTACAATGATTTTGCACTTCATCTTGAAAATCTTTGAACTTTTCAAATGTTTCATACTTCATCCTTATTAAGTAAATATTCATATATTCACTCAAATTCAGAGAAAACATATGAAGTTGAAATCCATCGCTCTTGACTACACATAATAGACTTCATACAACAATATGTACAAGTTCCAATAAGCTAGTCATTCGTTCCCTTTTGGCCTATGAATGAAGTTTTAATTATTTCTAGGAAAGTTTCACAAGCGTCATTTGATCAAAAATCAAAAGGACTCCAAAATTCCATCCACATGGAGTTTCTTCATGTTTTCTTTCCAATATAATTTAAACGGCGATGTCACTTCCTAAATGATCTTTCAATCAATTTGTCTTTCGACATTTTTAGCACTAGTTTTATGGATGTGATTTCTCCAACAAGATTTGTGAATCATCCATCTTTTATGGATTACGGCAATTATTTGAACAACCCTTTTGTTCTCATAATGCCTGATAAAACAAATCTTGAAGGCAAGCTTTGATGTTTAACAAGCAGCACAATAACCCTTTATTTGTTCTCGATGAACATCATCACATATTCTTTTGCTAGTTACTTAGGCTATTGTAGTTCATGAATTGTGTTGTTTTGTATGACGATTCACACCAACAAATTCAGTATCAAATACTTAAGAACCACATTGTTTAATAAGCAAAGAATATATCCATAACATGTATATCATCTATATACTTAAGCTGAACAATTCTAGTCTTTTCTTTTCTGCCATATACTTATGAGATTCTCTTTCAGTATTTCCTTTTCTGTTTGAAAGAATCTATCAACATCAATAGTGGAGCCATATACATGACACATAGTCCAAAGCATGTATAGTAAAATACCAATGTCTTTGGACTTGCACTTTGAAGTAGATCACCATCATCAAATGTTTGGTGTTCTTTCAAATTCCTTTCTTTAGTAATCTCTTGGTGTAGTAAACATTTTACCTACATCAAATATTCACCCTTATCATGGAATCATCCATGATCAAGCTACTTTTAGCTTATAACGGTGAATCACGAGTATAATGTTGCTCTCCAAAACCTTTTGGAGGTTTAGGACAACTAGTGTCTCCAACCTTTTGCAAATTCTCATCAAATATGAGAACATGACTTTTGCCATATTATACTCTATCATGTTGCAACCAAAACTTCGTTTCAGATATCACAATATCTTCCACACATCATGGTTTCTGAAACAACTCTTTCAGATCCTAGATAACCTTGATATTAAGACAATCCTTTGAATATCAAGAATCATGAAGATAAACATGATACTTATATACTAACACTGGAATTGTTACTCTTGATTTAATACCAACTATTAAATTTCACGGAGTAATCGAAACTTACTGAAAGTTTGCAATGGGACTTTTAAACTTTAGATTAACACTTCAAAACAATACGATACCAGTTCGTAAAGTAACTAACCAGAATTCTATAGTTCTATCATCTCAATTAAAACTAAGCGCAAGGTGGTAAACGGATGCCAATGACTACAACAACTATGCAAATTCACTTTGATTTAATTTATGATAAATAGTGTTCAACTTTTAATCATATTGCTGTTGAACTCCCACTCAAAACAATATCCCTCACATTGTTTTAGTGATCACACAAAACCGATCATCACGAGAGTTGATGTAGCTTTAATGGCGAACAATCAACATGTTCATCATATCTACTATATGACTCATGCTTTACCTTTCGGTGATCCGTGTTCCGAGACCATGTCTGTACATGCTAGGCTCGTCAAGATCAAACCTTAGCTTCCGCATGAGCAAATATGGCTTGCTCACGTTGTATACACTCGCAGAATCTAACACACCCGATCATCACGTGGTGCTTCGAAACAACGAGCTTTAGCAACGGTGCTTACTAAGGATGAACACTTTAAAACTTGAAATTGTGTGCTTGAGGGATCATCTTATAATGCTACCGTTGTGAACTAAGCAATACAAGATGCATAAAAGGATTAACATCACATGCAATTCATAATATGTGATATGATATGGCCTTTCTTCTTTGTGCTTCCGATCTCCATCTTCAAGCACGAACATGATCTCCATCATCACCAGCATTGCATCAAGGTCAATGACGCCGCTCCATGGTTGTCGTCCACCAGCTTCAACTATTACAACTACTTTGAATAGACACGCGGGTCTTAACAGAATTTAAAGACAACCATATGGCTCCTGCCGGTTGCCAACTTACAATAAGGAACATTGCATACATCAAATATAATCACAATCATGGCCATATCACATCACAACACACCCCTGCAAAACAAAGTTAGACGCCTCTAATTTTCTTTGCATGTTCTACGTGGTTTGGGGCTTTCAATAAGTGTCATTCTAACTTACGAACAAGAACCACAACATTGATACTAGTATTCTCAATCACCCGTTGTAAATTGAATCTTAACTATGTTGGGAGAAACAGGCACCCGCAAAGCCACTTATGCAATACAAGTTGCATGTCAAGCGTGGAGCAAGTCTCATGAACGATGTCATGTAAGGTTAGCCCGGGCCGCTTCATCCCACCATCCCGCAAGATGCAAAGTACACAAGAAGCAATCGACAACAAAAGCATCAACGCCCATAATGACCATTGTGTTCTACTCGTGCAATAGATCTATATATAGACACAGCTCTAATACCACTGTAGGGGTTCGTAGCATGGAAAACAAAAAAATTCTACCGCATGCAAACAAACAAGCCAAGATCTATCTACTAGATTGTAGCAACGAGTCGATAGAGGAACTCACCCTCGAAGATTCCAAAGCGGTTAACGAGAGCAGATTCTCGTGGGTGATGTAGTCGTACTCTTTCCGATCTCAAGATCGCATAGACGATCCTTCCGGTGCTGCGTTCCGGCAGCACTCCCGTAGTCGGTCACACGTTCGGTACTCGATGAAGACCTTCCTCTCCCTTGTTCCAGCAAGCAGCGGAGGTTGTAGCACTCTCCTCGCGATTCCGGCAGCACGATGGCGTGGTACCGGAAGTAGAGGGGAGATCTCGCAGGGCTTCGCCTTAAGCCGGAGCGAGTATGGTGGAGTATGAGAGAGGGCCTTGGCGATCTAGGGTTTAGAGGCACCAAGGGGAGAGCTTGGCCGGCGGCTAGGGTTTGGGGAAACCCTAACTCGGCGACTTAGAGGATGCCCTAGGCGGCGGCTGCACTGGAGGTGGCCGGCGACTTGGGGCTAGGGTTTGGGGTGTGAGAGGTGTAGGGAAGAGGGGCACCCGTGCCCCTTCTTTTATAGGTGGGAGGGAGGCGGGGTTGGGAGGAGGGAGTCCTCCTCCAACTCCTCCTCATTGGCCGGCGGTGGAGGGAAGAGGACTTCCTCCCCAAGTAGGTTTCCTACTCTCCCTCCACCAAGCAAACTTGCCGTTTGACTTTTCAAACAAGGATTTGATTTATCCCTTTATTTTGCTCAGCGATGACACCTAGTACATGATGCAACCATTCTAACTTGTTATGACACATTCATGTACCCTTCCCCTCCAGTGTGCTGGACCTTCCGGAACCTTCTAGAACATTCCCGATGAAAACACCGGAATCATTCTCCAACTCTGAAACATGACTTTCCTTATATGAATCTTATTATCCGGACCATTCTGGATCTCCTCGTGATATCCCGGATCCCATCCGAGACTCCGAACAACATTCGGTCTCTTACTCATCATTCCATAACTACTCAACAACATCGAATCCTTAAGTGTGTCTCCCTACGGTTCGTGAATTATGCGGACATGATTGAGACACTTCTCCGAACAATAACCAATAGAGGAATCTGAAAATTCATATGGCTCCCACATATTTCTACGATTACTTTGCGATCGAATGAACCATTTATATACGATACCAATTTCCCTTTGTCTCACGATAGTTTACTTATCCGAGGTTTTGATCGTCGGTATCTATGCATACCTAGTTCAACCTCGTTACCGATAAGTACTATTTTCTCGTTCCCGTGATATGTGATCCCTTGTGAGCCAGTCACATGCTGGCAAGCTAATTGGATGACATTCCACCGAGAGGGCCCATAGTATATCTATCTGTCATATGGATGGACAAATCCCACTCTTGATCCATGTGTCTCAACCCATACTTTCCGAACACTCAATGCCATCTTTATAGCCACCCAGTTATGGTGTGGTGTTTGATGTCATCAAAGCATCCTTCCGGTGATGGTGATAAGCATGATCGCATGGTCGAAGGAATTAGGTTACTATGTATCAGAAAGCTTATAGCAAATGAACTATATTAAATGACTTAATATTTATGCTATGCTTAACTATAGGAGTATGTCCATCACATCATTCTCCTAATGATATGACCCTGTTGTTAATAACATCTCTATGTTCATGATCAGGAAACCATGATCATATATTAACCAACAAGCTAGTTTAACAAGAGGCTTTACTAGGGACTCTTTTATATTTACGAATCACACAAGTATTAATGTTTCCTGTTAATACAATTATAGCATGGTATGTAAACATTTATCATAAGTATGAAGATATGATAATAACCACTTTATTATTGCCTCTTGGGCATATCTCCAACAATATTACAGATGATGGAGAGCATGGACTCAATGCATGGTGGTCAGGTGATTATAGAAAAAATTATACGAAACTATAGAAAAAATCTACTTATCTTCCTACTCAGTTCATGGAGGAAATTAAAAGTGTCTCGTCATTTTTTTAGCTTGGTAATGGAAGCTTTGTGGACTCAGCTTACTGGACCAATGGGTGATGAGGTAAAAAATTAGTTTTACATTGCAAAATTATCTTAGTTGTTTTGATGTTGCAAGTTTCATTTATCGACTATTTACTTAATTGTTCTTCATGTTGTAATGCAGAACAAAAAATTTATGATAACTGTGAGGAGTGAATATGACCACAAAAATGATGATGATGATGCTTCACAAACTCATGAACATAATGGCTACAACAAAACTGACATATGGGCAAATCAGGCACACTTAGATCATATTTCAGATACTCATGAAGATAGTGGACACAAGTACAATGATACATGGGCCAGTTCGCTATGGTCTGGTCAAAGTTCAAAAAAGAGTTCCGATGATGAACAAGAATGTTCTCAGGCTGACGTTCTCGATGAACAAGGGGATATGAATGTTGGTAGCACAGGTAATGCAACAGGAAACGATATTGATGTTGAAGGAAACTCGGTGCAATATGGGGTTGTTGTACATGAACTGCCAGATGACGATATTGAAACTTTCCTTGAGAGTGCAAGTGTAGCTGCTACCCAAACATGTAGTCAGGAGATGCACAACCATCATATTCCTCATCCTGGGCAGGTTTTTGATACACATGAGGAAGCTTTCCACTTATACAACACATATTTCGATGTATGTAGTTTTTTTTATAAAAAGAGTAGCCAATTATCATTCTAGACAGGCTGGAGTGAATAATGCAGTGACAAGATACACTTTCAAATGCAACTTTTCAGGAAAAGTTGTGGATGAAGAAACTCTTGAGGAAAGGAAAAAAAGAGATATGAAAAGGCTGGAAACTAGACGCAAGAAGATGCAAGAGAAAGGAGGGATAAAGCCTTTGCAACCTCCAGTGCAGCCACCAAAACCAAGAAAGAGAAACAAAACAAAAATCACAGGTTGCCTGGCCGAAATGATTGTCACACTTAAAGGAGATAAATCTGGTGTGTGCATCGCACATGCATAAGAGACTAGAAATAGAGAGAACACAGGTGTGTACATCGCATTCATGCATAAGAAAATCCAGGCAATTTTCACGCAAAACTAAAAGAGTGTAAGGGGATCAATATCTCTCTTGTGATAATGGAAACATTAGGGCAAGTGCGATGGATTTCGACATGACCCTTGTTGATTTCTTTGACTTGGAGAAAATAATTCAATTTGGAATATTTAATATCATATGGAATTCAAAACTAAATGAAATTGGTTTATGAATAATTAAATCATTTAATAACTGGAATACAGTTATGATAAATAATATATACTTTATTATAAGAAGAAGAATACATGGTTGTTACAAAATACAAATAAAAGAAAATATTAAACTTCACTAGTGAATACAGAAATTACATTGTCTTTTCAATAAAGAATGGAATACTCCTTTGTTACTGAGATATAATATTTACAAACTTTAAACTACAAAAAGAATGAAAGCTTATAACTTTATTAAGTAAGATATGAATCTTTACAAGTTTCTA
This sequence comes from Avena sativa, assembly GCA_916181665.1. Classification (NCBI taxonomy): domain Eukaryota; kingdom Viridiplantae; phylum Streptophyta; class Magnoliopsida; order Poales; family Poaceae; genus Avena; species Avena sativa. The sequence goes on along the minus strand of OV702294.1, from coordinate 175,078,235 downwards.
CTAAGAAACAGAAAAGGAAAAGGAACTTTATTACATTAATAGAAGAGTAATTACAATGTTTTTAAATTTACATGAAAGAAGGAACTTACAAAAATAGTTAAAATAAAAGAAATTACTAAGTAATGTAAAATGATATTACAATAAATAAATAATATATAAGAATGAATTGATGGAAAGGGGTAAACTTTATTACATAAACAATATTACAATGTATTTACAGTTATCTAGATAGAAAAGAAAGCTTACGAAAGTATAATAAAAAGGAAAAGCCTAAACTAAGTCCTATACTATTACTCCATCTTGTATCCCTTCATTTTTTTCTTATTCTTACTTCCTGTAAACACAACAAAAATAAAATAAAATAAAACAAAAATAAAAGAATGTTATTTGGGTAGTGTTTTACTCTCAAATTTGGTCTAGAGATGCTAGTGCCTAATTTATCATTGAGTATTTATTTAAAAGGGGTCAGTTGAGTATCTATTCTAGTACCAACCATGCCTCAACACAGCACCATTGGCCAGGGGAAAATTTCACCAAAGAGAAGGGTAGAAGAGTAACGGCAAAATCACAGGAGTCACTTGATCTGATCCATTCGAGTGAGGCATGCACATAGGCATCTCACTCATCTGCATGCACCAGCTGTGTTGTCAACACCACAGGGAGGGTGACTTAGAAAAAACTAACTACAAAGTAGCAGCCGTGCCACAAATTCCTTCATTCCATTTATCATGGCCAAACTCATCTGTCTCCCAAACACACCACTATTTTCACCAATTCATTATACCACTTCATCACTAGATAATTCCAACACCACCAAAAGCCACCCTTATTACTTAGAACACAAGATATTAGGTCAAGAGGAGGAGAAGATCACCAGACGAGGAACAGGAACAACACAAGCTGATCCATTTAACCACAAGAAACATATTATTAAGGATCCAAAAGAGTAAGATCGAGAAGCTCAAGATACAAAAGGAAAAGACAACAAGCTACTCTAACAACAGGTTGCTGGATAGTAAAAATCTAGTCTTAGTGCATATTTCATCTCTGGCATAGGTCACAAGGATCTGTTCCAGGTAGCTATTGGTGCTAGGGGCCGACAGGTATGACGAGCTCGCCGCACGTCTTCAGCCCATCTCCGCTACTGCTACCCCCTTATCCCTATTCTCAAATGAAATGAAGGGCGGTGTGGAGTTGCCGGCGACTCGGTTCCAGAACAAAGAAAAAGAAGGACATAAACAAGACTATGACATGTGGGACCATACAAAAAGAGGAATAGACAGACATAAAAAATTCAAAATACAAAGACATAACGATGACACAATTCAAAGGCCCAATGTAAACAAAAGGCCCATCTAGACGAGATAAAAACAATACGGGCTTACAGAAAAGCAAAGACGAGATACATATGACGCAGATTGTGACGTACTGACCATTGACTAAGAATTAACAGAAAATCAGTCGACTGATGTTTAGCAATTTCGTTAAAATTAATATTATTTATACTAAAATTTTATACTTTATGCTTAACTATTGTTAAACAACATTATGTTTTCTCTTAGTTATCATACATGGTATTATTAGGTATATTATTTATTATACATATCTTTGTTATCACCAAATAATACTCTTACCCTATGATAAGCTGAAATCTTATTTTGTTGTGAACGTTGAGTGTGTACTTGTTTCGAGAAATTCAACTAATTCTCAAACCGAATCCTCTTGGTAATTAGAAGATCATAACAAATACAGTGGAAACCTCCACAAATTAATTTGTGAAGTATGCACGGATTGTATAATAAATATCATGGTAGAGTATCTAAAGGCATGGTCTAATGAATATATTTATAGCGGTATAAGAAATCTAAACTTCTAGAGTATATAGGGTGTTTATGAAGAGCGTGTCATCAAATCCTTGCCATGCTACTTGTTTTATTAGTTTTTTTATGGCGAACCATGACCTAAGTGTTCAGGTTTGTCCAATAACAAGCTGATAACATGTGTATGCTATATGTACTCCCTCTATGTTTAAACACAATATCACAAGGAAAATCCATCTTGCCGCAAATACAAGGCCACCTACTGGCCTGACATAGAAGATTGAGCCAAAACCCAGGGTCAAATGTCAGGCTAAGTACAAGACCTAGGAACCAAAAGGTGATCAAGCACGAAGAACAAGACCAAGAGGGCACGTGCCTACCGTGCCGCGGCTACCAGTGCGAGGGGGAGGAGGACCATGGCATTGAGGTAGAGGGAGAGATCAGGCTAAGAGAATTTTCCTTAGGTCCCAGAGAGACTAGGGATATAGAGAGGAGATCCAAGTTCATCCTTTATCTAGGTATAACCAGGCAAGGGATTCTCTCTCTGTACAACCAGCGTAACTCATTCCATCCTCTCCGACGAGAAATATAATCACACATGTAAGACATAGGGATGTTAGCCTCCGAGCGGCTTGAACTTGGGTAAAATCTCTTATGTATATGCAAACAATCCTAAATCGAGTTCATACTAGACTCCCATTGTCGAACAAAGAAAGGGAATATGCAGTATTCCTGATGTCTGTGTTCCCGCATAAGACACAGATGTTGTGCAAATAAATCATCCCTGCTGAGTGATAGTCCTTTTGCGTCACTAGTTATGTTGGTTAAGAAGAAAGATGTGTACCGGCTCTTCTACGTGGACTACAGACATCTCAACGCAGTTAAAGTGTCATATAAAAGTTCCAATAAATACGTTAAGAAAATGTCCAATAAAAATAGCTCCAATCTAGTCCGACTCCTTGCACGTGCCACGCACTACTAGCTCGTCATATCGAGCCCGGACATCCACGTGCCCTGCCGTAACTGGCCACAACACGCCCGGTAGGTGTGTAGGCCAGCCACGTATAGCTGCCCCACTCAACACTTCCACTTTGTCGAGCCAAGCACTCAATCCTGCTTTAAACCCATTTCAGCAACGAAACTCGTATGCACACGAGAGACGATACACTTTGAGCAAAACATGTTGCCGAATCACTAGATTTCATGTAGTAGTACCAACACTGTCCCCACATCGCACCAAACAAAATTTCCCTTGCTTCTGTTAAGATTTATTTAAATGCGTAAATAAGAGATAATCCTTATTGTAACTGCAGTACGTTTTACTCTCTTCCGTTCCTACGATCAGGGCTTTCTTGTGCCCGTTTTACTCTCTTCCGTTCCTACGATCAGGGCTTTCTTGTGCCCATTCCATACCCAAATCATCGATGGAAGATGGAATAAAGACGGTTAATTCATTTACCATTTACTTTAACACGTTATCAGCACTGCGCTCTGCCGAGAGAGTGAATTGGCAGAACTCATCGGAACACCAGCGAAATTCGCTGGGGAAGAACCGGGAAGAGCAGAAGAACAGGCAAAAGGTAAGAACAAAATTGCCTGAGACACCTTCCTACTACTTCAAGGAGAGAAGAAAGAAAGCGTCGACTGACATTCCGCGCGGCGACGACGTCCGGTCAGCGGCGCCCTCCAGCGGCGAAACGGCGCACTCAACCGTGCGGCACCCAGCGCGCTATTGCCGCGACAAGTCTTGCGCGGCATGGCCATAGCCGGTATGCCGCTCGACGGAGCAGCCTTGTCCTCCTACCGCGGTAGCGAATGGCCGGTTTGCCATGCGGCTGCGAAAGCCGGCGCTTCACAAATGGAGGCTCCCTCCGTCACGGTCCAGCCCTCCTGAGTGTTGGCGTCGACAAGCGACTGGTGGAGATGGTGGCGTGCCCGGAACGGCCGCCGCTGAAACAAAAAAAAAGGGAAGGGAATCAGGGGAGAGATTCTGAATACATCTTCCCGAATGGCCGAGTGATGCCCGGAACACATCTTCCAGACGGATCTTCGTCGGAGGAGAATGGAGTGCCAGGGCCGTCGGCTGCTCGCTGTTGGGAGGATGGGGGCTGGGGGCGTACGGAGTGGCGGAGCAGCCGCCGCAAACAGAGGAGGAGTGGGGAGCGATTTTTCCGTCCTGGACGGAAAGATGCGAGCGATAACTGCTCCCCTCCTGCCTTATCCGCTCGTCACGTGAAGACTTAGGCTAGAAAAAGCCATCTTACTCACGTCTCGTACATAAAAAAAAGAGCTGAACGAAAAACAAAAGTGGCCGGAGGCTACTATATTCGGCTACCTAGTTTCGGTCTTGGGCTGCCTAGTTTCGGTCTAATATGTGGAAATTTCGTTTCTCTTTTCTGCTTAGTTTTTTAGCTGTTCAGTTTTTTTATATACGTGTGTATATTCAGTATTGCAATAACTATGTAGTGTCTGCACATTTAAATGTCAACATTAGACTGTTTGCAATTTTTAATTGCTTTATGTTGACTATGCTTGACAAAATAATATAACAAATTTCAAATTTGCGCATAACTTATGGATTGGTTAAATATCAATGAATTACTTGATACACAACTGTGAGGTCTACGCCACCAAGTTGGCGACTACATTCAATGTGTTTTATTAAACACAAGGTTGTGTGAAGTACCATACGAGGTCGGTCTACACTACTTTGTAGTGATTACCTTGTGTTTAAAGCAAAAATGAAAGTACACATGTAAGTAAGATCTACACTACTTGGTAGTGATTATCTCTATGTGTCCTACAAATATGATCTACACCATATATGGTATTATCTATTTGTAGAATGTCATATGATGGGTCGAATATGCTTTTCCTAGACCTTCAAGTGATCAAGCATGCTATTTTAGGTAAATTAATGGGCATGATATTTTTCATGTAGGCTATGGATAACATATCCAAGAAAGAATTTGTTGAACTTGCACTTGATGGCAGAAACTATCTGACCTGGGCAATGGATGTCAAGATTAACTTGTCATCCAGGAATTTGATCAGCACTATAACCACACCTGCTCAAGGTGCTCCTGCTATACCAGAACCAACAAAGTATGCTGCTTTACACTTCATTCGACATCACCTCGATCCCGCTCTGAAAGATGAGTACATGATGGAAGAAAATCCTCTATCCTTATGGGACTCCTTAAAGGAGCGCTATGATCAACAGAGATCGGTGATGTTGCCTGAAGCGCAAAGGCAATGGGCATTAATCCGCTTCCAGGATTTTAAGTCCGTTGCGGCATACAACTCCGCGGTGCATCAAATCAACTCAAAGTTGAGATTCTGCAACAGTGCAGTTTCGGATGCGGATCTCATTGAGAAGACGCTCTCTACTTTCCATCCTAATATGAGGTTGATTGCTGAACAGCATCGTAACCAAAAGTATAGGAAGCATTCTGAATTGATATATGCACTTCTTCAGGCAGAAAAGCACAATGAAATTCTTGATAAGAATAACCTTTCCCGTCCAACGGGAACATTGCCGCTGCCTGAAGCACATTTCAATTCTTACAATGCTCAAAACTTTCGTGGTTCAAAGAAGAACCGTATGAGGTTTAAGGGAAAGTGGAAACGCAATGAGAATCAGAATAGCCATGGAGTCTAAAAGGGCAAGAATCATTTCAAGAGAAATGATAGGGGTAACAATTCTCAAGGTTGTTATCGATGTGGTTGTAACACTCATATTGCAAAGAAGTGTACAAATTCTAAGCATTTGGTGTCGCTGTATCAACAATCAATCAAAGGCAAGAAGCCCAAGGGCACCAGTACGAAGCTCACTTCACTGGACCGGTTTATCGAGAGTTCCCAAGGTATTCAACAGAACAGTGTTCAAAAGAACATGGAGAACCATGATCAGCCTCAGCAAAAGGAAGGACCAACACTTCATGTTGAAGACATGCTAGTGGATTTCACTTCTACAAGTGACATATATGGAGACCAACTTTAAACTCCTTATAGTGTCATAAGTATTGTGATAATGTCCTTACATATATTGTGTGTTGTAAAATATTTGTGTCATAAGACATATGGTATTGTAATAATTATGTAGTCGAACATAATGTATTGTAATACGTGAGCAGACATACATAGTATGTGTATATTCTATATGAGTTTGGATAAAATACTAAATTTTATTCTTTTTACTCTATAGAAATCTTCTGAAAATTCAATGGAGGAGGAAATTTGTTTAGCGGACAGTGGTGCCTCTAACACAATATTACGGGAGGTTAAATACTTCTAAACTCTGAAAAAGAGTAAGGGAGTGTCATGACTATTGGTGGTCGCGACAACGTCATTGTTGGTTCTGGTCATGCCACATTTACATTCCTAAATGGTATGAAGCTTATGATCCAGGAGGCATTATTGTATCCGGATTCAACTCGTACATTGCTGAGTTTTAAGGACATTTGGAGTAATGGCTACCACACCGAAACTCATGAAGATGGTGAGGTTGAAAGCCTACTCATAACTCAGAAAAAGGGTTCCGAAAGGAAGAACCTTGAGAAACTTCCTGCTCTATCTTCTGGATTATATTATACATACATAAAGCCAGAGCCACATTTGGCGTATAAAATAATTTTCCAAAATCTTGATAAATTCAAGATATGGCATGATCTCCTGGGTCATCCTGGTGTTGGGATGATGAGGAAAATTATTGATGGTTCTATTGGACACAACATAACAGTTGCTAATTTCCCTCAATCCTCGGATTTTGTTTGCACTGCATGTGCAACTGGGAAATTAATCACTAGACCCTCATACCTGAAGGTCAAGAATGAACCACTAAATTTTCTTGAGCGCATTCAAGGAGATATATGTGGTCCAATTCAACTGTTATCGGGACCATTCAGATATTTTATGGTACTCATTGATGCATCTACAAGATGGTCAAATGTGTGTCTCATATCGATAAGGAACCATGCATTTGCAAAGCTGATTACTCAAATCATAAAATTGAGAGCTAATCATCCTGAACATAGGATAAAATCCATCAGAATGGATAATGTTGCTGAATTTAGTTCACGGGCATTCAATGATTACTGCTTAGCTTTGGGCATAACTGTGGAGCATTCTGTACCGTATGTACACACACAAAATGGTCTTGCGGAATCACTTATCAAGAGGATCAAGTTGATAGCAAGACCGCTCCTACAGAATTGTAATCTCCCAACTTCATGTTGGGGACATGGGGTGTTACATGCCGTGAAATTGATACAAATTCGACCAACTGCATACCATACGGCCTCCCCGTTATAGTTAGTACGTGGAAATCAACCAAGTATTTCCCACCTTTGAAGACTCGGTTGCGCTGTGTATGTGCCGATATCACCACCTCAGCGTACATCGATGGGTCCACATAGAAAGATAGGTATTTATGTGGGGTACACTTCTCCGTCGATTATAAAGTACTTGGAGCCTCTAACAGGGGATCTCTTCATAGCCCGGTACGCTAATTGCATCTTCGATGAGAATAATTTTCCGGCATTAGGGGGAGAAAAGGACCCAAAAAAAGCCGGGAAATATATTGGAATGTTGAAGGCATTCAGTCTTTAGATCCACGCACGAATGAATCTGAACTGTAGGTTCAGAGGATCATAAATTTGCAAATAATCTGCCAGATGCATTTACTGACTATAAAGGTGTCACTAAATCCCATATTCCTGCTATGAATGTCCCAGAGAGAGTTGAGATAGCAAAGACCACTCAACTGTCCAAGAGGGGGAGAAATCTGGACAAAAAGGACAAGGCTTCTCAGAAGCGTCCGCGGGGAATGAGGATCTCTCAAACAGTAAATGTAGGTCAACCACAGGTTGACATTCAACCAAGTGTTGAAGAAAGACACCTAAAGGATGTTCATCATCCAGGGCCTAGCACAAGTGCGCACACAAATATAGGTGCTAGGACATTGGAACACCTCGATTCAATCGTTGAGGGAAATCACGATGAGTCTGAAGGTATTGAAGAGATTTTCACAAACTATGTTGAATCAGGAGAATCGTTCAACAGAAAGTCTACAAATGTCGACATATTTTTCTCCTCAAAGATTGCAGATGACCTGGCATTGGACCGTGAACCTAAGACCATGGCAGAGTGTATGAAACACTCGGACTGGTCCAAATGGATGGTTGCAATTGAGGATGAATTGCGCTTGCTTACCAAGAGAGGGGTATTTACTAAAGTGATACCTACTCCTCAACACGTTCTCCCCGTGGGGACGAAATTGGTTTTTGTTCGAAAGAGGAACGAAAACAATGAGGTGGTGAGATATAAGGCGAGGCTTGTAGCACAAGGGTTTACACAGAAACCTGGCATCGATTACGATGAAACATATTCTCCTGTGATGAGTGGAATCACGTTCTTGATATCGCTGGCAGTGCAAATGAATTTGTATATCAAATTGATGGATATGGTGACCGCATATTTATATAGGTCGCTGGATACAGATATCTACATGAAAGTCCCTGAGGGAATGAAGATTCCAGATCTAAAGGCTGATCGCAAAATGTATTGCATAAAGCTACAGAGGTCGTTATACGGCTTGAAACAGTCGGGTAGAATGTGGTACAACCGACTAAGTGAGTTCCTTTTGCAGAAAGGGTACTTAAATGATGATGATTTCCCATGTGTGTTCATCAAGAAATCTACTGATGGATTTTGTATAATCTCTATGTATGTGGTTGATTTGAATATCACTACACAAGAGATAAATGAGGCTGGTAATCATCTGAAGACGGAATTTGAGATGAAAGATTTGGGTAAGACCAAATTTTGTCTCGGTTTGCAACTTGAACATATTTCTTCAGGAATATTAGTTCACCAGTCTGTGTACATCCAAAAGATATTGGAGAAGTTCAATATGGATAAATCATACCCGTCTAAAACACCTATGGTTGTTAGGTCTCTTGATAGAGATAAAGACCCTTTTATACCTAAGGATGACAATGGGGAGATATTGGGACCTGAGTTCCCATATCTTAGTGCAATTGGTGCACTAATGTATCTAGCAAACTGCATGAGACCTGATATATCGTTTGCAGTTAATCTCTTTGCTAGATACAGTGCATCGCTAACGAAAAGGCATTGGGTTGGTGTGATAAACAGGAGCACTAAAGTTTAATAATTAGACTAGATTTAGGGGGCGCCTTGGCGCATGATCCCGTTGATTTTGAGTATTCTAAGATATCTTCAGGGCACCAAAGATCTTGGTTTGTTCTATCAGAAAAATCAAGAGAGAACCATGGTAGGGTATTGTGATGCTGGATACTTGTCAGATTCCCATAATGCCAGATCACAGACTGGATTTGTCTTCTTACATGGAGGTACAACCTTCTCTTGGAAGTCGACAAAGCAAACATTGATGGCTATATCCACGAATCATTCTGAGATAATTGCTTTGTATGAAGCATCACGAGAATGTGTATGGCTTCGCAGAATGATGAACTTTGTCCAAGGTTCAAGTGGGATTGGTTCGCTAGAATCGCCTACCATTATCTATGAAGATACTGCTGCTTGTATTATACAGATGCAGACATGTTATATTAAGAGCAATATTACAAAGCTCCTAAGTTGTTTTATCCCCATGAGCTACAAAAGAGTGTGGAAATAAATATTTTGCAAACGAAGTCATGTGATAACCTATCAAGTCCTTACCAAGTTCGTTGTTTCACAAATATGTACATGAAATTGGTATAAGAAGACTTCGTGACTTGCAAAGTTCTGGGAGAGAAATCTCCCAGGTTAAGACCTGTTGAAGATCATCAGATCTTCGGTATTGCACTCTTTTTCTTCGTGAGTTTTTCCTAAATGGTTTCTCACTTAAGGTTTTTAATGATATATCAGTACAAGCATGAATGACATATGTCATTTTCTCATTATTTTTCCACGGGGTTTTTGAAAGGAGTTTTTCATGGCATATTGTATCTTTCTCCTCTATTTTTCCCACAGGGTTTTTGAAGGAGATTATTCCTAGGATGATCGGTCGCAAGGACAAGCAAGGATTAGGGAGGGTGTTAAGATTTATTTAAATGTGTAAATAAGAGATAATCCTTGTTGTAACTGCAATACGTTTCACTCTCTCCCGTTCCCACGATCAGGGCTTTCTTGTGCCCTTTCCCACGATCGTGTATGTCGGTTCCCTTATATAAATACCCAAATCATCGACGGAATAAAGACGGTTGATTCATTTACGATTTACTTTAACAGTTTCCCGACAGCGGGGAACAAGTGGACGATCGAGTGGCTGCGTCACGACCCTATATCATGATCCGTTTACCTTTATTTTTTTAAACTAGGCAAGAGACTTCCCTTCATTGATATAGAAGTTAGATGCCAGTTTATGGCGAAAACCAACCGAAAACCGATACAACACAACATACACTCCGGCTCCGAGGCCGTGCACCTATGTTCTGCCGTGAACTAGCGAATGTACTCCATCTGTTTGAAAATATAAGATGTTTTAGGTTAGTAAATCTAATATATCTAGATAACTTTTAATATGGGTTCAAATAAATCTAGACACTAAATGATGTCTAGATATATTTTTATCACAAACCTAAAACATCTTATATTTTCTCCGTCTAGAAATAAGTGACTTGACTTTGTCTAAATTCATATATATTTAGACATAATATTTTAGTGTATAAATATATTTGAATCTAAACAAAGACGAATCACCTATTTCCCTATTTCTTGACGGAACGGTGGGAGCAGTAGTAGTACAACAGAGCACGCCAAACATAGTCTGAAACAACATTATTACTACTACAGCATGTCTACCGGAACTAAAAACATCCAACACAAACGTTCAGGGAAAACACACGATGGCTACAGCAGCGCACGCTGAACTTAACGCATTGCGAACTCGTGCATGCCTGCCGCCGGCTGGCAGGCCGGCATCTCTAGCTAGCTCCACCGATCAAGCCGAGGCAGCAAAGCCTTCCTCCTCAACGCCGTCGACGACGACGGTCTCGATGCGCTGGGCGTTGGTCCTGAAGCAGCTGAACCGGCGGATCTCCCCCTTGTTCCCGTCCGGCTTCGGCGCGTTGGCGAGCTTGGCCATGGACTTGGCGAACTGCGCGAAGAAGGCCTCCTTGCTCTCCGCGAACTGCTTCACCATACCCTTGGTGGCCCCGTCCTTGATGAGCGCCATGTCGGAGGTGAACACGCCCTGGTTGAAGGTGAGAGCCCTGAAGTATCCGTTGTCGAACAGGTCGGGGGTGACCACGTCCAGGTTCTGCAGCATGTTGGGCCGTTTCGTGCAGTTGGCCGCGAGCTTCTTGGAGAATGTGTCGTCGCTCCGTTTCGTGCGTTCGGAGAAGGAGCCGCACTGTGACCTGCCGATGGTGTGGGCGCCGGAGAGGGCCACGAGGTCGGCGGCGTCGTCGAGGCCACGGGTGGCGAACCTCGCCACGAGCGCCGCCACGCTGTCGGTGGCCGGCCCGGGGAGCTCGAACACCTTGCTCTGGGCCGCGGGGGTGAGGCTGTCGAGGTTGCCCTCGGGGACCGGGAACCACGGCCCGCCGGAGGCGATGACGGCGGCGCGGGTGGCGAGCAAGGTGATGTCGGCGCAGGAGACGGTGGGGCCGCATGCGGCGTGGGCCTTGGTGCGGATCAACTCGACGAGCTGCATGGCGCGCGGCTGGATGGTGAGGTTGGGGCCCCGCGCGGTCTCCCGGTCGGAGGTGGTGTTGAGGAGGATGGAGGCGTCGCAGCCGTTGGGGAAGCAGTCGTGGAAGAAGATGCGGAGGAGGCCGGCGGCGAGAGCGATCTCCTGACGAAGCGCATCTTGCACGGTGGACCGCACGATGCCATCGAGGTGCGGGCAGGCTGCTGCTGCCGGGGAGAGCAGCAAGGAGAGGGTGGCCAGGACGGCCAGGGCTGAGCTGCTCGCCATTGTGTTGGGCCTGGTGTAGCAGAGTTTGCAGTTCAAGTGCAGTAGTGGTGGTGCGCTCGTGGCCTCCTCACGCCAAGAAAGGGGCGTGATTTATAACGGGAAAAGGTGCAGCGATCCAGGCCTAGATCACGCAGCAACCACTCCAGGCCGCCCATGTGTACGTCCCAAATATTGAAATGGAAAGATGGAGCTCAGCCACCTGCTCACTCGTGATATCACGTGGTGAAAACTTTAGCTCGTCCTATCCTTGTGTCTAGTAGTAACCACTGTTCAAAACATCCGCCGCCCATAAATACATTAACCCTGATTGCGTGGATTACCACTAATTTACTGTGTTAATAGTTTAGCCTAGCTAATAGCTGTGACAGTCCAATTATTAGATATATTTTCGATTAACTACTACAGTTGGTCAAAAAATTATAAAATTTTCAACGCATATCGCCTGTCCCAATGAAGAAGGTTTTACGAAGCTTCCGTTCGATTATTCCAGCCTCCAGGAGATTTCTGCCATCACCAATCGGTTTTTTATCGTTGTTGACTAGTTTCTCGTAGTTACCTACCAGAGCTCAGATAGAAGAGCTCAAGTGTCTTCAGGAGCTAGAGCTTGAGGCTGCCTTTAATAGGATAGGTGGTTGAGGGCGGGAGGAGTCGTACCAGTGGTAGGTGGTGGGAGAACAGCAATTTCAAAGGTCAGAAAAGGATAAGTGTAAGGAGGGCACATGGTGTCATGTAGTGGATCGTGAGTCGCTATGACATTGAAGATTAGGGTGTACATGTTTTAATGGACTTTTGGGCTCTAGAGAAGTAGGGCCGGGCATAAAAAGGCCTATATACTATTTCTTTCCTATATACACCTGTTTTAGATGCTAAGTTTTCTATGTTGCACGGATTAATAGCTGACCGATTAGACCAGTTGATCGTCTGTATCTCAAACCAACCAAGCAGTTAAGGTTACCGATTTCTTTAACATTGGTACTAACACTAGTACTCCTGCTAATTACAGTCAGCAATAAACGTGACATAGTAGATATACAAAAAGAGTTCCGATATAGAAATACCTTTGGCTTCCGACTTCCAGCGATCACTCTGTAATTAGCTTTGTATATCGGAACTCTTTGTATATCACTCCGATATAGAGTTCCGGGAGCGTGTAGTACACCGGTAGTCCAAAAATACCTTTGGCTTCCGACTTCCAGCGATCACTCTGTTTTAAAAATCTGAAAATGATATTTTTATAAGTTTCTAAAATATTTAAAAATAATTATGTACATAGTCAATATGATGTATCGTACAAGAATGAAAACACTCAACGCGAAATTATTTATATCATGGGCAACACAAAAAGTAATGAAATATGATAAAATTTAGAGATTTAAAACTATACATACTCGGACCACACTCTTTGGTCATTCTTGTGTATCTCAGAATACAAAGTAAATTGCCAATTCATATTTTGCACATTTGTGGGATACATCATTAGCTACATTCAGTTTTTAAAAGTCATAAACATGATTTTGAAACTAATTATTGGGCCAGCTTTGACACCATGCACTTCAATGGCAAAGCTGCCCCGTGGCTCACAAATTATGAGGTTGTTAGTGAGATAGAAACATGGGAGGAATTAGTGGTAGCGGTGTAATCAAAAAGGAAAAATAATCACCGGGAACACTTAGAGGCTTTAGAGAGATGCAAATAGAAGGGTGGCTTGGATGCATACTCTAATTTTTCTAGTCCCATAGGCACAAGGTTTTGCTGCACAACAAGCATCATGATGAGGCTTTCTTTGTCAACCAGTTTGTTGCACAACATGCCACTGAGGAAGTGAAGAAGCAAGAAGAAAAGCCGCCCTAGACTGAGCAGATCCGATCCCTCAATGCTCAACGCAGAGCTCGTGAAGAATGCTTTATATGTGGTGTGATAAATACCAACACGGTCACAAGTGTGCAAAATTTATGGCACTAATCATGGCGGAAGAACTCTGGGACATGTTGCAAATCAACCCAGTGTGATGATGAGAAAGGATCAGAGTCCCGATTAAGGAGATGCAGTTTGCAAAATTCGATCCCCATTGTTAGAATGGAATTACCTTGTCAACATGTATCATTTTTATATAGAACTTATTTCAGTGTAAATTGTCGACTTTGAATACCGAACTTTTAATAAAAGGTTGTGTGCATGAACCATGTAGAGGCCGGGGTTTTACCCCTTTTCGAAGAAAAAAACTTATTTCCGATCGAACCACAATTATGCTCATTAGGAGGGATTAGAAGAAAGAGTTTAAGGAAGGTGAGAGGAGGCAAGATCAGGTAAATAGGTTGCATCACTAGAGAAAAAACAAACACTCAGCGAGCCTATTCTTGAGGAATAACCGATTCAGATGTTCCCTACTCATGAGTGCTTTGATACGGGCTGGCCATAACGTGGAGTGAGCTCCGCCATAACAAATAAATAAGCCTAAATTTGGTTCCCCAGAAACGAGTTAATTAGATAAAATTACCATAATTAGGGTTGTGGAGACGAGTTAGTACTACTTTTGATAACTTTTGCGAGTCAGTACCAGTTCCGAGTCATAACGTTGCAAACTGCACTAAATTTTGTCTAACGGTATTTTAACACGCTTTAAGTGCTGAGTTGGCGACAGTTGTCTAGAAGAAGCTGAGGTGGAAATGGGGTCCACCTGTTAGACATATCTTATGTTATTTTTTATCTTTCTCTTCTCTTTTATTTTTTACTGCCAGTGGGTCCCACCCGTCAGCCTCACTATTTTCCCATGCACCTTCTTCCTCCCATTGGCGAGTGGGGAACTGTTGGCGTCAGGCGAAGCTAGGGCGCAACAGGCGGCGCGGGACGGGGCGGCGGCCGGGCGGCCGAGCTCCGGAGGGAGCAGAGCAACCTCTGCGGCCTGAGCTCGCCGTACGTCGTGCGGTGCCTGGACTCGGAGGTGTCCGCGTCGGAGGATGGGAGCGGTTGCTACGAGATGTTGATGGAGTACGCGCCCGACGGTTCGCTCGCCGACGAGATCAGGCGGTGCGACGGGCGGTGCGAGGAGGACCTGATTTGGTCCCCCGCACGCGACATTCTGAGCGGCTATCAGACCAAGGCAAGGACTTCCTGGGGAGGTGTTTGCTGCAGGACGCCAGGGAGCGGTGGACGGCGGAGCAGCTGCTCGAGCACGAGTTCGTCGCAGTCTCCGACGCTGTTTTTTTGTCCAATTCCGTGGCAGTGATCACCAGAAAAGATGTGTTCGTGTCCCCCAAGAGCGTCCTCGATCAGGCAATGTGGGAAGACAACGACGACGACACGATCGACGGCGGACTCCACTGCCGGTCCCTCCGACAGGGTCCGTGCACTGGCCGCCGGCGCCCCGGACCGGACCTGGGACGCGTGGATCACGGTCCATTCCGGCACCAGCCTCGCCGATGACGACGAATTAGAAGGTGGGTGGGGGAAATAGGGAAGCCGACAGGTGGGACCCACTGGCAGTAAATAGTAAAATAGAAAAGAAAAATAAGAAATAACATAAGATATGTCTGACACATGGACTACTTCCACCTCAGCTAATCCTAGACACGTCCCGCCATCTCAGCACTTACAGCTAGACACGAGTCGTCAAAAAGCGTGTTAAAATATTGTTAGACGAGATTTAGTGCAGTTTGCAACGCTATGACTTCAAAGTGTACTGACTTCAAAAATTACCGAAAATAATACTGACTCATCCTGATAGCCCAATTAAAATAGTTTTATCCAATTAACTTCCATAAACGGTCGTGGGCTGCCAATCATGTCAAGAGAGGGCATGTACAGTCATAGATGTCATGCATGGGATAAGTGTAATCATTACAGTTGCAAGCGGCGACCCGTATAAACCCATGAACGCTAAATTTGGTTCAAACTATACTAAACAATTTTAACTACAAAGAGGGGCTTTTTCACCCAATAATCATGCATCAACAGTGTGGAGGCACTTTAAAAAAACAGTGTGGGTCATGTAGAATATAGTATACTCACCAAAGTACTTTGCTAGGCAGCTAAGCGTGCCCGTTATTTTAGGTTGCGCACACATGCACGGTGTGTGCATGGCGGCTAAGCGTGCCCGTAGTTTGAGGTTGCGCACACGGTTAAAGTGTATTATGGTTTTGTATTAGAATAGATCACAGATTGCTATATTTGATAGTTTAGGATTCTATCGCTACTGGGTTTCATAGTGATCAAGTCTTTTAATACTATATAAACAGAGGCTCACATTGTAATCATGCAATACAAAATATAAATCTATCAATACATTCAACAATTATTGCCTTGATGGTATCAGAGCCTCTCGTTTCTCGACCTAGGATTTAGCCCATCGCTTCCACCATGCCGCTCATGGGGAGATCAGTTTCCGTCAGCGACTACGCAACTCGTAGATTAGATCCAATAAAATTTGTCAAAATATTCTCGTCGCCTGCTTGACTGGCATCTTTTTTCTTTCGTCGATCATAGATCGGACTGCGTCATTCACCGCCGTATGTCGTCATCAGGCGCCTCTACTCCAACCTCTGCATTGACTCATCTCTAGAAAATACTCGCCAACGACCATGCCAAGGACGCTATGCGCGGCGCCCCATGAGACACATTTACGTGTCGTCGGCTTCTTCGTTTACATGTTGTCACCTCGCCGGCTCGTCTTCGCCAACATGAACCAGGACAATTGTGCCGGAGTACGCGCTTCACCATCAACAAAGGGATGCATCTGCATCGTCGCCGGTCATCATCGCGCACAATAATCTACACCACAACTCTGCCACATGTACCGCATCGTCGCCGACACCACCAATCAAGGTCTTCGTTAACGCCAATAGGTTCTGCATCATCGCGCTCATGTATATAGATGAATAAAACGGGTTTGATCCCCAACATCTACAACTTCTCCTTCAACAAACACGAAAGAGCTTCTATATGTGGATGAATAAAACGGGTTTGATCCCCGACATTTACTACTGATACAGTTCAATTGCCATCAACAACCACCTCGTAGTCTTCGTCCACCAAGACCTCGTCATTAGAGTTGTAGTCTAATTTTTATTTACACCGTGTGTGCTCACTTTTCTTCTCGCAACCACTTCTACTCCGGCGCTTCCAACACACAACCGAACGTACACGGAGGTCTTATCTAGTGCTCCCTCCGACTCTGACTCCCATGGTTCTTGATGGTCCTTGTCTTTGCACGTCCGGTATTGGCAACACTGACGTGTGCCTTCGTTCCCGGTGCACTCCCGAGTTGACAAGCTCAGAACAACTTGTTGCCTACCTCTACTACCATAACTCCAGCTACATCTACCTCGAGTTGACCACCGCCGCAACCGCCTTTTATTTTTACAATGGCGACCTCTCCCAGGCTTAACGACAACACCGACCACAAGAACATCAACCTCAACGACTTCAGCAATAGCGACTGCATCACCAACAACACCATCTACCACGACTAAAACACCCACACCGTCGGCTACATTGACATCAGCATCCGCCGACACCCTCTCTAGTCGGCACCTTTGGCTTATGCTCCAGTCGGATCATCCGCAACGCTCCTGTTGTCCGCCTCACTCTTGATCTGACTTTGATGGTGTTAGAGTATACCACGGTTTTGTATTAGAGTAGATCAAGGATTGCTATATTTGGTAATTTAGGATTCTATCTCTACTAGGGTTATTAGTCATCAAGTCTTCCAGTAGGGCGCCGCAAACCCTGTCTCTCAGGCAGCACCTCGCCAGCTGCTAATGAAGCTCAAATTTTGAATTTTAAAACCAGAAATTAGCTAAATTTTGGACTTCGCACAATTGTTGGCAACCAACGGGAAGTGAAGGAAAGAATCATACCTTTCAACAACGGTTCCATGTAGGAAGGCCTTGTGGGAGGTGGAGGCGGCAGTGTCCCTCCTCCTGTCGGCGGGTGGGGGTGGTGGAGGCGGTGACATCGCTCCTCCTAGAGGCGGGTGGGGGTGGAGGATGAAAGTCGGGTGCGGGAGTGGAGGAGACGGCGGTGGCGTTCGTCCTCCTGATGGTTGGTGGGGGTGGAGGAGGCAGGCCAGGTGGGGGATGGAGGCGGCGGCGGAGTGCCTCCTCCTATGTGCATGTGGGAGGTGGAGTAGACGGGACGAGTTAAGGTGGAGGAGGGCGCCGGAGGCTCCTTGCTCAGGCCAAAAGGAAAGTGGAGGAGACGACGTCTGCTTTAACGTGGCCTTGATGCTGAAATGGGTTTGGCGCGTCCTTAGGGACAACGGGGGTCTCTGGCTACAGCTCATCAAGGCCAAATATCTCGAGGCCGCCTCCTTCTGGCATGCGAACGTCGGGAGGGATCTTAGTTCTGGAGATCCATCTAGGACATTAAGCATTTCATTGGGTTGGGCATCTCGTTTGTCGCGGGGAATGGCCAGGGATACGGTTCTAGCTGGATCCCTGGCTTCTTCCCGTCCCCCTGGGGGTCCGCTTCCCTGCCCTCTTCGCCATCTCGGGTTTCCCGTCTTCCCTCGTTGCTGAGAACTTCTGTGAGGACCGCTGGAACCTCACATTCCGTCGGACCCTTAATGTGGTGGAAACTGAGGAGTTCCAGCACTTGATGGAGGCCCTCCCTCCGGCGCTCTTCGAGGGGCCGGACTCGGCCTCTTGTCAGTTACTTTCGTCATGTGAGTTCTCGGTGAGCTCAGTATATCAGGCCCTATTCCAGGGGCTTGAGCTATGATGGACAGTGCCCCTTTGGAAAGCCCCGCTCCCCCTCAGTATTCACATCTTTGTTTGGCAGTTACTGTTGGGTTCGCAGCATAGAAAACAAAATTTTTCCTACGATGGGAACAACTATGTACCAAGATCTATCTACTAGATACAAGCAACGGGTGGATATACATCCATAGAATACATACCCTCGAAGACCGAATAGCGTTAACGAGGTTGTACTCGTGGATGATGTAGACGAACGCTTGCCGATCTCAAGATCGTGATGAAGTCCATCTGGTCCAGCCGGTCCAGCACGATCAAGTCCAGCACCTCAAAGCAGTGGTGCATTCGTGATCGCACACACGTACGGGTACCCCGACAACCTCCGCGCCCTCGCTCCAGTGAAGCAGCGGAAGCAACAAATCCTTTCAGAAAAAGCCACCGGAAACATGTATCTCGCTGATCCGAGACCATGGGGAAATTCTAAAGGGGGAGAGAGATCCTTCACGAGGAGGTGTGAGTGAGAGAGAGGGAGGGGATCCTTTTATAGGGAGAGGGGGCCACCCAAGGGGTCATGCGCCCAGCCATGGGGCTGCCCCCTCCCCTCCTTTCATTCATGTGGGTGGACACTCCACTCACACAAAAGCCTTTCAATTCCCTCCACTCAAAAACCCACTCAAATTCCCATTAAATTTCCACCAAATTTAATGCAAACTCTCATTAAATAAAACTCCTTTTATTTATTCAGAATTTTGTCAATTACTTTAATGACAAACATTCACATATAACCCCTTGCTACTATTTCATTTCACATGTAGAAACACTTTCTGCAATTTCACCCGAAAACCCGTTTCGGTATCTAGTGAAATAAATTCCTACACTTGTTATTCTTTTCCTGGCATATCATTTGCTCCGAATGGTGTCGGTATCCCTTAAGTGTGTCACCCTACGGTTCACGAATAATGCGGACATGATCGAGACCCTTCTTCGATCAATAATCAGTAGCGGGACCTGGAGATCGATACTGACTCCCACACATTCAACGATGACTTCTGTGATTGTGTGAACCTTTTACGCTAGTATCTTAATACCTTTGTTTCACGATATATTACATGTTCGAGATTCGATCATCGGTATCTCCATACCTAGTTTGATCTCGTTACCGACATGCACTCTTTTCTCGTTCCCGTGATATAACATTCTAGTGATCAAATCACTTGCTTGCAAGCTAATCAATGTGATATCACCGAGAGGGCCCAGAGCATATCTATCCGTCATCGGGATGAACAAATTCCACTCTTGATCCATGGACCTCAACATAACACTTTAGTAGTTCTGAAGCCATCTTTATAATCACCCAGTTACGGTGTGACGTTTGATGTCATCGAGAAACTCTTCCGGTGTTAGTGATTGACATGATCTCATGGTCTAAGGATTAGGATCACTTCGTAAGTTTATTATAGCAATATAAACTCAATGACTTTGATCGTAATGCTATACTTCGGATGAATGTTTATCACATCATTACACTAATGTTGTGACCTCGTTATTAACAACATCCAATGTCCATGATCAGGAAACTTTGATCATCATGTTAATCAACGAGCTAGTTTATAAGAGAGGCATAACTAGGAACTTCCTTTTTGTTTATTAAACACACATGTATTAACGTTTCCGTATTAATACAATTAGAGCATGTAAAATAAACATTTATCATAAATAAGGAATACGATAATAACCACTTTATTATTGCCTCTCGGGCATATTTCCTTCAGTCTCCCACTTGCACTAGAGACAATAACCTAGTTTGAAAACTTTGCATATTGAACACATATGGCTTTCTGGTGTTCCATATACGCAACTGCAAGTGGTTAACATAATCTACGGATCTGACACTTTGAGTTCCGTGTGTATTTACATGTCTTTGTGTCTCCACGCATCACTCATTCTCCAATGAGATGGCATTGTATAAATTTGGTCTTTTGGTGAGACCTTTAGTTCCTTGGGGTTTAAAACACGTCGATACTATTGTCATACAATAAATCTTTAGTGTTAGCCCGTTGCGAACCACACCTTAGTTTGATAACAAACTACTTGACACAAATTCCCTCCTTTGCTGCTACTATAGCAGTCATATACTTAGCCCTTTTGTTGTAGTATTTGTCACAATGTCTTAACTATGGATTTCATCCAAATCCATCATGGAAACTTTCTTTCCATTACATTGTGCCACCCATAGTTTAAATTGAGATAAACTTAATTTGTATCTTGTGACAAAACTAGTATCAATGTAACGCTTTACAATGAACTATTTGTAATTGTTTGTCACCTATACACAAATATATTCTTAGTTCTTCCAAAAGACCATAAGAATATCCTTACTATAGTCCAATGATCATTTTACGATTCATTCTGGTATATGCTCATAACACTTAGAGCATAGGATATATCTGGATGTGTACATATCATGGTATGATTGATCAAAACATTCTCGTGATTTCACTCATCAAGTGTCAAAGCACTTGAATCTTGTTTCACTTATCAAGTGTCGATACACTTGAATCTTGATTCAATTCTTTTCCATGCGACAAGAACCGTTTCTTGTTGTTTCTATATTGAAATCCTTCAATATCTCATATATGTACGTTTGGCACAACCATATTAGCATCACAGTCTATCCACTATAGACATTCATGCTAAATATTCGGGTTTTGCCTAAGTCTTTCATCGAAATGAAATTCTTAACCTTTGTCAATGAAATATACATCATTTCTAATCAACAAGATGTCCTCCACATAATGTATCAGAAATATGTCTTAGCGCTCCCACTTAATTGCTTGCAAATGCAAGCATCTTCATCGTCTCCTGATGAAAACTCCTTTTCATCATGGTGAAGATTCCAACTCCGTGATGCTTACTTTAACCATTGAAGTTTGCATGCCCTTTTAGCATCCTTTGAATTTAACAAAACCCTTTGGACCGTGTCATGTACACGTCCTAGGTAACCATTCTATTAGAAGAATTTTGTTTTGTTTATTCATCTACCATATACCAAATTATATGTAGTGGTTGCTACTTTAATCCGTCCAGACTAAATATCGCTATGAAAGATCAGATCTTGTCATAGTCAACTCCTTGAACATTGTCGTAAAATACTTTACAACATGTCGACTATTTCATAGATGTGAAACATCCATGTCTGTTTCTTTATAGATTCAAATACGACTGATAGGTTTTTACACCTTTCCGGAGGGTCTTCCAAGTTCAAAACTTGATTTCTCGTGTATGGAACTATCACGGATTTTATGGCTTCAAGCCATTTGACGGAGTCAGGGCCCATCATCGCTTCTTTGTATGTGGTCAATTCATCATTGTTAAACAATAATGATTTACTCTCAAATCTAAGTATTTGAATGTTTATCCGACCGACTTGGTTCAATAAGAACTTAGATCTCCGTGACCACAACCTTTGAGGCACATAATCTATGAGCATTATGGCAGCCTCTGGAACGATTTCTAGCGCTATGCAACTCAGCACATTTAGCTAAGGTTCGTTAACCTTATCAAAGTTCTATTGTCCTCCCACTTAACTTTTGTGAAAAATTCCTTTTTCAAGAAACTTCACATTTCAAGCAACAAAACCTTTTGTCCTTGGTGTTATGGAGGAATACCCAATTGTTATTCGAAATAACCTACAAATACATGCTTATCCGACTTCGGTTGTAAACAACTTACTTATGTTTAGCATACCAAAATTTAAGAAATGACAACTTGGGTTTTACCCCAAACCATAACTCATATGGTGTCATTTCAACGGATCAAGATGGAGCTCTTTTCAGTGTAAAAGCGGTAGTCTCTAAAGCTTTAACCTTTTTTAAAAAATAATGGCAGTTTTATAAATAACACCTTTGATCCAACCATGTCAAACAAGGTTTCATTACAAATCTCAAACACTCCATACTCCTATGGTGTTTCGGGAAATGTAAATCTAGGTGTTTTGCTAAACTTGCAACTCAAATAAATCCCTTTATGATAAATCATAATTCATTTATTTTTCTTGTTACACTTGTAACTCAAATAAATCCCTTATGATAAAATCATAAACCATTTATTTTCTTGTCACAATGATTTTCACTTCATCTTGAAAGTCTTTGAACATTTTCAAATATTTCACACTTCTTTCTCATTAAGTGAATATTCACTCAAATTTCCGGAGAAAGAATATGAAGTTGAAATCCATCGCTTACGACTATACTTAATGGACTACATACATCGATATGTATAAATTCCAATAATTTAGTCGTTCGTTCTTCTTTGGCCTTTGAACGAAGTTTTAATTATCCCGAGGAAAGTCTCACAAGCGTCACTTGATCAAATCAAAGACTCCAAAAATCCATGAATATAGAGATTCTTCATGTTTTCTTTCCAATATAATTAAAACGGCGATGTCACTTCGTAAGTGATCTTATGACATTTTAGCATTAGGTTTTATGGATGTGATCTCTCCAACTAGATTTGTAAATCATCCATCTTATATGGAATACAGTAATTATTTGAACAACCTTTGTTCTCATAATACCTGATTCAAATAACAATTATTAAAACAAATCTTGAAGTCAAGCTTTGATGTCAACGAGAAATACAAACAACGGTTTGTTTGTTTTCGATGAACATCATCACATATTCTCTTGCTGGTTATTTAGGCCATTGTGGTTTATGAATTGTGTCGTTCCGTATGAAATTTCATACCAACCAATTTGGTATCCAATACCCAAGAACCACATTGTTTAACAAGCAAAGAATACAACCATAACATGTATATCATATATATATACCTAAATTGGATATTTCCAATCTTTTCTTTTCTACCAAGTATATTTTATAGATTCTCTTTCAGCATTTCCTTTTCCTTTTTAAAAGAATCTATCAACATCAAAAGTGGCGCCATATACATGACACATAGTCCAAAGCGTGTATATTCAAATAATAATACCTTTGGACTTGCACTTTGAAGTAGATCACCATCATCAAAATGATCGATATTCTTTCAAAATCCATTCTTTAGTATTCTTTTAGTGTAGTAAACACTTTACATACATCTTCTATTCATCCTTATCATGACAACTTTCATGATCAAGCTACTGTAGCTTATAAGGAGAATCGTGAGTATAACATTACTTTCCAAAACCCTTTTGGATGATTAGGATGTATAACATCTCCAACCTTTGTAAATTCTCATCCAATATGAGAACATATATTATACTCTATCATATTGCAACCAAAACATTGTTTCAGATATCGTTATATCTGTCACACATGATGGTTTTTGAAACAATTCTTTTCAGCTCCTAGATAAACTTGATATTAAAACAATCAAGAATCATGGAGGCAATCATGATACTTAAGATACTAACACTGGAATTGTTACTCTCGATTTAATACCAATTATTAAATCTCACGGAGTAAATAAAGTTTGCTGAAAGTTTGAAATAGGACTTTAAACTTTAGATTGACACTCAACACAATACGATACCAGTTCGTAAAGTATATATCCAGAATTCTATAGTTCTATTATCTCAATTACAACTATGCATAAGGTGGTGAACGAATGCCAATGACTACAACAAATTATGCAAATTCACTTTGATTTAATTTATGATAAATTGAGTTCTACTAATCCAAATTAGAAATGAACTCCCACTCAAAAACGACATCCCTCGTGTCTTTTTGGTGATTACATGAACCAAATCCACTACACCAAGTCCGATCATCACGTGAGTCGGTGTAGCTTCAAAGGCGAGCATCAAATGGGCATCATATCTACTATATGACACATGCTTAACCTTTCGGTCCGTGTTCCGAGGCCATGTCTGTACATGCTAGGCTCGCCAAGTAAGAACCTTAGTATTCGCGTGTGTAACTGTCTTACACCCGAGATATGCTCGTGGATTCAAGTACACCCGATCATCACGTGATGTCTTGAAGCGACGAAACATTGTCGGTGCATACTTAAGGAAGAACACATTCTTATCTTGATATTTAAATGAGGTATCATCTTATTATGCTAATAAAATGCCAAACAAGCAATATAAGATGCTATCAAACATCACATGTTTATTAGTGGAATGATATGGTTCCCGCATATGATCTCTATCATGTGCACCGTGGTATGATCACTATCATACCTATATGTGTAAGTCCAAGGTCTATGGAGATTACACATTATGTGTGTTGTAAGAGTATCATCTCATACTTCTACTTACAACATCACCATATCATAACACTAGCCCAGCAACAATCTAAACTAGACGCCTCTAATTTATCCATTGCAAATTTTACGTGGCTTAGGGCTTTCGAGATAGAACCGTTCTTACCTATGAACATGAACCACAACGAGGATAACCAAATTGTTGACAACTCGTTGCAAATTAGATATTGACTATAGTAGGAGAGACAGACACCCGCTAGCCACTTATGCAAAACTAGTTGCATGTCAAGCGTGGAACAGGTCTCATGTGCGAGGACATGTAAAGTTTGTCCGGGCCGCTTCATCCCACTATGCCACCAATATCCAAAGTACAACTAAGAAGCAATAAAATGATCATCATCGCCCACATACTCATATGTGTACTACCCGTGCAAAGCATCTACGCATAGATCCGGCTCTGATACCACTGTTGGGTTCGCAGCATAGAAAACAAAAAATTTCCTACGATGAAAACAACTATGTACCAAGATCTATCTGCTAGATACAAGCAACGGGTGGATATACATCCATAGAATACATACCCTCGAAGACCTAATAGCGTTAACGAGGTTGTACTCGTGGATGATGTAGACGAACGCTTGCCGATCTCAAGATCGTGATGAAGTCCATCTGGTCCAGCCGGTCCAGCACGATCAAGTCCAGCACCTCAAAGCAGTGGTGCATCCGTGATCGCACACACGTACGGGTACCCCGACAACCTCTGCGCCCTCGCTCCAGTGAAGCAGCGGAAGCAACAAATCCTTCCAGAAAAAGCCACCGGGAACATGTATCTCGCTGATCCGAGACCATGGGGAAATTCTAAAGGGGGGAGAGATCCTTCATGAGGAGGTGTGAGTGAGAGAGAGGGAGGGGGGCTCCTTTTATAGGGAGAGGGGGCACGCAAGGGGTCATGTGCCCAGCCATGGGGTTGCCCCCTCCCCTCCTTTCATTCATGTGGGTGGACACTCCACTCACACAAAAGCCTTTCAATTCCCTCCACTCAAAAACCCACTCAAATTCCCATTAAATTTCCACCAAATTTAATGCAAACTCTCATTAAATAAAACTCCTTTTATTTATTCAGAATTTTGTCAATTACTTTAATGACAAACATTCACATATAACCCCTTGCTAGTATTTCATTTCACATGCAGAAACACTTTCTGCAATTTCACCCGAAAACCCGTTTCAGTATCTAGTGAAATAAATTCCTGCGCTTGTTATTCTTTTCCTGGCATATCATTTGCTCCGAATGGTGTCGGTATCCCTTAAGTGTGTCACCCTACGGTTCGCGAATAATGCGGACATGATCGAGACCCTTCTTCGATCAATAATCAGTAGCGGGACCTGGAGATCCATACTGACTCCCACACATTCAACGATGACTTCTGTGGTCGTGTGAACCTTTTACGCTAGTATCTTAATCCCTTTGTTTCACGATATATTACATGTCCGAGATTCGATCATCGGTATCTCCATACCTAGTTTGATCTCGTTACCGACATGCACTCTTTTCTCGTTCCCGTGATATAACATTCTAGTGATCAAATCACTTGCTTGCAAGCTAATCAATGTGATATCACCGAGAGGGCCCAGAGCATATCTATCCGTCATCGGGATGAACAAATTCCACTCTTGATCCATGGACCTCAACATAACACTTTAGTAGTTCTGAAGCCATCTTTATAATCACCCAGTTACGGTGTGACATTTGATGTCATCGAGAAACTCTTCCGGTGTTAGTGATTGACATGATCTCATGGTCTAAGGATTAGGATCACTTCGTAAGTTTGTTATAGCAATATAAACTCAATGACTTTGATCGTAATGCTATACTTTGGATGAATGTTCATCACATCATTACACTAATGTTGTGACCTCGTTATTAACAACATCCAATGTCCATGATCAGGAAACTTTGATCATCATGTTAATCAACGAGCTAGTTTATAAGAGAGGCATAACTAGGAACTTCCTTTTTGTTTATTAAACACACATGTATTAACGTTTCCGTATTAATACAATTATAGCATGTAAAATAAACATTTATCATAAATAAGGAATACGATAATAACCACTTTATTATTGCCTCTCGGGCATATTCCCTTCAGTTACTCCGCGACCGCTTACCCTCGGGTGTTGAGGTGGCCAAGCGCAATGGCCCCGGCAATGGCCACTGCCCCCTATGTGGGACCCCAGAGACCTGTGCCCATATTATGTTTTCTTGCACAACGGCACTGTTTTTGTGGAGTTTTGTTTAGGAGGCACTAGGTCCTGCGTGGCAAGCGCAGGAACTTGGGGAGTTCCTGTAGACCCAGGCGAACAGGGCCGGAGGAGGTCGCTGACTCTTCTGGATTTTGTTTGTGGCCATCTCCTGGACTTTGTGGAATGTGCGCAACAAGATGGTGATTGAGAGAATATTCCCTTCCCAGGCGTCTGACTCTATTTTTGCTATGCTTGCCTACCTGCAGCAGTGGTCTCCCTTGGTGCGTCAGCGTGACCGGTCTTCCTTTGATGACTCTCTGAGGGCCTTGAAGATGGCGGCGCTACCCTTCTCGGCCCCAACTCCTTCGACCCCTACGGCGACCTGAGGGGTCCCTCCGTCCCCCTCGATGCTCCTTTTTTTGGTTTTCCTCTTGGGCTTTGTTGTGCTGTGGCCTGATACGTCGGAAACGTATCTATAAATTTTGATGATCCATGCTTGTTTACTATCTACTTTGCTTTGCTTTATCTACACTTTGAGGTGTTTTTAATGTTTTCTGGTACTAACCTATTAACAAGTTGCCACAGTGCCAGTTGCCTGTTTTCTTCTGTTTTTGGTTCCAGAAAGGCAGAAAATCAATATTCTCGGAATTGGACGGGACAAAAGCCAAAGTCAATATTTTATCATGGGCAACACGAAGCCAGAATACAAGACGGAGGAGGCTCACCAAGGGGCCACACCCCCTAGACGCGCGGGTGGTCCCACCCCGCGCCTGGGGGGTGCAGCCGCCCTGGTGGCCCCCTTGCCTCGCCTCTTCGCCTATAAAGCCCCCGATGCCAAAACCCTAGGCACCTGATCAAAACTCAGTGAAACCATCTGTAGCCGCCGCCACCATCGTCCCTAGATAGGGGGATCTGAAGCTCTTCCTGGCACCCTGTCGGATGGGAGATCATCCCGGAGGCCTTCTTCTTCATCATGCCAGCCTCCGGTATGAAGCGTGAGTAGTTCCACCTTGGACTATGGGTCCATGTAGTAGCTAGATGGTTGTATCTCCTCCTTTGTGATTTCATGTATAGATCTTGTGAGCTCCGTTCATGATCAAGATCTAATCTATTTGTAATCATGCATGTTGTGTTTGCAGGTATCCGATGGATATTGAGATTACTATGTCAGATTGATTAATGGTTTTGTCTATTTGATTCTATCATGTCTGTGTTGTTTGTGATCTTGCATGCTCTCCGTTGTTAGTAGCTATCTTGGCCAAGTAGTTGCTAGTGACTCCAAGAGGGGTATTTATGCTCGATAGTGGGTTCATGCCTCTATGTATCAAGGGAAGTGACAGAAATCTCTTCGATTGTAGATGTGATGTTACCACTAGGGAGAAAACAACGGTCTGTTGTTCATAGAACAAGTGGATTGTTTACCTTACACATTTTGCTTAAAGTAGTTGTCTATTGCTTGCAACTTAATACTGGAGGGGGTTCGGATGATAACCTGAAGGTGGACTTCTAGTCATAGATGCAGTTGGGTGGCGGCCTATGTATATTGTTGTATTGCCCAATCGAATCTCATAGGATCTTTTTGTCTAGTATTGCATTGGTATGCCTTGATCAGTCCTGTCAATTGCCCTGCTATAATTTGTTTACCCAGCATGCCATGTTTGTTTATCTAAGGAGAACACCTCTAGTGAACTATGAACCCCGGTCCAATCTTTACCATTGATACATCTTCCACTGTTATTGTTTACTTGCTGCAAACCATCATCACCTTCCACACCATACAGTTAATTCTTTGTTACAGCAACCGGTGAGATTGACAACATCACTGTTTGTTGAGGCAAAGTCTTGAGTTTGTGCTGTGCAGGTTTCCACATTGCTTGTCAGACCTTTGATACGTTTCCTTCCTCCTACTGGTTCGATAACCTTGGTTTCTTACTGAGGGAAGACTTGCTGCTGTGCTGCTTCACACCTTGCTCTTAGGGTTTCCCGACGAAGTGATCCACGTCAACAAGGAGTCATCAACAAGTTTTCTGGCGCCGTTGCCGGGGAGGCTAAGGACGTCTTCACAAGGTGAGTCCTCCTCAACCATTCTCTTTACTTTGTTTTTAGTTTGCTTAGTTTCTTTTGCTTGGTTTTGTTTGCCTCTTTTTATCAAAAACTCCAAAAAAAATAGTTTAGTTTGGTTTGCTTTCTCTTATCAAAAACAAAAAAAATAGTTCCTACTCTAGTTGCCGGTCAGTTATTGCCTTGCTTTTTCATGCTTTCTATCAATGGATGGTTTCTTTGAAACTAGTTCTTACTGGCAAGGTGGGTTCATGGAAGAAGAAAAGTATTATTATAAGGAACACCATTTCTCACAAAAAGGGAAACACTTATGGGAACAAATTGATAAATTGAATGCTATTGCTAGAGAGGCATGCTCTACTTATAATGTTACTTATTGCTTTGATAAAGCTTGTTGCTATAGGAGGTACAAACACCTCCCTTTTCAATGTGAGTATAATGATAATGTTACCATATCCTCTTATGTTAAAGGAAATTATGACTTTTATGATGTGGAAAAAATTGAAGAATTTATTCCCTTCAAGGGTGCATTTGAACTTGCCAGTTTGCTTGAAAATACTGATGATGCACCTTATGAATATGAGGTTTATGAGATACTTAAATTTTGCTTTGATAATTACAAGGAAGAAAATGGCTATATTCTTGAATATTTTAATAGATGCTTTCCACACACAGAAGAGACTAATGCTTTGCAGGAGCCTATGGAAGAAGAAATTGCTGAAACTGGAAGCTCATTAGATGAAAAAGAGGAGGAGAGTGATGAACAAAGGGAGGAAGAATGGATCTACCCATGTCTACCTTCTAATGAGAGTAACTCTTTACCTCTTACATTATTTGATTGTCCTCCATGCTTACCAAAGAAGGATGAATGTTATGTTCCTTTGGATACTTTTGAATATCTACTTTGGATAAAATCTATGAAGGTTTTAATCCCACTATTTTTAAGCTTGATAGAAATTATGTGTTTATAGCTCATGAAAAGCCTGCTTTATGTGATAGTTATATTGTTGAGTTTATTCATGTGGCTAATGAAAATTCTTATGAGAGAGGAAAATATGGTTATATAAGTTTTCATGGTACTGAAACACCTCTCTATGTGCTGAAATTTTTGAAGTTACTCTTGATTTATCTTCCTATGCATGTCACTTTGTTCTTTGTGAATTTATTTTCTTACAATATTCCTATGCATAGGAAGTGGATTAAACTTAAATGTGTTTTGCATTTCCTTCTTGATTCTCTCTTTTATTTCAATTCATATTTCTTATGAGAGCATCTTCTTGAACTATCAAGCCTAAATTAAAGGCGTTAAAGAAAAGTACTTGTTGGGAGATAACCCAAGAGTTTCCTTGAGTTTTGGAAGTTATTACTTCAGTAATGACCTCTCCTTATCCTTTTTGTTTGTTTTTTTGTGCCAAGAATGACCTCTAATGAGAGGGAAGTAAGATTTAGAGAGTTTCTATCCCGAAACAGATTTCTGTCCTCCACCATAAAAATTCGTGAGGAGTCTCTGTAAGTCGCATTGAGCTGAAATTTACAAATAAATCCCCCAGTATGTTAGCTAACTTTCGTTAGTTCAACACTTTTTGATTTGAGCAACAGAAGATTTTCGAAAAATCTGTTTCTACCTGCTGGTCTGTTTTGACAGATTTCTACCATTATTTGCATTTGCTTCTTATTGATTCCTTTTTGAGTTCTCTTTTGGGGAATTGAGCTTTTTTAAGGAGTTGCTACACTAGCGTGTGTTTTTAGTGAAAAGTTTTGCTGTTCTAAAGCTAAACCCAAAGGTCTATTATCTTTTGAATACACTAATGTTGCTAATGAAGATTGTGTGAAGTTTTGTATGAAGGAAGAAAATTTCAGGTGTAGAGAAAGAATGATGTAATGAGATGAATAATAGACAAAAGCTCAAGCTTGGGGATGCCACCCCGGTGTCACCCCAAGAAATATCCAAGAGGTACAAGCGTCAAAGCTTGGGGATGCCCAAGACATCCCCTTCTTCATCAATAAAAAGCTCAGGTCTTTCTAGATACTTCGTTTTTATTGTTTCATGCACTGTTGTGTTGTTATTGGAGCGTCTTAGTTTTCATTTGGTTTGCTTAGTTTGTTTAGTTTGCTTGAATAAAGTAGTTTGGACCCCCGTTTTCACTGTGTTGTTTCAAATAAGTTGATTGGTGTTAGAAAGGAGTAGAAAGTTCTTGCTTAAAAGTGCAAGAGGAGCTTGCATTGACTATGACTTAGACTTTAGCATGTCATGCTAGGTGTTGTTTTGACATTATGCTTAGTAATTATTGTTGTAGCATGACTTGTTCCAAACAATTGGGATTGCTTAGTGTGCCTTGAAAGAATTATGCGTTGTTTTAGCATGCAAAATCATAGTATTGTGGTATTCTCTTTTGATGTTTTGTTTGGGTTGACTTGGCACATGCTCACACCATGTTATGACTATGAGCAAGTCACCAAAGCCTCTATGATCATTTAGTCCTTGATTTGTAGTACCACTCTATGCTTTGATTAGTAATGTTTTGTTGCTCTGCATGATTATGACTATTATTGCTCTCTTAGTTGGTTGCTCCCAGTCTTTTGCTAGCCTCCACTTGTATGTGTAAGCTCTACTCATGCTTCCAACTTCCAAGAAACCAAGTTATTCCAAAGTGTCCACTATAAATTTATATGCATGGTGTGTTACACCATTCCAAGTATATTCTTGTTTTCAGCTATCTTCCAATTAAAAAGTCTTTTGTTATGTGAAAACTTAGTGATTAAAGCCCTCACGAACTTGATGTCATACTTTATATTCCTTGCCCCTAATAAACTTGAACCATTTTATCATCTAAGTTGTATATGCTTACACTTATACGTTGGAATTAGCAGAACCATGTTGTCATGGGGAACGTTTTCAACATTGCACTTGTACTTTATACACAGTTGATATCATGCTCTTTTGTCTATGGATGTCGCCGGTGTGAAATGAAGAGGGATCTTGTAAGTCCATGGAGTAATGTATTTTGTGATAGAGAAACGCTTGGGCCGCTAGTCTAAGCCATGCCTAATCATGGTGGAAACTTGCAGCATCACCATAATGATCATTCTGTGAAGCATCCTCAATAAAAAGCTATGCACATAGTAAATAAAAAGATCGCTGAGATGCTCATTGTCTGCTTGCCTTGTTATTTTGGTTATGGGATAGCTCCTGTACCATGTGCAAGGGGTACCCTGTTGGCGGTTCTCTATGACACATGTACTTACTATGGCAAGAACTTATAGGTGACCAAAGTTGAGTAACATGTGGTGTGGCCCTCGTATTCAAGGGACATGAGATTGTTAACTTATACTTTGTCAAGCATATACTCTATAGTTTGTTCACTTTAACCTTAATCACTTCAAGATGCTTATGATAGGGGCAATGAGGGCTGAAAGCTAACAAGTACCATAATTTTTGGAAGCTTTTTTTGAAACTTGAAATCCCTGCTTCCCTTTATGAAGGGCATTTCTTCCACTATTACATTGAGTCTCCACCTTCTATCCTTTAGGCACCATTAAGAGAGCATAGTTGCCACTCTTAGTTCTATGTATCTAGTCACTTATTGATTGATGCATATTGTTGATATTGTTTATTCTTGTGCTACTTGTATCTAGTCACTCTTATGAACTTTGAAGGTGTCCTATGCATCTATTTGCTACTCCATGAGGGACAAGCTGAATGCCACTATGCCATATTTTCTGTATGTGAAACAAACAAACTTTTTCAATGTATGTTATTCATGATCTTTATTTCTAGCCTTTCATGTTGCATGCATAGTTACTTTGTCCTATTGTTAGAACTCCATCTTTCATGCACATGTTTAGAGTTCTTTGATCCCAGCTTTCAATGTTTGCAAATGGTTTGATCTTGGTTTTGATGGTGTATGTCACCTTAAAAAAATTCTTTTATCACTTACCTACTTAAGGACGAGCAGGAGTTAAGCTTGAGGATGCTTGATACGTCGGAAACGTATCTATAATTTTTGATGCTCCATGCCTTTTTACTATCTACTTTGCTTTGCTTTGTCCACACTTTGAGGTGTCTTTATAAGTTTTCTGGTACTAACCTATTAACAAGTTGCCACAGTGCTAGTTGCCTGTTTTCTTCTATTTTTTGTTCCAAAAAGGCGGACAATCAATATTCTTGAAATTGGACGGGACAAAAGCCAAAGTCAATATTTTACCGTGGGCAACACGAAGCCAGAATACGAGACGAAGGAGGCTCACCAGGGGGCCACACCCCCTAGCCGTGTGGGTGGGCCCACCCCGCGCCTGAGAGGGGGTGCAGCCGCCCTGGTGGCCCCCTACCTCGCCTCTTCGCCTATAAAGTCCCCCCGATGCCAAAACACTAGGCCCTCGATCAAAACTCCACGAAACCATATGTAGTCGTCGCCACCATCGTCCCTAAATCGGGGGGGGGGTCTGAATCTCTTTCCGGCACCCTGCCGAAGGAGATATCATCCTGGAGGCCTTCTTCTTCATCATGTCAGCCTCCGGTATGAAGCATGAGTAGTTCCACCTTGGACTACGGGTCCATGTAGTAGCTAGATGGCTGTATCTCCTCCTTTGTGCTTTCATGTATAGATCTTGTGAGCTCCGTTCATGATCAAGATCTATCTATTTGTAATCATGCATGTTGTGTTTGCAGGGATCCGATGGATATTGAGATTACTATGTCAGATTGATTAATGGTTTTGTCTATTTGATTCTATCATGTCTGTGTTGTTTGTGATCTTGCATGCTCTCCGTTGTTAGTAGCTATCTTGGCCAAGTAGTTGATAGTGACTTCAATGTAGGGGTTCGTAGCATGGAAAACAAAAAAATTCTACCGCATGCAAACAAACAAGCCAAGATCTATCTACTAGATTGTAGCAACGAGTCGATAGAGGAACTCACCCTCGAAGATTCCAAAGCGGTTAACGAGAGCAGATTCTCGTGGGTGATGTAGTCGTACTCTAGCCGATCTCATGATCGCGTAGACGATCCTTCCGGCGCTGCGTTCCGGCAGCGCTTCCGCAGTCGGTCACACGTTCGGTACTCGATGAAGACCTTCCTCTCCCTTGTTCCAGCAGGCAGCGGAGGTTGTAGCACTCTCCTCGCGATTCCGGCAGCACGACGACATGGTACCGGAAGTAGAGGGGAGATCTCGCAGGGCTTCGCCTTAAGCCGGAGCGAGTATGGTGGACTATGAGAGAGGCCTTGGCGATCTAGGGTTTAGAAGGCACCAAGGGGAGAGTGTAGCCGGCGGCTAGGGTTTGGGATCACCCCAACTCGGCGAGTTGGTGGTGCCCTAGGCGGCGGCAGCAGGGGGTGGTGGCGCCGACGGCTTAGGGTTAGGGTTTGAGTGTGTTGGGTGTAGGGAAGAGGGGCAGCCCTGCCCCTCCTTATATAGGTGGGAGAGCGCCGGTTGGGAGGAGGGAGTCCTCCCCCAACTCGGTCTCCTTGGCCGGCGGGTGGAGGGAGAGGAACTCCTCCCCAAGTAGGTTTCCTACTCTCCCTCCACCAAGCAAACTTGCCGTTTGACTTTTTCAAATTGGCATTTGATTTTCCAACTAGGATTTGATTTCTCCCTTTATTTTGCCCAGCCATGTTACCTAGTACATGATGCAACCATTCCATATTGTCATGACACATTCATGTACCCTTCCCCTCCGGAGTGCCGGACCTTCCGGACCCTTCTAGAACATTCCCTGTGAAAACACTGGAATCATTCCCCAACTCCGAAACAGGACTTTCCTTATATGAATCTTATTCTTCAGACCATTCCGGATCTCCTCGTGATATCCCGGATCCCATCCGAGACTCCGAACAACATTTGGTCTCTTACTCATCATTCCATAACTACTCAACAACATCGAATCCTTAAGTGTGTCTCCCTACGGTTCGTGAATTATGCGGACATGATCAAGACACTTCTCCGATCAATAACCAATAGAGGAATCTGGAAATTCATATGGCTCCCACATATTTCTATGATTACTTTGCGATCGAATGAACCACTTACATATGATACCAATTTCCCTTTGTCTCACGATAGTTTACTTATCCGAGGTTTTGATCGTCGGTATCTCTGCATACCTAGTTCAACCTCTTTACCGATAAGTACTCTTTTCTCGTTCCCGTGGTATGTGATCCCTTGTGATCCACTCACATGCTTGCAAGCTAATTGGATGACATTCCACCGAGAGGGCCTAGAGTATATCTATCCGTCATATGGATGGACAAATCCCACTCTTGATCCATGTGTCTCAACCCATAATTTCCGAACACTCAATGCCACCTTTATAGCCACACAGTTAAGGTGTGGTGTTTGATGTCATCAAAGCATCCTTCCGGTGATGGTGATAAGCATGATCTCATGGTCGAAGGAATTAGGTTACTATGTATCAGAAAGCTTATAGCAATTGAACTATTAAAATGACTTGATCTTTATGCTACGCTTATCTATAGGAGTATGTCCATCATACCACTCTCCTAATGATATGATCTTGTTGTTAATAACATCTCAATGTTCATGATAGGGAAACCACAATCATCTATTAACCAACAAGCTAGTATTATGAAGAGGCTTCACTAGGGACTCTAATTTAAGTTTACAAATCACACAAGTGTTAATGTTTCCTGGTTAATACTGTTATAGCATGAATGTAAACATTTATCATAAACACAAAGATATAATAATAACTACATTTATTATTGCCTCTAGGGCATATCTCCAACATTCAAGAGGGGGTATTTATGCTCGGTAGTGGGTTCATACCTCTATGTATCAAGGGAAGTGACCGAAATCTCTTCGATTGTAGATGTGTTGTTGCCACTAGGGAGAAAATAATGGTCTCTTGTTCATGGAACAAGTGGATTATTTACCTTACACACTTTGCTTAAAGAAGTTGTCTATTGCTTGCAACTTAATACTGGAGGGGGTTCGGATGATAAACTTAAGGTGGACTTCTAGTCATAGATGCAGTTGGATGGCGGTCTATGCATATTCTTGTATTTCCCAATCGAATCTCATAGGATCTTTTTGTCTAGTATTGCATTGTTATGCCTTGTTCAGTCCTGTCAATTGCCATGTTGTAATTTGTTTACCCAGCATGCCATGTTTGTTTATCTAAGGAGAACACCTCTAGTGAACTATGGACCACGGTCCAACCTTTACCATTGATACATCTTCCACTATTACTGTTTACTTGCTGCAAACCATCATCACCTTCCACACCATACAGTTAATCCTTTGTTAAAACAACCTGTGAGATTGACAACCTCACTATTTGTTGGGGCAAAGTCTTAAGTTTGTGTTGTGCAGGTTTCCACGTTGCTTGCAACACCTTTGAGACGTTTCCTTCCTCCTACTAATTCGATAACCTTGGTTTCTTAGTGAGGGAAGACTTGTTGTTGTGCTGCTTCACACCTTGCTCTTGGGGTTTCCCGACAAAGTGCTCCACGTCAAGAAGGAGTCATCATGGCCCCAACTGTGGATCGACCTTCTCCCTTTTCGCTTTGGCTTTGGCTGTGGTTTTGTGTCAGACCTTGTACTTGGATGTTGCTTTATTTATAAAGCGGGCGAAAGCCTGTTTCGAGAGAGAGGCGACACGTCCCTGTGTGGGATAGGACGAACCCATGTTGTTTTCTTTTTTGTTGGATATTACGGTTAATGGGTCTGCTGGGCCTAATCTACATGGAATAATAGAAGCCGTCGGATCAATTCATACTTGTCCGTCTGGGTAACAAGTAAAAGATACTTAAAACTTGCCTACTGGAAACTGAAAAGAGTTCTTCGCAAGTGAATATACTGGTGAGCAAATTGATTAGGGACCCCCGTTTGGTGTTGGTCATGTTTTGCCCTCGGGAGAGGTTTAGTCAACGGATCCGCCACATTCAGATCTATGTGTACTTTGCAAATCTTTATGTCACCATCTTGGACATGTTCTCGAATAGCGTGAAAACGTAGCTTGATGTGCTTCAGCTTCTTGTGTGACCTTGGTTCTTGCGCATTGGCTATGGCGCCCATGTTATCACAGTAGATAGACATTGGGTCCAGCGTACTTGGAACCACACCGAGCTCTGTAATGAACTCCTTCATCCATATCGCTTCTTGTGAAGCCTCCGAAGTAGCTATGTATTCCGATTCAGTTGAAGATCTCGCCACAACTCTTTGCTTTGCACTCTTCTAGCTAACTGCTGCACCATTCAAAGTAAATATGTATCCAGATTGAGATTTGGAATCATCCGGATCAGTGTTCCAACCGGCATCGGTGTAACCATTTACAACGAGCTGTTCGTCACCTCCATAAGAAAGAACCATATCCTTAGTTCTTCTTAAGTACTTAAGGATGTTTTTGACCGCTGTCCAATGATCCACTCCTGGATCACTTTGATATCTACTAGTTAAACTAACAGCATATGCAATGTCGGGTCTAGTACATAGCATGGCATACATTAGAGATCCTATGGCTGAGGCATAGGGAGTCTTACTCATCCTTTCTCTATCCCCTGTTGTTGCTGGACTTTGAGTTTTACTCAAGGTCGTATTGGGCAACATGGGCAAGAACCCTTTCTTGCTATCTTCCATTCCAAACCTCTTTAGAACTTTGTCCAAATATGTACTTTGTGACAATGATATTAGGCGTCTCGATCTATCTCTATAAATCTTTATGCCTAATATGTAAGCTGCTTCGCCAAGATCTTTCATTGAAAAACTATTATTCAAATATTCCTTGACACTATTAAGAAGGTCTACATCATTCCCAATCAACAATATGTCATCTACATATAGTATTAAGAATGCTATAGAACTCCCACTCTCTTTCTTGTAAATACAAGCTTCTCCATAAGTTTGTATAAAACCAAAGCTTTTGATTACCTTATCAAAACGTTGATTCCTACTTCGGGATGCTTGCTTCAATCCATATATGGACCTTTGAAGTTTGCATACCTTGTTAGCATATTTAGGATCGACAAAACCTTTGGGTTGCATCATACACAACTCTTCATCAATGTCTCCATTGAGGAACGCCGTTTTGACATCCATCTACCATATCTCATAATCATAATATGCAGCGATTGCTAACATAATCCTCACAGACTTTAGCTTTGCTACTGGTGAGAAAGTCTCATCATAGTCAACTCCTTGAATTTGTCGAAACCCTTTTGCGACAAGTCGAGCTTTATAGACAGTAACATTACCATCAGCATCTGTTTTCTTCTTGAAAATCCATTTGTTCTCGACAGCCTTCCGGCCATCCGGTAAGTCCACCAAAGTCCATATTTGGTTTTCGTACATGGATCCAATCTCGGATTTCATGGCTTCTTGCCATTTATTGGAATCTGGGCTCATCATCGCTTCCTCATATGTCGCAGGGTCATCGGTGTTGTCCACCAACATGACACTCATAACGGGATCATACCAATCAGGAGTGATACGAGTTCTTGTTGACTTGCGAGGCTCTGTAGCAACTTCAACCGAAGTTTCATGATCATCATCATTAGCTTCCTCTCTTATTGGTGTAGGCGCCACAGGAACTACTTCCGATGCTGCGCTACTCGCAAGTTCGAGAGAAGATTCAACAACCTCGTCGAGTTCTACTTTCCTTCCAGTCACTTCTTTCGAGAGAAATTCCTTCTCTAGAAAGGATCCATTCTTAGCAACGAAGATTTTGCCCTCGGATCTGTGATAGAAGGTATACCCAATAGTTTCCTTCGGGTATCCTATGAAGACGCATTTTTCCGCTTTGGGTTCAAGCTTGTCCGGTTGTAACTTCTTTACATAGGCTTCGCAAACCCAAACTTTAAGGAACGATAATTTAGGTTTCTTCCCAAACCATAATTCATATGGTGTCGTTTCAACGGATTTAGATGGTGCCCTATTTAAAGTGAATGCGGTTGTTTCTAATGCATAACCCCAATATGATAGCGGTAAATCTGTAAGTGACATCATAGAACGAACCATATCTAAGAGAGTTCGATTACGACGTTCGGACACACCATTACGCTGTGGTGTTCCCGGCGGTGTCAATTGTGAAAGTATTCCACATTTCTTCAAGTGTTCGCCAAACTCGTAACTTAGATATTCACCTCCACAATTAGATCGTAGAAATTTAATCTTCTTGTTACGTTGATTCTCTACCTCACTTTGAAATTCCTTAAACTTCTCGAAAGTTTCGGACTTATGTTTCATGAAATAGATATACCCATATCTACTCAAGTCATCCGTGAAGGTAAGAACATAACGATAACCACCGCGCGATGCTACACTCATTGGTCCACACACATCGGTATGTATGATTTCCAATAAGCCCGTAGCTCGCTCCATCATACCGGAAAATGGAGTCTTAGTCATTTTACCCATCAGACATGCTTCGCATCTTTCAAGTGATTCAAAATCAAGTGAT
Organism: Avena sativa; assembly: GCA_916181665.1. NCBI lineage: Eukaryota > Viridiplantae > Streptophyta > Magnoliopsida > Poales > Poaceae > Avena > Avena sativa. The sequence goes on along the minus strand of OV702294.1, from coordinate 175,038,852 downwards.
TCAAGAAGTCCACCGGAATGGAGTTTCTTCATACGCTTCACTCCGATATGACCAAGACGACAGTGCCACATATAGGTCGAGTTATCGCTCAATTTCAAACGTTTAGCCTCAATGTTATTTATGTGTGTATTACTACAATCGAGATTCAATAAGAATAGACCATCTATCAAAGGTGCATGTGCATAAAACATATTACTCATGTAAATCGAACAACCATTATTCTCGGACTTAAACAAGTAACCGTCTCGCAATAAACAAGATCCAAATATAATGTTCATGCTTAACGCAGGCACCAAATAACAATTATTTAAGTATAAAACTAATACCGATGGTAGATGAAGAGGTAGCGTGCCGACTGCGATCACATCAACCTTTGATCCATTTCCAACGCGCATCGTCACCTTGTTCTTCGCTAGCTTTCGTTTATTCTGCAGCACCTGTTTCGAGTTACAAATATGAGCAACCGAACCAGTATCAAATACCCAGGCACTACTATGAGTACTAGTGAGATACACATCAATAACATGTATATCGGATATACCTTTCTTCTTGATGTTGCCGTTCTTCAAATCCGCCAAGTACTTTGGGCAATTCTGCTTCTAGTGACCTTCTCCCTTGCAGTAAAAGCACTCAGTATCAGGCTTAGGTCCAGCCTTGGTCTTCTTCGTAGGCGTGGCAACTTTCTTACCACCCTTCTTGAAGTGTCCCTTCTGCTTAGACTTGCCTTTCTTGAATTTGGTGGTCTTATTGACCAACAACACTTGGTGCTCTGTCTTGATCTCCACTTCTGCAGACTTCAACATGGCAAAAAGTTCTGGCAACGTCTTGTCCATGTTTTGCATATTGTAGTTCATCACAAAGTTCTTGTAACTTGGTGGTAGTGATTGGAGGACACGGTGAATCCCCAAAGAATTAGAAATCACTATACCCAAACTTTGGAGTTTGTTTGCGTGCCTAGACATCTTAAGCACATGCTCACTGACGGAGCTGCCCTCTTCCATCTTGCAGTTAAAGAACTTTTCAGAAGCCTCATAACTCTCAACTGCCGCGTGAGCCTCAAATATCATTTTGAGTTCACGGACAATATCATGTGGGTCATGGTTCTCAAACCTTTTCTGAAGCTCCGATTCCAAACCATACAAGATAGCACACTGAATTGTGGAGTACTGATTCTTCCGAGTGAGGTAAACATTCTTTACTTCATCGGTAGCAGTAGCTACAACCGGGTCACCCAGCGGTGCATCCAGCACATAGGTCAAATTACCAGCATTGAGGACAATCCTCAAATTGCGGAACCAATCCGCGAAGTTTCTTCCATTGTTTTTCAACTTTTCTTTCTCTAGGAACGCATTAAAATTGATGGTAGGGGCTGCCATTGATCTACAACATATTTGCAATATTTTAGACTAAGTTTATGACAAATTGAGTTCTAATTAATAATTAAATTAATCTAGGTGAACTCCCACTCAAAACAATATCCCTCGCATTGTTTTAGTGATCACACGAACCAAATCCACCACATCAAAACCGATCATCACGAGAGTTGATGTAGCTTCAATGGCGAACAATCAACATGTTCATCATATCTACTATATGACTCATGCTTTACCTTTCGGTGATCCGTGTTTCGAGACCATGTCTGTACATGCTAGGCTCGTCAAGATCAAACCTTAGCTTCTGCATGAGAAAATATGGCTTGCTCACATTGTATACACTCGCAGAATCTAACACACTCGATCATCACGTGGTGCTTCGAAACAACGAGCTTTAGCAACGGTGCTTACTAAGGATGAACACTTTAAAACTTGAAATTTGTGTGCTTGAGGGATCATCTTATAATGCTACCGTTGTTAACTAAGCAGTACAAGATGCATAAAGGATTAACATCACATGCAATTTATAATATGTGATATGATATGGCCTTTCTTCTTTGTGCTTCCGATCTCCATCTTCAAGCACGAACATGATCTCCATCATCACTGGCATTGCATCAAGGTCAATGACGCCGTTCCATGGTTGTTGTCCACCAGCTTCAACTATTACAACTACTTTGAATAGACACACGGGTCTTAACAGAATTTAAACCCACCATATGGCTCCTGCCGGTTGCCAACTTACAATAAGGAATATTGCATACATCAAATATAATCACAATCATGGCCATATCACATCACAGCACACCCCTGCAAAACAAAGTTAGACGCCTCTAATTTTCTTTGCATATTTTACGTGGTTTGGGGCTTTCAATAAGTGTTAGTCTAACTTACGAACAAGAACCACAACGTTGATGCTTGAACTATCAAGTGCCCGTTGTAAATTAGATCTATACTATGATGGGAGAGACAGACACCCGCAAAGCCACTTATGCAATACAAGTTGCATGTTGAGCGTGGAGAAAGTCTCATGAACGATGTCATGTAAGGTTAGCCCGGACCGCTTCATCCCATCATACCGCAAGATGCAAAGTACACAAGAAGCAATTGATAATAAAAGCACCACCGCCCATAATGCCCGCTGTGTTCTACTCGTGCAACAGATCTACATCTAGACACGACTCTGATACCACTGTAGGGGTTCGTAGCATGGAAAACAAAAAATTTCTACAGCATGCAAACAAATAAGCCAAGATCTATCTACTAGATTGTAGAAACGAGTTGATAGAGGAACTCACCCTCGAAGATTCCAAAGCGGTTAACAAGAGCAGATTCTCGTGGGTGATGTAGTCGTACTCTTGCCGATCTTAAGATCGCGTAGACGATCCTTCCGGCGCTGCGTTCCGGCAGCGCTTCCACAGTCGGTCACACGTTCGGTACTCGATGAATACCTTCCTCTCCCTTGTTCCAGCAGGAAGCGGAGGTTGTAGCACTCTCCTCGCGATTCCGGCAGCACGATGGCGTGATACCACAAGTAGAGGGGAGATCTCGCAGGGCTTCGCCTTAAGCCGGAGCGAGTATGGTGGACTATGAGAGAGCCCTTGGTGATCTAGGGTTTAGAAGGCACCAAGGGGAGAGTGTAGCCGGCGGCTAGGGTTTGGGATCACCCCAACTCGGCAAGTTGGTGGTGCCCTAGGCGACGACAGCAGGGGGTGGTGGCGCCGGCGGCTTAGGGTTAGGGTTTAGGGTGTGTTGGGTGTAGGGAAGAGGGGCAGCCCTGCCCCTCCTTATATAGGTGGGAGGGCGCCGGTTGGGAGGAGTGAGTCCTCCCCCAACTCGGCCTCCTTGGCCGGCGGGTGGAGGGAGAGGAACTCCTCCCCAAGTAGGTTTCCTACTCTCCCTCCACCAAGCAAACTTGCCGTTTGACTTTTTCAAATTGGCGTTTGACTTTCAAACTAGGATTTGATTTCTCCCTTTATTTTGCCCAGCCATGTTACCTAGTACATGATGCAACCATTCCATATTGTCATGACACATTCATGTACCCTTCCCCTCTGGAGTGCCGGACCTTCCGGACCCTTCTAGAACATTCCCGGTGAAAACACCGGAATCATTCCCCAACTCCGAAACAGGACTTTCCTTATATGAATCTTATTCTCCGGACCATTCCGGATCTCCTCGTGATATCCCGGATCCCATCCGAGACTCCGAACAACATCCGGTCTCTTACTCATCATTCCATAACTACTCAACAACATCGAATCCTTAAGTGTGTCTCCCTACGGTTCGTGAATTATGCGGACATGATCGAGACACTTCTTCGATCAATAACCAATAGAGGAATCTGGAAATTCATATGGCCCCCACATATTTCTACGATTACTTTGCGATCGAATGAACCACTTACATATGATACCAACTTCTCTTTGTCTCACGATAGTTTACTTATCCGAGGTTTTGATCGTCGATATCTCTGCATACCTAGTTCAACCTCGTTACCGATAAGTACTCTTTTCTCGTTCCCGTGGTATGTGATCCCTTGTGAGCCAGTCACATGCTTGCAAGATAATTGGATGACATTCCACCGAGAGGGCCCAGAGTATATATATCTGTCATATGGATGGACAAATCCCACTCTTGATCCATGTGTCTCAACCCATACTTTCCGAACACTCAATGCCACCTTTATAGCCACCCAGTTACGGTGTGGTGTTTGATGTCATCAAAGCATCCTTCCGGTGATGGTGATAAGCATGATCTCATGGTCGAAGGAATTAGGTTACTATGTATCAGAAAGCTTATAGCAATTGAACTATTAAAATGACTTGATCTTTATGCTACGCTTATCTATAGGAGTATGTCCATCATACCATTCTTCTAATGATATGATCTTGTTGTTAATAACATCTCAATGTTCATGATAGGGAAACCACAATCATCTATTAACCAACAAGCTAGTATTATTAAGAGGCTTCACTAGGGACTCTAATTTAAGTTTACAAATCACACAAGTATTAATGTTTCCTAGTTAATACTGTTATAGCATGAATGTAAACATTTATCATAAACACAAAGATATAATAATAACTACATTTATTATTGCCTCTAGGGCATATCTCCAACATTCAAGAGGGGGTATTTATGCTCGATAGTGGGTTCATACCTCTATGTATCAAGGGAAGTGACAGAAATCTCTTCGATTGTAGATGTGTTGTTGCCACTAGGGAGAAAACAATGGTCTCTTGTTCATGGAACAAGTGGATTGTTTACCTTACACACTTTGCTTAAAGCAGTTGTCTGTTGCTTGCAACTTAATACTGGAGGGGGTTCGGATGATAAACTGAAGGTGGACTTCTAGTCATAGATGTAGTTGGATGGCGGTCTATGCATATTATTGTATTGCCCAATCGAATCTCATAGGATCTTTTTGTCTAGTATTGCATTGTTATGCCTTGCTCAGTCCTGTCAATTGCCATGCTGTAATTTGTTTACCCAGCATGCCATGTTTGTTTATCTAAGGAGAACACCTCTAGTGAACTATGGACCCCGGTCCAACCTTTACCATTGATACATCTTCCACTATTACTGTTTACTTGCTACAAACCATCATCACCTTCCACACCATACAATTAATCCTTTGTTACAACAACCTGTAAGATTGACGACCTCACTGTTCGTTGGGGCAAAGTCTTAAGTTTGTGTTGTGCAGGTTTCCACGTTGCTTGCAACACCTTTGAGACGTTTCCTTCCTTCGACTGGTTCGATAACCTTGGTTTCTTACTGAGGGAAGACCTGCTGCTGTGCTGCTTCACACCTTGCTCTTGGGGTTTCCCGATGAAGTGCTCCACGTCAAGAAGGAGTCATCATGTCCCCAGCTGTGGATCGACCTTTTCCCTTTTCGCTTTGGCTTCGGCTGTGGTTTTGTGTCAGACCTTGTACTTGGATGTTGCTTTATTTATAAAGCGGGCGAAAGCCTGTTTCGAGAGAGAGGCGGCACGTCCCTGTGTGGGAGAGGACGAACCCATGTTGTTTTCTTTTTTGTTGGATATTACGGTTAATGGGCCTGCTGGGCCTAATCTACATGGAATAATAGAAGCCGTTGGATCAATTCATACTTGTCCGTCTGGGTAACAAGTAAAAGATACTGGAAACTGAGAAGAGTTCTTCGCAAGTGAATATACTGGTGAGCAAATTGATTAGGGACCCCTGTCACTTCTCCTTCAGTTCCACACCATGAATCAACCGGAAATTGGCGCGTGTAGGCATCTCGTTCAAAACCTTGCCGCCGAAGCCGTTCGTTTCGCTGTAAACTATTGTCTTGCACTCGCAACCCTTGCTCTTGAGTCTTCACTAGTGCAGTGCAAAACTCTGCATGTAGGAGAACAATGCATATGCCTAATACAAAACGATTTGGTCCTTTGAAACCGAACTACGGGCATTGAAGTTTGGGCCCTCGCCCGGCCACGGCAATCCATGTTGAGTCACCACTTGTGTGGAGTTTCAATCCAATGGTTACACGTACAATATGGCGACTATCTTGCGAATAGCATCTATCCAAAGTATGAACAACATTTCTATAGCCACTTATTGCACTCGATGGTACGAAAGAACTTTGATTTTATAATCCTCAAGCGGCGTTTAAGAAAGATATGAAGAGCACATTCAAAATTTTGCAAGTCCAGTTCTACTATTACGAGAGGACTATGCTGGAGTGGCAGTGACTGTTTCACATGCAACATTGGACACAAGACATAGTACTTTTCGCCAAATCTGACATTTTTATAAAACAAATTCCACGCCTGGCCCCTTGGCAAAACAACACCAAATTTGTGCTGATCGGCGCCAACACATAGCGTTGACTCCCAGCTGCTCGCGTTGGTGCCGTTTTAAATGCGCCTACTCTAGGGACAGATTTTGAAATAGTTTTGCCAAAGGACCAGAGAAATTAGTTTTGCAAAAGGTCAGATTTGACAAAAGAAAAATACCAAGACGCACGTTCAGTTGGGCGCAAAAAGTGTAGCGACGTGCTTTCCTCCTGGATTCTGTACGTGTCTTTTCAACCGACCACACATGCATGCATGTGCGTGACCATAACTAATGATGTTACAATTGCGACAAGAAGATAACGAAGAACGAAAACGAAAAACACAGCAAGGGGACACAGATTTAACGTGGAAAAACCTCTCCAACAAAGAGAGGAAAAAACCACGGGCGCCAGCCAACGAAACTTCACTATATCAAGGAGTGTTTACAAACGCCGGGGATTTCACAGTTGCAACTCTTCCCAACCGGCGGCTTACAAGGGGTTTATATATCGGTGAAAACCTAGGTCTTTGACCCAAGCCTCCGGCGACGGGCCTCGCTCCACTCGTCAGAAGTTGGCCTATACTTTGTAGAATTTGGATCAACATATAACAAATGAGCCAAGTTGAATTATATTTTTTCGAGTACTATGAGTGCCTACCTCACAAATATATCAACCCATGAATGAATGTTGACGATCTATCCCTTGAATGACATGCATAACCGAACTAGTAACATCATTAGTGCTACCCTCGCTTTAGTTTGCAGGGGTACATGCAGGGGTTTGGCTATCACTTCTTTCCTCCACGACAGAGAGCACGCTAAGAGCCTAAGACAGAGCGGTACGTGTGCATGCACGGTGATGGAGCTAGAACATTCGAAGCCAGGCTGCACCAAAGTCAGGCTGTAATTGCGTGCGTTCACGGCTGCCCACCAGCTGACCACATGTACCCATATAAACTAATGGGACTGCAGATACTGTCTGTTTAAGTTTGTGAATGCTAAGTGGTGTCCATCTGCCCACTTTTATCCATCATCTTCGCCGCGCAAAGGGCGCCTCGTGCATAGGAAAAAGCAGCATGCGGCTAGCTTAAAGCAAGTATACGTTATAGAGGAAAAAGCAGCCAGCAGCATGTAGGTTGCTGATCACACGAGTATACAGCTTCGTCACAGCGTTACTCCCTCTGTCTAACAAAGGATGTCGGAGGCCTAGTTCAATTTCAATTTTACAAAGAAAACTCTCGAACTTTCAGAACTGTTTAGATATGACCTGAAATAGATAAAATTACAATCTTCTCCCTCCATCTCCGTCCTCCTCGCCGTCTGCTGCTCCTAACCCAAGCCAAGACTAGGGAGGCAAGACCTCTCACAATTCGCAAGCGCGGCTCGGTCCAGCTCGAGCACCACAGAGGGGAGGCTCGGTCCAGCTCGAGCACCACAGAGGGGAGGCTCGACAGCGCCGGTCCGGAAGAAGCTTCGCCTGATTTGACGAGAGCCTCCGTCTGCTGCAACACTGACACAACCTCGATGTTCCACGCTGATCCTTATATCATATCCTCTACGTCTTCACCTTGGTCCAACCTGGTGGAGTCTGGAGAGCCCTTCTTCTACTGCAATTGTTCCAAATCTTGCTTCGTATGGTACTACAATTGCATCTGTGACTGAACTGAAGAAAAGTTGCTGCACTATAACATGGTACTTGAGGAAGTAATCATACTTGAAGAACATGATCATAAATTTGACTGACTTGACTGCTGCTAGCTAGCATTAGTAGTGTAAGGCGCGCTCCCCAAAATAAACACCCCAATGGAAAATTGTTACAGAAATCCTATCTCGGCTGTAAATCTTGATTGTGAAGCTACTTACATGGACAATGTCCACCTTGAGAAAGATTCCACGCATCCCAACAACATAGAAAGACATCACCATCAGGGCTTGTCCTAGAAAAAACCTGATACTTAGTGATAATAGCATCTTTTTAGTTCTACGGGCTAGAATTTTTGTTTCTAGAATAGTGAAAAGGCCTGTAATAGAAGTAGTTAGAAGTTGAGATTTGGTAACTGAATTTTACAAAGTTTATCTTCATATAGTAGTTTTAACTTTGCTGGTGTAATTCACACCTAGGCTGAAATGTTCAATTACATTCAGTAAAATATCTATAGTAAATGCTGTTGTAAACTACCACATAGTGGACTGTCATTTTTCTGAATGAGCTGCAGTACATAGATTACTCCATCTTTCTGAATGTTACATGTTACTGGAGGTTCCCAGGAAATGAAGCATGGAATCAAGGCGTGCTTAATTGATTGTGTTTCTCTTTTACATCTATCTACAACTTTAAATGCTTAATTATGCTCATGTAGATTCAACTTACATATGACATGTTAACAGCAAAGATTAGGACAAAATTGATCGAGTTCATTCCCAAAATGTCAGAAACATACGAGAAAACGCTTTTCCGGTTTTTCCATACATCCCTTTGCAATGCAAAATTGAATATAACATACTCGTATCCAAGATTAGGACCACAACAACATACCTGGAACAAGGAGGATGCGGCAGTGCGGTGCCTTCTTGCACGCCCCCACGAATGCTGGGGAGTTGGATAGGGAGAAGCAGTACCGCTGTCACAAGCCGTCGTCAAGGGCCACCGTAGCGACGCCAGCATGTCAAACACTAGGAGAAACGACGCCTCTCCTGCCGTCGAATCGCCTCTTCCCTCGGCCACCAGCAAGTCAAGGTGGAGGAGTTTCACCTCTCGCGCGAGGAGGGGAACCGGGACGGTGGCGCTCGATCTGGATCGGGATGGGAGTGCGAGGGGAATGGATGGGGCGAGTAGGGGTGGGAAGCAGCGACGGCGGGATGGTTCCTTCGGGCATGGCTCCTGCCTCCGTCGCCATGGAGGGGATCTCGTGGCGGTATGGCGGCGGTGGTGGACTCGCCGTGGGTGTCTGTGACATTTTTTTACTGGCCCATGGGTGTCCGCTTAAGTGAAATAGGTGGGATGGGCTGGCGGCACCGTGGGTAGCCCATTTCCACTTACAGCCTGACACCAAAGGATGCCACAACATATTAAAAGCATTTTTAGGAGATGCATACGTGTTGAATTAAAAAGCTGTTTTGCAAAGAAAACTGTTTCTAACGGTGTTGTATGCACCCCCTTGGCTGGCTGTGTCTCCGCCACATGTGTGCATGCGTGAGTGAGTGTGTATATGTGTGTGTTAGTTTATTTACTTAGTTTTATTGCCAAAATCAATACTTTCTCCGGTCTATATTAATTGACTCAAATTTATCTAGATTTGAATAAACCTAGACACTATTTAGTATATAGGTTCATCTAAATTTTAACAAATTAAAGTCAATTAATATGGATCAGAGGAAGTATTATATATGCATTAGTAGATATATAGTCACGCCTGTGAGAGCACGCGATGTGTGCGTGAACTTCTATTCCTAGCTAACTCACTTAGTGGAGTTCGAAAAGCTGGTCTTATAACCTACTTCAAGTATCTACCAACTAGCAACATGATCTGAGACTAAGCATAGTCGCTTACATGTCCCCATGCCATTGAGACTTAAGAATTTGTTAGACTATATAAGCTTGGTATACATTGGACACAACTCACATAAATCCAACAAAGCGCTCATTCAATTCACTTGATGCTCTAAGACAGGACTTACCAATCAACTTACCGGCCAAAGTTGAGAGGAAAATTGCATGCGTGTAGATATCCCAACAGCTACCAACCTCAACTATTTATAAAAACTACTCTGTGGCTATTCGGACAACAAAACTTGAGCTCCAAATTTAGTCTTCCCTTCGTGCACATGCCATACCCCAATTTAGATATATACAAGAGAGGTGTATGCAAAAAGTCCCGTTTAAAATATTTTATATTTTTCGAAATATAAAAACAAATTTTTTTTTTGCATACACTTCTCCTATATATATCTATCTCTGTAGAACTATGGGGTTTTAAATTATTCTAAAGTCTAAAAGTAAAGGAAGCACCAGTGTCCATGTGCACCAAATCCCTATTTCAACTACATGTGCTTATCATTAAATAAAAAACAGCTAGACTTACGGTGCAACAAAACATTTTTTTAGGGAAGTGCACCAATTGTTCACATATAGAAATACCGTTTTTAAGAAGAAGAAGAAGAAGAAGAAGAAGAAGAAGAAGTTGAAACTAGTATTTGGAAGTTTCACAAAATCTGATTGTTTTCACATATACATACATTTAGATGTCTTCCACAAACCGTAAATTTTCCTGAAAAATATATTGCTACTATATATATTTTAGGCTCCAAAAGAATTATACAAAAACTTGGTTTTGGTATTCATACTTGTCTTTTTTGTCTATAGGTCACATCTGAAAAAAAACAATGAAAATTTAAACATACATGCTCCACGTACTTGCATTTCACTCATGAATTTTTGATGTAAAAATTTATAGATTTTGAGTTTTAGCAGCCTATTTAAAACCCTAGTTCCATTTGAAGTTCTAAACTTCTTGTGTTGCCAACTATGCAATCCAGGCCACCAAATAAAGTCCACAACGTGGTTTTTGGCTCGTCTATAAGTGCGCAAACAATTCGGAGCCTGTCCCCCAAGAGCGCAAAAAAAAAAGTCCTAGACAAATAATCACACCCATTTAGACATAGTATACCATAGAAGAATTCATATACTCGCTCCCCTATGGCACCGGAACGTCTTCCTCTATTCCCGACAACTTAGGCTAGTTATAGTGCAATTGACTAAGGATCCAACTTAACAAAATTATTTATGTGGCAGTGAGTTAATGAAGAGAAAGGTAGATCGAGTAATATACGTATTTGGTTACTGTAATATCACACGTACCAATACAAAATGAGTCTATCACCTAATAAATAATAGTTTGCATGACATCACTTGCATGTTACTTTCTATTATAAAAATAATAACATAGACTAATAACTTATGTACGTTAACTTATGTTACTCTTCATTATGACTAGCAATCAATCGAGTGGCTTCCTAGCCCGGCCCGGCCCAAAAATTGCCAGTGGGCGCGCTTAATCAGCCTCGCAGGCCAGGCCTAGGTCTAGAATTTGCAGTCGGTGATAGCTTTGGTCAGGCTTGGGCTCTCAAAATGACTATTTTTAGCCTGATCCCCCGTTGTTTTATGTACTTCTCGGGCCAGGCCTGGGCCTGAATTTTAGTCCCAATGGACAGGCTAGGATGGGATTGGACCTGGCCTTGAGCTTTGGCCTTTTTGCGGCCTAGCCCGGAGCCTGACCTGGCCCGGCCCATAAACCTTTTTCCCAGATTTTTGGAGCGCGTATCAACGCTTTCATCTTGATCGTCCAAATAGAGTAGTTGCTCTTCGTCACCATCGGGACTTGGCCAAACACAATTCCTCCTTCGGTAGCCATGATCTTCGTCGTTGCTACTCAACGCAATCTCAGCAATCAGCATCCACCCCAACGACGTCGAACTGTCTCTGATACCAATTATTAGCTTTCTCCCTGCCCCTTTGTACTTCCCGACGACCACGGCGAAGAACTTCCGGCAAGATGCGCTCAACGAAGCTAGCACTCTGATTGATCCTCAATACACACACGCAAAACCAACTAATTGCAAGAGGCCCGTATCGTCCCTCGTTCTTTTATTACTTGAAATCTCAGTACAGTTCGATTAGATGGACTTAGTCTATATCTATATCTATATCTATATATATATATATAATAATAAAGGACGAAGTGTTTTTTCCGGTCCAACATTTTTTTGAACGGGTTTGTCCCTCTTAGTCCGGGTATATTACACGTTGTGCCACCTTTAAGTCAAACCCCCAAAATGTTTTTTCCTGTTTTCGTTTTCATCCGCCACGCTCCTAGGCTTGACGACAGGGAAACCATGAGCTGCCGGATTGCTTCGGATGGGCCTCCTATGATGGTACGGTATAGCTGGGCCGAGCAAAGCTACTATGGTCATGTTTTTTTGGTTCGACGACTGGGCCGTTGCGGTGGCGGATTTCTCTTAACTGCGCAGGCAGGCGTCGATGATAGCATCGAATAGTCCCACCTCGCTCATGTATACTAAATCTCACCGGTTCATATAGGTTCTCACGGTGCTTCAAATCAGCAAGCTAATCGGGAACCAAATAAGCAGCACTACCGTTGATCCATCTCTGAAATCAAATGAGATAAAGAAATAAAATGGGGCCGCTGGCGGCTTGTGGAGGTGCTGGGTCGGCTGGTCTCCGGGGCGAGGACAACGGGGAGAGGATGGCGGAAGGGTTCCCGTGGCGGCGCTGGTGAGGGGAAGCAGAGGAGGCGGCAACGCCTTCCTACAGATGAGCTCGAGGTCGGCAGGTGCAGGCGAGGAGGCGTAGGAGGTCGGGAGACGCTCGGGGCCTAGACGAGGTGGAGGAGGACCGCGGATGGAAGCCGAGCGAGCGGGCCTGGTCGACGGCGTCAGAGCTCCTGGCGGCGGGGCCACAGCCGGCGGCGAGGGAAACTCCGGGAGGTCGGGCGGCGCGCGGGGAGTGGAGGAGGAGGGCGACGCCGGCTTTGCTTTCCATTTGAGCTCTCCATCTGAGCACGATGGGGAAGGGAGGCTTCTGTGCAGGTCGAGCGGGGGGCACAGGAGGAAGAAGAGGATTGGAATGAGAGAGTTGTGTGAGCGGGGGCTGGTTGGTGGAGATGCCTCTGTTGCGGGTTTGGGTTTACGTGGCCGGGTCGTGTCCACCAGGTGTGTAGTGCGTGTGTTTGTGACCGGGGTGCACGCGTAACCGTGTCATGTGCGACGGGGAAGCTCTCACTTCCTTGGTTCGCCGCTTTCTCCTTGCCCTCTTCCTCTGCTACGTTTCAAACCATGTAGTTTGATGACGGTGCCTGGGAATAAATAAAGCTCCTGTAGTTTGATGACGGCAAACGCCATGTTGAAGCCAGGTTTTTGTGGGCCTTGACGGGCTGCCGATATTACACAATATTGCATGCATAAGAAACTTTTACAATTTTATTATTCCCTCCGACCCATATTAGTTAACTTGGATTTGTCTAGATTTGAATAAATCTAGACACTATTTAGTATATAGGTTCATCTAAATTTTGACAAATCCAAGTCAAGTAATATGGGTCGGAGGAAGTAGTAAAAAGTAAATTGATGGCCTATATTAGATGTGGTATAAAAATGCTTAGCAACCATTTCGGATATTTCATCAAATTGTTGTCAATATTCATTTTCACTCTCTGATATGTTCACTCATGAAATTCTCAAGATATAGAAATGCCTCATGTACCAAATTGGTGGGTAAAGTTGGATTCTTTTCAAAATCGACCATTCTATTCTAAACTCACATCGACATAGGTTGAAATTGATGGGAATTCTTTGGTAAAGGGCTCGGCCTCGCCGATGTTGCACGGAGCAGATGATCGAGCGACACCTCATATATATATATATATATATATATATATATATATATATATATATATATATATATATATAGGAACATATTCATACTACTCTCGGGTGTAACTACACCCACGTGTGTTTCACACCATGTAGGTAGTATCTATCATACTGAAGAGTATGTACGCGTAGTATGAAGTATTATAAAACTATTTAGTAGTATATATACTACTTTTGAGGTAGTATGTATAAGTTTTTTACATACTCTTATTTTACGTACAAATATGAAGGGTATTTCGGAAACATAGTGCAAACTATGGCTCCGCTTGCATTTATTCCACGTAACTTGATTTGAAGTATCTTAGATGTAGTATATGAACATACTCAAACCGATAAAGTATCACCTATACTTTCGTATGGGAGTATATAAGACATGGGTGTAACTACACCCGGGAGTAAGAACTATTTTTCCTATATATATATATATATATATATATATATATATATATATATATATATCCCAATTTCTTGCCCAATGATTTATTTGACTTCGCCTACTTCATCTACTCCCTAGCTCCAAGGATGACGATGACCTTCATGGAGGAGGGTGAGTTGTCGATATCCGCGCATGCAATTGCCGATGCAGAATAATTTGTATTATTAAAGTTGAAGCGACAGATAGAGTAGGCAACGGTGTCAGCCGACATGTATCGCCATGTGGATGTGTTGAAGTTGGCTGGTTTCTGCGACAATGTACCAACGAGGACGTACTATGTACGGCTTCACGATGTAGATATTTAAACTTACCATGTGTTTGTTTGCGATATAGTTTTTTCTTCGGTGCAACGACACGGGGCTTTTCCTAGTCCTCAATAAAGGACGTATATATACCACAGCTGAAGACCAGACGATACAACAGAAAGAATTTATAGCACGTGAACGTGCGATTTCAAAACTCCTTCCATCTGACTCACCACCATCCCGTTCTAGGGCCCCATCCGCAGCCGCTGCTCGCTGCTTTGTCAATGATCCATGAAAGACCAGGTGCCGCCCACCGGCCAGAGTACGAAATGGCTTAAGGTCTAGTCTAAACCCAAGTCTCAAAGTATGTTTGTGTATTACAATTAGATCTGTACGTTCTACCGATTAGTACTTGTTAAAAGGTGTTAGACTAGACAATGTTGAATCGGTTTTGATTTGTTAGAGTTTGTTTTAGAGTCGGTTTAAGTAATCTTGGCCGACAAGTTTTGTACCCTCATATATACTCTGTACCCCTCAAGCAATATTATTATGCAAGTCAATCAAATTTACAAAAGGATTAAAAGTTTACATACTTGTTCGTATTCTAACATAGAATTATTAATCAAGATTTTTCATGAACACCTAGTACAACTATATCGTCTGCCAAAAACTGGGGAGTATCGTTATTGACGAAACCACCATTACCGACTTCTTGACAAGTGCCACGCGACCAGGATAAATCCCACCACAAAAAAACTTCAAATCCGAAATTTCAAATCACTCTATTAACCATCCGAGCAATACTTGGTTCTCAAAGTAGATGACTAACTCGAAGTTTGAATTTTTATTTAAACATTTACTATAAAAGCCGAAGACTAGATCAATGGAACTTTTTTGATCAACTGACTTAGCACTATGTAGATAACCAAACTTTTTTGCCTTTTTGACCACCCCCCCACACACACACACCACGCTTGGAACCCTTGAATCATCGAATCAATTCATATTTTTCACACCATTTACGGTATTGATTACGTTTACGTACGCTACACTTCATTAACCAAACACGATCAGTTTCCTCATCCCCTTAATTTCCGTGTGAAGTTATATTGCTTTTCTTAGATCCTTTTTGAGAGCTTCCGATCGTCCCACCTGACGAGTTCTGGATCTCGGCGAAGACGAACCCTACGCGGTGTTCAATCGTTCCTATCGGAGACATCCACCTCTTCATCAGCGAAACCGACTCGGGCACTAGTTCCCTGGGAGTCGAAGAAGCATCAAGACCCGCACGGACCGCCTACGGGCAGGATACGTTCGCGGAAGGATCGATGTCAGATCTCTCTTCGGAGTTTGCCGACAAAGATCGGAAAACATCAAGGCCCTCACGAACCGCCTACAGGCAGGACACGTTCGCGGAAGGATCGATGTCGGATCTCTCCTCGAAGTTTGCCGGCAAAGATCGAAAAAATTTAAGGCCCACCCAAACCGCCCATGTGCAGGATATAAAGGTGGAAGATCACTACAAATCCGCCGGCTTCGTCCGTGCGTCTAGACAGCAGAGATCCAAGTTCGTCGGCGTGGTTACCATCTTCGATCTGGCGCGCTGCGTTCAGAGAGAGGGCAAAAACCCCCGCGACTACCTCGCCAGATGGCTCCGTATACGGGCCGATCTAGCCAACTACCCCAATGATGATGCCATCTATCACTTTGTGGAAGGACTAGACCATGGCACGCTTCTCCGACATTCTCTAAGGCGGCAGCAGGCGTCAGGCCGACTTACCTTTGAAGGCATGGTGAACACCGTCAACAACTACGCGGAGGCCGAAGCGGCAGCCCAGACAGCGCTTGCGCTCATTGACGGAGCCCCTCCGATTCAGCCACCACCACCGCCTCCGGCCGCCATCGTCGTAGCAGCACCACCACCTCCAGTCATCGTCGAGGCCATTGCACCCCCACCGCCCGTCATCGAGGAAATCCTGGCACCCTCCGACTCTGTCATTGACGCACTTTACGCTGATTTTAGTGCAGATTCAGAGGAGATAGACTTCAGTCCAAAAGAGCTAGACTCCGCTATGCAGGAGATGGAGGAGGAGTACTCGCGCGAAGAGCAAGCTAACAAAACCGTCATGTCTCGAGGGGTGTTCGTCACCATCGGGACAGCGATGGACGAAGATCAACCCGGGCAAGCTTCGCCTACCGCGCTAGAAAAGGGGAAGGGGCCACTTATTGCTGCTGACGATGATCGCGCAAAGGTCATGCCTCCTCCGCCTAACCCAGCGCAGCAGCCGCAGGAACTCGGCACCGGCCCGAGCAACAACAACACCGCAAACTTGCCGCCTCCAGCATCCACATCAGCAACAACCCATGTTACTCCAGCTGACAGAGTGATGTACGACAATCTCCTCGTCGAGCCACTAACCGTTGCTCATATTCGGAACGTGACTCAGCTTGACGAGAAGCGCCAGCAGCTACTGGAGGAGGCGCAAACCATCGCGGAGCAAGGCGCTAACTAGATCGCGATCTGGTCAACACGCAGAAGTCCATAGAGAAAGCTAGAGCAATGGAGGCCGAGTACAAGACCCTGCTACAGCAGCAGAAGGCTAAGAAAGCTCCGGCTCGCGTCATCAACGATCCTGGCGTACGACGTAACCTAGGATGGGCTCCCTCGAAGCCGGCACAGGCCAAGCCATACATTGATAGCGAAGGCAAGCAGGTGATGCCCACCCCACTCCTTAACCTCGCCGTCGCCAAGACCCTTCTGGAGCAGGATAGATCACCTGAGGTAGTAGAACAGGTCTATGACCTAGTGGCCAAGGCGGTAAACCAGCAGGAAAAGGCCACCTCTCAGAGGCTCGAGTCTGACCCGACGCTCTTCGATCTAGCCAGTACAAACCGCCAAGGGACAGATCTCCTCAGGATGTCGGATCATAGACGGGCTCATCAGAACGAAGACGGAGGGATGCGCGCAACAGGAAGGATGCTATCCCCATATCCTCCGACCACGGAGAAAAAGCCCGACCTCTTCGCTGTCGCCACCGCCCCGATCCCCCCGACGTCACGAAGATTACAAGGCTCACCATCGTACGGATATGCCCCTACCAAAGCAGTGCAACATCGTCATCCGCGACAACGCGGCACAGACCCGTCATGATGAAGAGCGTCACCAAGGACACAAGAGCAGGTCACACCACGATCCTCCATGTCCGACAAGCAACCGCGACAGGCGTGAGGCGTCGCAGGAGGGTAACAGCAAGAAGGCTAACCCACCGCCACCTCCGCCTCCGTCGCCGCCAAGCATTCACCATGGCGGAAGAGGCCCGCGTCATTCACGCAGCCCGTCCCCTGTTGACAACAATAAGAATAACCCGGAGCCGTACGACGCACGTTCGCGGATCGATAAGATCCACGAGGCCCGGGAAGGACCATACCTGGGACACGTTGTTTTGGACCTGCAATACGGTCCGCAACTTACCCCGAAGGTTTCCGGATTGACAAGACCATCAAGCCCTATGACGGCACATCCAAACCTGCCACATGGTTGCAGGACTACAACAACGCGGTGGAGATTGCCGGAGGCAACCCCAACGTCGCCGTCAAGTACCTCCCATTAATGTTGGCAGGCACGGCCCGTCAATGGATCGATGACTTGCCGGAGAAATCTATCTACAACTGGCTGGATATGCAAGAAGCATTCACCAAGAACTTTGAGGGTACATACAAGCGTCCCTGCACTGTGGGCGATCTACAGTGGTGCGTGCAAGAGTAAGACGAGACATCTCGCGCCTACCTCTCCCGTTGGCTAGATATGAAGAATTCCTGCGCATCAGTGCACGCTCAGACCGCCATGGCCGCCTTCATCGATGGGTTAGAAAGGGGCACGTTGCTCCGACATAAGCTGAAGCGCTTGCAGGACAATCATCAACTTGACTTGAACCAGATGATTCAGTTAGCTAGTGAGTTCGCAGCTGCCGACGATGATGCTCGTGGCTCTTTGCCCGCAACGGCCGTTCCAACTCAAGCTCGGAGGAATAGCAGTACAAAGTGGAAAACCGCTACAGAAGAAAAGCAATCTACCGACATGGTCGCTATGACTTTTGCAGGACGAGGAGAAGGCGGACAACATGGCCGAGGAAGGGGAGCAGGCCGCGGGCAGCAGCGAGGAAGTGAAACCAACTCGGCGCCCCTCCGCGTACCCCAAACCTACGAAGAGTACTGCGATATGCTGTGCCTCGTACACCTCGACGGCAACGGCAAGGCCACTCATACCAATCGACACTGCAAGTTCGTCAACAACCTCAAGGAAGACCCGGAGTCCGGCTACAAGCGAAGTCGGAAGAACAGACCGCGAGGCAAGGGCAAGGGGAACAAGAAGGAGGAGGAGTCCAAAGATTCAAGTGACATGGACGAGGACGTTGACCCCCAAGCACGCCGCCAAGAGCGACGACAAGGGCAAGAACCCCTTCGCGAAGAAGTCCCCAGTCTACCACACTTTCCTTGGCACCCCCACCGTTCGACAACAGAAGACCTCTCTAAGGATCTTGATGGCCACTCTCCCCCAGTTCCCCAGTACCTGCGCTGGTCGGAAGTTCCAATAACTTGGGACAGGACGGACCACCCAGACCTTGTGCCCACGAAGAACCAATACGCCATGGTGATCAATCCACTGATTGACGGCGTGGAGTTCACCAAGTGCATGGTGGATAGTGGAAGCAACATCAACATCATGTACCTGGATACACTGCAGAAGATGAACTTGATGGAGGCAAACCTAAGGCGGACCAACACCGTTTTCCATGGCGTAGTTCATGGCCGGGAGGCTCGGTCCCTTGGGTGCATTACGCTTCATGTAGCCTTTGGCGACGTTAATAATTACCGCCAAGAGCGCGTGACCTTCGAGGTGGTCCCCTTCAAGAGTGTGTACCACATCATATTCGGCCGCGACATATTCCACACGTTCATGGCAAAGCCATGCTTCGTCTACAACAAGCTCAAGATACCCGGACCAAACGGTGTCATCACCGTATCCGGAAGCTTTACCAAGGCAAGGGACTGCGAGATCAACGAAGCAGCCGTTGCAGAAGCTGTCCTGTACAGCGAAGAATTCAAGGAGATCCAGAGCAAGGTCTATGACTCAGAGATGCCCGCGTCGAAGAAGCAAATCTCCGACTCCGCTCCTGCGTTCAAGGCCGCCATTGAGACCAAGCCGGTGGAACTTGTGGTAGGCGATGCCTCCAAGACCGTTGCCATTGGGACGAACCTGGATCCCAAATAGGAAAGCGTGCTCGTCGAGTTCCTCCATGAGAATAGGGACATCTTTGCCTGGCAACCTGCCAACATGAAAGGTGTACCTAGGGAACTTGCCGAGCACAGCTTAAACATAGATCCAAAATGTAAACTAGTGAAACAACCTCTACGACGCTTCGGAGATGAGAAGAGACGCGCCATTGGCAAAGAGATAGCTAAGTTACTTAAGGCTGGGTTTATCCGAGAAGTCCTTCACACCCGATGGGTGGCAAATCCTATACTTGTCCCCAAAAAGGGAACCAATGAATTAAGAATGTGCGTTGATTACACCGGCTTGAACAAAGCATGTCCCAAAGATCCGTTTGCTTTGCCTCACATTGACCAAGTCATTGACTCGACGGCTGGCTCGGAACTCTTGTGTTTTCTCGATGCATACTCAGGATACCACCAGATCAAGATGAGGAATTCGGACCAATTGGCCACTTCGTTCACTACCCCATACGGCACGTTCTGCTACGTCACAATGCCCTTTGGGCTGAAAAACGCAGGTGCTACCTACCAGCGGACAATGCAACGTTGCCTTCATGACCAAATTGGTCGGAACGTTCACGCCTATGTGGACGATATCGCGGTGATGTCTAAAAAATCAAACGACTTAATCTCCGATTTAAAAGAAACCTTTGATAATCTCCGTAAATACAACATGATGCTCAACACTAGGAAGTGCGTCTTCGGGGTTCCAGCTGGCAAATTTTTGGCGTTCATCGTTTCCCAGCGCGGAATCGAGGTCAACCTGGAGAAAATCAAGGCCATCTTAAACATAAACCGTCCGACATGCCTAAAGGACATTCAACGACTAACAGGTTGTGTTGCTGCAGTTAGTCGGTTCATCAGCCGACTTGGAGAGAAGGCTTTGCCGCTGTACAAGTTGCTGAAGAAGGCAGACAAATTCACATGGACAGACGAGGCAGACGCAGCATTGAAGCAACTCAAGGATATTCTTTCCTCAGCGCCCATCCTTGCAGCACCCGAGCCTGGTGAGCCCCTGTTAATATACATGGCGGCAACCAACCGGGTTATCAGCATCGTCGTCGTAGAGCGGAAGGAACCTGGCTATGAGTAGGGAGTTCAACGACCAGTTTACTATGTAAGCGAGGTCTTGACGGAGTCCAAGCAGCGTTACCCGCACTACCAAAAGATAGCTTATGGAGTATTCCTTGCTTCACGGAAGCTGAGGCATTACTTTCAGGAGCACCCAATCATAATAGTGAGCAAGACTCCACTGTCCGACATTATCAATAACAGCGACGCTACAGGAAGGGTCGCGAAGTGGGGCATCGAACTTGCCGCCTTCGAGATCACCTACAAGAGACGCGACGCTATCAAGTCACAAGCCTTGGCGGATTTTATTGCAGATTGGACGGAGATGCCAGATGCTACTCCGTTGCCAGAACCAGAGTACTGGGTGATGCACTTTGACGGATCAAAGTTGCTCAACGGCTCAGGGGCTGGTGTACTGCTACAGTCACCAAAAGGAGACAAGCTACACTATGTTCTGTGGATCCACTTCGAGGCTACAAACAACATGGCGGAGTATGAAGCACTCATTCACGGACTACGTGTAGCCAAGGATATTGGCATCAAGCGCATAGTTTGCTGTGGAGATCCCGACTTGGTTGCCCAGCAGGTGGCTGGCACCTAGAACGCACGGAACCCTATGATGGCGGCATATCGAGACGAAGTAGACGCGATAGCCAAGAGCTTCTTGGGCTACGAAGTCAAGTATGTGCCTAGGGAGCAAAACGAGGCGGCTGATCTGTTGTCTAAACTGGGATCAGGGCGCAAGCAAATCCCACCAGGAGTTTTCCTAGAGCATCTACGCACACCTTCCGTGAAGGGCGCCGACATCGACAACCTGGATAGAGCTGACTCTTTCGTCAACATGGTGACAAAGATCCCTCCGGCTTGGACAAAACCGTTCATGGAGTATCTCGAACACGGAACTTTGCCCGACGACAAAGTCGAAAGACGGCAAATAGTACGACGTGCAAAGGGTTATACCATAATCAATGGGCAACTCTACAAGAGGAGCACTACTGGTGTATACCTAAAGTGCGTTTCCCAGCTAGAAGGTATGGAAATCCTACGCGAAATCCACCTCGGAGATTGCGGGCATCACGCCGCTCCTCGATCTTTGGTCGCGAAAGCCTTCCGGCAAGGATTCTACTGGCTGACCGCGAAGGCGGACGCCGACAAGCTGGTTGAGACATGCACAGGATGCCAGTATTATGCCCGACAACCACATGTTCCTATTGAAGAATTGCGAACAATACCAATAACTTGGCCGTTTGCAGTCTGGGGCTAGACATGGTGGGACCGTTGCAAACGGCACCGTGTGGATTTACGCATCTGCTCGTAGCAGTTGACAAATTCACCAAATGGATAGAAGCTAAACCCATTAGAAAGCTTGATGGGGCAACTGCCCTCAGGTTTGTCCAAGATCTAGTGGTGAGATTTGGTCTCCCACACAGCATCATCACCGACAATGGAAGCAACTTATCACTCGGAGAAGTAGATGCCTATTGTTGGGACAAAGGCATCCGACTTGACCTTGCATCTATGGCACACCCACAATCCAATAGTCAAGTCGAGCGATCCAATGGATTAATCCTGCAGGGAATCAAGCCACGTCTTGAGGCACCGCTACATAGAGCAGCTGGAGCCTGGGCGGAAGAATTTCCATCTGTACTGTGGAGTTTACGAACTACACCCAACAGATCCACCGGCTATACCCCTTACTTCATGGTATATGGAGCAGAAGCTATCCTACCTTCCGACATCCTCCACGATGCACCAAGAGTTGCCGCCTACGACGAAGATGATTCTGAAGAATACAGACGCCTAGATGTGGACCTTCTTGAGGAGGAGCGCGTTTTGGCATGCCAAAGATCCGCCAGCTACCAGCAGAAGCTACGCAGCTACCATAGTCGCCGCGTCCGGCATCGCTCGTTTAAAGAGGGGGATATGGTGCTCCGACTTAAGCAGAAGAAGTCACACAAATTATCCCCGCCATGGGAAGGACCGTTCATCATAAGCAAGGCGCTGCTCAATGGGTCCTACTACCTTGTCAACAATCATGAGCTCAAGGATAGACCCAATGAGGATCATAAGCATAAGCGACGTGACCCGAATGATGACTACCCGAAGCTTGATCAGCCATGGAACATAGCACAACTACGTCCTTTCTACACTTAGCATTTTTTATCTAATTGTGTATCTCTTATATGATCAATGAAATAAAGCTCTTTGGTTCACTCATATTTCTGAGTCGTTTACCTCCTTTAGTGTTCATTTTTGGATCATGTAAAACTTTTATGCACAAGTCTTGCGATTGCACTTGTGAAAATTCCGTCTACGGGCGTTAGCTTAAGTTTTTTGGTCTACATGTTCTTTGTTGTTTTTACGTGGATTCTGGAGTAGTGACTTTTGGCACTTATTGTCGGCGATTTTGTGCTCAGGTTATTGATGGTGCCATTGGGCATCATCACCTAAGCGCATGGTTCCGACAACGAGTCTTCCGACTCACGAAAAGTCAAGCATAAAAACCAAAATAATGGATAAGCCAACACTTGCTTAAAAAATATATACAAACTGGCAATTAATTCTTAAGTAGCAGGATACGACAATCACTGTTTTCCGCCTTAAGGATTACATCATCAAGTTTTTTCCATGCACACGACAAAGATGAAACAAGAATTACAAAGTGTTTTTCACTCTTTGGGCGCAGGGGACTTGGAAGCCGCATCATCACCAGCCGGAGAAACACCCTCGGCATCAGCACTATGATGAGACTCGGAGGAATCTTGGTCGACGTTGTCGATGAAGTTTCTGGGCACGAAGACGTCCACATCCACCAACTCGGCAACCCTGGTATCATACCCCGCGAGTGATGACAGGATGGCTTCGTGATCTATATCCTTGCCGTCATCATCCATGTCGGGGATACCTGAGGTTACCGTGTCGATGTCGGCATCTTCATAGTGTGCCTTCACCATCGACAGCGCCATCCTTGCGCCAGCCCGTGCACAAGAAGCTTTCCAGCTCATGACACGCTCGGGGGCTCGGCACAGGATCTCCGAGTACTTCGTCACGGAGTATGATGCCTTGATATATATTTGGAGGGGCTTGGCGATCTCCTTGGCTTGGGTAATGACCGTGTTGATGAAATTGTCGGCAAGAACCATGCATTCCTTGTCCAAAGGAGGCGAGCGGGTTAAACCCATAGGAGCTGCAAATTCCGACAAGGAGCATATGAGTTTGATAAAACCTAAGTATCCAGACTTACAGAGGTTTAAGGTGGAGGAAACTTACTGAAGATGCTAGCCTTGGCTTGCCAAACGATCTCCACCAAGGATTCCTTCTCTTGTTGGAGGAGCTTAAACGCCTCGCCATGGCGAAGGTTTTGCTCATCGGCAGCTTGCTTCTGATCCTTTAGGATCGCAAGCTCCTCCTTCAAGCGATTGATCTCGGTGGAGGCGGAATCCTGCAAGGCTTTCATGGAGTCCTCGTGCATCTTCAGCATCTCCTTCCTCTCCTCCTTCAGGATCTTGTTCTCGCTGTCCAGCTGCTGGATATGCTTGGACTGCTCGACAATATCCTTGGCCTTGGCGACATGTTTTGCAAGTCGGAGAAAACACGGTACATAGTAAGTACTCGGAGATTATGGATACAACAGCAAGACGGAAATGCGTAATAAGAAAACAGACTCTTATTTTTGATGATATGTTCCTTCAAGATGGCGGTTTTACCCTTTTTGGCTTCGAGATCCGCTCGCATCTTCTGGTACTTATCGTTGGCCATACCCCTCCGTGCATTCTCGTTCTGTGGAAACAAATACAAAGTTAAGTTGTTGCTTGGTCTGTTTGGAGCTTCTAGTCGGAGATTTTTCATCTAGATGCTCGGGGGCTACAGCGATAGTTTTTTACTTAGCAATATGCTTAGCTTTTCTTTAAGCATCTAGTCGGAGCTAATTCAGTTCTCGATTAGAGGCTTGGGGGCTACAGTATAAAGTTTTTTAACTCAGAAAATGCTTAGCTTTTCTTTAAAGCATCTAGTCGGAACTAATTCAGTTACAACTAGAGGCTTGGGGGCTACAACATTGAAAATTATGAACACTGCTTGTTCTACTCTTAAAGCATCTAGTCGGAATAATTCATTCCATCTAAATGCTTGGGGGCTACAGTGAGAGGTTTTTCTAACTTAGTCACTCTTAGAGCATGTAGATGCAAAACCTATGGTTTTCCGTCTACATCCTCGGGGGCTACAGTGGGATACTCGTATGAAATGCAAAAGGAAAAGTAAAAACTTACAAGTGCGATGATCTTGAGGTTTGTAGCACTCTCGGCTAGCAGCTTGCCGAAGGAAATGCTATTTCCCCGCAAGATATCTGCTTGTCGGAGTAGCTCCTCGAGACCGCACGTCGGAGATGACGGCACTCCTCCAGCAACCATAGTAGTGTTACTCGGCAGAAGCGCCGGGTAAACTATCTTGGGGAACTCGAAGGGTTTTTGGGGAGTAGAGGCGCCGCCTTCGGCAGAGGTACCAGCTCCCACCACCGCCTTGCCGCTACCGATGGCATCCTTAGCAGGAGCTTCAGCCATTTGAAGAGTAGTGCTCTCCTGCGTCGCCTGCTCGCCGACAAGAGCGAGATCGGTAGAGGCGCCAGAATCAACTTCCATAACAGAAGGGCCTGGTGCCTCCTGGGCTTGCGAACTTGTCAGAGGGGAGGAGGTCTTGACGGCAGGAGTGGCAGGGGCGATGGCGGGGGAAGAGTCGCGATGCAGCATCTCTTTAATATTTCTAGAAGCCCCAAGAGTCTTGGAGGACTTCTTGAGGCTGGTTGTGGCTTTCTTCCTGAAACGTGCAAAATGCATAAGAACAGGAACAAGACAGATAAACAGACAATGTCAGAGAATGAGAGGCTTACACTAGGGGGGCGCTTTGGCAAACATCCCGGTGGCTTTTCTCTTTTCCGCTTCCAGGGCGACAGTAGTCTTCTTGGAGGCTCCACCCTCAGTTTTCTTCTTCTTGCCTCCGTCGGCAGCGTCAGAGGTGGATCTCTTCCGCTTACGCACCAACGAGACATCATCATCGGACGCGACCGTGACGTCCTTCATCTTTGGATCGTAGATTTGGGCGGCTAGGTTGCCCTCATCTAGATCGCTAAGCTGTTAAAGTAAGAGGTCATTGTGTTAGACAAGATGGTATTGGTAAGACGGAAACACTGGAGCAATGTCATACACGGAGAAAAAAATGTCTACCTTTGGGCACTTGCCGCTACGAACATGTCGTAGGTGAGGGTGAAGCCGCGCTTCTTATCCTTCACCTTGACGATGTCCTTAAGGCGGAATTTCACGGAGTCGCTCGAGAAGTTGTCCTCGGAGATCCGGAGGGTATCCCTTCGGTCGCCGGTGTACTCGTGCATGAACTTCGTGCGGTGCTGCAGAGGTTGGATCCGCCTGATGAACCAGCACATGGCTAGGTCCAAGCCAGTCAGACCCGTCTCTACGAACGACTCGATCCGCCTTATTGCGCGGGAAGCGTCGAGGTCGGAGGGAAGGGAGGCATGGGATCTCCATGAAGAAACTTCGGCGGTGGCTCCATCCACGAAATCCGGGTACGTTACTTCTCGGTCCGACAAAGGAATGTCGGGGCCGTAGAAGTACGTCCGCTGCCAGTTTTTACACGACTCATGGCCGACGATGTCGGGGAACCGCCGGCCAGGTCGGATCTTGAAGCTTATGGTGCCACAGTTCCTAAGCTCCTCTCTACTATGTCCGGCTTCACGTTTGACGGTGAAGAAGTACACAAACAAATCTAACCTAGGCCTAATCCCTAGGTAACCCTCGCAAAGTGCCGCAAAGTTGCTAAGCACTAGGATGCTATTGGGGGAGAGGTTATGAGGTTGGACCTTGAAGTGATTCAAGACGGACAAAAAGAAGTGAGAGATGGGCAGAGAAACGCCGCGTACCAATTGCGCCTTGAGGTACACCTTCTCTCCGGCTTGGGTTGAAGGAGTCACCTCGCCGGCCGGCGCTGCCCGCCAGGCGAGCCCCTCCGTCACGGGGAGGTAGCCTTCGGCGACCATCTCTTGGATGTCGCGCGCGGTGATGTCCGAGCCGCGCCAGTCGCCTTTGTGCGAGTCTGGCTCCTCTTCCAGTGGCTCTAGCGCCACCAGATTATGGTCGCCGCTGGTGGATTCGATGACCGCTGACACAAGGATGACCAGGCCCTCTGGTGGCACGACGACGGAGCTCGCCGGCTTCGCCGTGGCTTCGCTCGACGCCGCCATCAACGGGGAAGTGCTGTGCTAGCCATGGAAGGAATGGAAGGAGGCGACTGGTGCGAGGAGAAGCTAGGGTTTCTCGAGGTTTTCCGCGGAGAGCTCGAGGAGGCGTGCGGCTGGAGGAAGAAGAAGCTGACGCGAGAGAATGAGGTGAAAAAGTAACAAGTGTCCCACGGTTACTATTTATCCTACTCTGCATCGAGATTCGTGCAGCTAATCGGACGGTTGCCGCGTAGACGACATGGACGAGAATGTGCGTGGTAATTTCGGCACGTCTCCAATCGTCGCCGCCAACGGTTCATATCGCTCGCGCGGGATAATCGGCTATGATTACGTTCTCTGCATGTGTGAGTTACGAGGCGTCGCTGACCTAGGCCTACGTCGTCATAACTGACATGGTAGATGAGCCGTCGCATCGAAGATTCCTGCATAGACGGATTTTATCCGACTAGCGGAATAGTACTGTGAAGATTCAGCATTTCTCCGACTTATTAATGGAAGACGGAGAAAAACTTTGTAGGGTTCTTTGGGAGGACTACAAGATGTTGCTTGACGATTTGCCGACATCCATCTAGACGGAGCATTCCATGTGAAGAGGCAAGACGGCGCAAGATCTCGGAGTTCTCCAGGGGCTACTGTTGGGGATATGCTATATGGGTATCCTTATATAGCATGTCTCTTATCCGACTAACCCGGGTGGCCCATAGTCGGTAGCGTGCATGTGGCCTGCTAGGCGGCCCAGTTAGATGGATCCAGAAGGGAGGCCCATGCCGGATAGAGGAAGGCTACGGTGGAGTCACCAGCGTACCCGGAGCCTTGGAGTACAAGATACACAAGACTAGTGATAGACGGTGTAGGACTCTGTAACCTGTCCGGCTAGGACTTTTCCCTGTAACCCTAGGATCTGACGACTATATAAGTCGGACCTATGGGAGCCTTTAGGGCATCGTTTTTACACACACCTCGCACAGCGAACCTATCTCTATAACTCGGCGTATTGCCATTATAGTGATTTATAGCAGGAGTAGGATTCCGCCACCATCGTGGGATCTGAACCTGGGTAAGCTGTGTTACCTCGTACCCGTCAACCGTCTGCCTTACCCCACGTCTCTAAACACGCACTGTGAGGACCCCTCCATGGCGTACTCGTCGGCAATACCACGACAGAAAGCGCTGTGGAAGTCTTGGGGCCAACGATAACTGGTTGTATGTATTAAATATATAGTTGGTTGTATATTCTCTTTATACCGTATGTGTATACATAGAGTAGTACTCCACTCTATAATACCCCTCTTGTATTTTGCCATGTCAGGGGCTTTTCCTGCGTCTATATTAACACCAACAATGCCCTAAGAGGGTACGCATCATTCTCCTATTGCGCTTGATATGGTATCAGAGCCGGTCTTCCCTGACCTAGTTGTCTAGAAAATTTTGCGGCCGCCACCGCTGCACCTTGTTATCGCTGCTAAACACCACAGCCAAAAACAAACACATCCTGCCGCCGCCACAGATCCTCTCTGCTGTCGCTGTCACAGCCAAAAACCCTATAGCCAAAAACCCTACACACAAACTACAAAACTCAATCCAAAACACATAGCCGCCGCCAAAAAAACCAATACACCACCGCTGCAAAAAAACACAACACACCATCTGCCACCGCCACAACCTGTTTGTTGCCGCCGTCGATGACCTCTTCGTCAACATCCATCACCACCTTGGATGCTGCTCTTGGAGCGTCGCATGTGCAACTTCTCGCACGGGGGAATGCTCTGGTCTGAAAGGCCCTAGTTACCCCTTGCTCTGCGTGGTGCTCGTGTGCTCAATCTCGTCAAGCGACTCGAGGTTCCCCTAACAGAGGAGCTGGAAGTGGAATATACAAGTGGAAAGAAGATCAAGGTTTAAAACACCACTAGGTCAAAAAAGGTTGAAAACACCAACTACATCGCACGGGTTACTCGTGATCAGCAAGTTCTGAGATATATCTTGAATTACCCGTTGTCATATATATTGTCCCATGTCATTGGTCTTGAAACCTCGACTGAATTGTGGAAGGATCTTGATTCTCTTATGACGCCCCAATTTCGTTCTAGAACTCAACAACTTCGTTCTGCACTCAATGACACCAAGAAACTCTGCTGAAAAATATTTTGTTAAGATCAAGACCATATCTTCTGAGCTTGTTGTAGCTGGAAAGCCTCTTGAGGATGCTGAAATCATTTGGTCAATTTTGCATGGGTTGGGAGATTCCTACAACACCTTGACGACCGCAGTCAACACCAACCCTAATACCACTCTCACAGATTTATTCAGTCAGGTGCAGGCCTTTGATCAACTTCATTGGACAGATAGCAGAGGGGAGGGCTTCATGTTGTCTGCCAACATAGAATGGCATGGTAGCAATCGCCCAAGATGATAGGCGTCCTGATGACCGTGGCTGCCAGGAAGAACACGGCCGTCGTGACCTCTACGAGGATGACCGCAACCACCATGACCGCTACGACGACCGCCATGATCGGGGCCGCTTTGATGATCGTCGGGATGGCGGTTGTGATCGTGACCGTCACTATGATGATCGCACGCGTCCCCTTGATGATAATGGAGGGAGGTGTCGAGATGGTGCTGGCTGTGATGATGGTCGTCGCTGAGGGTGCGCACCCACCCTGTAACACCCCTGGTCACTCCGGACCGATGGCTGTCACTCTACGAGGATGACCGCAACCACCATGACCGCTACGACGACCTCCATGATCGGGGCCGCTTTGATGATCGTCGGGATGGCGGTTGTGATCGTGACCGTCACTATGATGATCGCACGCGTCCCCTTGATGATAATGGAGGGAGGCGTCGAGATGGTGCTGGTTGTGATGATGGTCGTCGCTGAGGGTGCGCACCCACCCTGTAACACCCCTGGTCACTCTGGACCGATGGTTGTCACTCCTGATAGCTTAATAGGATATCTAGACTGACCTCACAGACCAACACTAGTCTTTTCTGTGCACTTTATCCTCACTCATGCGCAACCGCTTACCCACTTCCCGGTCGGTCACCCATCCTAAAATTGCTCTAGGCCAAGCACGCTTAACCTTAGAGTTCTTTTCAAATGAGCTTTCGGAAAAGAAGTTGCAACTTGTTGGTATGAGTTTTCTATCAATCCTATTGAGCCATGCGCCAGGGTCTCACATACACCCACCCTTAGAAGATCGACGTCCTTGTCGATCAACCACAAGCCAGGAACGTCTCCGTTTGGCACACGTCTGTGCGTCCAGTGCCGGCACATTGCCATGCCGTGTCCACTCCGGGCCACACGCGCCATGCTACACATGTCCGCCACTGACCCGCACACGCCCATGTAACTGCGAGGGTCGGCTCTGATACCAGTTGTAACGCCCTCGGTAACTCCGAACCGATGGCTGACACTCCTGATAGATTAATAGGATATCTAGACTAACCCCATAAACCAACACTAGTCTTTTCTGTACACTTTGTCCTCACTCATGCGCACCCGGTTACCCACTTCCCGGTCGGTCACCCATCCTAAAATTTCTCTAGGCCAAGCACGCTTAACCTTAGAGTTCTTTTCGAATGAGCTTCCGGAAAAGAAGTTACAACTTGTTGATATGGGTTTTCTATCAATCCTATTGAGCCATGCACCAGGGTCTCACACACCCCCTACGTCAACGTTACATTTCAAATCAGTAAGATGCATGGTCATCCTGCTAATGACTGCTGGTGGAGGTTTCAGAAAGACTGCTGTGATGATGATGGTGATAGAGGTGAGAGGAATGCTAACATTGCATCCTATGGTGTGGACACCAACTGGTATCCATACACTGGTGCTACCAATCATGTTGCTGCCGAGTTGAGCAAGTTTTCTATCCGTGACAAGTACAATGGACATGACCGTGTCCACACGGTTGACGGTAACAGTATGCAAATATCTCATATTTGTCATTCTACATTGTGCACTTCACATAGTTCCTTCCAATTCAAAAATACCCTCCATGTTCCTAGTGCATCTAAAAACTTACTTTTTGTTCATAAGGTTACACTTGATAATAATGTGTTTCTTGAGTTTCACCCATGTTTTCTTTTTGATTAAGGATCATGACACAAGGAGAAATCTGTTTGAGGACCATGTCATGGTGGTCTCTACCCGCTACTGTCTTTCTCTACCGAGTCTTCCAAGCAAGCCTTCGTCACAATAAAACCGTCTTCTTTCACATGGCATCGCCTCTTAGGACATGCTTCTTTGTTTGTGGTTCAGAAAATCCTTAGGAAAAATAATATCTCGCATTCACCTAAAATAAATCTATACATTTGTGATCCTTATCAACTAGCTAAGATACACAAATTGCCATATATTGTCTCTACTAGTGTCTCCACTGTTCCTTTGAAGCAAGTCTTCTCTGATGTACGGGATCCAACACCTGTTTCTGTTGGCAAACACTTATACTATGTAAGCTTTATTGATGATTCTAGTAAATTTATTTGGATTTATTTAAACAAGAAAAGTTTTGCTGTTCATCAAGTTTTTCTAATTTTCAACAATTGGTTGAACGCAAATTTGATAGAAAGATCATTACTATCAAACTGATTGGGGTGGTGAATATAAAAACTCGATGGTTTCTTTTAAAAAGTTGGTATTACTCATCATGTATCTTGTCCACATGCTCATCAACAAAATGGTTCCACTGAACGCAAACATCGTCATATTATTGAGATGAGTCTTGCTCTATTAGCTCATGCATCCATGCCTCTTAAATTTTGGGATGAAGCTTCTCTCACATCCACTTTTCTCATAATCTTGCTCCCTAGTAAAGTTATAAATTCTGAACGTCTTCTCCACACTAAACCCAACTATGGCTCTCTCAGAAGTTTTCTTTTCTATGATTTTCTTTGCATGCAATTTCAAAATAATTTTTCTATAGATTCCAACCTCATGGTAATTTTTCTTTATTTTAGCAAAATAAATATGGCATGCACCTGATGCTTTACAAAAACAAATGCTTTTGTTTCCCTACGACGTAACATAAGAGCATGTGTTTTCGGTTCACCATGTCATGACATAAAATTTCTTATTCTCATTCATGTATGCTTTTATTTTTAAATATTCCATGAAATGTATATGTTAATTTGTAATGTTAAAATGTAATCCTTAGGTTTCATATTATTTGAGATATTAGATTTGATAAAGACAAAACATTGAAAAGTTATATGGTATCATGAAATAGCATTGGTACATTGAAAAGTTATTTATTTGTTAGAATCATCATGAAATATGCTATCATGCTATGTGCATTTTATATCGTGAATTTTGGTATATTTTTTATATAATTGGTCAAAATTTATGATATTTAACTTGGCCAAATATCAGAAAGAACCGGCTAGTAGATGTTGATTTGCGGGTCATTGGGTGGGTTTCGAACTAGTATAAACTTGGCCCAATAAAGCAATCTAGCCACGTGCACACCTTGTCCCTTTTGTAATAGTTCGTTGGCAAGTAGCAACAATACATATGCAGTGCTATCATGTGCCAGTCAAGCGAACTATATCTAGTACCTCCATACTGATTTATTGGACTAACACGGAGTTTAAGAAAAAAAATTAATCATAAAATTCATCAATAAAATATAAGTTATATGTCACAAAAATTATATCATTAAAAAGAGATTTTAAGTTATATGTCACAAAAATTATATCATTAAAAAGAGACACTTTTTAATGATATAATTTTTGTGACATATGATTCATATTTCGTTGGTCAAATTTATAGTTAAACATATTTCTTGGTCTTCGTGTTAGTCCAATAAACTGGTATGGAGGAAGTATCTAAAATGCCCTTAAATAATATGTAGGCCATGTTGTGCTCAATATTTAGTCTAAGATATCATTGTATCATTTGCATATACGTATGAAAGTCCAAGATTTCATTGTATCCATTGCATATACGTACGAAAGTCCAAGATTTCAGTTCTTATAGTCAATAAATGACCAAATAAAATAAAATTAAAACGTACTCGTGTAGTATTTTCTTTTTCGAGATATTAGATTTGCGGAGATCTCTTTGCCATAATAAAAAAAAGGAATACTCGTGGTCGTGGAGCATGTAGGACTGGAGGGCCGCACATGGCGCTAGCAAGCTAGCCGCCCATCGAGACGTACGCAGCCAGGAAAAACCCCAAATGGATACCGACAGCTGTCGCACCCGTACGCGCGCGTAGCTGTCTCAGCACGATCCTCCCTCGCCCCTCGATCGTCCGCTATATATTTGCCACAACCGGCCGGGCGCCGGCCACTCGCAATCCCCAAAAGTTCCAGATTTCCTAAACCAGATTAAAGTTTCCACCTCCCTCGCTCCCTCCGTTCCCTATCGTCCTCGATCGACACTCGGCCCGTCCCCGTCTGTTCTTGTTTCTTTCTTCCAACCGCACGGCTCACTGGCCGGCCGGTTACCTTTGCAGAAGTTCATCAGAAAGCCGGAGGTATGGCAATGGCGGTTGGGCGGGTGGGGGTCGCGGTGAAGGTGATGTGCGGCGTGGAGGAGGAGCGGGTGGTGGGCACTCGCAAGGCGCCCGGCGCGTGCCCGTGCTGCGGGGGTCCGGTGGTGGCGACGGACGTGGAGAGCGAGCGGCGCATCCTCTGCCTCCCGCTGTGCCTCAAGAAGAAGCGCAAGTACTCCTGCAGCAGGTGCCTCCGCCGCCTCGTCACCCTCTACAGCTAGCTAGCAGCTCCTCGGTCAAGCTGTTGCCTCCTGTCCTGTCTCGAGGATGCTCAAATGCTCATCCAGATCGATTCCATCCAACGACTGGCGACTGGCGCACAAAGTGAAAAATCACGTCGAGTTCTTTGGTTCTCGTTGGCAAGGCTAACTCGACGGTTATGTGATCTTTTAGTTTAGAAATTCTAAGGACAAGCTAGCAAGATAGTACTTGCATTGCTGGTCGATTAGTTAGCACTTTGCACTTAGCACGACCGATCGATCATCGATGTAGATGCCGTGCATGTGCGCATGCATCGATCTCACGCGAAGCGCTGAGTGCGACTGGCACTCTCTGTTGTGACATGGTACCAGGATAGCTGGTGCCTTGTAGTACTCTGTGTAAATTGTGGCACACTGGCAGTGCTCATAACCGCCTCTGCCTAACTTAGTAGCTTAGTAACAAATAGTACTAATATCTCCGTCTCAAAATATATAACATTTTGCTAGGCTCTTTTAACATACCAATATATTTTATATTTTGAAATAGAGGTAATGATAACTAACTTATCTCTACAACATTTCTTCAATCTCAGTAGTACTCTTGCAACTATGTTAGGTCGATGCTCGAATCCTCGACGACACGGCTATCCTTTCGTGTGATATTTCCCACGCATATCCACAACTTATTTATTTTTTGAAATCACAAGAACTCGCCCGTGACACTCAATAAATTTGTTTATTCTTTCCCGATTCATGTACTTGCACAAACTATTGAGTTTTCATTCTCAAAATGCACATGATAAAGAAGCATACTTTTCTGCCGCACATTTTGTCAGAAGATATGCACAAGGAAGAAGTGAGTGTCGCATACTTTATTTTTTGATGCATACTGACGAAAATATACAACATGTAGTTGTGGGGTTTACACGCTGATTTTGTCAACTATCAAGCTCCCCGAGCCAGCCTTTCTCTAGATGTTGAGTAAACTTGTGCGAGCCAGTTCAATGTGGAGGGTACTGTTCGAGTGCTTATCAAAGAAAATTAGGAGTGATAGTGTGATACCATTGGTATTATGTGACGGTACAAGGCATGCGGTTACTTCACATGCCTGCGTGAGCTAGCCCGCGTCGTGTACTTGTCGGGCACACACGAGTGGGAGGACCAGGACGGCTCTGATGTGGAGAATTAAAATGAACAAGCAATCACTCATGATCAAGTTAAACGACCTATTTTTCTTCTTTATGAGGGCCAGTGTCTAAAATGAATCGATCATTCCACAATCTGTTGGATTCAAATATTGTGTTCAAGTATATACTCCAACCGCTTCAAAATATAAGATGTTTTAGTTTTGGAAAGCAAATATATCTAGACTTCATTTAGTATATAGGTTCATTCAGTTTTGGAGTGAATCTACACACTAAAATAAGTTTAGATACATTTTCTTCACAAATCTAAAGCATCTTATATTTTGAAACGGAGGGAGTACATGTTTGGTGTTGCATCTACATTCCGTCTGTGACCATCCCATGATGGATGAGGTGGTTGGCTAGATTCACAAAGCTCTGACTTTGGCCTAGCGTTGCTGACATGTAAGGGGCTTTTTGGCAAGCTTCTAGGTCCTAAACGCTGAACCCAAACAAGCTTGACCCCATCCCAGAGAGAATGGAAAACACTAACTTCCCGAGCTTCTCAAAGGAGTATTGCTTAGTGCCCCTATTTTTGTCGTGTATTACCTTCAGAATGGCACCGAGTGGACGAACCGATTTTGGCCGATGTGTATCGTGAGGCTGTGACCCTCGTTATATGTCGTCTCCTGCCATGCAACTCCTTCTCATGTCCTCTAGTGTTGGACTCCGCTTGGTTGTGGATGCCGGACAGCTAATCCTCACACGGTTCTTGGACGTTGTTCCTTTCCATCTCTGGACATTTTTTCTTTGAAGTCACTTCCTTAATTTTCTTGCCTCTCATCTACATCCAGTTGTTGGCGCGTTATTGACGCCTCGTTGGGAGACCCAAATATCAAGGTGTGATGAGCACAACAGCAAGTTTTCCCTCAATAAGAAACCGAGATTATCAAACCAGTAGGAGAAAGGAAACGACTCAAAGGTGTTGCTAGCAACTTGGAGACCTGCACAACACAAACTCAAAACTTTGCCCCCAACAAACAGTGACGTTGTCAATCTCACCGGTTGATGTAACAAAAGATTAACTGTATGGTGTGAAAGGTAATAGTGGTTTGCAACAAGTAAACAGTAACATTGGAAGATGTATCAATGGTAAAGATTGGACCGGGGTTCATAGTTCACTAGAGGTGTTCTCTTTAGATAAACAAACATGGCATGCTAGGTAAACAAATTACAGCAGGGCAATTGACAGGACTGAGCAAGGCATAACAATGCAATACTAGAAATTCATGATCATATGAGATTCGATTGGGCAATACAACAAGATACATAGACCGCCATCCAACTGCATCTATGACTAGAAATCCGAACCCCCTCCAGTATTAAGTTGCTTTAAGCAAAGTGTGTAAGGTAAACAATCCACTTGTTCCATGAATAAAAGACCGTTGATTTCTCCCTAGTGGCAACATCACATCTACAACCTCAGAGATTTCTGTCACTTCCCTTAGATTAAATAGAGGCATGAAACCACTATCTAGCATAAATACCCCCTCTTGGAGTCACTAGCATCTACTTGGCCAAGATAGCTACTAGAAACGGAGAGCATGCAAGATCATAAACAACACAAACATGATAGAATCAATAAGACAAAACAATTAATCAATCTGACATAGTAATCTCAATATCCATCGGATCCCCGCAAACACAACATGCATGATTACAAATAGATATGATCTTGATCATGAATGGAGCTCACAAGATCTAAACATGGTAGCACAAAGGAGGAGATACAACCATCTACCTACTGCATGGACCCGTAGTCCAAGGTGGAACTACTCAAGCTTCATACCGAAGGCTGGCATGATGAAGAAGAATGCCTCCGGGATGATCTCCCCTCTGGCAGGGTGCCGGGAAGAGCTTTAGATCCCCCCTGATCTAGGGACGATGGTGGCGGCGGCTACAGACGGTTTCGTGGAATATTGATTGGGTACTTAGGGTTTAGGCATCGGGGGGTATTTATAGGCGAAGAGACGAGGCAGGGGGTCGCCAGGGCGGCCACACCCCCCAGGCGTGGGCCCACCTTGGCCGCGCGGCCAGGGGGTGTGGCCTCCTGGTGGCTCTTCTCTGTCTCCTATTCAGGCTATAGTAGCAATGACTACCAATTTTAACAGAAAGCACAGGGACACTAGCTTTTCTAACTTTCTTAGGATGAGAAAGAACATTAGTAGCGTCTTCACAGAAAACAATATGCTCATCTTCTATATTTCTAGTGACAAGATCTTTCACAATAGCTACCACAGGCTCGATATCAATAAGCTCATCGGACCCTATAGTTTTATTTACGCTTTTGCTAACCACATTAGCCATAATAGAGTGTTCCCTTACCTTGGAGGGAAAAGGGATCTTCTCAACATAAGGTTCAGGCAAAATAGGATCAACAGTACAAACCTCTATATTGGCAAGAACGTGGGTAACAATGTCTTTATAAGGCGCATGGTACTTGTCCCACTCTTCCTTGGGAATCTCAATATAGGAGGCAAAAGCATTAAAACATTTCGCAAAAACTTGAGGATCAAGACCAAACTTATTGCTAGTATCACGAAAGCTATCAGTTCCCATAAAATTTTTAATGCATTCATAATCATAGTTTATACCTGACTTTCTTCCTTTGTCATTCTCCCAAGCTTCAGTGTTCTCTTGAATACAGTATAGAAGATCCCACTTAGCTTCTTCCTTCATACATGTGAATGATCCAGCACAAGAAGCATCTAGTAAATCTTTATCATGAAGAGAAAGCCTAGCATAAAAGTTATGAGAATAATATTGTTAGGGAGTTCATGAATAGGACATTTAAGCAGTAGTAACTTCAACCTCCCCCAAGCTTGAGTTGTACTCTCTCCATCAAGAGGCCAAAAGTTATATATAAGATTTCTATCCTTATGGATCTCACTGGGAGGATAAAATTTAGAGTAAAAGAGAGATGCCATCTCCTCCCATTCCATGGATTGTCCATTCTTCAGCAGCTTAGACCATTCTTCAGCTCTCCTTTTCAAGGATATGGAGAGTAACTTCTTATTCACCTGTTCAATTGTGATACCTGCACACTTATACAACCCGCATAATTCATGGATAAAGAGCAAGTGATCACCAGGATGGACAGTTCCATCCCCAAAATAATAATTATCTATAACACGATTAACAATATTTGTAGGTATCTTAAAAGGATCTACCTCAACAGGAGGTGGTTCATCTACTACCCTAGCAGTGATAGTAGTTTTCCCAAACAGAAAACCAAGTGGGTTATCCATATTGGAAACAAAGTAACAAGCAGTAACAAAAGGAATACTCACAGTGAAAGTTTCCCTTACCAGTTCCACTCTTCAATAGCGCTTCACTCCCCGGCAACGGCGCCAGAAAATAGTCTTGATGACCCACAAGTATAGGGGGTGTATCGTAGTACTTTCGATAAATAGGAGTGTCGATCCCAACAAGGAGCAGAAGGTGTTGAACAGTGGTATGGTCAAGCGATTTATTTAACATCGACGGGGATAAAGAGTGGTGTAAATTGCTATGAAATTCAGAGCTAACACGGTTGGCGATAAAACTACGCAGTCACTGAAGGGAGAAGGGATTACAGATGTAAGAAAAAATTAATCTACAATAAAGTTCTAGCTGGAGGGGCACCTTTGTTGGAGGTATGAGGAGGACAGAGCCGGTACGACGGTACTGAGCATATGTAACAGAGTAAGGAGTGAAATTGAAACTGACCTCCACTCGCGCCGCTCCATTATTGTCTTGTAGAAACGGCCGAGATATTTTTTGCCCTTTACATCGGCGGGTGAACTCAATTCTCGCACGACCCTGCAGCTAGAACTTAATTGCGTCACCAAAGAGCGTCGCTACTTGACCTTTCCAGTCATGCCCTGAAGCTGCCACACCACACCTCACACTCCTGCCCAAATCCAAATCACTCCACATTGGCATGTTCCATTGTCGCCTCGGTCAATTTAACTCCTAGACTTTGTATGGCCCATCACAAGGCCCCAAGTTGGCCCGGATTCACGAGATTTCATCGGGGTCAACTCGTGGAGTAGCTGCCCTATCAAGTTGGCCCATTTGGGTGCCGCATGAAGTTCCCTGAGAGGCCATACGATCTGGTTCATACACGACGTATTAAGCATCCCTAAACTCAACTACTGCTCGTCCTCGAGTAGGTAAGTGATAAAAATAATAATTTTTTAGGTGACATGCACCATCAAAGTCAAGATAAGACCATTTGCAAGCATTGAAAGCTGGGATCAAAGAACTCTAAACATGAGCATGAAATATGGAGTTCTAACAGTAAGACAAAGTATCTATGCATGCAACATGAAAGGCTACAAACAAATATCATGAATAACATCCATCGAAAAACGTTTGTTTGTTTCACATACATAAAACATGGCATAGTGGCATTCGGCTTGTCCCCCATGGAGTAGCAAATAGATGCATAGGACACCTTCAAAGTTCATAAGAGTGACTAGATACAAATAGCACAAGAACAAGTAATATCAACAATATGCATCAATCAATAAGTTTTGGGACAATGCACATAGAACTAAGAATGGCAACTATGCTCTCTTAACTGGTGCCTAAGGATAGAAGGTGGAGACTCAATATAATGGTGGAAGAAAGGCCCTTCATAAGGAAAGCAGGGATTTCAAGTTTCAAAAAGAGCTTCCAAAAATTATGGTACTTGTTAGCTTTCAGCTCTCATTGACCCTATCATAAGCATCTTGAAGTGATTAAGGTTAAAGTGAACAAATTATGGAGTATATGCTTGACAAAGTATAAGTTGAAAATCTTATGTCCCTTGAACACGAGGGCCGCACCTCATGCTACTCAACTTTAGTCACCTATAATTTCTTGTCATAGTAAGTACATGTGTATTATAGAGAACCGCCAACGGGGTACCCCTTGCACATGATACAGGAGCTATCCCATAATCAAAATTACTAGGCAAGCAGACAATGAGCATCTCAGCAATCTTCTTATTTACCATGGGAATATGGTGCTTTTTTCTCTCTTTCCTCTTTTCAATATGTCTCTCTTTTTTTATAAGAAGAAAGCTTCATATATGTCATTATGGTGATGCTGCAAGTTTCCATCATGATTAGGCATGGCTTAGGCTAGCGGCCTAGGAGTTTTTCTAACACACATACATAACTCCATGGACTTATGATACGTTGGAAACGTATCTATAATTTTTGATGCTCCATGCTTGTTTAGTATTTACTTTGCTTTACTTGTCTACAATTTAAGGTGTTTTTATATGTTTTCTGGTACTGACCTATTAACAAGTTGCAACAGTGCCAGATGCCTGTTTTCTGATGTTTTTTATTTCAGAAAAATTAGTAAATAAATATTCTCGGAATTGGACGGGACGAAGGACAAAGTCAATAACTTTTTGTGGGGAACAAGAAGTCCAGAGGGGAGCCCGGAAGGCCAGCCAGGGGGGCCAGACCCACCCTAGGCGCGGGTGGGCCTAGCCCTGTGCCTAGCTATGGTTTGGGCACCCTGGCCGCCTCCCGGTCTCGCCCCTTCGCCTATAAGAAGCCCCCAATACAGAAACTCTCAGTACCTGATCAGAAATCCACGAAACCGTCTGTAGCCGCCGCCACCATCATCCCTAGATCGGGGGATCTCAAGCTCTTCCCGGCACCCTGCCGGAGGGGAGATCATCCCGGAGTCCTTCTCTCCGGTATGATTTGTGAGTATTTCCACCTTGGACTATGGGGCCATGTAGTAGCTAGATGGTTGTATCTCCTCCTTTGTGCTTTCATGTATAGATCTTGTGAGCTCCGTTCATGATCAAGATCTATTCTATTTGTAATCATGCATGTTGTGTTTGCGGGGATCCGATAAATATTGAGATTATTATGTTGGTTTGATTAATGGTTCTATCTTTATGATTCTATCATGTCTAGAGGAGAGCCGGAGGGGCTGTCCAGGGGGGCCAGACCCACCCCAGGCGCGGGGTCAGGTGGACTCGCGACTGGCTAGGGTTTGGCGGCCCTGGTCGCCTCCCGGTCTCGCCCCTTCGCCTATAAGAAGCCCCCGATGCAGAAACTCTCGGGACCCGATCAATATTCCACGAAACCGTCTATAGCCGCCGCCACCATCGTCCCTAGATCGGGGGAATCTGAAGCTCTTCCTGGCACCCTATCGGAGGGGATATCATCCTGGAGGCCTTCTCTCCGGTATGATTTGTGAGTAGTTCCACCTTGGACTATGAGTCCATGTAGTAGCTAGATGGTTGTATCTCCTCCTTTGTGCTTTCATGTATAGATCTTGTTAGCTCCGTTCATGATCAAGATCTAATCTATTTGTAATCATGCATGTTGTGTTTGCAGGGATCCGATGGATATTGAGATTAATATGTTGGTTTGATTAATGGTTCTATCTATTTGATTCTATCATGTCTTTGTTTTTTGTGATCTTGCATGCTCTCCGTTGCTAGTGGTTATCTTGGCCAAATAGTTGCTAGTGACTCCAAGAGGGAGTATTTATGCTCGATAGTGGGTTCATGCCTCTAGTTTCCAAGGGAAGTGACAATAATCTCTTCGGTTGTAGATGTGCTGTTGCTAATAGGGAGAAAACAACGGTCTCTTGTTCATGGAACATGTGGACTGTTTACCTTACACACTTTTCTTAAAGCAGTTGTCTGTTGCTTGCAACTTAATACCGGAGGGTATTCAGATGATAACCTGAAGGTGGACTTCTAGTCATAGATGCAGTTGGATTACGGTCTATGTATATTGGTGTATTGCCCAATCAACCTCATAGGATCTTTCTGGCTAGTAATTTCATTGTTATGCCTTGCTCAGTTTCTGTTAATTGCCCCGCTGTAATTTGTTTACCCTTCATGCCATGTTGTTTATCTAAGGAGAGCACCTCTAGTGAACTATGGACCCCCGGTCCAATCTTTTCCATTGATACATCTTTCATTGTTACTTGTTTACTTGCTGCAAACCATTACCTTCCACACTATACTTCTAATCCTTTGTTACAGCAAACCGGTGAGCTTGACAACCTCACTGATATGTTGGGGCAAAGTCTTGAGTTTGTGTTGTCCAGGTCTCCACATTGCTCGCAACACCTGTGTGACATTTCCTTCCTCCTTCTGGTTCAATAACCTCGGTCTCAACTGAGGGAAGA
Source organism: Avena sativa (assembly GCA_916181665.1). Taxonomy (NCBI): domain Eukaryota; kingdom Viridiplantae; phylum Streptophyta; class Magnoliopsida; order Poales; family Poaceae; genus Avena; species Avena sativa. Next base: position 174,996,933 of record OV702294.1, on the reverse strand, counting down.
CTTGTTGCTTGCTGCTTCACACCTTGCTCTTGGGGTTTCCAACGAAGCGCTTCCACGTCAAACACCAGGTGCCATCAAACTTTCTGGTGCCGTTACTGGGGAATCTACTTCAACCTCTTCCACCTCGTCAAGCGCTATCAACTTACAAGCTCCACTTTTATTTCACACCGATGACATCCATAAACAAAAGAGCATGATATCAACTGTGTACAAAGTACAAGTGCAATGTTGAAAGCGTTTCTCGTGATAGCACGGTTCTACTAATTCCAACGTATAAGTGCAAGCATATACAACATAGATGACACAATGGTTCAAGTTCATTAGGGGCAAGAAATATAAAGTGTGCCATCAAGTTTGTGGGAGCTTTAATCACTAAGTTTTCACATAACAAAATACTTTTTAATTGGAAGATAGATGAAAATAAGAATATACTTGGAATGGTGTAACACACCATGCATAGGAATTTATAGTGGACACTTTGGAATAACTTGGTTTCTTGGGAGTTGGATGCATGAGTAGAGCTTACTCATACAAATGGAGGCTAGCAAAAGACCGGGAGCAACCAACTAAGAGAGCAATAATGGCCATAATCATGCAGAGCGATAAAACATTACTAATCAAAGCATAAAGTGGTACTACAAGTCAAGGAGTAAATGATCATAGAGGCTATGGTGACTTGTTCATAGTCATAACATGGTGTGAGCATGTGCCAAGTCAACCCAAACGAAGCATCAAAGGAGAATACCACAATACTATGCTTTTGTATGCTAAAACAACGTATGATTCCTTCAAGACACACTAAGCAATCCCAATTGTTTGTAACAGGTCATGCTACAACAATAATCACTAAGCATCAGGTCAAAACAACACCTAGCATGACATGATAAAGGCTAAGTCATAGTCAAAGCAAACTCCTCTTGTACTAGTCAAGCAAGAACTTTCTACTCCTTTCCAATACCAATCAACTTATTTGAAACAACACAGCGAGAACGGGGGTCCAACCTACTTTATTCAAGAAAACTAAGCAAACCAAACAAAAACTAAGACGCTCCAAGAGCAACAGAACAGTGCATGAAACAATAAAAACGAAGTGTCTAGAAAGACCTGGGCTTTTTATTGATGAAGAAGGGGATGCCTTGGGCATCCCCAAGCTTTGACGCTTGTACCTCTTGAATATTTCTTGGAGTGACATGGGGTGGCATCCCCAAGCTTGAGCTTTTTCCATTTTTCATCTCATTACATCATTCTCTCTCTACACCTGCAAATTTTTCTTCATACAAAACTTCACACAATCTTCATTAGCAACATTAGTATATTCAAAAGATAATAGACCCTTGGGCTTTTGGAACATCAAAACTTTCACAAAAAACACAATCTACTGTAGCAATTCCCTCAAAAAGCTCAATTTCCCAAAAAGAACCCAAAAAGGAACCAATAAGAAGCAAATGCAAATAATGGCACAAATCTGTCAAAACAGACCAGCAGGTAGAAAACGATTTTTTCGAAGACCTTCTTTTGCTCAAATAAAAAAGTGTTGAACTAACAAAAGTTAGCTAACATACTGGGGGATTTATTCGAAAAATATCAGCTCAATCCGACTTACAGAGATTCCTCACGGATGTTTATGGTGGAGAACAAAAATCTGTTTCAGGATAGCAATTCCCCAAATCTTACCTCCCTCTCATTAGAGGTTATTTTTGGCACAAAACGTAAAACAAAAATGGATAAGGAGAGGTCATTACTGAAGTAATAACTTTCAAGACTCAAGAAAACTCTTGGATTATCTCCCAACAAGTACTTTTCTTTAACGTCTTTAAGTTAGGCACAAGAAACAAGAATCAAGTATTTTCAAATGAAGGGGCATTGATATCAAACCTTTCTTTCAAAGGAGGTGCAAAAAGCAACTTCTCTCTCCTCATAGGGAAGTTTTCAATACCTTTCTTGAATGGAAATTGATATTTAATGGTGCCTTCTTTCATATCAATGATGGCACCAACTATTCTAAGAAAAAGTCTTCCCAAAGTAATAGGACAAGAAGCATTGTATTCAACATACAAAACATAGAAATAAATAGAGACATAAGCATTGTTAACCATACCAAGAACATAATTAACACTCTCCATGAGTTTCTTCTTAGCATTATCATTAAGTGGGACATCTAAATAACAATCTTCCAAATGTGACATTTCATAAATCTTTCTAGGCATAATAGAGATACTAGAACCAAGGTCACATGAAGCTTTGAGATCAAAGTCATTCACTTGCATATTAATAATGGGTTCCCAACTATCTTCTACTTTCATAGGAATAGAATCTTTGTGTTTCAACTTCTCTTCCTTAATTTTAATAAGGGCATCTGTAATGTGTTTGGTAAAAGCTACATGCATATCACTAGCATCAGGACTTCTAGCAAGCTTTTGTAGGAACATAATCACTTCAGAAATATTGCAACCATCAAGATCAAAATCAAACTTAGCATCACTAGTAGTAGGCTCATTGGATTTAGGCATTTTGGTAGGAGGAATAGGAACTTCTTGTTGTTTAGTGGCATCCATATTGGTGGTGGTGATAGTGCACACACTATTGTTTTAGCAATTTCAGCTTCCTTTTCCCACTTAGCATGTAGTTGGGCTAGCAGTCTAACATTTTCATCAATAGTAACTTGTATGGCATGAGTAGCAGCAAAGGTACTTTCCAAAGTTTCAGGTTTAGCAGCCATTTTATTAATCAAAGAGGACTATGCTTCAGACAAAGAGGAAATATTTTTCTCAGCACTCAAATTTTTTGACTATAAACTAGGAATTCCTCTATTCAAATTCTCAAGTTGATGACTAATATTTTTCAAGATAGTAGATTGTTCTTCCATAGGTTTAGTGCATATCTTCTTTTGCTCATATTGCATTTGCATAAAAAATTTAGTGGATCTTTCAACTTCTAGAATCCTATCTTCACTAGGCATTCCAGATCTACCATGATAAGTATTGCCATTATTAGGAGGATAAGGCCTATAATTATTGTTACTACCAAAATTATTCCTATAGACATTATTGTTGAAATTGTTGTTTCTAATGAAGTTCACATCAACTTGCTCTTCTTGAGCAACCAAAGAGGCTAAGGGAACATTATTAGGATCTAAAGGAGCTTTCCCATTAACAAGCATAGCCATGATAACATCAATCTTATCACTTAAAGAGGAGGTTTCTTCAACAGAATTTACCTTCTTACCATGTGGAGCTCTCTCAGTGTGTCATTCAGAGTAATTAACCATCATATTATTAAGGAGTTTTGTTGCAACACCCAATGTGATGGTCATAAAGGTACCTCCAGCAGCTGAATCCAACAGGTTTCTTAAAGAGAAGTTCAAACCTGCATAAAAAGTCTGGATAATCATCCAAGAAGTAAGTCCATGAGTGGGACAATTCTTAACCAAAGATTTCATTCTTTCCCAAGATTGAGCAACATGTTCATTATCAAGTTGTTTAAATTTCATAATATCACTTCTCATTGATATAATCTTAGCAGGAGGGTAATACTTTCCAATAAAAGCATCTTTGCACTTAATCCAAGAATCAATACTATTTTTAGGCAAGGATAACAACCATTCTTTAGATTTTCCTCTCAAGGAGAAAGGAAACAACTTGATCTTAATAATATCTCCATCTACATCCATATATTTTTGCATCTCACAAAGTTCAACAAAGTTATTAAGGTGGGCAACAGCAGCAGAACTAGCACCAGAAAATTTCTCTCTCATCACAAGATTCAACAAAGAAGGCTTAATTTCATAAAAGGTAGCATCAGGAGCAGGTGGAGAAATAGGAGTACTTAGGAAATCATTTTTGTTTCTGCTAGTGAAGTCACACAACTTGGTGTTCTCAGCAGAGTTCATTTTGGCAAAAGTGGAGTAAGCCAACAACACTAGCAACTAGAGCAGGGACTAATTTTTTTGTGTGTTTTTTATAAGAGAAAGCAAACCAAACTAAACTAATTTTTTTGGAGTTTTTGATAAAAAGAGGCAAACAAAACCAAGCAAAATAAACTAAGCAAACCAAAACAAAGTAAAGAGAAAGGTTGTGAAGGACTCCCCTTGTGAAGACGTCCTTAGCCTCCCCGGCAACGGCGCCAGAAAAAGCTTGTTGGCGTGTTATTGACGCCTCGTTGGGAGACCCCAAGAGCAAGGTGTGATGATCACAACAACAAGTTTTCCCTTAGTAAGAAACCGAGGTTATCGAACCAGTAGGAGGAAGAAAACGACTCAAAGGTGTTGCTAGCAACTTGGAGACCTGCTCAACACAAACTCAAGACTTTGCCCCAACGAACAGTGAGGTTATCAATCTCACCGGTTGCTATAACAAAGGATTAACTATATGGTGTGGAAAGTAATAGTGGTTGCAACAAGTAAACAGTAACAATGGAAGATGTATCAATGGTAAAGATTGGACCGGGGTCCATAGTTCACTAGAGGTGTTCTCCTTAGATAAACAAACATGTCATGTTGGGTACACAAATAACAACAGGGCAATTGACAGGACTGAGCAAGGCATAACAAGGCAATACTAGACATTCATGATCCTATAAGATTCGATTGGGCAATACAACAAGATACATAGACCACCATCCAACTGCATCTATGACTAGAAATCCACCTTCCGGTTATCATCCGAACCCCCTCCAGTATTAAGTTGCAAGCAACAGATAACTGCTTTAAGCAAAGTGTGTAAGGTAAATAATCCACTTGTTCCATGAATAAGAGACCGTTGTTTTCTCCCTAGTGGCAACAACACATCTATAAACTTAGAGATTTCTGTCACTTTCCTTAGATTAAATAGAGGCATGAACCCACTATCTAGCATAAATACCCCATCTTGGAGTCACTAGCATCTACTTGGCCAAGATAACTACTAGAAACGGAGAGCATGCAAGATCACAAACAACACAGACATGATAGAATCAATAAGACAAAATCATTAATCAACCTGACATAGTAATCTCAATATCCATTGGATCCCCGCAAACACAACATGCATGATTACAAATAGAGATGATCTTGATCATGAACGGAGCTCACAAGATCTAAACATGGTAGCACAAAGGAGGAGATACAACCATCTAGCTTCTACATGGACCCGTAGTCCAAGGTGGAACTACTCACGCTTCATACCGAAGGCTGGCATGATGAAGAAGAAGGCCTTCGGGATGATCTCCCCTCTGGCAGGGTGTCGGGAAGAGATTCAGATCCCCCGATCTAGGTACGATGGTGGCGGCGGCTATAGACGGTTTCGTGAAATATTGATCGGGTACTTAGGGTTTAGGCATCGGGGGTCTTTATAGGCGAAGACGAGGCGGGAGGTTGCCAGGGCGGCCGCACCCCCCAGGCGCGGGCCCACCTTGGCCGTGCGGCCAGGGGGTGTGGCCCCCTGGTGGCTCTCCTCCGTCTCGTATTCAGGCTTCGTGTTCCCCACGGTAAAATATTGACTTTGGATTTTGTCCCGTCCAATTACGAGAATATTGAATTTCTGCCTTTCTGGAACCAAAAACATAAGAAAACATGCAACCGGCACTGTGGCATCTTGTCAATAGGTTAGTAACAGAAAACATATAAAAACACCTCAAAGTATAGACAAAGCAAAGCAAAGTAGATACTAAACAAGCATGGATCATCAAAAATAATAGATACGCTTCCGACGTATCACCAGTTCTCAAGTATGATGATCTTATGATTTATTAAGCAAATCAAACACTGAAACTTATCATACATGTTTGCAATTGAAGGCTTATTACTAGTGGAAAAAATCACCATACAATATCTGCATTAGCTCTGGTATGGACATGGTGCAAGGTTGTTGTGATGGTAGTAGAGCAGCGGTTTTTGACACAGGGGAATTGAAAAGCGCATATTCCATAAAAAAGACAACTAAAAAGTAATTCATGGTTATTACAAGCATTACACAACTCAGAATATCAAATTCCATGAGCTTAAAGAAGGGGGACACAATTGTTTCTAGAGCTTGTCCTCACAGGAGTTTATCACCAACGGAATCCATAAGTCGGCTTCTCTATATGCATAAGCTCAAAATAAGTGGCCCTAAACCTATAAGGGTACCCATATAACACTTAGTGCACTAAACTACTTTGGCAGGAAGAACGATAGTGTACAGAGAAAGAGGGGAAGCAATGGATAAATGAGGGCATGCATTTTTTTTGCTTTTTAAGCCACTGACCACATTATCACACCGTAGTTATTCTCACAACTAAGATGGAGTTATGGTAGCCTAATCCATGAGTTTGCATATATTTAAGATGCCACCATGCACATTACACATGTTACTTGATCACCAACAACTAGACTCGTCAGAAAGAAAATAAAAAGGCAGCAGTTGGCATGTGAGGTTTAGTGAAGCAATGAAGTCTGCACTTAACACTTGGTCTACAAATAAGTAGCTTCCTCATGAGGCATAAAGCAATGTCCGCAACTAGGGTTGAGGTGTGTGAGGAAATCATGTACACTGTCAGCATGTACAAATCCAAGGAGATAAAAGTGTCCAACACAATTAGTGTGACATCGTAGTTGAACGACGACACCTTTTAAAATGGGATGCATTGGAAATTTCAGTTAGAGATGACTCTTGTCGAGAAGTCCGGCTTCATATCCACATAGTCGTCCAATGAATTCGTGTTGTACGGTAATACATGACTTGGTGTCAAAATTAATGGTAGTAGAATGATAGGATCGATAGATTGAATATCGTATATTTTGAGTGTTTACATATATACATGACAGAAGTCGGTTCTGATGAAATGCACCTAAAGTCACATGTTTGCTTGGATATACCAAGCCAACGACAAAAAAGGTTAATTTGTATGTAACACTGTCTTTGATTCATCAATCACATGGAAAAATATGAGAAGAAGTATAATACGTAGTAGTATCATATGCCGTGTTCAAAACTCCCCTAAGGTCCATTAAAAAATATAAGGAGAATTGCAATTTGAACACTTGTATTTATATTAACTCATTAAAAACTTAATAAAACCATTAGGAAAAACTTACAAATGGAAAGAATATCTGGGATTGATAATCATCAACAGATTTTAGTATGAGAGCTTACTCTCCCTACATTTGTAAATATCAACTTCATAAACATAATTCAAGGAATATATAGATATAGGTTAAATTTGATCCTCTCGCGCTGAAGCTACCGATCGATAAGAAACAGTCTGTGATCAATCCGCCGCATGGACATAGACACAGACTACGTGAAGTGCCTTCACACGCTGCTCAACCGAACGTGGTTGTACCACGTGACAAACTGAGTAGATTCTACAAGTGTAAGAATCGGTGGCCCATCTTATCTACAAGTGTATATTCACCATAAGAATTTAGAAGGAGATTCTCTCATGATATGGCATTCATAATTTGTATCCTGAGTTTTGGATCAATGAACCATCCGTCAGCGTATGGTGGACCAAAGTATCTCTTTAAAGAGGAAGGAGATGAAGGCGATGGCGTCAATGGTCATGCTCGTCTCTTGGGAAATTTAGAAGGAACGAAATGCTAGTGTTTCACCATTTATCTTCTCCTATGGTCATTTTCATCACTAGGATCAAAGATGAGGCGAAAGTGTGGAGCCTTGCTAGAGCTAATCCTTTTAGTAATGTAATACCGAGAGAGTAGGCTTATCATTGAAGTCCTAGCACTACTAGAAATCTCCTTATTTCCGACGGTGATCTCAAATATCCGATGGTCTGTCGGATAATAATGTAATAACCTACGGTAGAAGTAATTCTCGACGGTTATCCTTGGCCCCTCGGGTATGATTGCCAATAACCGACGGTTTGCTTAAATATCGACGGTGAAAAATGAACCCTCGGCTCTCCAATGTAATGCCCTACGGTTCCTACAAGTATTTGACAGTTTTACTTCCACGATCAGATATTAGATCTAATAGCCGATGGTCAAAAGATATATGGTACTACTTCAGAACGATTGAAATCTAGGACCACCGTATCGATTAGTTTTGGCATACCGAACAGAGGGCTACATAGACGTGATATACATGGGTCTCCCAAATTAATTTGTTATTCTGTTGTTACTTGTTAGGAACAAGCTGGAGTGGTACGGCGGTAAAACAAAATTTTTGGGCAACCTTTCCCTGATTTTCCTAGCTTGCCAAAATAATCGCGCAAGCTGGTGCACGATCCACACCCATTATAAAGTCCTAAATTTTCACAGTCTCCTGACCGTGTTCCAAACTGCCCCTCCTTCTCCGACGCTGTAAAAAAAACTTCCCATCTTCGCCGAAACCGATCTAGGGCTTGCTCTTCGATGGATTCCCAGGTGCGATGCCCTCTGCTCTGCCCCGTCTAGTGTACTCCTTGCCTGATCTACGCATGTGTGTGGTAGTCCACCCCGCGCCCAGCTCGTGACCGCCTTGTGCATTCCCATATACGTCTATGCCATCTCGGCGCATTGCCGGTCGCCGCTTGTGGAGAAAGATGGCCATGGAAAAAGGAGGATAAGAAGTCGGCAGCGGATGAGGACAAGTCGGCGGCAGGTCAGGTCTGTCTTTTTTTGTATCCTGCACTTCAGTTACATCGTTTGATTGATTTGGTAGTTGGTATTGAAGAATAACCCTGATGGATAGAACGCTCCTCTTTCTGAATCTAACTTGAGAGTATTGCATTTTTCTCTGTAGGAATTTTAAACTATTGTGCAGAAGCTGGCCACTGGTGCATGTACAGATCGTACTACCTGCTAATTTCAGTAACTTGCTAATTCAATTATGTTTAAACTTGGCCACGGAAACAGTTTGCATGTTCGTTCTTAGCTTGAGTGCTCAAGGATGCATCAGTGATATCCAGTTGTGGCACTACTAAATTTTTCCTTGTCTTTAGAAAGAGTAATTTCTAATCTGTTTTTTTACAGGAATTTCTAATCTGTTGTTACCCTGCTAAATGCTATTAAAATTATAATCGTCTGGTCTTAACCGATCAAGTATTAGAAGCCGCAATAGGCCAGTATTGCAAATTAGCTATCGTGCTTCTGCATGTGTGACCAGCAGACATCGTGGATAGCTGAACAGGTGGATGCAGACACCATGGACAAGACACCGCGGACGTGTCAATAGGCTGATGCGTTTGATGCTCCGCATCCTGACTTCCTGGCAATCTCTTATTTTCACTTATTGTCCTACGGGTAAGCATCTTATAATTGAGTGATTTGCAAATTGGTTGTATGCATGCGTATGTTCATATCTTGGTTAAAATATATACTTAATTGGACTTCCTTATCATAGATTTTTCTTGTTTAATTCTTATTATTGTAATTACCCCGGTCAGATATTTAGATCCTAGTGTGCATGTGCTTAATTTTCTTTCATGTAAACTCAATTGTCAACTATTAACTTCTTCCCCATTGAAGGACGATTAGATGGTTCAAATCTCTATAGAGATGATTTAGCCATATATTGCATCTCTCTTGGACGCAACATAATAATTAGAGGGATTAACTAAAATGTAGCAAGTAGGTTGATATCAATTGCATGACGGATCATTATTATCTACTTGTATGGTTAGATGAGTGAAGTACTGTCGTAACAATAGTACTCATACATGTGAGTTCCTAGTTCGAACACTAGACATGATTAGCTTTATATGTTCCTACGTAGATGATTCTAGAACAATTTAGTTTGGTCTTTTTGTATCAATTAAGTTTCAACTACATTCCATTATTTTCCATCTCTCTTACAACTAGTCTTATCATTTATTAGGGAATGTGAAGCAAAATTAAAGGAAGTCCTAGTGGTGAGAATGATCATGATATTAATGATGAGACCTATGGCGACAAGGAAGTTTATTTCATGATGAGAGTGATGATGATGGTTAGTGATGAGCATTATGATCCATGTGGCGGTGGGCATGATGATATATCTATGGCGATGATGGTGAGGATTGCTGACGAGTCTATTGATCTTCTTCAAGTCATGCAACAAAGCAGTTTCGAAGTTTGAAGTCTAGAAATTTACCTTATGCAAAATTTTGTACTATTATAGCTCTAGTATTTTATTTCCCTTTTTGGATGGCACTTGCTAGATGGATCGTACACCTTCTGAGGTTATACTAAATATAATTTAGGTTCTTTGTAAGTGTGGTTGTGTGTAATTATAGGATATTTTCAAATGTTAATGTTTTGAAATACAATCATCATGGGTCACATTTATTCATTATGCAACACTACCAAATGCCAAACGATGTAGCAAATGTCTCTCAATTAGAATAATCTGGGATGAATGGATGAGCCGCAGTCATTAGAAATTGTTGATGGATGTGATCTCCTCTCGGTTATAATTACCCCCGACGGGTTGAACATGTCGGTCAGCTATTATGAAAACCGAGGGTGAGCAATAACTCTTAGAAAACAAATAGTTGACGGGGAGCTGTCGGCTATAAACATTGTCCAACTATTAGATGGTGGTTGTTGTCCAAAGCATGGCCGACAGTTCACCGTCGGTCTATTACTGTCGTTAAAACTATTACCCGACTGTAGCGTCGGGTATAAGGGTAATGGCCGACCAAGCAAGGCCGACGGGATATAGCCGACGGTAGACCGTCGATAATGATCGTATTCGACGGTGAACTAAAATATCCGACGGTAATTGGACCCTCGGCTAAAAGGGGATATCTAGTAGTGTAGGGTTTTTCCTAGGCATTTGTTACAATAAAATTCTTCTCTATTAATAAAAATATCATTTTTTGTCATGTTTCAAAAGAAAGTCCTAAGATGGAGCCGTGCAATTCTGATGGCATAATGCACCTTACAGATGTTAGTTCATCACCAACAACTAGACTCGTCGGAAAGAAAATAAAAAGGCAGCAGCTGGGGTGTGAAGTTTGGTGAAGCAATGAAGTCTACACTTACACTCGGTCTATAAATAAGTAGCATCCTCATGAGGCATAAGGGCAATGTATGGAACTAGGTTTAAGGTGTGTGAGGCAGTCATGTACAGTGGCAGCATGGACAAGTCCAAGAAGGCGAGAAAAGTGTCCGACACAATGACTGTGGCACCATTGGTGAATGGAGACACCTTTTAGAAATGGGATGCATTGGAAATTTCAGTTAGAGATGACTATAATCAACAAGTCTGATGTAGCATCCCCATAGTTGCCTGACGATTCCTTGTTGTACGGTGATCCATGACAGGCGTCAAAATTATTAGTGGTAGAATGATAGAATCAATAGACGGAATAGTGTGGAGACCCAGTTCGGTGTTAACATCCTTGTATTTTTTAATGACGGAGCGCACCTAAAGCCATGTGTTTGCTTGGATAGCAAGCTAGTGAGAAAAAAGGTTGATCAATTTGTCTATAACACTTTCCTTGATTGATCAACATAAACTCCTAAGAAACCATGTCGAAAAATTTGATAAGAAATATAATACCCATATGCCGTGTTGGAAATTTATCTAAGGTCCACTAAAGTAAATAGGGAGAATTGCAATATGAACACTTGTATTTGTATTGCCATGATCATCAACAGGTTATACTTTGAGAGCTTACTGTCCCTAAAATTTGTTAATCTCAACTTCATGAACATTGTAAATAGTGAGCTAGATTGTGACAAGGTAGACCGTTGATGATCTCGACCTCCTGCTAAGAAAGAACACTATCAAAATCCGGTTTGCTTAATTTTGATCCTCTTGCGCTAAAACTACCGACCGACCATGTGAAGTGCTTCGACACGCTTTCAAGCACGCTACTCAGCCAAACATGGTTGCTACCGTAGTACGAACTGATAAGCGACAATGCACCGTACCATAAAATTACAAGGCAGCATCTGCTCGCTCCACAACATGCGGGGTTGAACCACGGCCTCAGGCAAGGGAGACACGGTCTCGGGCGTTTTGTCTTCCCCCTTAGCCTAAAACAGAAATTTACCATATATATACCTAGATTTAGGGATGTAAGCGGCGCGCCATTTGATCTCGCATAATACCATTTATTAAAACTTTAGTTTAATAAAAAAATCTGAAGAAATAAACTAACGAGTTAAATAAACGGGACTTGCGGCCGTCGTTTAGCTGCCATTTACATCCCTGCATAGATTATCTTCGCGGTCCCAGCAAGCAGGTTTCATCAGAAATTTGAAGCATAGATCTCGATCGCCCGCGTCACTGCGATATGTAACCGACTAACTAAGCAAGAAATAGTGGTAGAAGGGTCACTATGGCACGTCCAGGAATCAGAGGCACTTTTTTAAACTGCCTCTAACTGTATCTATTAAGGTACTTCGAAAAATAGTGCCTCCAAATATGAGTTTTTAATGGTAGTTTTAAAAGTGTCACTAATAGTTTATCCTTTTGAGGCACTATTAATAGTGCCTCTAATGTTTTGAAAAATAGAGGCACAGTCCAGTGCCTCCATGCTAAACTATCAGTGGCACTTTGACCTGTGCCTCAAAAAGACATAACTTTTAGAGGCATTTTCTATGATAATGCAACTAAAAGTATATCAACTGAGGCACCATTAGTAGTGCCACAATTGGTTACCATTTAGAGGCACTAAATTATGCCTCTAAATAGTGACCAACTATGGCACTATTTGGTGTGCCTCCAATGATCATCCATCCGAGGCACTATGTTGCTGCCTCCAATGTCCAACCAGCTGAGGCACCTGAGATTGCCTCAAATGGATGATCATTGGAGGCACTGCTAAACATGCCTCTAAATGGTCATCCATTTGAGGAACTATCAGGTGTGCCTCAAAATGGTCATCCATTTGAGGCACTTTGTGCTGTGCCTCCAAAAGAATAACCAGCAGAATCAAATAATCAGAAAACAGATACTACACAACACATAATTATATACTACCGATTCCATACTGATAATCCAACGTAGTACTTAGTGCTCCATACTTATAACTACAAAACTAGTACTTAGTAGTCCAGCATAGTACTAGGCAGTCCAACTTAGCATCCCATCAGATAATTACATCCAAAAGAAGTAGAACTCATAACAGAAGTTCTACATACTTCCACCCAACATACTGTCAGATCTACCACTTATGCACTTATGGGAGTGCCGCGAGCATCAGGCGTAACTTACCGTCTGAATTGTACCAGAAACTGAACAGCATAGCATCATCCTTCTTCATGTTGAAGGCCTGCACAGCTGTCCACCATCCACTGGTTATCATTGCTCTATTATTAACACCCATCTTCATCCTCACATCCACACGATCATCTTCAGCCATGGATTCAACTTGTACAGTAAGTGGTTCATCGAGAAATCCCTTCAGGTACTTGGTTGTGAACTCGGCATTAAATTCCTGTGTAAGTATCAAGTTTACACAACTGTTAGCATTCTTTTGGACTCTGTATCTACTACACTGTTATGCATGATAAAGTAAATAGCATCTCACCATTTTGCATTTCTTCTCAATGACAGCTGACTCTGTCATCTTGTAGACATAGTACTTTATTGTTGGCCTTCTGTCATTGCACCATTCATCCAGAAACTCAACTTGACATAGACACAGTAGTATGTCATTTCCAAACATACACTGGTTGTCCCACTCATATATTCCCTTGTTTTTTGGTCCTAATAGAGCACAAATAGAACAAATTTGATTCATATTAGTACCATTTCTCAACTGCTGTAACAGACTAGATAGTTCAAAGTTTGTATAGATAAATACCCCTTAAAACAAAGCCATCAATTTGCACAGCTGGCATAATTGGCACATAACCATTTGGCACGAACCATTCCGTAGAGGTGTCACTGCCAGAGGTGTCGCTGCCAGAGGTGTCACTGCCACTACTGCTGTGGCTTGGGATCAAGCTGCCACTGTCATCTGAGATGTCAATGGCACAATTCTCACAGGTTTCCATCTAGTATAAAAACAGCATGTTATCAGTAATGCTAAAGCAATGTAATCAGTAATGCTAAAACATGTTCAGGACATGATCAAATAGCAAAACATTCAAAAAGTCAATAATTACATTCTGAATATTCAGAACATTCAGAAAGTTCAGAAAGTACAGAACATTCAGACAGTTCAGATCATGTTGAACATTCTGAACATTCAGTAATTTCTAATTTTTCTGAACATAGCAAAACATTCAGAATATTCAGAAAGTTCAGAACATTCAGAAAGATCAGAACATTCAGAAAGTTCAGTACATTCTGAACAATCTGAACATTATGAACTTTCTGAACATTATGAAATTTTTGAAAATTCAGAACATTTCTTCATCAACAGAACTGTAACATTATGAACTTTTCAGAACTATAGCAATTAGAACAATAGAATCAACATAACATGGATTAATGCAGACCCCTAACCAGAAATAATCAACAACGAATTGAGACCTGACACAGGTGATTCAGAACATTTGACATCAACAGAACTGTCACAGTAAGCCTAGCAGAACCCTAAATAAAATAAAATCTAAGAAAATAAACAGAACTAAGAACATAGATCTAGACAAAGAACATAAATCTAAGAACAAATCTAAGCACCCAAAGATCAGATAGCAGGTTAGATCAAACAAGATCAAACATTTCAGACCAAGAACACCAGATTAGATCTCGAACAAATCTAAGAACAGAACACCAAATCTAATGACAGCACACATTTTCACACTAACTAAGAACACGAGAAAAGATTAGATCTAAGAACAGTACACTAATCTAATAACAACACCAGATTAGATCTAAGAACAGCACCAGATCTAGTACAGTAATCTAAGAACACGAGAAAAGATCTATACACTAATCTAAGAACACCAGAGTACACTAATCTAAGAACACTAGATCATATCTAAACATAGCAACATAAGAACAGAAAAGATCTAACAAGAAGAATAAGAACAACAGTTCCTAATCAAGAAGAACAGAAGAAGAAAGAAGAATAGAAGAAGAACACGAGAAAAAAACAGACGAGCTCTAATGGAGGCGGCGGCGATGGGATTCGCTGGAGGGGTTTCATATGGGGCGACGGCGGTGGAATCCTAACGAGGAAAGGGAGAGAGTGAGGGAGTGGAAAGTGAGGGAGTGGAGAAAGTGACGGCCGTGGTGGGTGGGTGTGTGCGTATATATTGTGGTCATTTTGCACATTAGTACCTTAGGTTGTTCTTAACTATTCTGTGTCCTTCCACCTCGGCTCTGTAGTTATAGCGATTAGTTGGGACACCCCTCAGTTAATATTTTAGTTTCATATTCGTCCCTCCACCCGCGCCACCTTGCACAAATCCCCCTCCCCTCTGTTGTCTAATGTATAAGAGAGGCACCCCGCCGACAGCGCTAGGGTTTGGCCTCCATTTCTCGCGCGTGTCCTCCGCGCCGCCGCACCACCCGCCGCCGGAGAGCTGCAGATCATCTCCGTCCGCGCCGCCGCACCACCCACCGCCAGACAACCGGAGCTGCAGATCCTCTCCGTCAGCGGCCGCCGCACCACCCGCCGCCAGACAACCACCGCCCGAGCCCGAGCTGCAGATCATCTCCGTCCGCACCGCCGCACCACCCGCCGCCGAAGAGCTGCAGATCCTCTCTGTCCTCTCCGTCCGCGCTGCCGCACCACCCACCGTCGGAGAGCTGCAGATCCTAGCGGCACATCCGCGCCGCCGCTAGGGTTTTGCCTCCATAGCAGCTTCTGCAATGGATCCGCGCGGCCGCACCAACTGGACTGCAGCAACCACATCCCCTCCCCCCCGCGTCACCTAGCGATTTCTCAAAAGCAATCAGATAATTGCAGGTTCGATTCTATGTCTTTTCATCCATCTAGTGTTCTTTGTACATCTGAAATGGTTCATGATCTGAAATGGTACATCTAGTCTTCTTTGTATATCTGAAATGGTTCATTTAATTTATCTGTAATTCTAAACAAAAAATCTGATTTTTACTAATGCTAGAAATAGATCTGAAAATAGTTCTGTAATTGGTTCGCTGATGAATATGATTACTAAAGAGACCAATATGATGACAGGGATGATAGGCTAATGATCACAATTAGAGGTTTGTTTAGCACCATTTACTTTGTAAGCTATGCTCTTGTCATTGATCTATATTTTCTGGTACTGATGATACATTGTTTGGCATTTGTTAGGACCTGGACATTCAGGATTTGATTCAATTGATACAAACTGCATTTTTGGAAATTTGGTTCAAATGAATTACCACTAATTAATGCAGCTAAGAAGCAATGTGGAAGTGCTACCAAGGCCTGCAATTAAGAATTATGTTAGCACAATTACATCAACAAATGTCATTCCTTTGGAGGGTTTAATGGTATGTATATATGTTCTGCACATTATTCATATTTTTATCTGTAAGTTCTGCACATTACTCATATTTTTATCTAACAAATTCCAGGAATTCAGTCAAGAGTTTACAAGAAAGTTCCTAATGCAGTTCCTCATGGATGAACACCTCATGAGACATTGTATTCAAGCCAGATCTCAATTGGTTAGTGTAGGTGTGAAGCTCAAGTTAGGATCTCCAATAAAGTACTGTAGGATGAATCTTTAGGCTGATGGAAAAGCCCAGATCATCCCTCCTGGATGGGCAAAGGTGGTAGAGGCATTTAATCTGAAGGAAGGGGATGTTTGCATGTTCAGTTTTACAGATGAAAGAAAACTACCACCAAGACTCAGACATCAGTGGTTCTACCTTAAGCTTGAGATACTTAAAATTGAAGAGTACTACCCTGTCTTATTAAACCCATTCTTACCATTTATCTGAGTATCTCTTATAACATATTTATGCACATCTCTGTAGGTACAGCCCCACTGAGATTCATGAAAGGAGTCTGATTACTACTAGAGGTGTGATTTTCACCTGCAGATGCTTACTGTTATACTTGTTTTACTAGAGTTTTTTGGGTGATGAATAATGCTTTATTTTTCATGTAGGACCTGGTTTTGCTGGTGAAGAATCCTTTGATAATGAATGCATTTTTGCAAACAAGGTTGATTTGACATTCAATCAAGTTATCCAACTGAGAAGCTATGTTAAAGTGCTACCAAGACCTGATATTAAGGAGTATGTGTGGAAATTGACAGAAGAAAACATCATAGCTTCCTTTGATCATGTTCACTGGAGACCTGGAGAGGGAGAAATGGTTAGTAATGTTTGATCATGTTCACTACTAATGGTTACTTTATAGTATGATTTGATCATAATTGAAATTTCTGTTTTCCAGGTTTTTTCAAAAGAATTCACAAATACTTATCTTTTGAAGTTTCTAAGGCCTGTCTTATGCTCAAGAGCTCCTAGGCATGGGGTTCCTAAAGGATCTGAAGTTATTCTTCTTGCTGTGAACAAGCCAACAGTTTCCAAGACTCAGTACTATAGAATGATGCTAACTGAATCTGGACAAGCAGTTATCTGTTTTGGATGGAAAGATGTTGTCAAAACATTCAGTCTGAAAGAGGGAGATGTCTGCTTGTTCAGTTTTAGGGACACTAGGATTATTCCAGTCAAAATTAGGGATCCAGCTGCGTGGCTCCAGTTGGTGATAATAAAGCTAGATTAGTAATGCATATGTACTTAATGGGCCTGCCTGGATTAATGGGCCTGGATAGTGTCTGATTAAATGGGCCACATCGTGGGGGAAGTGGTGGACGTGGGGGAGCAGTTTTACATCCCCTATCCCTTTACCTTTAAATAGGAGGAGAAACCTGGCCGCTTTACAATTCTTGTGCGCAGAGCTTTTCTTCTATCCCTTCGACTTTCTGGGTGAGTTCAATTCTATACACAGATCTTATTACTCTATTTCATTTAATCTGATGCAATCTAATCCTTTTACTGCATTAACCTGGATGTTATTTTGTAGGTGATGGATGACATGACGCGTGCTATCTGTGATCAGCCTGGTGACTAAAATGTGTAGAATGTTCTTCAGTACTGAAATGTGTAGAATGTTTTCTGGCTTTTCTGAAAATATAGATGCAACAAATCCATACTGCTATTATGTTAATTTTTTACAATAGCAAGGATAAGTTGTTGCAACAAATTGAATTTTTTTCTACTTGCCACTGCTGTTTTTTAAAATGGATTCAAAAAGGAAACTTCTCTGTATACTTCTTACAGTTGTATGCAACAAATCCATACTAAGGATAAGTTGCTGCAACAAATTGAATTTTTTCAAAAACACGAAGGCCCAACTATAGGAGAAAGTACTAGGCAAAGGCCGACTCGGCCAAAATATGGGCCAAAATATCTGGAACCGAAGAGACAGAGAGCG
This sequence comes from Avena sativa, assembly GCA_916181665.1. Lineage (NCBI taxonomy): Eukaryota > Viridiplantae > Streptophyta > Magnoliopsida > Poales > Poaceae > Avena > Avena sativa. Next base: position 174,978,693 of record OV702294.1, on the reverse strand, counting down.
CGTGGAGCGTTGGAATATTATAAGGAGGGAACCGAAGGGACAACCTCCCCTCTCTCTCGCATTTGGCAGTTCCCTCTCTCCCACTCGGCAGTTCTACAGTGAGTTCCTCTGCGGTTCTTCAAACTTGTTTTCTTATCTTTTCTTCAGAGTTCTCTCTCTAATCTCTTCTTTTTCTTTCCATCCATCTGCAGACTCGGCGGATTGTACGGTGAGTTCTTCAGTTCCTTTGCAGTTTTTCAGAGTTCTCTCTCTAATCTTTTCTTTTTCTTTCCATCCATCTACAGACTCGGCAGTTCGTACGGTGAGTTCTAGTTCCTTTGCAGTTCTTCAGATTTCTTCAGTTCTCTCTCTAATCTTTTCTTCTGTTGCTTGATTCTTCCAACCTTCTTCACTTCTGTTGCTTGATTCTTCCAACCATCTTCACTTATGTTGCTTTAATCTTTATTTTGCGGTTCTGTCCTAATCCCTCTTTCTTCTTGTAATATTACAGTGCCCGCAAGATACCCAAAGAAGAAGAACCACTGCTTCATTAGGGTTTCTTCTCCGGTAAATCCCTCTTTCTTCTAACTGTTCATCCTCTGCTTGATTAGGGTTTCAAATTAGGGTATTATGTCCTTATTATGTTCCTGATTAGGGTTTTCATGAAATGTGCATTTTCCTGATTATGTTCCTGATTAGGGTTGGTGACTGAAATATATGTTCCTGATCAGATTATAAGTGACTGAAATATAAGATTGTTATTCATCAGATTATAAGATTGTTCTTCATCAGATTATAAGTGACTGAAATGTGTAGAATGTTCTTCAGTACTGAAATGTGTAGAATGTTCTTCAGTACTGTAATATGGCTGCAATGATTAGGGTCTGTTACTAATTACTTGTTTAATTTTTAGCAATGGACTGTGCTGTGTGTGGACAACCTGCTCACAACTGTGGTAGGACACAGAGGAGGGCAACCAGCTTCCAGATTGTCATTGTTGATGAGTTTCCATTTGATGGTGTGGTGAGTTTTCACATCCAGACAACAATAGTTTACTTTATGTTATATTCATCCTGTAGGTTGGTAAGTTAACTACATTATGTTATATTCATCCTGTAGGTTGCTCCATGTTCATTTAGGGAGAGACTAAATGATTTCACTCCTAAGAATTGGCTGGTTGCCAACAACAGTGCAATCAGAAACTATGATCTGTACTTGAAGAAGACTGATGAAAAGACATTGATTTGTGGTCCTTACTGGACGTCGTTGTGGAGAGTCTACAACATTGGTCTTGGTGATGTACTGGAATTTGAATATGATCCAGATCCGATTGAGGGTTTGGAAAATTTATTCCATGTGACCATTTCCTCAAATGGTGTTGAAAAGTACATCCATGAAGCTCCATGTAAGTTCTTGCTAACAACTACTACTAACTATTTCCTCAACTACTACTAACTTCTTTACATGTACTAGTACTAATTATTTTATTTCTTCTATTTGCTTAGTGATTGGAGATGTCCCTTCTGGAATAAGAAGCATTATGTACAGGACAATCTTCTCAAACATTCAATCAATCACTGAACAGAACATGGTCACCATCTTATTTGCCATCTACAAAGATGTTCATGTGACAGAACATGAGATCATTGAAAGTAATGATGAGAAGAATTTCTGGATACACAAGATGAATGAGGAAAACCAAGCATGGGATGCACTGGTAAGGCTTAGATCTAAATCACTATTCTGTTGTTTTATTCTATGCATACCTAATGTGTAAAAAAATACTAATTGTGAAAATACATGATTATTGCAGTTCATGCCTATTGAGGATGTACAAGGCTACAGGTACCCAAGACATGGCATAGCACATCTTTCCAGGGAAGGGCAAGACCTAGAAGGAGACGAAGAGAACTTCATTGCATGTGCCTACTCCATTAGCAAGGAACATGGAGAAGTCATTTTCACCGCAGGGTGGAATGACTTCACATTTGCTGCTGATGTTGGATGGGCTTCAATGCTTGTGATCAAGATAGAACATATGGGTGATCACCTTGGGCTGAACTTTGTTGACATTGTCAACTAAGGAATCAGTTAGTGACAAGGCTAATGAGGAATCAGTTAGTTAACAGATGCTTGTTTAGGTTGTGCTGTAGTTGTTTAAGGAACAATGTCATCAATGTTGTTTTAAGTTTTAGTTATTATGTCATTATTCTGTAAGTTAACTACTAGTGTTTGTATCACTTGTACTGTGCCTGAAATTCTATGGTTGTGCTTGTTTTAATGTTGTCAACTATGGTTGTGCTTGTTTTATTACTTGTTTCATATTCCTGTATTGTTGATGTCTAGAAGGCCTTCATTGTTCTGAATTCATAAATATTCAGACCATGGGCAACTAGACTACATTAGTTCCATAATAGACTACATTAGTTCTACTACTAGTCAGATCCACAACATTCATGCTTGAATTTAATCTGAGCATTTTGTACATTTAATCAGAGCATTTTGTACATTTATTCAGACCATTTTGTACATTTAATCAGAGCATTTTGTACATTTATTCAGACCATTTTGTACATTTATTTAGAGCATTTTGTACATATATTACATTAATTTTATGCACTGCACACACGTCCTTGGAAGTGGGGTAAGTGGGGGAAGTGGGGTAAGTGGGGTAAGTGCTGCGCCAGGTGCTTGCGCCCACGTCCAGGTGCTTTCCTATTTAACATGGAGGTAGTATGGAGTTATTTCTTCTGCCTATATCGAGTTCTTCTGCCTCTTGGCGAGTACTTACATTTGAATATTGTTCTTACCTGAATATTGTTGTTCTGTTTTGTGTAATTACATCTGAATGTTTCATGTGTGATGCAGATCTCTGATTGTACAACAGGAGCATTTCTTCAGTTATCCTACAGGTGATTCAGATCCCTTGCCTCTTTTCCTGTCGTTAATGAATGAATTTGTGTTCCATATCTTAATACTTCCATTTTTTGTCATAGGAATGGATGAGATGAGTTGTGTTCTGTGCCAGCAACCAGTGCAAAACTATGGTCTCCATTCTGACAGGCGTGCAGTTTCTTTTGATCTGGTTATGATGCAGGGATTTGAAAATGGAGTGGTAATTTATAACATCAGAATAATGGATCTCTTGTTTTTATCTGGAAACGAGGTGTATAATGACAAACATTCCTCTTGTTTTTATTTCAGGCAGTACCTTGCAAATTCAAGGAACAACTTGAAAAATTTGCAATGTCAAAGAACTGGATGGTGGCTACATGCAGGAACAGGCATGTGTATGACTTCTACCTAGAGAAAGAAGTGTTAAGAACTACCATCTATGGACCATACTGGTGTTCCCTTGTTAGGAAATATGACATCCAGCAATGTGAGGTTGTCTCTTTCAGGTATATGGAACAGGCCAACAATTTTGATATCACAGTGTCTGAATTTGTGGACAATATGAAGGTTGAGAAGCCTATTGTTGCAGATGGAGGTAAACTGTTTCACAATTTTAACTGTGTTATGTCATATTAGCTGAAAGAGAAAATTCAGTGTGACCAGAGTTGCCATGTTAAACTGTTTGCCATTGTTTACTACTTTGAGCAGGTCTTTACTGTGTGATGCCTGAAATTAGAGCTATACTTCAGAAGACTATTTTCTCAAACATCAGAAAAATTAGTGAGGAGAACATGACAACCATTAATTATGGTATCTACAAGGTTTTGGCTCTAAAACCAGGGGAAGAACTATCTTAGGAAGAGTTCTATGAAAGTGTCAATGAGATGCAGTTTATGGTGCACAAGTATAATCAGGAAAATGTTGAACTAGATGCCTTGGTAACTATCTACTACTTAATTTCTCACTTATTTGATGCAATGTTTCAGACTTAGTTCTTAGTTCTTACACAAGTTTTTACTATGCCAGTACCTTTCTGCAAAAACATTCAGAGAAGATGGATGCCCATGGCAAGGACATTCAAATCTATTGGCTAGGGAATTTGATGTGCCCTTTGAAGGATGGTACCACATGGAAGATGAAGATGATAGAATTGCATTCACAATAGGATGGAAGCAATTTAGAGAGGAGGCAAATATAGTAGAGGGATCACTGTTGCTGATTGTTGCAGACCCAAGGCATGGTCACATTTGCCTTGATTTTTTGGAGATTGAAGACCATTGAAGAACATGATTGAAGACCCTTGATTTTATGTTGTTTATTAGAAATTGTGTTTCATTTTAAGTTGTAATGTGTTCTAGTGGACTAGTGTTCTGAACAATGCATCTACTATAATGTTGGTTTGTAAGTTGAACAATGTTTTGTAATGTTGGTTATCAAGTGTTGATCATTTTCTGTTATTCAAGTGTTGATGTTTTTCAGTTTATCAAGTGTTGATCAGTTTCTGTTTATCTAGTGTTGATCATTTAATTTTATGTCTAGAAGGCCTTCATTGTTCTGAATTCATAAATATTCAGACCATGGGCAACTAGACTACAATGTTCAATGTTTAGTTTTGCATCTCAATGTTTAGTTTAGCATCTCAATGTTTAGTTTTGCATTTCAATGTTTAGTTTTGCATCTCAATGTTCAATATTTAGTTTTGCATCTCAATGTCTAGTTTTACAATATTCAACTATGATTATGATTATGAATGTTTAAACTATGATTATGATTATGTATAAACTATGTAGTTTATACTAGACTACAATGTAAACTAGCTAGACAATTACTGTTAAAATAAAATATCAATAGCTAGACAACAATGTAAACTAGAAGGGAACTTCCAACTACTCCTTATAAAATATCACTGCTAGCTTTACAATTATTGTTAAAATAAAGTAGTCTAGTTTTACAATTACTGTTAAAATAAAATATCACTGCTAGTGTTATTTTTTCATTTTAGTCCTTTAATTTTTTTCATGTCATATTACTGACCCTTGTCTTTCTCTTTTTGACCTTGGCTCTCTTTTTTTCAGATACAACGCGCCTCTCCTCCTCTTCCTCGATCGAGCTCCTCTCCTCTCCGACGAGATCCGCTCCTCTCCGTCGAGATCCACCACCGCCTCCTCATCGAGCTCGTCCACCACCACCTCTCCGTCGAGATCCTCCACCACCACCTCTCCGTCCACCACCACCTCTCCGTCCACCACCACCTCTCCATCGATCTCGTCCACCACCACCTCTCCGTCCACCACCACCTCTCCGTCGATCTCGTCCACCACCACCTCTCCGTCCACCACCACCTCTCTGTCGATCTCGTCCACCACCACCTCTCCGTCGAGATCCTCCACCGCCTCCTCCTCGAGCTCGTCCACCACCACCTCTCTGTCGAGATCCGCCACCGCCTGGAGCTCGTCCACCACCTCTCCGTCGAGATCGACAGCGTGCAATGGTCACTCGTAATGATGATCCACGTCGATATATTCTTCATCGAAATATAACTCGCAATGATGCCGAGGCTGGTTCTTCAGGTTAGGAATTCACCACCTGTTCCTGTGATGCTCTGATCTGCTCCTATTCCTGTTCTGCTCCTGTTCATGTTCCTGTTATTACTTGTGCTCTGCTCTGATATGCTATACTTGTGTTATTATTGTGTTCTATTCCTCTTCTGTTCCTGTTATTACTTGTGCTCTGATATGCTATGCTGTACTCTGAACTGTTCCTGATGTGCTCTGATGTGATGTGCTCTGCTCTAATGTGCTCTGATGTTACCTAGTTTGTTTGTTTGAATGTTGGTATAGTAACTAGTATCTTCCTATTGGTTACACAGGAACAAGTTGCTAAGTTTATTCATCTATTTGTACAATGGATAAAACTTGGATGAGTGCTGCTAGATCCAGTACACAGTTTGCAGATGGGGTTAGGGGTTTCATTCAGTTTGCAGCTACAAATTCTGGTTTTAGCCAAAAGATTGTCTGCCCATGCAAACTTTGTTGTAACATCTCTAGGAAAAGTTTAGAAGATGTTGAAGACCATATAATATCTGTAGGATTCATGCCTGGTATACAACATGGGTATACCATGGGGAATCAGTAGATTGTGCTATTCCTACTGTACAACCCAATGAATCAGTAGAATTGCCTTTAGGAAGTGATGAGATGGATGAGATGATGTTGGGTTCTCATGATATGTACAACAATAGCTCTTTAGGATCAGATACACAAGTTGACAGTGATGATACTGATGATGACTCTGAAGAAACAGATGAAGCTGATGAAGAAGCTGAGGCATTCAAAAAGTTAGTTAATGATGGTAGACAAGAATTATATGCAGGATGTAAAAAATTTACAAAACTGCAATTTCTTGTGAAGCTGATGAACATAAAGAACACCAGGGGATTAACCAGAGCTACATTTGAAGATGTGTTGCAGCTATTTAGGGATGTCCTACCAGAGGATACAACTCTCTCTATGAATTTTCATGAATCCAAATAGTACATCAAATCTGTAGGGCTGGGGTATGACACATATGATGCATGCATTAATGACTGCATCATATATAGAGGAGACAATATCAATGCATCTGTCTGTCCAGTATGTAATGCATCCAGATGGAAGATTGTGAAAGAAATTGGTGGTGGCAAAAGATTTAGCAAGGTTGCTCAAAAGGTGGTCAGGCATTTCCCATTGAAGAAGAGAATTAGAAGATTATTCATGTCAAGCAACACAGCCCCACTTATGAGTTGGCATGTTGATGGTAGGATCAAGGATGGTTTTATGAGGCATCCTGCTGATGCACCAGCTTGGAAGCATTTTGATGCAAAATATGAGTGGTTCAGTAAAGAAGCTAGAAATATTAGGTTTGGACTGGCAACTGATGGTTTCAATCCATTCAGTATGAACCTGTCTTACAGCATCTGGCCAATTGTACTGATTCCATACAATCTTCCAGCAGAGAGTTGCATGAAAGAAAACAACTTTATTTTGTCAGTTATTATTCCTGGTAGGAAGGCACCAGGGAAAGACATAGACATTTACCTGCAGCTAGTAGTTGATGAACTGAAAGTGTTATGGAAGGATGGTCTTTGGACTTTTGATGCTCATGTAGGAAGGAAATTCAGGGTGTATGCTGCACTGCTATGGACAATTAGTGACTGGCTAGGCCGGGGAATTCTTAGTGGAGAGAGTATTGTTGTTTGCTCCCACTTCCTGCTGGGTACATGTTCCAAACGTTTAAAACATGGACACAAAGCATGCTACCTGGGTACTAGGATGTTTCTACCTGCAGACCACCCATTTAGGAAGGATAAAGACTCATTTGATGGCACAACTGAAGACAGGGAACCTCCAATTCAGCCATCAGGTCATGAGATTTCAGAAATGACAAAAGGCATTCACACCATCTATGGGAAAACACAGAAACAACAAAAGTCTAAGAAGAAAAAGAGACAAAGAGATGAAGATACTATATTGGAGGATGTGCACACTGTAGAATCAACATTCAAGAAGAGAAGCATCTTTTTCCAGCTTAAATATTGGGAACATTTGCTGGTTCGACATAATTTGGACTCAATGCATATAGAGAAGAATGTGTTTGATAATATTGTTCACACAATTTTACAAGTGGACAACAGGTCAAAAGATAATGTGAAAGCAAGACTGGATATGAAAAGATTTAAAATCAGAACACATCTCCATGTTGATGAAACTCAAGAGAAACCAGACTTGCCTGAAGCAATGCACTACATGAATTCAGATAATAAGAAGGTATTCTGCTCAGTTGTGAAAAATGCAAGGTTTCCAGTAGACTATGATTCAAACATGGATGGGAAGGTCAGGTTAGATGAGAAAAAATTAGTTGGGCTGAAAACTCATGACTGCCACATAATTTTTGAAGATGTATTTCCTTTAGCTATAAGTAGAACCATGCCTGCCCATGTTGCTCTTCCACTAATTAATCTTAGCAAGTACTTCAAGAAAGTTTGCTCCAAAGTCATAGATCCTACTGAGATGCAAAAGTTGGAAGAAGAAATTGCTGAAACAATGTGTCAGCTAGAGCAGATTTTTCCACCATCATTCTTTGATATAATGGAACATCTTGTCATCCATCTTGCAAGTGAAGTGTTGATAGGTGGACCAGTACAATTCAGAAACATGTGGTCTACAAAGATGTTTGTTGGGAAGTGTAAAGGGATGGTACATACTAGAAGACATCCTGAAGCATCAATAGCTGAGGGATATATATTTGATGAGATCTTGGATTTTTGTGCAAGATATCTGGAAAATTCCAACAAAGAGACAATGCATACTGATGATAGCACAACTAGCAATCCAGACACTAATATATATTTAAGAACAGTTGGAAGACAGCTCTCTGCATTTCAAGTCGATGAGCTAGATCACATTTCATGGACACAAGCTCAAAGGCACGTGTTGCTTAGTTATCCAGAAATTACTAGGTTTGCAAATGAGCATATCATAATGCTACAAGAGGACATAAGGAAAAGTAGAAGAGAAGTTGAAGTTTCTCACCACCAACAATTCCTGAAATGGTTTATTGAACATGTGCATTCTTTAATGCATAAAGGAGTTGAACTACCACAAGAAGTTGTTCTACTAGCACAAAAGCCTTTCATGATGGTGAAGAAATACAACAGCTGCAAGATTAATGGCTATACATTCCACACAAGAAGCCATTCTGCTGGAAAATCTTCCCAGTGTGATGGAGTTTCAACTACTGCAAAGACATTAAGTTATTCAGTAGATCACACATTAGGAGATGGTCAAATTTGTGGCAGGATCCATGAAATAGTTGAATTGAATTATTCAAACACAGCTAGTGTAGTATTATTCAAGTGTGAATGGGTTAAAGATACTGGAATTAGAGTAGATGAATTTGGAATAACTGAAGTCAACTTCAATCATGTAGACAAAGGGGAATTCTTTCATCTATGCCATTTATACTAGCTAGTCAAGCAAAACAGGTCTACTATTTGCAAGATCCAATTGATAATGAATGGTTTGCTATTGTGTCTAGGTAATTTGATATAGTTCTATTGTTTCTTTTGTTTGCTGGTTTGATTCTGTTGAACATGATAATAAAGTTCTATTGTTTCTTCTGCAGGGACTGCTAACATGGACAGTGAGAGAAGTAGGCTAAATGAGGTTAACATGCAGCTAATGAAACTTGGTGTACCACCAACACAGATAGAAATTAAGAGTGGAGAAATTTTTACAAGATTTCTTAAGGAAGCAAGGATAAAGGGAATATACAAAGAACCAGCAGAAGTAAGAATCTAATTTATGCCATTCTAATTTATACCACATAATTTATTCCATTCTAATATGTGATTTATGTTCCTGTCTTAATTTAGAACAACATGATATATGAAGAAATAGATGTGGTAGAAAATGAGGATGAGGATGATGATGGTAGTGAACAGTATGATAGTGATGCTACTACTCATGATGAAAATGAAGAAGGTGATATCAATCCACAGTTACTGGAAGGTTAGTTTTAGGTTGTCTTCTCCTCTTGTTAATTTAGGCAGTTTATTTCAATATTGTGAAATGGATGACACACTGGTTAATTTAAATACTTGTTACATGACAACAACAGAGAAGTCTGTGAGAGGGCCCACTAAGTTGAAAAGATTCTGGAAAGAGTATGATCCAAGAAACAAGATCAGTTTGGAATTTAACAGCAAAGGCCAACCTTGTGGGTTCAAAACTTGCAGGCTCACAAATTTCATTGCTTCTTTAGTTAAGGGAAAAGAAATTTCTTTGGCATCTACCAATTGGAGCAAAGTTCCTGAATATGAAAATGATAAGCTATGGAAGACAGTTAAGGTAAAATCTCTTAAATAAATTGGACTATAGTTCTGAACTATGTTTTTTGCCTGCAAATTACTAATGTTGCTTAACTGTAAACACTTTTGCAGTATTTCTTTGAAATACCAGATTGTTACAAGTGCTGGGTGTTGATATCTGCTAGAAAGAAGTGGAAAGATTACAAGTGCTATTTGAAGAGAAAATTTTACAAGGATGAGTTTTCACTCAAAACCAACATTGCTAATGGATGCAAATCCAGGATACCCCCTTCTCAGTGGGTTTGGCTATGTAAATTTTGGAGAACACCAAAGTCCAAGGTATACTAAAGTAGCAATGCTGGATATACTATTTTTTTCAACCTGCTTGTGCTAATTCATACTATAGGCATTAATGTATAATTTCTTGGTGTAATGTAGGCATTAAGTATGAAGAACAAAGAGACGAGAAATGGTCAAGCAAATGCAGTTCATACAGCTGGCACTAGAAGTTTTGCAGTAGTACAGGAGCAAGAAGTAAGTTAACTGTGGATTTGTTGCATACTTGAATATCTAAAATTTTCAAAGATCACAGTATGATAGTTTTCCATGAATTTTAGGAAATAAAAGAAGGGAGCAAAATATCCAGAGCTCAGCTTTACAGAATTACCCATACAAATAAGGATGGGAAACCAGTTGATGAATTTTGCAAGAAAAAGATTGTAAGTAATAATGTAGTATAATTGTCATGTCCACATACATATTATATATTGAAAACTCAATAAACTGTTCTGAGCTACAATTCTAAGCTATCAATACTTCAATTATATAGTGTAAAAAAATAAACTATGTTGTAGTTTTCCTTTTGTATTGAACTTATTGTTGGTTGTCCTGATCATGTACTGAAATTGTTGCCTGGCATGATCTACAAAGAACCAGCAGATTCTTTGTAATGTTGCAAACATGGATTCAATGTTGCAACTTCTTTTGTTTATCTTCAGTTTGAGTCAATCTTGCAAATATCCGTTACATTGTTTGGTTCATCTATTGTGAACAGGAAGAGATAAATGTGAAGTTTGTGGACAACCCTAACCTTATACATGAGGAAGCAAATGAGGAAGATTTGTATTCAACATTGTTCCCAAAGGCTAAGAAGTCGAGTAATCATGGATTAGGGCTGACTGTTGGTGGAAAGAATAGTGAGAAGCTAGCTCTGGCTCTATCTGCTCTACATGATGTTACACAGGAAAACAAAAATCTCAGGGGGGTTGTAGAGAAGCTTGTAGAAACTCAGTCAAGTTTGGTTGCCAGAAGTGATAAGCTAGAACAGAAGTATTGTCAGATGATGGAGCTATTTCAAACATCACAGAAGAGAATGAAAGAACATATTGAAGAACCTCTTGTTGAAGAATCAGAAGGATTTGACAAGATGAAGAACAGTGGTCAGGAGGAGAAGCAAGCAGTAGATGACAAGAAAAGGAAAAGGCAAAGGGTAGAAGAAAATATTGGAAATGAAGTTAATCTTGTGAAGAATGAAACTGGTGAGGTAAAATAACTACTGCTTGTACATGTGTCAATAAGAAATCCTTGTACATGTGTTTCCTGTATGTTGTACCTCTTGCTGACTAGGAATTTAACTAAATGCAGGTTGCTATGATAAAGAAAATTAAACTAGAGAAAGCTCAAGAGATGAAGAAGTCAAACATTTGGAGCACCATCCCAAAGCCCAGAATAAGTAGAGGAATGGAAGTTGTCTTGACTTCACCAAATTCTTCTAACCTTGCAGCTCTTGGAACAATTCAAACTGCAGATATAAATGCAGTTGGTTTAGATGGAGATCCACTAAGTGATTATGTGGAGGTCATGGTTAACATTGTCTACCGTGATACAACCGTACTGCCTAGACCACTTGGGAGAATGACAAAGATGGAAAATGCGCAAGCTAAGTGCATTCCATGGCCCAGGAATCATGTTAGTATTTCTTAAACTTTTCAAATATAAATGATGAACAGTCTATGATGAACAGTGTATTCTAATATGTGCAGGTTACATTAAGAGATTTGTATGAAAAAAATCTGCAAAACAAAATTAATAGACAAAACTCAGTCAAGGTGTCAGGGAAGCCAGGAGCTAATAAGAAATCTGCTCCTACTGAACAGGCATGTGCAGTATGATTATAGAACTCAGCAGTTATCACTCAGCAGTATTGTTTATGCTTTTGCTCCTACTAACATATTGACTCAGCAGGGTACTGGTGCACAAGGAACAACTCTTGAAGCAAATGCTGCTGCTGTTTATGCTTCTGCTACTGCTTCTGCTAACACAGAGACTCAAATGCATGAAAAGGTATGTTACATGTACTGCTTCTGCTCCAGCAATATCTGAACTGTTTCATGTATTAATACATGAAAAAATGTGCAGCTTATGGATGAACCAGTCAGCAAAGTAATTGTGGAGGAACCAGTCATGATCCATGCAAAAGGTAGAGTGAAGAAACCAAATTCCAGAAACCAGAAACAAACTGCTGCTTCTGCTACTGTTTCTGCTAACACAGAGTCTCAAATGCATGAAAAGGTATGTTACATGTACTGCTTCTGCTCTAGCAATATCTGAACTGTTTCATGTACTAACACATGAAAAAATGTGCAGCTTGTGGATGAACAAGTCATGAGCCAGGAAACAAAGATCAAGAAACCAAGATCAAGAGTACCGAAGTAAAATGCTGCTCCTGCTGCTACAGCTACAACAGATTCGCAATTACCAGACAAGGCAAGTTACAGTTGTAAACTATTACAGTTGATCAGAATATTACACTGACAACAGTATAAACTAAAAAATGTGCAGATTCTGGATGAACCAGACATGAGCCAGGCAAAAGTTAGAGAAAAGAAACCAAGATCAAGAGTACAGAAGCAAGCTGCTGCTCCTGCTGCTACAGCTTCAGTACCACACAAGGTAAGTAAACTCCTAAACTAGTCTGAACAATGCAGACTACTGTTGAACTAGTTGCTCCTTCTGTTGAACTAGCTGCTCCTTTTGTTGAAAATGTTGAACTGTTGAACTAGCTGCTCCTTCTGTTTGATCCTTCTGTTGAACTAGCTGCTCCTTTTGTTGAAAATGTTGAACTGTTGAACTAGCTGCTCCTTCTGTTTGATCCTTCTGTTGAGCTAGCTGCTCTTTTTGTTGAACTAGATGCTCCTTTTGTTGAACTGTTGAACTCAGACAAATCTTAACAATGCAGACTGATGATATTGCATGGTCTCAAACTCAGACAGCTCAGACAAGGGATTGCCAAGCAGCTGATGATATTGCATGGTCTCAGCTTTTTTAAAGTCACTGTAAGATATGGTTGTGAACATATGTAATATATGTCACTGTAAGATATGGCTGTGAACAATGGTTGTGAACGAATAGTTGTGGGATATGACTGTAAGATATGGCTGTGAACAAATGTAAGATATGACTGTAAGATATGTCACTGTAAGATATGACTATAACATGGTTTGTAATATATTTCATGGTAATATTTCACTGTAATGTGGTTTGTAATATATGTCGCTATGATTTGATTTAAGTGCATTACCTAATGTAATTCGATTGATGTGAACCATTTTGTAATATATGTCACTGTAGTACACATTTGATTTTGGCTAGGATTTAGAGGCACTAGTCATAGTGCCTCAAAAAGTTGGTTTTTAGAGGCACTAGTCATAGTGCCTCAAATGGCTAGGATTTATAGGCACTATTGATAGTGCCTCAAAAAGTTGGGTTTTAGAGGCACTATTGATAGTGGCTCAAAAAGTTGGGTTTTAGAGGCACTAGTCATAATGCCTCAAATGGCTAGGATTTATAGGCATTAGTCATAGTGCCTCAATTAACTATGATTTAGAGGCAATTTTTAAAACTGCCTCAAAAAACTTTTACCTACACGACCGTCCCGGCGTTTTTTTAGTGCCTCAAAAACTCAATTGTGGCACTAATTTGACTATTGAAGGCACTTTAGAGTGCCTCTGAATACTGTACCTGCCATAGTGGGTACTGGTTAGCACGTTTCTCGATTAGCTTAGCAACCACCGTTCTTTGAAATCTTGCGCCACCGTTCTTTGAAATCTTGCGTCTCCTCGGGGTTCTCCAGCTAAGCTGCTGATCTCGTAAGAATGGTGCCTGTCAGAATGCATATTCCAGTGAATATACGGTGCTGGGGAAGAATATACTGGCACAATCAGTGGTAGCAACCAGCTAACTGGTTTGATTAACACTTCACATGTCCTGATTAACAACCAACTTAATTGTCCTCATAACATTTCACAAGTCACGTCGCTTGCAAATTAACATGATGTTTCCAATCCTGCAAAGAGTCGCTTGTGCTTATGTAACGTGCATGAATACCTCCACATCTCACGGCTATATATATCCTTTTTCTATCGAATTTCTCGTCGTTGGCTTAGCAACCCCTGTTCTTGAAACCTTGAACCGACGGCCTGCGTCTGGTGCCTGTCAGGCTGCATATTCCGGTGAATATGCCGTACGTGTCGGGGTAGAATATGCTCTCACTAAACCCACACGAATGGTGAGAACTATATAACTCGTTTGATTTGCACTTCACATGCATGTTCCGATATCCTGACTAACAACGACTTGCCCTCGTAACATTTCCGCATGGCACGTCCCTTGCAAATTAGCACGCCGTCTCCAATCCGCAAGGAGACCCGGCCTAGGGAGAAAAATACAGAGAAATCTCTGGATTCTGAGTACAAGTCGCGGTACCAAGTCGCTTGTGCTTACTTCGTTGAGGATTTAAGGCGCACGCATATCTCCACGTACGTCACGGCTATCATTTTCTCGTGCATTTGCAGATTAATTAATTGCTTCTGAGATGGCGAGAATCCGCATGTGACAGTAAAGCATCTCTCTCTCTCTCAGGCCAACATATTAAGTAGACCAAACCCTTACAAAAGCACCATTACATAAGTTCAAAATAGCATCCAAGATCTTGGGTATTGATATCTTCTTCTTCCTACATCCACCGACCCGCGCCGTGAGCCAAGCTATGTGCCGCCTCTAGACCTCCCAACATATTCAGTCATAGTCAGCCCGAACTAGAGGAAGAGGACCAAGACGCACAACCACACCATCATCTCTATAGGATAGCGCCATCGACACAAACCCGCAACACACATAGACAAAACAAGGCCCAACTTCAAGTGAATAGTGACCAAAGATGATTCCTCATCTCCTTAACCTTTTTTTAGGGGCTCATCTCCTTAACCTACCGGTGAAGCCGTCACAAAGGTGGACGAAGAGACGCGAAAACCTTTATTATTGTTCCCACAAGGCCTTCGTTGCCACCATAGTGCCCCTACCAGTTAACATAAATCCTAACTTTATGGTCAATGACTACGGCGTCAAGCATATCTAAAGAGTTTTAGTATAAAGATATATAAGTATCAAGACAAATTTAAATTATATATTTTCAGACAAAGAAAGTAGTATAAACGTGTGGGTGCTAGCTCGACTGCTCGCCCGATAGTGGTACGGAGTTCCCGGCGGTATCTTCTTCGCCGTATCACGTTACACGGTATGCACGCGGGAACTTCACATGCATTAGGTAAGCTTGGCCGTGTCATGTACGTGAGGAAATTTTTATCGGGCCGACCCAAATGGTCTGTGTGTGTATGAAACTGTTCGTGGCACTGACCCATCCGATAAAACGCGTCCGGTTCGATTCATCCATGCATCTAATCTGAGGCTTGGTCGTGTCCGGTTCGTTGGCCACCTAGACCCATATCATATGTAAGAGAGACATTAGTATTTAACGATACCTTTTCATTAGATTAAGCCCTGCTAATTAAAAAAGGTCATTCAAACTAATTAGGGGGTGCTACTGCTCCTGCGGCTACGGCTACTGCTGGAGGAGGACGGCGCGGCGGCTACTCGCCGTTGTTGCCACGACCACCATTGCCGCGGCCACCGGCCCTGTCGAGCGTCGCCCTAGCGGCCCAGACGGCCTACTGCTGGACGCGTTCGCGGAGATGGGCGCAAGAATGGCCGCGAGCCACCGCCCTGACCTCCGCCTAGAGCCGGTCCTTCGCCGCCCGGTTCGCCAGGGCCTTGTCCATCTCGGCGACCCAGTGGTCCCTTGCCTCCTACTGGGCGAGCAACTCCGCCGGAGAAGGAGCCAGAGCCGGAGCCGGGATCGGAGCACCATTGGGGCCGCAGCCCAGCGCTTGCGCTATCTGCACGGAGACGGCGAGCGGCGCCTCCAGCTGGTCCACCTCCTCCCCCTCCTCCTCCTCCTCCTCCTCCTCGTCCTCCCCTCCCCCGTGTCGTTGGCGTCGATGAGACCCCACGCGACCGCCGCCTCAGCGTCTAGAGCCACGCGCTCCTCCTCCGTCGCCGAGTCAGCGACATTCTCGCGTCACGCCTCTTTCGTGTCGCTGCACGCTTTGGCGGCGTGGCGGAGCTCGCGGATGGCGGACTTGGCGGATCTCGCGAAGAGCCGCTGATGCGGCCTCCATGGCCACCGCCTTCACCGCCAGGCGGTGACGTGGTGTACGTCGGTCACCGCCCATTGGGCGGCCACCGTTGCCGCCGCCTCCACCACCTGCTGCAACGCACACTCGGTGATCTCGCCTTCCTTCTCGAAGGCCAGCACCTGCGCCTCGCCCATGCGTCGGGCTAGCACTGTGGCCTCGAGGTGGACCTCGGCGACCTCCACGTCTGGGTATCGGGTGCGGCACATCTCCCGGATCTTGGACCATGGCTGCTGGAGATTTTTCGGCTGTTGGTTTTCTCTTGCTTTGGGGCTTGTTGTGTCCGCCGCGCCGACGGCCATCTTTTATAGACCGCAACGGGGGCGGAAAATGGACTAGGATGCGCGGGAAGTTTTCTCGCTGCGGGAAGCGAGGCGAGCACGGGAAAGGATGGCGGGAAACGCCGGCCGCGCAGGAAGCCGCCGACCCTGACAGCCGACGTCACGTCGCCATTAACGTCTCATCGCGAGAGTGTCAACCGGTGACGCGGGAGAGAGGGACAAATGGGTGGGGCTGCTCTGCGCGATCGGCAGAACAGGCTGGACCATGACTCCAAATTAACCGGGCTCCGATCCAAACGGACAGAAACGAAACTTTTAGAGTGATCGGATGGATCGGCCCGTTGGAGATGGCCCGACGGTCCAGCACGAGGGGAGGGACCAGTCCGTGTCCGTTCATCCGGCGCATCGCGTACCGTCGACGAGATGCGTACTGATCCGAGGTTGGTGCCCGGGAACGAAGTTCGAACGATAGCCGTCAAAAGCGGTCTCCTCACGGGCCTGCAACGGCCGGATCTGTCTGCCCATGCTGCACGGTAGCTAGTCTGGTCCCGTCGCCGGATCGATCGGGTCCATCCCCGACGTGACGCCCACGGCGTGACGGCGACCGGACGACCCTTTCTTTCCTGCTGAGCGTATCGTACGTGCGTAGCGTAGGGCACGTCGTTGGTGGCAAAAGGTGGACACACCCTACGTTGTACGACTAGGAGACGTGAAATCCAATCGGAGAGAGACACGTTGGTGGGAAAAGGTGGCCACCGCCTCACCGGATAAAAACGTGACGAGATGTAAAATGGTGACTACATTTTCACTTCACGGCCATGTGCATGCATGGACTTGGTGGTAATTTATTTTCCTCGTCATTCTACTTGTTGTACGTGTTGGACTCAATCGATGGCTTGTACAATATAAACCCGTCTGATTATTAATCATGTATACTGTACTTGAGAACTCTCTTGCAGTCCGTTGGTAGCAGCCGTGCGTAGAGGTCGCACGGGCATCAGAGACGCGAATTCGAGTTCTCATTCTCCTATAGAATTAGGATAGTCGTGGAATCTCCCGGTTATTCTCATTTTTTTTAATCATGTATACTGTACTTCATATCCACGCTAAAAGTGATATTTAGTTTTACTCCACCCATACCAGTTTATTAGGCTAAAACAGAGCCTAAGAAATATATTTGACTGCAAATTTGACCAACGAAATATGATTCATATATCACAAAAATTATATGCTTTTAAATATCAATCCAATGGTATAATTTTTGTGAATATAACTCATGTTTTATTGATAAATTTTATGGTTAAACTTTTTTCCAAACTCAGCATTAGCGCAATAAATCGGTATGGAGGTAGTACCTAGGATCGATCGATGGGTGGTTGTAGAAGTTAACTTTGCTAAAGTGAACATCCATTAAGACCTAATAAAGACCCTCGTGTCGTCCGCCTAGGACTCAATCGATGGCACATATAGTGTCGCAAACCCATCCGGGTAATTGATCATGTGCATATCCACGCAAATCAATACGGAGTAATAACTCTCATATAGGATCAGTTGAGTGGTAGTAAAAGTTAATTTCACTCTACGACCTATTCAATTTCAGCTAATAAGATGTGAAGACTTGCTTCACATATCAAAAGAATACACCGAGGACATCTGGAAAAATATTGACTTCTGCAGGCTATACAAAGAAATTTCGTAAGAGTTCTCGAGTATACTATTCTATAGAAATTTCCCATTTAGCATGTTTCGTTTTGTTGGATTATCTAAAAACTTTGGAGCATATGATTTCTATGATTGTGGAGTCCAACCTCATGGCAATTTATCTTTATTTTAGTGACAAATAAGGCATGCACCTAATGCTTTGGAAAAAATTCTTGTGTTTCCCTACGATGCAAATAAGAGCATGTGTTTTTGGTTCGCCTTGTCATGGCATAACATTTCTTCTTCTTATTCATGGATGCTTTTATTTTTTAAATATACCATGAAATGGATACATTAATATATAATGTTTTGTTTCATATTATTTCACATATTAAATTTGGTCAAAAGCAAACATTGAAAAGTTTAGCCAACCAAATAGCGACATTTGTAGTGCCAAATGGTCAAAATCAAATATTGAATATTTCTTGATGGTTTAAACAATACTGATTTTATACTATAGATGTTGGTATTTTATATGCTTGGTCAAACTTTATTAAGCTCAACTTTGATCAAAACTTGTGAGCGGAGTAATTTGAAATGGGACAAGTAGTTGGAAATAGGTTCCACAATAGCTAGCTACAAGTTCAAGCTGGACGCAAACCCTCAATATACATGTAGTACTACCTTTGTTTGGGATTGTTGGGCCAGAGTAATAAACTAAAAAAGAATTCAGCATGGAGTATATATGTGGTACTCCCTTTGTTTGGGATTGTTGGGCCGGAGAGCATTTTCAGGTATTCTGAAATTATAAGACCGGAGCATTAACTTTCCTAATTTCTAGCGCCCTAATAAAAGGCAACCGCTAATTTCTATTGTCGACGTCCTCCTTTCTCTCTGGATAATAACCCGCAGTGAGACATGACAACCACAAACGGCCGGTGCATCCGGTGCAAATAAGTAATTGATTGGCCATTTCTTTCCTTGAACCGTGTGAGAGAAAAGGAAAATAAAGAAAGACAATTAGGAGGCGTTAATGAGAGGAGTTGAAACAATGTCGAGAATTTTCTTGGTCACGGCAATATGGCCCTCCGGCTTATTAATCCCAAACAGAGGGAGTACATGTGAATAACATAGTTTTGAACTTTTAATCGATTTACTTCCTCCTTCCCATGCTAGGATGCCTATTAGTTTTAGTCAAAGTTAAATTTATAAAGTTTGACCAAAGGTATGAAAAAGATATCAATATCTACAACATGATCATAATGTTATCAGAATCATCATAAAATATATTATCGCATTATATGCATTTGATATTGTAGATATTGATATATGTTTTCTATATAATTGGCCAAACTTTATGGTGTTTCACTTTGACCAAAACATCAGAAAGCGCCGCCGGCCGGTAGATGTTGATTTGCGTGGGGGTTTTCGAACTAGTATAAACTTGGCCCAACAAAGCCATATGTTGGCGTATCATTCAACTACTAGTCTAGGCACGTGCACATCTTGTCCATTTTCTAATAGTCCGTTGGCAATTAGCAACATATACAGATGCAGTGTGCTAGCATGTGACAGTAGAGCCAACTATATGTACCTAAAATGCCCTTAAATAATATATGTAGGCCATGTTGTGCTCCATGCTTAATTAGTCCAAGACTTCATCTTATCATGTGCATATACGTACGAAAGCCCAACGGGCACGCATAATCTTCAATTCTTATAGTCAACAAATAATAACTAAATAAAATCACATTATAACATACTCGTGTTAGTGTACTCCACAAATACTTGTGGATCTTTTGTAGTGGTATTTTTTTGACACGTTGATTTTGGAGGATATCCTGCCATCAACAAACAAACTCGTGGCCGTGGAGTAGGAGTATGTAGGACTGGAGGGCCGCACATGGCGCTAGCAAGCTGCCAGGAAAGATCCCAAACGGATACCGACAGCTGTCGCAACCGCACACGCGCGTAGCGGTCTCAGCACGTACGATCCTCCCTCCACCCTCGATCGTCCGCTATATATTTGCCCCAACCGGCCGGGCGCCGGCCACTCGCTCGCGATCCCCAAAAGTTCCAAGATCTCCAAACCCGAAGTTTCCACCTTTGCTCCCCTATCTTCCTCGACACCCGGCCCGTCCCCGTCCTTGTTCTCGTTTCGTTTCTTCCAACCACACGGCTCACCGGCAGTTCAGAGAGGAAAGATGGCAATGGCGGTTGGGCGGGTGGGGGTCGCGGTGAAGGTGATGTGCGGCGTGGAGGAGGAGCGGGTGGTGGGCACTCGCAAGGCGCCCGGCGCGTGCCCGTGCTGCGGGGGTCCGGTGGTGGCGACGGACGTGGAGAGCGAGCGGCGCATCCTCTGCCTCCCGCTGTGCCTCAAGAAGAAGCGCAAGTACTCCTGCAGCAGGTGCCTCCGCCGCCTCGTCACCCTCTACAGCTAGCTAGCAGCTCCTCGGTCAAGCCGCCTCCTATTCTGAAATTGCTCGTCCATCCATCCATCGACTAGCACGCAGCGTCCACTGATCAGCTCCAGTTCTTTGGTTGTAAGCCATGGCCAAATCAATGGCGCTGTGTCTTTCTTCTTCTACTAGTTTATTTAGTTCTATGGAGTAGCTAGCTGATTAATTGCAGGCCCGATAGATTAGGACTTAGGATGCGGTGCATGTGCCTCAATCGATCACGTGAAACCCTTGTGCGACTGGCACAACTCTGTTACTAGTACTAGCTAGCTAGCTAGCTGGGTGTCTTGCAGTGACCTCTAGTATGGTGGCAGGGCTCGATCCGTCGATCGTGCCTGCCTCTGCCTAACAAATGCACAGGGAAATCTTGGAGGAATCATGTTACTAGTACGTACTTGTATTTACCACCGTAAATCTACGACTGCGAGCAGTCCCCCAACGACCAGCGAGACGAGTCGGTCATACGCAGTGGCTTGACCGACGGATTGACCGGTCTCGATCGATCCCCCGACCCCAAATCCTAGCCCAAATTAAGCTGTTCAATTTGTACTGGTGCACAGTAGCTAGCGGCCACAGAATCCACCATGACTGCACATGCCCAAAGCTCTTCAATTCAACCCGTGTATACGAATACGATACTGTATGTATTGCACAGGGTGGTGTACAGTGTTAGCAGCCACAGATCAATGGTGGGTGGCTTGGCTGGTACTGCCATGCATGCTCCCAACGGCGGTGTCCGATCCGCCCGGTGGTTACCTGTTCCTTTCGCGTGCAGCACGTACGTACGTACGTACTCACGTAAGAGATACTACCGCTGGGTGGATTCCTTGTCGTTGGCAACAGGACCGCACCTGCAGGCTACATGCATGTGCGTATGAGCCGTCTGGCCAATCTGAACTCGCAAGCGTGTAAACGAGTGTATCAGCACCGCCATGGAATTAATGGAGATAAACTACCTAATCAGTTCGGCAAAGCCAAAGAAAATTGCTGCACCGAGAGAAAGGGTGACGTTATTTTCAGCAAGCCGGCACTACGGATCCGTTCAGGGTTAAGATTATTTTATTTTATCCTCCAAAGAGAGATACACATTTATTCAGTGCTTAATCAGAGATCGCAACACATGCGAAACACGACGACTCAAGTCAGCCTCAACGACCAACTTCGTACTACTGTACATGTACGAAACGAGGAGGAAGAAGAGGGGAAGGTAAGGTAGCCGGAAATGAGGGGGTTGAGACTTGAGATCGAGGCCAGGTCTACTTTGCCCGGCACGCGTGTCATCAAAGAAAGATGAAGGAATATAAATTCATGCTTCCATCATAAGAATAATACTACTAGGAACTAAAAAAACTATAAATGCAGATTCATTCATCGGATCGCATGGTTTTGGGTGCTAATTTCAACCGACTCGTGGCGGCGCACTACGGAACTGCATGCGCCGTAGGAGTAACAGGAGGCAAGGCAACCGAGCTGCTAGCTAGCTGCCGATTTTTACTTGCCGTTGCCGGGCCACAAAATATATATATGGCCTGACGATATATATCCAATTGTCCATGGTTTCTTATACTTTCTCCGGTCTATATTAATTGACTCAAATTTATCTAAATTTGAATGAATTTGAATAATATTTAGTAAATAAGTTTATCCAAATTTTAATAAATTAAAGTCAATTAATACAGAACAGAGGAAGTAGGAGTATCTACAACGATATCACCATTCCGCGTAGACTAGGCAAGAAGCTTCCGCGCACGTACGAAGGCCCGTTCTGGGTGGAAACAGAAAGAATGCGTACGTGCCGGCCGGAGGAGGAAGCTGCTGATTCGCTTGACGATGAGCGGAATTAACTCCCCCCAAACGGATGAAAGCAACTGACACAGGCCGTACCTCGCTCGTTGCAACTGCTATCAAGTGCTCAAACACCCCAACTGTCAGACCGATAGACCGAGACCGGAGTGCAGTACTCCCTCATACCCATATTAATTAACTCACATTTGTCTAGATTTGGATTAATCTAGACTATATTTAATATATATGTTCATCCAAATTTTAATAAATCCAAATCAATTAATAATTTTGAAAATCCAAATCAATTAATATAGGCCAGAGAGAGCATTAAAAATAAGGGAGTGCCTAGATCTCAGACGTCTGAGAACTTCTTATGTCTAAGTCGCTGACATCATCTTATTATTTGTGCTAATTCTCAGTTGCAACCTAGTTGCAATTTACACAATTTGTACTAATTCTCAGTTACAACCTAGTTGCAACTCATTAAAACCCCAGTTACAACCTAGTTGCAACTCATGTGAAAGTCTCACGTTGCGCGAATCGCGAGATAAATCCAAGTGAGAGAGTTGACTGATACCTAATAAATTCTCAGGCGACTGAGAACTAGCAAATCCGTAAAAATAATGGCATTATCCAGTTCTCCGGCCATGTATTTTACATTGGACAAGTCAAGGGGGTCCCATACTATCTGGGAGAGGGACGAATGTCACCTTCGACTACATCGATCGTTGGCTTTATCAAGTTTTCATCAACTAACGGACTGCATCAACATCTCTCCCTCTGCATCCACATTGTGAGAAGGTCATCCTATAAACCGCATTTTAACAAATGCAAGAATGCTTATCTGTGTGCGTCTGACTAGTGCATCGGGCCAGCGGGAGCCGGATCGGAACGCAAGCTTGTTTTTTCGCCGGTAATACAGAGATGTTTTATTTCACTGATTCTAAAACGACATGAAAATCTAGCAGACGATGGCGATGTGTTCTTCTAGTTTAGAAATTCTAATGAGTAGTAGCTAGATAGGTAAGCGGTAGGCTGGATGGGTTTAGATGCCGTGCATCTACCACGTGAAGCGCGCCGCGTCGTGACTCGTGACTCGTGAGACTGGCACCCGATCTGTTGTGTGACACCATGTAGCGGTAGTAGTACAAGCTAGTAGTAGTAGTAGCTGCAGTGACCTTTGTGTAAATGGTGGCAGGGCTCGACCGTGCCTGCCTGACTGCCTCTGCCTAGTAAAACAACAAAATCATAGTGGGTTACAAACACGTTATCTACTCGGCTAGTTCACTTTGCCGGTGGGCGGGGTTAAACTACTTGATCCGTTCGCAAAATCATAGTGGGTTACAAACACGTTATCTACTCGGTTTTAGTACAATATAAGTCTATTTAGCAAGCTGTTTTAGTTTATTAAAAATATTTATATTACGAAACGGGGGTAGTAGAATATACCCTGAAAGGCTCACGCGACCCGCAAAGCGGCAAGTTAACTGACAAGGTGGCAGCTCCTCAAAATAAGACAACTCTAATCTCCGCCCAGCCACGTCTCATTAGAAGCATGTTCGAGTTCCCAATTCCGAGCAGGCCGGCACTAAGATTGCGTTCAGGGTTTAATTACGTTGTCTTCCAGAAAAACGTACGCACTGATTAACAGAATTTATTAAAAACAAGTTTATCTTAGAAAGTGTTGTTGCTGCACGTGAGGTAATTCATGAGGTTCATTCAAAAAAACTTTCTGATCTAGTTTTAAAACTAGATTATGAAAAATCATATGACAGGGTTTACTGGGACTTCCTTGATGATAGGCGGGCCCAAAAATTTAAGTGCGGGTATTCAAAATCATAATTCTCCAATAATAATAATAATTTTGTTGCATGAAATCAAGTCTGTAAAATAATTAGGTATGAACACACTACCACA
Organism: Avena sativa; assembly: GCA_916181665.1. Lineage (NCBI taxonomy): Eukaryota > Viridiplantae > Streptophyta > Magnoliopsida > Poales > Poaceae > Avena > Avena sativa. Next base: position 174,954,359 of record OV702294.1, on the reverse strand, counting down.
AATATTTCCTATGTGCTTAAGAGACCCTCACGGTGAAGGACACTTTGGTTGAGAAGCGTATGAATTTACGAAAATAACAATGTTGAATTAATATGTAACTCGGTACAAATTTTCTAAATAATTGAGTTAACATAACTTGGTACAGATTTATAAATAATTGAGTAACATGAAAAAATAACACCAGAAGAAACACTATGTATGACATGGTTGTACCCTACGGGTGCGTGACATCAGCATACCTGGTCCAGCCCAAGGAAGGCCCACGGCAGATGTACGCCGGCCCATGAAGATTTTCGGGTGACCAAGGCCCATGACGCCTTCGGATCCTTGGAGAGCAAGACTAGCGTAGATAGGAAATTCAAAGGGGTAAAACCCTAGAACTAGTAACCGACTAGGTCTATGTCCGGGACCTGCCTAAGTCTATATAAAGGCCAGGAGGGCACGACCTAGATCTCTCGACTCATACTTTCGCATACACACCTCCACGCCAGATCGAATATGCGCATCCTGTAACCTTCGGTTCCGCCGTAATCAAGAGGAGACAAGCAGGAGTAGGGTTTTCCCTCCGGGGGCCTGAACCTGGATAAACCTCGTGTCCCCGTGTTGCTTGTTTGCTAACCGTTCCACGATCTCCAGCATCCCCATCTTCTCCAAAACCCAAGTCCATAACAATAGGCATTGATGAGATTAAATCTCGTCAATGTAAGCTATCTATAACAAAAAATTAGATGCAAAATAATATTTTGAAAATGAAGAAAAACATTTTGAAAATGAACAAAAAAATGAAGATATGGGGGTTTGAACTCTAGACCTAACAATCATATCATACCTTCCAAACCATCTTGCTGCTTCAACATGTTTACAATACTAGGATAGTTACTTTTATTATACATCCCATATAACATTCACATATTGATATTTTTCAAAAATACTTGGGTATTCACTTGAATACCTTTGAATTGAAGTGGGCCCGCCCCTGCTTAAGTCTAGAGGCTTTGGAGTTATCTGGAGAAATAGGATTAAAGCTTGGTAGCTTTTATTCAAACTGTTCAGTTGAATTGGTAGCTTTTATTCAAACTGTTCAGTTGACTGGTAGTGAGGATAAACCTATATGGCGGTTTCATCCATCTGGTACATATTCTGTCAAATCCTTTTATGGTGTTATTACATGTTCCTCCTAGGATTCATGTCTTATTGTGGTTGTTGGCTAATAACAAACTTCTCACAAGAGACAATCTGGGTAAGTGTAGGATTGTTGATGATAAATCTTTCTTGTTTTGATGAGTCAGTTAGTCATTTGTTCTTTAAATCTGTGGTAGCTAAAGTTCTTTGGCAAACTATCTCTGATATTTTTGGTCAACAAATTGGTGCTGATTTTGAGTCGGTTGCTAGATGGTGGATTAGTGAGAAAAATAACTCTATTATGAACATTTTTTCTTCTGCGGTGTTATGGACCTTATGGTCAAACCTGCGATGATATATGTTTTTAGGCCAAAAGTTGGCCAGGTGTCAAGGAAATTCTTCGAAGACTGTATTAGACAAGCTGACAACCTTTATCCGTGGAGAAAATTTTGAATCTGCTGGACTCCAATCTTATGTTGCTAGATCATCAAAGAGGCGAGTTGTTGAGGATAGCTTGGACATGAATCTGCTCCTACTGGGCGTTTTTGGAAAAACCGATGGCTCGGCGGCTGACCTCCTTCGTTGATGGTATCAGGAGAACGCTAGCGAGAGGTTACTCGGAGGCTCGTTGTGCTAAAAATCTCTCTTTAGTGGTTCCCTGTAGTTGTCTTTTTTTCCTATTCTAGACTTCTCCCAGGAAAATGTTAGTTAGCTCATCTGAATTGTAAGCTTCACGGATTAGTGCACAACTCGATTCTCTTATGACTATCTTGGTTGCATTTAATAGAAGCAGGGGGCTTTGCGCCTTTTTGTTCTAAAAAAACGTACGCACTATCTATACCTAATAATAAAAGCAGTAACGCTTCTGTCAACCAGCTTTTTCTTTGGATGATTCTGCCCTCCCACCAAATATCATATTACGCACCACTGCCACTGCCATGGTACCGGTTCGTCTCTTCTATTTTATCCTTCGTCCAGCTCCTCTGCCCCCGTGAGTCTGTGACGCCCGTTGTTGCTTCCGATAATGGCAAACAATACTTCCACGATGAATATCGAGAATTGCATCATGATAATGTAAATACTCTTATTTTGCCTCTCATCTTCATGCACAATAATGGCAAACAATACATGATTATCGCATATTTGCATGGACATAAAGAATGTCTTGCAAAATTAGTAAATTATGTTTAGTTTAATTTAATTCACATCTCCATAGCCTGAAAATATAATAATAAGTAAATTTCCTTCAGCCGGTGTAACGTACGGGCACTTTTGCTAGTATACTCCTAAATTAGGTTTGTGCGTGCCACACCACTGTATAGTACTGCCACACCACGCGCTCGACGCGTTTATTCAGTGCCTAATCAGAGATCGCAACGCGTGTAAAACATGACTCAACAACCAGCTTTTTATAAATGTATGAAATGCAGAGGAAGGGGGGGGAGGTCGGTAGCCGAGAAGAGAAGGAGGTCGAGAGGCCCGGCCGGTCAACATCGCCTAGCACGTGCGTCAGCGGAGAAGAAAAAGACAGGAATACATGTTCATGCATGCTTCGATCGGAAACAGAGAGTCGAAAAAAGAAACTGTAAAATGCAGATTCATGCATGGTATGGTACGGATTTGGCGCACGCCAGGAAAAACTGCGCCGCTAGAGTAACAGGAGCAACCGATCGAGCTGTGCATTTTTACACACGTGATTCTGAAAATAACTTTGTTGTTTCTCACGGCGACAAGATTCAAGATATGAGTACAGTAAGTGATTGATATCCATGGATCTTATGCTATATTCAACACCGATATCGATATCACACCAGTTCCGCGCAGACTAGGCAAAAAAAGCAACAGGCAAGAAGCGTCCACGCACGTACCAAGGCTCGTTCTGCCTGGAGGAGGAGGCTGCTGATTCGTTTGACGATGAGCGGAATTAACTCCTCCCAAACTGAAAGCAACCATACGTCGCTCGTTGCAACTCCTACAAGATGTTCAAAGTCCAACTGCCGAGACGGAAAGCCGGAGACCAGAGACGGAAACCGGAGTCCAGTATTTAAAAATAATCGCATAATCCCAGCTGGACAAGTCAACCGGTCCCAAACTATCGGGAGAGGGACGACTACATCGATCGTCCACTTTAGAGCATCTCCACTCGCCTATCCACGAGGCCGATTCGGACGTCGAATTTCGGTATGGACGACGAAAATTGGTCTAGTCACGTACCCAAGGACCTATTTTTGGTCGGATTTGGGCTAATTTTGGTCCAGACTATCCAGACCGAACCCAGGTTTCCGGCTACGCCCTAGGAACCCCGAACTCAGCGAATTCGGCGAAAAAAACGAAGTGGCGCTTGGACCCGTCGAGTCAGTGACAAAAGCCGAGTCGTCGTCGTCCTCAGAACCACGCAGCGACCGCCGGACATTAACTGCCCGTCGTGTCGGCCACGCGTCGCCGATTTACGGAGTCACCGTCGCTGCCTCGGCTCCCGCGACGGACCGGCGGGCACTAACTTCCCGCCGTTTCCCCTTTTCTCGCCCTCGCCGATACACCCCTCCCGCCCTCGCCGCCCACCTCGGCCTTTATAAGCCGTACCCCTCGCCGGAGATCTTCACACTCTCTCACAGCTCCCCCACCTACAAGCCCAAACTCCGGCGAACCCTCTCCCCATTTCCCCTTCCCAGCCATGGCCGAACGGTACCCCGGCGACGGCGCTGCAGCGAACGGCTTCTGCCGGTGCACCCTCCAGGCCTGGGAGGCGCGCATGTTGTACGACGCCGGCTATATGACGCCGCCGGACACGCGGATGCCTCCGGGATGGAAGCTGAGCGTCGGCGGCATCCCTATCCCGGCGGCGTCGATGCTCGACGAGCTGCCATACGATGTGCAAGAGTACATCGGTGGCATGGACGACCCTTCCGAAGCCAAGAGCGCCGACAACCTCCTGTACTGGCAGCAGTTCTTCGCCGACCGACGCGAATAGGAGCTCGCCGGCCACGAGGGGCCGCCCAACGAGTCGCCGCCGAAGCGCAACAACTCGGCTGGCCGCCGACGTTGGTGGAGCGCGCCAAGCCGGACGCTCGTGGCGATGATGGAGCACATCAACCGCGGAAACACGCCGCGGCTCGGCTTTTCGCGCACACCGACGCCGGCGGCCAGGTCGGGTCGGCGGCCTCCAACGAACTAGACGCCGAGGAGGATGGCGAGCATGAGCTCGTCCTCCTCCGTGTCGGCGTCCCACTCCTCCGGCTCGGCGCCGTTGCGCACGCCGACGGCAGTCAAGCGCGAGGCGGTCTCACCTGTGCGCTCACCGCCGCGAACGCGCTCGCGCGGCATCGTCATCGGCGAGCCGCGGACAACGCCAACCGGCCACCTGCGTCTCCGCCGCCCCAAGACAGAAGTGTAGAGGTATACAACTTTATAACTAGGAACAAAATAATTTATTACATCTTACATAGCTCATTTGGCTATCTCATTACAATGCAGCAGAAATAACTATGTAGCATGGAGTCCTTCATCTTCAAAGTGCCACAGGCAATCATGTTGGTTGTAGACTTGTAATCCTAATTCAACACACTTTACTAACATCAAACAAACCTGCAATATAATAAATTACAGCCACAAGGGTCAATACATTTGAATTGTATTGGCAAGTGATATTATGGTAGTATAGTGGAGTCTATCATCTATATGCATTTGGCTAAGTGGAGCTTAGGCTTGCTTTGCTCAAAATAGATTTGCCTTACCTTTTGAAAACACTAAGTTTTTGTTAATCAAAATCACCCAAGGCATCTACCAATCAAAGATTGAAGATCCTTTAACCCTTGTTTAACCACAAGCTTTTAACTTAGAAATTGGGATGAGGAGATTCTTGATAGCTTCCATGTCTTGATGCTCAAATTGTCCATTGCCGAGGACACGGCTAAGTACTTAGATTTTACTCTCTCGAGAGGTAGTGCACTTTCCCCACAAGACTCGACATGCATCGAGACAAGATCTTTCAGAAGCCTTCCCTTAGACCAAAATGGACACGCTCCAAACTTATCATCCCCTACCACCAACTATCCATTTGGCTAAGTTATTGCAACCTATATGATCCAGGCAGAGCCCATAATACCAAGTGGCTGCACTTGAAGCTTCTCAACATTTGACATCTCAAATCTCTTTGTTCCTGGGTGGCTTTCCACAAGTGAGATACACTAGGGTAGTCCATAAATATGGGTTCTGTGTAACCACTCAACATAACCCATTCACAACCATTCCACCCAGGTGATTCATTCACATAGTTGTTTTATTAAACAAAACACAAGTCATTTGACTTAGAAATATTTCATAGTATGAATATAATCCACCCTTGTTTTCTACTAGCTAAGCTAAGCATGATAGTAGTAGGGATCTTAACTTAGGAAAATTCTACTAAGGCATCATCTACTAGGATTTCCCATGGCATAGCATACTTAGTAAATATTCCATGCAAGTTCTACTTAGAAATATCACTAATGCATAGTGAAAATAATGGGACAAAAGTATGAAGCACCACTTGCCGTTTTGGTAGAGAATATAAGTTCACTCCTTGATCTTGCAATAGTCATACTCTTCAAATTTCACTACAATTCAATCAAGGCACAAATTCAATCTAGCATTCAAACAATTCAACACATAAAACAATAAAACAAAGCAATGCATGCAAGCATGCCAAAGATTGTTTTATTTGGAAAAGTGTTTTCTAATAGGCTATAAACATTTTAAAACACCTATTGGTCATTTATAAAAGTGGCAAAACCATTTGATAACAAGTTAGTGAAAATGGCCACTTTAAATCCCTTTTGTTTTGCTAGAATTGATTTTATTCAAAGAATAATTTCTAGTGTTAGTCAAAATGTTTTTAAACACTAATATTAATGTTTATGATCATAATGTTTTAAAAACAAATCCTTTTGCAAAGGGTTTCATCCATAATCCATTTTTAAATCAAAGCAACATTTTATTTTGTTGGAAATACCTTTAAACAAAGTAATAATTCTCTAGGGTTCACCAAATATATTTTTAAATCCCAAAACTTGGTGTTTAGGGTCAGAGAGTTTAATTCAACTCATTTTCCAAAGGTTTTACTCAAAAAGCATTTTTAAAACATAAACAACATTTTTATTTAACTAGAAATGCTTTTATTCAAAGATTTATTCCTTAACATCACACAATATACTTTTAACTCTACAATTTGGTTTATATGGTCAGTACGTTCAAAACAATCCATTTACAAAATATTTTACCCTAAAAACATTTCTAGAATAAATGTTATACACAAAATATGCCTACACATGTTTCTGCAAAAACAACTAATTTTCCAGAAGCAAATCAGTAAACAAAGTGCATGGTGGAAATGTAATATTTTTGATGATTCCATTGATATAAAATTTGTAAAATTTGGACGTGTAGATTTGAAGTTATGAATTTTATAAATTCTAACATCTAATAGTAATGTTTCTGTTTTTAAAACAAAACTCAGGCCACGTGGCTGTTTTCTATTCGTCGGTACCGGTTCGCGTGGATTGCACAGCCAAAGCCGTCAGATCTAATTCAAATCACATGGTCCAGATGTCATCTTACCCCTTCGATTAAGATTCTATCGCGTCACTTGGATCTAAATCCAACGGTTCACAGCACTGGCCATATACTGGCAGCGCTCGCGTCGGTGGACAGCGGCGGCGCGGCTCTACTGGCGGCGGTTCTGGCGGAACAGGAAGCAAGGGCAAAGGGAAACACGCTCACCAGTTTCGCTAAGGCGTGAGGAGGCTCAAGGTACTCGTCGTTAGGCAGGGGACGCACGGTAGCGTCGAGGATTAATCGCTGGAGATGTTGATGTCGTCGGGTCACGCAAAACTTCGTCGGAGGCGAGTCTCTGGAACGCAAGTGAGCAAGGCAACAAGTCAGGAAGATGCACACGGGTTCGAGGATCGCGGAAACACTCACCAGTGAGCAAGGGGCGCACGAGGTCGTCGGCTACGGCTCGCCGGAGAAATGGCACACGGTGGCGCTGCTCTGGCGAAGAGGTTGCCGAGGTTTTAGAGCACGCGCGAGAAAGAGGAAGGCACGGGCAGGTGCGTAGGGAGATGGGGAACATGCTAGTGGGATCTGGGAGGCAAGGGGAAGTCCGTGCTCGCCGGAATTGGTCGGGGAAGGTTGCCGGGGTCAGTGGCGTTGCTCCAGGGATTTGAGGCAGCCTGGTGGGTCATTGGGCATGGTGTGAGAGGGGAAAGAGAGAGGAGAGACAGGCGAGTTAACGAGTGTGATTACTGGGCAGGATTAGTGCGGCAGTAACGCGAATTAAACTCGCGAATCAAAGACATAAACGGGAGAGAGAGGAGGAAGGAACTGGTCGCGGTGGTGAAGACGAAGACTGACAAGTGGGGCAACGGCGTCAGTGAGTGGGGAGGGGGTATGGTGGGTTCGCCTCGTCAGCGGCTGAGTGGGTGTGCTGCTGAGTGTAAAAGAAAATGGTTCGGGGGAGGAGAAAGGTGGGCTGGTTAGGTTTAGTGGGCTTGTTGGGCTTGGCTGTTTTCTTTATTTTTTCTTTCCTGTTTATTTTTCTTTTTCTGTTTATTTTATTCTGTTTTGAATTTGTTCAAACAATTCAAACAAACATTTGAATTCAGAACCTTCCAAACTTTTCAGTAAGTTTGTAATCTGTTCATTTATGTAATTAAACAATCCATTTAGAATATTTATTTTATTCTCTTTATGGTTTGTTATTTATTTAAAATAGACATTTTGTCTCTATTTAAATAAGATTTTAAATATATTTTCAAACCTCTATTTGAATTCCATTTTTTATCAAACCTTTTTATTTAGGTTTTATTTATTCCATAGTGCAAATAATTCACTTTGAATTATTAAAACTTTTTAATATGATTTAATATTCATTTAAATTGAGCATTCGTCTTAATTCAAATAAAATCCAATATGGTTTTAATTCCATATAAATTTTTATTCAAATAATTCTTTTATTCCATTTGAGTTAACTAAATAACTTTTATTCTACTTGGGCAAATTCCGATTATTATTTTCTCATGATTTAATTAATCATTTTTATTAGGGATTTTGTCTTCATTCAAATGGAATAGAATTTTGTTAAGGCCATATTATTTTATTTGAATATTCCGTATCCCTTTATTTCATTTGGACTATCTTTATTTTATTTGCTTATGGATTTGACCAAGATTTAATTTGGCTTTTAAATATTCTTTATTTATTATTTCTTTCTTTGTCTTATAAAATCCATATCTTTTTATCTTTAGATCCAAAATTGGTGATTCCAATTTGTATAATTTTATTTAATATTAGTTTATCCTTTTATATCTCTTTAGGATTAATTTGCTCACAAGTTGGTATGGATTTTAGATAGGAGTTTTATTAGCTTTGAATTTTTTTCCTTTTATCTTATTAAATTCATTAGTTTTTATCTATGGTTCCAAATTAAATGAAACCACTTTCTATGGTTTATAATATTTTTATTTATCATTTATAAATGTTTGTTGACAAATTTTTATATGGATCAAATCCATAGTCTTTGAGAGATCTTGGAAATGATTTTCTTTCATTAGGGTTTTAGGGTTTTTGTTTAACTTTTCCAAGTGTTTAAATTTCAAGGTATATTCATTGATGAATGCATTCCACTTGTTTGAAATTTATTGGATTCCTTTTATTCAAATTTTATTTAGGAAGAGTTTTGATGTTTTTCATTTGGAATCAAAAAGTTTCTTTTCACCCTAAATTTCAACAATTATTTATTTTGTTTATTTATTTTTCACATTTCAAAATATGGAAAATTTTGGGATATGACAAGAAGACTCGGCGCCGGCCGAAGACGCCGCCTTGAAGATGGCGCTGGAGCAGTCGCTCCGCGACACAGCGTCGCAGCCGCCGCCGGTGGAGCCATCCTCGCCGGACATCCTGGCGTGGTCTAGGATGGACTGGGAGAAGGCGAAGCGGCAGTGCATCCTGCTACAGCAGCAGGCCGAGGAGCAGGCCGCCCGGCGTCGGACGTTGTCTGGGCGTGAGCTCGCCTACTAGGGCGCCCCACTCTACGTCATGGACGACGACGAGGACGAAGGCCCGTCCTACCAGCCCTGGAGGTACGGCGACCCTGGCCAGGGGAGCTCCCGCCAAAACCAGCCGCCGAGCGACGACGACGACGGCGGCGAGGATGACGGCCGTGCCGACCCCGGCTACACGGCGTTCTACAACAACTTTGGCATGTAGGACGGCGAAGGCACCGGCGACGGCCTTTTTTAAGTTTACTATGTATTTAGTTCAGTTTAAATTTGATGTAATCCGTCTATATTCGTCCAACTTAATGAAATTCGTCCATCTTTAATGAATTTTAGCCGAACTTGGGAAGTCGGTCTGGGTACGCGAGTGGGAAAATAGGCATACCCAGGCAAAAAACCAGTTTCGTCCGGCCAAAAAATGGACCGATTTTCGGCCTGTGTTCGGCCAACGAGTGGAGATGCTCTTATTCTTGCCCCAATCCATTAATTAAAAAACAAATTGTCCTGTTAATTAGCAAATAAAACAGCTAGAGCAACACGTCGCAAAAAAGACCCACTGAACGCAAGCAATGTCCATCAATCAAGCATTTGCCTAAGCATTCCATGCTCGGCGCCACTTATTTATTTTGACATATACCTTACTAAAAGACTTCTTCACCTTAATCATGTCCTTTGAAGCCTTTCCTGCCAAAACGCAAGCAATGTCCTTGCTATATCCAGGGTTAACCATCCCAAACTAGCGAATAAGCCATAAACCTCTTTAGCTATAAAAAAAAACCTCGGAGCTATGCGCCAACACTGCTCCACCGTCCAAAGGGGCGAGTGATTGCGGTGGCGACTGCGTCATGGCCACTGCTAAGGCCTCAACCGAGCCCAGCTCCAACGGAAACATCGCAGACATTTCCCCCACACAAATCGTGAAGCTTTGGTGTGATGTCCATCACCGGAGCATGCCATCTCTCTCAGAGACAGCCGATACATCAGGCTGGAACGACGGGCAAGGACGGAAATTCCCTAGACCGTAGTCTAGTATTAAACAGAGTGGCATAATCCCAGGTCCCGGGCCATGTATTTTACAGTGGACAAGTCAAGGTGTCCCATACTATCGGGGAGAGGGCGAATGGAACCTTCGAGTACATCGATCGCCCGCTTTATCAAGTCGGACTGCATCGATATCTCTTCCTCGCTTGACATCTTTTATGAACGGAGGTAGTAAGACAATATGTTGATTTCAAAATGAGATAGTAAAGAATGAATATGTAAGCAAACCAGAAGGGATAATCCTGTTGAAAATGTAGAACCTTAATATTTTGTTGTATTTAATTCATTGACCCTTACAGGTTTATATAAAAGTACATATTTTGTTGTATTTACTTCATTGACCCTCGTAGGTTTATATAAAAGTACAGAAGGGGGAGAGACATGGAGTACAATAAGGTCATATCTCCTAATCTTATGGTGTATATAGAAGTACAAAGGAGAGGTCGAGTACAAGGAAAGACTAGAGTCTATCTCTAGACTTAGAATACTCCAATATCTCTACGCATTATATTTCTAACAAAAATTTAAAAAAATACTACCATACTAGTATAAGATAAGATGGTTTATTTTAAAGTGGGGTTTTTCCTGTAGTTTTTAGCTCAAATAACAGAAGACGTCCTAAAGGATGAACAGGCTAGCATCACATCACATTGTTTCTGAACAATACCAAAGCACAAATGTTTATCCTCATCAGGTTTCTGCTCTCGGTACTGCACCAGGTTTGCCAGATGATCAGAAATTGCTCAGATGAGAACATGGAAGCATAATTACATTAAGGCACTCACTGTGAGTAATCCACTGTCGAGGCAGCATGTGAGTGTGGTCTAGCATGGCAACGGGATAAGAGTATGTTCACATTAGGCAACAAAGACTCTGGAGAACATTTTCAACGTTGAAATTTTGACAAAAATTAAAAAGGAAACATGGTTATGATCAGCTAGCATAGCAAATAAGGAGATCAAAGCAAATCAAGGTAGAGAATGATGCACAAGAACAGATGCATTACATGGTAATTATAATTCTGAAACTCCAAATAAAAGGCCAGATTTTCTTCCACATGTCTAGTTCTGAATACCAAAATTTCATGCATATTAATATTCCACCTCCTAATGTAAAATAGGCTTAGCACAGAGAACATCCTTCGAACACAGGGTATTATCGATGCACATCAACCTAGTTCATCCTTCTAACGAGCTGGTTGATGTAGTTCTCACGGTTACCGGCGTCACCACCCTCAACATAGTGGTTCCTCTTCTTCTTCAGGCCACCGAGTGGTGCCTTCAGCTTGAATGGCCAGAGGAAGTTGTTGGCCTCCTTGAAATGAGGGCCAACAGTCAAGATCTCGTGAACAAGATCCTCGATGCAGATGATGTTGTGCTTCCCAAGGCCCTGATAAGAACACAAAAATGGCAACGATCAACTTAGTATGGACCTGCGACATAGAAGAGAAACAGGGGGCCATGGTTGGAGAATCAAACCTCCTCGATGACCTTGTTGTTGGTCAGAGGAATCCTTTGCTTGTTGAGCTTTCCATAACCCCTCTTGTAGATCAACTCACGGACACTCTTCAAGTTAGGGTACCTATACACGCCATGAAATTAAACAAGTTGGCAGCAGCGCAACAAGTCACAGAAGTGCTTGGTATAGTTTATTCAAACAATTAACAAATATAGCAAAACAGAAATATCTAGGAAGGAAAAATATGGAAGTTGATTACAGGACATACTTCAAGTAATGGCTAAACAACATATCCTGAACTACTATGATGGCAATGTAGAGAGTTGATAGTTTGATACAAGGACTGATATTAAATAAACCAACACAGGCGTATTTCATTTTCAATGACACATAAAATAACTAAATTGAACAGAATCACAGTTACAACAGAGAACATACCCGTATGCAACATATGGCTCAACCCTGCGTAGCATGTTAATGGTGGCCTTGTTGACCTTCAGGAACACGCCATTGAAGATCTGCAAAAGAAAGATTTAGCAGTGAACAAAAGTAGCGATAGTTTTCAGTTAGTGATGTATTGTACATTGAGGGAGCAGAAATGAATTCACAGATGCAACTAATTGACTAACACACCTGCCTCAGACGCAAAAGCTGCAGGATTTTCCTTGTCTTTGGGTGCATAGCATTGATACTGCAGTGAATCCCAAGATTAAGATCAAATATGAACAGACAGACACATACAGAAACAATGATACTGTGGTAAGGTCGGGACATACCCACGGATGCGGACAACAAAGAGCAGCTTTGCCTCAGGACTGACATAGAACCCACCCTTCAACCGGGCCTCACGCTTAAGCTGCACCAGCTCCTTGTCCTGCTCACAACACCAACGTCAGCATATGCAACTCAGTACTTGACAAGTATTAAGTCTTCAATGTTTAGAGCATGGTTAATAGTGATTCTATCAGGCAGAAGAAAGAACTATCTCAACGACCACAGTCAAGAGGTTGAAGTACCAAGCACACTCAATCTCAGTGGCTAATCAACTACTAATAATAACCAATCTCCATCAATCCGGAATGAGACGCATTATTCACAGTATTATAGCATCATAAAAATGGACAGGTGTGAATAAATCTGGCATCGAAAAGATGTAAAACTAGCCTAGGTCATTAGATCTAAGATGACATGGAAGCATGCAATAAGCAGAGCAGGAGCTGGCTGCCTGTACACAAACGGCGGCTCATACAAGCTACTAACTAAGTTGAGTTACTACTACTATCAACGAAGTTCTGGACGGCATTTCTAACTCCTCAAACCTATACAGGCGAGGTTTCAGTGGGAAACGCACCGAATCCTAATCAGTTCTAGATCCGCAAAACGTAAGTTGGTAGGGCAAGAGTAATACAGTCTACCACCACGAACGACTGAAAAGGGGCATTGGGTCGAGAAGTGACCTGAGCATCGTACTCCTCGGCGTACTGCTTGGCGTTGGCGTAGATGACCTTGCGGGTCTCGACGTCCTTCTTCTTCTCGGCGATGGCCTTTTCCTTCTTCTCGGTGGCCCAGAGGTCCTCCCTCTTCCGCTTGCGGAGCACCGACTCCGGCACCACCACCTTCGCCGCCTCGGACGTCATCTGCAAGGTCCGGAACAAACGATAGTCCGTCAGGGGAGAGTTCGGATCCAGACGACGAGGGGACAGCGATGGCAACGGCTTAGATCGACGGCGGTTACCTCGACGAGCTGAGCTTCGTGAAAGAGGAGACGGCGGGAGATGGGGAGAGGCGGCGACGGAGAGAACTGAGAAGGCAGGTTAAGTAGGAGGGGTTTGGTTGCTAGGGTTTGGAGAGGGATCCGACGGCTGCGATTAGTTTGACGAGTACGCGGCCTATGGTGCGCCGTGCGCAAGGTTATTTGCATCCAGACGGGCCTTGTGGGCATGGGCCACCGTTTCGTTCGCCCTATAATGTTATGTTCTTCCACTAGAAGCGAATGGGGACGCAGTCCAAACTAAGTCGGCCTGCAAACAAGTGTTTCAAAAAGTCGGCCTGCAAACAATACCCATGATGAAAAGGCATCATTCCGTCTCCACGTCATTAGTTTGAATCCATGAAGGCAGGATTTCTAGCTCTAAAATATGTTGGATTTCTCACTTCACAATCTTTTCCACCATGCCGTTTGTGGAATAGCAAAGAAATGCGATTAGAACCCTTGCCGCCCGCCTCAAGATCCAATTTCTGCTCCCCAACACCTCCCGCCACCACTCTTGTGTTGCGGGATGGAGGGAAGAGGATCATTCGCCTCTTATTCATGGAGCAAGATTTTCCTCCTACCCTTTTGGTGTCATGGCGACAACGCTCAGACAGTGATGCTGGTGTTGCCTCGAATAAATATCATCTGGCTTCAAAATCTTGTATCGGTGAAGCTTGGCTTGGCATCGTCGGGGAGGGGGGGGGGGTTGAGTTTTTGTCCCCGTTGTTCTTCATGTATGACGGGTTTGTTTTATTTTCCTTTAGTTGGTATGGTACCATGGGTGCCATTGGCAAGGTCGCCATCTTTAACAACCTTCTCTTTTCAAGACTCTATGAGTTAAGTATATTGACGTAGTCTGGCAAGGCTAGCACAGTTGTCTGCCTAGATCTGGGTTGTGCCCCACTGATACGCTAGAAGCTATTGCCAATCTCCATCGTACATGGCAGTCTCCTATTGCCACGATTCAAATTATCCTTTACAGATGTTAGCAAATATTTCAGTGGGTGAATTTTCTAGTATTATTCATCAAGACCAAGAGCTATGGTGGCACAATAACCGACAAGTTTAACTATGGCTTTGGTGAGAAGTTTGGGGTTTATCACAATAATTGTGATTTTCGTGTTTGTTTAGAGTTTTTTTGAGTCTATGGGTTCAGTTACCAAAGCCCTTTTCCTTATATTGGGTTCAGTTACCCAATATAAATTAGACAAGGGTTGTTGCCCATTTTTCGCTTTGTTCACAATGTTGTAAACGAGTTGTTACCTTTATTTTATATAAACCAGATTAGTTTTAAAAATGGAATGTTGTGCCACTTTATAGCTTTTTACATAAATGTCTTATTACTTGGGAATTTGAAGGAAATGACGATAATTAAGCTTATAAGGAAATATGAGTAAGCTAGCACGGGCTTTAATGGGGTAGAAGTGTGAAGCTAAAGGCACGAACTTTTTTTACAAACGAAGAGGAAAGTTTTGTGTCAATCTACTAAGGACAAGTTTAGAGTTTGAAATTTACAGCATTAAAAAAGTGTTGGAGATATGCCCTAGAGGTAATAATAAATGTAGTTATTATTATATATCTCTGTGTTTATGATAAATGTTTACATTCATGCTATAATAGTATTAACAAGGAAACCATTAATACTTGTGTGATTTGTAAACTTAATTTGAAGTCCCTAGTATAGCCTCTATACTTCACTAGCTTGTTGGTTGATTGATGATGTGGTTTCTTTGTCATGAACATTGAGATGTTATCAACAACAAGATCATATCGTTAGGAGAATGATATGGTGGACATACTCCTATAGACAAGCGTAGCATAAAGATCAAGTCATTTCAATAGTTCAATTGCTATATGCTTTCTGATACATAGTAACCTAATTCCTTCGACCATGAGATCATGCATATCACCTTTACTGGATGGATGCTTTGATGTCATCAAACACCACACCGTAACAGGGTGGCTATAAAGGTGGCATTGAGTGTTCGGAAAGTATTGGTTGAAACACATGGATCAAGAGTGGGATTTGTCCATCCACATGACGGATAGATATTCTCTGGGCCCTCTCGGTGAAATGTCATCCAATTAGCTTGCAAGCATGTGACTTGGTCACAAGGGATCACATATCACGGGAACGAGAAAAGAGTACTTATCAGTAACGAGGATGAACTAGGTATGCAGAGATACCGACGATCATAACCTCGGATAAGTAACATATCGTGAGACAAAGGGAAATTGGTATCGTATGTAAGTGGTTCATTCGATCGCAAAGTAATCGTAGAAATATGTGGGAGCCATATGAATTTCCAGATTCCTCTATTGGTTATTGTTCGGAGAAGTGTCTCGATCATGTCCGCATAATTCACGAACCGTAGGGAGACACACTTAAGGATTCGACGTTGTTTGAGTAGTTATGGTATTATGAGAAAGAGACCGAATGTTGTTCGGAGTCTCGGATGGGATCCGGGATATCACGAGGTGATCCGGAATGGTCCGGAGAATAAGATTCATATAAGGAAAGTCCCGTTTCGGAGTTGGGGAATGGTTCCGGTGTTTTCATCGGGAACATTCTAGAAGGTCCCGGAATGTCCGGCACTCCGGAGGGGGAAGGGGTACATGAATGTGTCATTGCATGTTGGAATGATTGCATCATGTACTAAGTGTTCTCGCTGTCCGAAATAAAGGGTTAATTCAAATCCTAATTGAAAAAGTCAAACTGCCAGTTTTCGGTCAAACTGCCAGTTTTCGGAAAGAGGAGAAAGAGGAGGAGAGGTGGAGGCCGACTTGGGGGAGGAGTCCCCTTGGCCGGCGCGCCTCCCAAGGCCGACTTGGGGAGGGACTCCTCCCCTTGGCCGCCGGCCCTCCCACCTATAAAGGGAGGGGCAGGGCCTCCCCTCCTAGACACACTACAAGTTTCCTATCCTCTAAACTAAACCCTAGATCTAGACCCCGGTTTAGAGCTATTCGGTTTAGAGTCTTCTAATTGGTTTAGAGCCCTCTAATTGGTGTGTCTAATTACTAGACCACTAATAGCCTCTCTCATAAGCTCCACCATACTCGCACCGGCTTAAGGCGAAGCCCTGCGGGATTTCCCCTCTACCTCCGGTACCACGCCGTTGTGCTGCCGGAATCGCGAGGAGAGTGCTACAACCTCCGCTGCCTGCTGGAACAAGGGAGAGGAAGGTCTTCGTCGAGTACCGAACGTGTGACCGACTGCGGGAGCGCTGCGGGAACGCGGCGCCGGAAGGATCGTCTACGCGATCTTGAGATCGGAAAGAGTACGACTACATCACCCACGAGAATCTGCTCTCGTTAAACACTTTGGAATCTTCGAGGGTGAGTTATTCCATCGACTCGTTGCTACAATCTAGTAGATAGATCTTGGCTTGTTTGTTTGTATGCGATAGAAAATTTTTGTTTTCCATGCTACGAACCCCTACAGTGGTATCAGAGCCGTGTCTATATGTAGATCTGTTGCACGAGTAGAACACAATGGTCATTGTGGGCATTGATGCTTTTATTGTAGATTGCTTTTTGTGTACTTTGCATCTTGCGGTATGTTGGGATGAAGCGGCCCGGGCTAACCTTACATGACATCGTTCATGAGACTTGCTCCACGCTTGACATGCAACTCGTTTTGCATAAGTGGCTTTGCGGGTGCCTGTTTCTCCTAGCATAGTAAAGATCCAATTTACAACGGGTGATCAACAATGCTAGTATCAATGTTGTGGTTCTTGTTCGTAAGTTAGAACGACACTTATGGAAAGCCCCAAACCACGTAAAATATGCAAAGAAAGTAGAAGCGTCTAACTTTGTTTTGCAGGGGTGTGCAGTGATGTGATATGGCCATGATTGTGATTATATTTGATGTATGCAATGTTCCTTATTGTAAGTTGGCAACCGGCAGGAGCCATATGGTTGTCTTTAATTTCTGTTAAGACCTGCGTGTCTATTCAAAATAGTTGTAATAGTTGAAGCTGGTGGACGACAACCATGGAGAAGCGTCATTGACCTTGATGCTATGCCGGTGATGATGGAGATCATATTCGTGCTTGAAGATGGAGATCGGAAGCACAAAGAAGAAAGGCCATATCATATCACATATTATGAATTGCATGTGATGTTAATCCTTTATGCATCTTGTATTGCTTAGTAGACGACGGTAGCATTATAAGATGATCCCTCATGCACATAAATTTCAAGTTCTAAAGTGTTCACCCTTAGTATGCACCGTTGCCAAAGCTTGCTGCTTCGAAGCACCACGTGATGATCGGGTGTCTTTGATTCCGCGGGTGAATACAACGTAAGCAAGCCAGATTTGCTTATGCGGAAGCTAAGGTTTGATCTTGACGAGCCTAGCATGTACAGACATGGCCTCAGGAACACGGATCGCCGAAAGGCAAAGCATGAATCATATAGTAGATATGATGAACATGATGATTGTTCGCCATTAAAACTATATCAGCTCTCGTGATGATCGGTGTTGATGTAGTGGATTTGGTTCGTGTGATCACTAAAACAATGTGAGGGATGTTGTTTTTGAGTGGGAGTTCACCTAGTTTAATTTCATTAATTAATTTGAACTCAATTTGTCATAAACTTAGTCTAAACTATTGCAAATATGTTGTAGATCAATGGCAGCCCCTACCATCAATTTTAATGCGTTCCTAGAGAAAGAAAAGTTGAAAAACAATGGAAGCAACTTCGCGGATTGGTTCCGCAATTTGAGGATTGTCCTCACAGCTGGTAATTTGACCTATGTGCTGGATGCACCGCTAGGTGACCCACCTGCAGCTGATGCTACCGATGAAGTAAAGAATGTTTACCTTGCTCGGAAGAATCAGTACTCCATAGTTCAGTGTGCTATCTTGTATGGTTTAGAATCGGAGCTTCAGAAAAGGTTTGAGAATTCAGACCCATATGATATTGTCGAGGATCTCAAATTAATTTTTGAGACTCATGCGGCAATTGAAAGTTATGAAGCTTCTGAAAAGTTCTTTAACTGCAAGATGGAAGAGGGTAGCTCCGTCAGTGAGCATGTGCTTAAGATGTCTGGGCACGCAAATAAACTTCAAAGTTTGGGTATAGTGATTCCTAATACTTTGGGAGTTTACCGCATCCTCCAATCACTACCACCAAGTTACAAGAACTTTGTGATGAACTACAACATGCAGAACATGAACAAAGAGTTGCCAGAACTATTTGCTATGTTAAAATCTGCAGAAGTGGAGATCAAGAAAGAGCACCAAGTGTTGATGGTCAATAAGACCACCAAATTCAAGAAAGGCAAGTCTAAGCAAAAGGGACACTTCAAGAAGGGTGGTAAGAAAGTTACCACGCCGACGAAGAAGACCAAGGCTGGACCTAAACCTGAAACTGAGTGCTTTTACTGCAAGGGAGAAGGTCACTGGAAGCGGAATTGCCCAAGGTACTTGGCGGATTTGAAGAACGGCAACATCAAGAAGAAAGGTATATCTGATATACATGTTATTGATGTGTATCTCACTAGTACTCGTAGTAGTGCCTGTGTATTTGATACTGGTTCGGTTGCTCATATTTGTAACTCGAAACAGGAGCTGCAGAATAAACGGAAGCTAGTGAAGAACGAGGTGACGATGCGCGTAGGAAACAGATCAAAGGTTGATGTGATCGCGGTCGGCACGCTACCTCTTCATCTACCATCGGGATTAGTTTTATACTTAAATAATTGTTATTTGGTGCCTGCGTTAAGCATGAACATTATATCAGGATCTTGTTTATTGCGAGACAGTTACTTGTTTAAATCCGAGAATAATGGTTGTTCGATTTATATGAGTAATGTGTTTTATGCACATGCACCTTTGATAGATGGTCTATTCATATTGAATCTCGATAGTAGAAATACACATATTAATAACATTGAGGCTAAACGTTTGAAATCAAGCGATAATTTGACCTATATGTGGCACTGTCGTCTTGGTCACATTGGAGTGAAGCGTATGAAGAAACTCCATTCCGATGGACTTCTTGAATCACTTGATTTTGAATCACTTGAAAGATGCGAGGCATGTCTGATGGGTAAAATGACTAAGACTCCATTTTCTGGTATAATGGAGCGAGCTACAGACTTATTGGAAATCATACATACCGATGTGTGTGGTCCAATGAGTGTAGCATCGCGCAGTGGTTATCGTTATGTTCTTACCTTCACGGATGATTTGAGTAGATATGGGTATATCTATTTCATGAAACATAAGTCCGAAACTTTCGAGAAGTTTAAGGAGTTTCAAAGTGAGGTAGAGAATCAACGTAACAAGAAGATTAAATTTCTACGTTCTGATCGTGGAGGTGAATATCTAAGTTACGAGTTTGGCGAGCATTTGAAGAAATGCGGAATACTTTCACAATTGACACCGCCGGGAACACCACAGCGTAATGGTGTGTCTGAACGTCGTAATCGAACTCTCTTAGATATGGTTCGTTCTATGATGTCACTTACAGATTTACCGCTATCATTTTGGGGTTATGCATTAGAAACAGCCGCATTCACTTTAAATAGGGCACCGTCTAAATCCGTTGAAACGACACCGTATAAATTATGGTTTGGGAAGAAACCTAAATTGTCGTTCCTTAAAGTTTGGGGATGCGAAGCCTATGTAAAGAAGTTACAGCCGGACAAGCTTGAACCCAAAGCGGAAAAATGCGTCTTCATAGGATACCCGAAGGAAACTATTGGGTATACCTTCTATCATAGATCCGAAGGCAAAATCTTCGTTGCCAAGAATGGATCCTTTCTAGAGAAGGAATTTCTCTCGAAAGAAGTGACTGGAAGGAAAGTAGAACTCGACGAGGTTGTCGAACCTTCTCTCGAAATTACGAGTAGCGCAGCACCGGAAGAAGTTCCTGTGGTGCCTGCACCAATAAGAGAGGAAGCTAATGATAGTGATCATGAAACTTCGGTTGAAGTTGCTGCAGAGCCTCGGAGGTCAACGAGAACTCGTACCACTCCAGATTGGTATGATTCCGTTATGAATGTCATGTTGGTGGACAACACCGATGACCCCGAGACATATGAGGAAGCGATGATGAGCCCAGATTCCAATAAATGGCAAGAAGCCATGAAATCCGAGATTGGATCCATGTACGAAAACCAAGTATGGACTTTGGTGGACTTACCGGATGGCCGGAAGGCTGTCGAGAACAAATGGATTTTCAAGAAGAAAACAGATGCTGATGGTAATGTTACTGTCTATAAAGCTCGACTTGTCGCAAAAGGGTTTCGACAAATTCAAGGAGTTGACTACGATGAGACTTTCTCACCGGTAGCGAAGCTAAAGTCTGTGAGGATTATGTTAGCAATCGCTGCATATTATGATTATGAGATATGGCAGATGGATGTCAAAACAGCATTCCTCAATGGAGACATTGATGAAGAGTTGTATATGATACAACCCAAAGGTTTTGTCGATCCTAAAGATGCTAACAAGGTATGCAAGCTTCAACGGTCCATCTATGGATTGAAGCAAGCATCCCGAAGTTGGAATCAACGTTTTGATAAGGTAATCAAAAGTTTTGGTTTTATACAAACTTATGGAGAAGCTTGTATTTACAAGAAAGTGAGTGGGAGCTCTGTAGCATTCTTAATACTATATGTAGATGACATATTGTTGATTGGGAATGATGTAGACCTTCTTAATAGTGTCAAGGAATATTTGAATAATAGTTTTTCAATGAAGGATCTTGGCGAAGCAGCTTACATATTAGGCATAAAGATTTATAGAGATAGATCGAAACGCCGAATATCATTGTCACAAAGTACATATTTGGACAAAGTTCTAAAGAGGTTTGGAATGGAAGATAGCAAGAAAGGGTTCTTGCCCATGTTGCCCAATACGACCTTGAGTAAAACTCAAAGTCCGACATCGGCAGAAGATAGAGAAAGGATGAGTAAGACTCCCTATGCCTCAGCCATAGGATCTCTAATGTATGCCATGCTATGTACTAGACCCGACATCGCATATGCTGTTAGTCTAACTAGCAGATATCAAAGTGATCCAGGAGTGGATCATTGGACAGCGGTCAAAAACATCCTTAAGTACTTGAGAAGAACTAAGGATATGGTTCTTTCTTATGGAGGTGATGAACAGCTCGTTGTTAATGGTTACACCGATGCTAGTTGGAACACCGATCCGGATGATTCTAAATCACAATCTGGATACGTATTTATTTTGAATGGTGCAGCAGTTAGCTGGAGGAGTGCAAAGCAAAGCGTTGTGGCGAGATCTTCAACTGAATCGGAATACATGGCTGCTTCGGAGGCTTCACAAGAAGCGATATGGATGAAAGAGTTCATTACAGAGCTGGGTGTGGTTCCTAGTGCGCTGGACCCAATGTCTATCTACTGTGATAACATGGGCGCCATAGCCAATGCGCAAGAACCAAGGTCACACAAGAAGCTGAAGCATATCAAGCTACGTTTTCACGCTATTCGAGAACATATCCAGGATGGGGATATAAAGATTTGCAAAGTACACACAGATCTGAATGTGGCGGATCCGTTGACTAAACCTCTCCCGAGGGCAAAACATGACCAACACCAAACTGCCATGGGTGTTCGGTATATTACCATGTAATCTAGATTAGATGACTCTAGTGCAAGTGGGAGACTGTTGGAGATATGCCCTAGAGGTAATAATAAATGTAGTTATTATTATATATCTCTGTGTTTATGATAAATGTTTACATTCATGCTATAATAGTATTAACAAGGAAACCATTAATACTTGTGTGATTTGTAAACTTAATTTGAAGTCCCTAGTATAGCCTCTATACTTCACTAGCTTGTTGGTTGATTGATGATGTGGTTTCTTTGTCATGAACATTGAGATGTTATCAACAACAAGATCATATCGTTAGGAGAATGATATGGTGGACATACTCCTATAGACAAGCGTAGCATAAAGATCAAGTCATTTCAATAGTTCAATTGCTATATGCTTTCTGATACATAGTAACCTAATTCCTTCGACCATGAGATCATGCATATCACCTTTACTGGATGGATGCTTTGATGTCATCAAACACCACACCGTAACAGGGTGGCTATAAAGGTGGCATTGAGTGTTCGGAAAGTATTGGTTGAAACACATGGATCAAGAGTGGGATTTGTCCATCCACATGACGGATAGATATTCTCTGGGCCCTCTCGGTGAAATGTCATCCAATTAGCTTGCAAGCATGTGACTTGGTCACAAGGGATCACATATCACGGGAACGAGAAAAGAGTACTTATCAGTAACGAGGATGAACTAGGTATGCAGAGATACCGACGATCATAACCTCGGATAAGTAACATATCGTGAGACAAAGGGAAATTGGTATCGTATGTAAGTGGTTCATTCGATCGCAAAGTAATCGTAGAAATATGTGGGAGCCATATGAATTTCCAGATTCCTCTATTGGTTATTGTTCGGAGAAGTGTCTCGATCATGTCCGCATAATTCACGAACCGTAGGGAGACACACTTAAGGATTCGACGTTGTTTGAGTAGTTATGGTATTATGAGAAAGAGACCGAATGTTGTTCGGAGTCTCGGATGGGATCCGGGATATCACGAGGTGATCCGGAATGGTCCGGAGAATAAGATTCATATAAGGAAAGTCCCGTTTCGGAGTTGGGGAATGGTTCCGGTGTTTTCATCGGGAACATTCTAGAAGGTCCCGGAATGTCCGGCACTCCGGAGGGGGAAGGGGTACATGAATGTGTCATTGCATGTTGGAATGATTGCATCATGTACTAAGTGTTCTCGCTGTCCGAAATAAAGGGTTAATTCAAATCCTAATTGAAAAAGTCAAACTGCCAGTTTTCGGTCAAACTGCCAGTTTTCGGAAAGAGGAGAAAGAGGAGGAGAGGTGGAGGCCGACTTGGGGGAGGAGTCCCCTTGGCCGGCGCGCCTCCCAAGGCCGACTTGGGGAGGGACTCCTCCCCTTGGCCGCCGGCCCTCCCACCTATAAAGGGAGGGGCAGGGCCTCCCCTCCTAGACACACTACAAGTTTCCTATCCTCTAAACTAAACCCTAGATCTAGACCCCGGTTTAGAGCTATTCGGTTTAGAGTCTTCTAATTGGTTTAGAGCCCTCTAATTGGTGTGTCTAATTACTAGACCACTAATAGCCTCTCTCATAAGCTCCACCATACTCGCACCGGCTTAAGGCGAAGCCCTGCGGGATTTCCCCTCTACCTCCGGTACCACGCCGTTGTGCTGCCGGAATCGCGAGGAGAGTGCTACAACCTCCGCTGCCTGCTGGAACAAGGGAGAGGAAGGTCTTCGTCGAGTACCGAACGTGTGACCGACTGCGGGAGCGCTGCGGGAACGCGGCGCCGGAAGGATCGTCTACGCGATCTTGAGATCGGAAAGAGTACGACTACATCACCCACGAGAATCTGCTCTCGTTAAACACTTTGGAATCTTCGAGGGTGAGTTATTCCATCGACTCGTTGCTACAATCTAGTAGATAGATCTTGGCTTGTTTGTTTGTATGCGATAGAAAATTTTTGTTTTCCATGCTACGAACCCCTACAAAAAGGGCAACAACCACTAAGGGTTTTATCCTAGAAATGGCCCAAATGTTTTGCAACCCATGTTCGTCCACTATGTCGCACCGTTCTTTATTCGATCAAGGTTGTGGAAGGCAATGTTAATGTCCCTAGGAAAACCTAACATTTCCTTCGGCCCACAACTCCCACGAGACGAAACAAAATGAAGGAATCTAGCTAATACCTTCCCATGGTGGAAAATTTTCAAGTTCACAGTCATGTGGGCCCACTTACTTTGGACGAATTCATCCCAAAGGGCCATGACCATGGAATAGAGATCGAGCAAATCTTTTGTCATGCGCCATATTCTGAGGCAAAACTATCGTTGTTATTGGACTTGGTTGCATGGCGAGGATGGTGGTAATGATGACGAGGGTGAGGTGGACGGTTCGTCGGTTCCCATCCGTAAGAGAACATTGAACTGCACGTCATTGGAAGATGTCACTTCTATCAACATGTGGGAGAGTGTGTCTCTCTCGATGTCGTGATCGAAAACGACCAAACCAGGAAGCTCTATTGGCAAAGGATCGAAGACAAATTCTTTCAGTTCATGCCTCTTCTTTCTACCACGGTTCCACGCACCTATCGATCACTCCAAGGTCGTTATGATGTGATCAAATCTGAGTTGTAGCCGTTGGAGTGGATACTTGGAGCAAGTGCGCGGTGCACCACCAAGTGGTACAAATAAAAGTGATTAAGTGAGTATATTTTCACATATGTGTGCCTTTTTCGAGGTAGTGTTGCATTTGACATGGTGTAGTATCTTGTAGGAAAGAATTGGCGCAACACGGTACAAATGTTGGATTATTAGGCATAATTTCCACGATTAATTCTAGAATATAAATCATGACAAAACCAACTACTAGCTCATGTAACTCGAACATACTAGATGTACTAAACAACAGGATGATCGGGAACAAATAGCAGCCTAACATGTACTCGCAGAACATGATGAATAACCAAACAGGAGCACGTAGCACGTACCGTTCGGTTGTCGTACTAGAAACTTTGGGGAAGATTGATCGTATCAGATGGCGACGAAGACGGCGGTAGGCAGCACCGCCTGACTTAGATGGAAGACGACCCGTGATGGAGAACTCGAGCAGTCGCGCAGAGCGCTTCCCAAAAACCTTATTCGCCCTCTCCCGTACAGGATCACAAGGACGAGTGGTTCCGGAGACCTGCTCTCCAATCCGCCGGTGCACGCCGGCAAGCGGGATGGAGTAGACTACGGTGACGGCGCAAGTAGAGAGGATGGCAAAACCCTAGATTGGTTTTCGGTGGTGTTGTGGCGGTAGCCGCGCAGGGCTTTATATAGAGCGGCTCAGAAACCCTAACGGAGGCGAACGTGGGCCGAGTCCACGTTACGCACGTTCGGGTCGGTTACAGTAACCCACAATCCGGGAGCGACCCGAATAAGCTAACTGTTTGACACGTCTGTCAATTTTTCCTGAGCAGCAAAATAAAGGTTCCCGCAACCCGCGGCGCGCGCGCGTCGAGACGAGGCGAGTGTGCGTGCGTGCGTGCGTGCGGCGTCGTCGGAGGAGCGCGCGTGTGTATCTCTCTTATTGCCACTCACTTACAAAGTGGTGCAACACTTCACCTTATAAGATGGTGCAACTCTCCTCCAACTTTCCATGTGGGACTAAACTTTAGCTCCCAGTCCACTGCCATGTGAGCTGCCACAAACATGGGCCCAAACACATATGGGCTGCCACAAATTTAGGCTTGAGATTTAGGGAAAATCTGAAATACACATGGGCCTAAATGGATTAGCCCCGTTATTTCTAACAACAAAGACATGTCATCTTCAAAACTGTCAGATCTACGATAATTTTGACGAAACTGTCAAATTTGTCTATCTCGTGTTTTAGATTTGGGGGCTATTCAGTTTTACCGCTCGCATGTGCGGTGTTTGCCGGCTCGCAGCCCGCGGCATCCCGCAAAACGCGTTCTCAGCAGCTCTTAATCTTGTTTTAAAGGCCCGCGAGATAAGAAAACTGCTAGCGACGCTCTAAACTGCTAATCCGTATACCGTATTGCGTAGTTCCAATCTGTTTTGTGGTGTGGACCAGGATCCAATCCGTTTGGTGGTGTCGACCACGTCCTGGTCCAGCGGCACGAGGAGACGCGCGACAGCGAGGCCCGTACATCTCTGTCTCGCACACGAGGGCCACACGGGTGCCGACTGGATCCACTCAAAAAGAAACCAGTGCCGACTACTCCTAATCCAGATAAGCTAGCTATATTCTGTAAAAGAAAACATAAGCTAGGTATTGTTCCATTCTAGAAAATATGTGTATCAGACACCAGCAGCAGGGAGGGCTTGATGCGAACAAGACGAGGGCGAGCAGACGGAAGCGACTGATAGGTCTCCTTTACCATCCCCATTTGACTGAAGCTGATCGAAACTGTTTCCGCGGTCCACAAAAGCTACAGGTGTGTATGTGTACGACCTGTCATAGTGTCATGTGAACCAAAGTTCAGAGGTGCTGTGATGTCTGCTGGATTGGCACAAGACATGCATCACACCGTCGACAAGCAATGTACTGTAGTGTAGTACTACTTGAGCCTCTCCACACAGCTACATGAATTGTCGTGTCACCTCTTAGAGAAAATGCAGAGATTTGCCCTGCTTTAAGCAAACGAAATTACAAGAGTTTTCTGGGTATCAGACGCAGTTTGAGAAGAAAACAAACACCGCCAGCAACATTGTTTACGCTGCTTACACTTAGCTAGCAACAGAAAACACAGCAGTCCCACAGAAGCAAATAAAAAAAAGCAAGCTAAGCACACCAACCATGCCAAAACACCTTTGTAATGATGCTAGCTACTGTACTCCACTAAACGCCTGAAGCGTGATTACTGCGATGGCAGCTCAACGAGAACGATGCGGCAGCGGATTTCTGGGACCGGAGAGAGCCGCTCCGAGCGGACGAGAATTCTATTTGCGTATAAGATGTCTTGTGGGCTCGTCGTCACACAGAAAAAGGGGTTAAGTGTACATTAGTTTTATCTTCTTCTTTTATTTTGCGAAGAAGAGTCCTTCTCGAAATGAGTTTTCACCTCTTTTTATAAACAAAATTCAACCGGCCAAACCGATACATAGTAGGGCGGAAATCACCATCCAAGCAAGCCAAAAAAGAAAAGAATGATAAAAGAGACGAAGGCGAGTCACTATCCTCGAAGTCAAACATAAAAACATGAGACACCACACCTAACAAGAGGCAACCTAGACTAGTGAACAAGAAATGAGACATGCCGCCTAGAAAGACCACTTGGCCCTGATGCACGGACAACACAAGGCTAGCGCTGGCGAGGGTCGTCTGCCCTCTCGCTCCGGGCCGCACAACACCCAACAACCACTACCGAGGATG
The DNA here is from genome assembly GCA_916181665.1 of Avena sativa. Classification (NCBI taxonomy): domain Eukaryota; kingdom Viridiplantae; phylum Streptophyta; class Magnoliopsida; order Poales; family Poaceae; genus Avena; species Avena sativa. The sequence continues at coordinate 174,926,998 of OV702294.1, read as the reverse complement.
GTTACAATGTAGGCGCGTGTAGAAGATAGGAGACCAACGAAACGACTCCAAGTCGAAGACGAAGAATATTCAGACCAATATGATGACTCCAACGTGTTGCACACTCATGAAATCTGGGCTCCTGGCGACGCCCCCTAGGAGGGTAACGATGCGACATGCCACCATCGTCGAGGTCGCAATGACGAGCTATGGTTTTCATACGGAACCTAGTCACACAGAGGATACCCTCAACAACACTCCAAGAGGGTAATGATACCCGAAGGCGTTACCATCGCTAGCGCCAAAGGGCCGAGCTTTCGCTTTGATCCTCACCGTGTGATTAACAATACCAATGCACAGACCCAACCAGTGAGGAGGGTCACCTTGCCAGCACGAGGCTCCAGATCTTGACCACGGAGTCGTCATCACCAAAGCCACAACGACACCAGGACCACCTCCTAACAAAACCCTTGCTATCCACATGGCCAAATGGAGGGCCATCACGGCCACAGTCTTGCCTATCAAAAGCATCCATGCAGTCTCTCCCCCCAAGATTGCCTCCCCAACATACTAGAGTGTCACGCCGCCACCGCTTGAGAACTAGGATGCCGCCAACTGCGAATGGGTAGAAGGCATCTCCTTCCACGAGGAATGAGCTTGCTGGCACACAAGAGGCAGGGTCGAGCAGGCACGGGCGGTAGTAGAGTGTGCAAGTCTCAGTATAGAGAGAGACCAACGGTGGCCACCTGCCATGTTGTGGCCACCTATTTGCACAACACTCAGGGATAGGGGCCACCGTCATGCGGCGACGACAAGGCCAAGAGACCCACTTTCTCCCTCCTAAAGTGCCAATGCCATATATCCTCCATGACTACCTGATTTCATTGTGCATACTTGTTGTCACCGCCGTCCGCCATTGTCACGCCTCTAGCGTCAAGCATCCAAGTCCCACACGAGAGATGAGGATCAGCCTCATCGGCCGTGGTCCACAGTGCAGCTCAGAGTTACCGCTCTACAGACCAGAGGAAGATCATGACCAAGCGAAATCAGGTTTCCTCCACCACAAACCCCTCAACTCCGCCGCGCGATGCTGACGACCTCCATGGCAAACGCCTGCCACAACACCATCACGCTCCACGCCAGCATGCCGCCACCATTTCGACGCCACCTTCCCATGTTGACCATCACTGAGTTTGGGGAGAGACAACCCAACCATCGTCGATGACTTCAGCATGCCCCGATGAAGACGAGGAGAAGGGGGGAGGAACGGGGCTAGGAACATTACTTGTTGAATACAAACTATAAAGTGCTACCTGTGCCTAAAAGAAAGCGCTACATGAAAGAAGTTTCTAAAGCCTTGATTACCAAACAATAATAAGATGGTTTTGTTATTGATATTTCCCGGGAAAGAAGTAACGTTTGGAGAAGCATTACTTGTTGACACACTATAGGACACGCGCGCTACGCCGAGGGAAAAAGCCGTTGGCGTATGGTACGTCGACGGCTGCGTAGCCTCCTCGACGAAGGTCTCCTAAAGCCGTTGGCGTAGCGGCCGTCGGCATAGCCTGTCGCCTGGTTGAAAAAACATTATTTTAAAAATTATTTGTTTTTCTCAATATCTTTAATCTTTGAATTGTTTGACTCATTAATCTCTCACTTAAAGCATTTTTAATACTAATTACACTTAATATTTGATTAAATTGTAGTATTGGTCAAACTTCCCAGCCGGTCACCCATCCTAATACAACTCCAGCTCTAGTACGCTTAACTTCTTCGTTCCTTGAGAATCTGTTTTCACAAAGTAATTCATACATTATTGTCAATACTATGATATCAATCCTATTAACTCTTATATCATCATGTCACATGTTTGTATTTTTTGAAATTACAAATAATTCTTTAAGTAACATTAATGAATAAGTAAAAATATTATTGAATTCAAATAAAAATAAAATAAATTTACTTTTTTGTATTTTTCTATTTAATATGAAATAATTAATATCTTTAAATCCGTAAATCGGAATTTGACAAATAATATGTCTAAATTGCTTAAAAAATGAGAGAAATCCAAATATGATATCCATATCAACTAATCACAAACCCTCTGTTATTGAATTAGCTATTTGGTGGTTGCTTCACGAAATCCCCTTTTTACGCTCGAAAAATGAAAAATGGTTTTTTTGTGCGATGAAAAGGAAAACTTGCATTGGATCTTTGATAAAATAGCATATTTTGAATCTAAAAATATTTTTGTAAAAAAGCATGAGCATCAGATCATGTACATATAGTTCATATCTGACCCACTTCCTACCGTTTCGGCAGGAATTTATCCTTTTTACCAGAGGTGGACAGAAATGTTTCGGATCTCTCTGTTGGGACATTGTCCATATAAGGTGTCTAGTATTTTTTGTAAAATGTGGTGGTAGCATTTTGGATTAGCCATTTAGTGGTTGCTTTACAAAACCGTTCGTTTTTATGCTCGAAAAAAAGGAAATGACTTTTTGGTGCGATGAAAAGGAAACCTTTCTCCTGCAACATTGTTCGTCATCCCATAATGCACGTGTATGCATAATATGGGAACATTATCACAAAATATGCCTTGATTCTAGTCATAACATTGGTCATTTGACACGAAAGCCAAGAAATCTCAAATGAGATAGGTTATTTTGTGAAGTTTTTTTAGACATAATCAATATACCAAGTTTGATATTTTTCCTTCTAACTATATCACATAAGATAACACCACGCGAAGGTTTCGTATTATTTCGATCGTTTTTGAATTTTTATGCCCGTTTTAAACTATTGTCAAACTTTGTTGAACGGCAGGAATGAAGATTCTTAGCTCGGGGCCGAGCCTCGCTAAATTTGCATTAGATCTTTGATAAAATAGCATATTGTGAACCTAAAAATGATTTTTATAAAAAAACCATGAGCATCGGATCATGTACCTGTAGTTCATATCTGACCTACTTTCTACCGATTCGGCAGGAATTTATCTTTTTCATCAGAGGTGGACGGAAACTTTTCAGATCCCTCTGTTGGAACATTGTTCATATAAGGTGGTCTGTTATTTTTGTAAAATATGGTGGTAGCATTTTGAATTAGCCATTTGGTGGTTGCTTCACAAAACCGTCCGTTTTTTGTGGTCGAAAAATAGGAAATGGCTTTTTGGTGCGATAAAAAGGAAAACTTACTCCTGCAACATTGTTCGTCATCCCATGATGCACGTCTATACATAATATGGACACATTATCACAAACTATGTCTTGATTCTAGCCATAACACTGGTCATTTAACCTAAAAGCCAAAAACCTCGAATGAGATAGGTCATTTTGTGAAAGTTTTTTGAAACATAATCAATAAAACAAATTTGATATTTTTCCTTCTAACTATGTCACATAATATAACACCACGTGAAGGTTTCGCATTATTTCGATCGTTTTTTAATTTTTTATGCCCGTTTTTATGCTGGAGTCATCGCAGGCACAGGAAATCACCGGAAGCCAAAGTCCATGTATCGCAAAAGCTTTGTTTTTAATGTACTGTGCTATTTTATCCATGTACACAGAAAGACCGTTCTGTATCGTGTCGCTGCGGACACTGGCCTTGAGCCCGGATCACGACCTAAATTTTATCCATGGTCCGACCTAAATCGGACCAAATCGAACGATTTAAATTTCCAGAATAGGTCGCGCGCCGCTCGAAACGCTAGTACGCACGTAGTCTTCTGGGCTGGCCTATCGCCCGCCCTGGCGTGTTCAAAACAGAAAAGAAGGACTGGTGTATAGACGTGGCAATTCGGCTTATAGGTGCAAATGCATTTATGGTAATAAAAATATTTCAAAATATCAAAATAAAAATAAAAATATCTACATATATATTCAGACATTTTATGTTGGTTCATAAATTTTCTAGATGAAAGAACATTGTATGTGTAGTGTATAAAAAGCTAGAATGTGTAACAGAAATTAGACAAAAATGTCATGTGAATAGTCGTATTTCTGTGACACATTTTGTCTATTTTATACATGACACATAAAATTTATTTCATCCCGAAAAACTTATAAACCAACGTAAAGTGTTCTAATGTAAATGCTGAATTTTATTTTTGAATTTTTTGATATTTCAAAATAAGCTTTCTTACTATGGATGCATTTGCACCTACGAGTTGAAGTAAATATACCGACATGTATACTCTATTATTTCACCCGGCTTTTTTTTGAATCATTATTTCACCCGGCTAGTCGGGCCAGATATCTGCATTTCTTGTGGCTGGCTGCCTGTCAACTGTCCTCGTCGCCATAGGTGCGCACCAACCAGAACATTTCCTCCGCATCTATTCGCCGCTGTTCCAGCGATTCACAACCACCGGCCACGTGACCACGTAGTCACGTTCGACGAGCTTCGCATGGATTTGCTCCGTGTTGGCGCCCTGCCACGTGCTAGCTTCCATTTGTTGTCGGCAAGCCTTCTTACTTATCCCTGGCTTATTAATTACACACTAGCATGTCCAGAAAAGGCAATAATACGACTGTATCTATCGAATACATCGGGACAAGAACATTCTGTGCGCACCGAGAGTACATTTTATTACACATACTATATAGAGCGGCGAAAGCAATTTTGGACTCATGCGAGTCGATCAGCAGAACGCCAACGGTCATTAGCATAGTATACGTTAGCGAGTAGTAGACGCGTGGCCCGAAATCCAGAGAGACCAGTGCCACGTGGCGCGGAGTGGTCGACCAGAGGCCAGCCTCGAGTTTTCCGGCAGGTCGGATCATTTCTTGTGGAAAAAGAATGAGGAAAAGGCAGCCCGATAGCTCAGTCGTGTAGCGTCTCAGATGCTTATCCGGCGGAAAAGAGGGAAACGCTGGCTGAAGCAGACGATAGGTGCGTGGACAATGCGATCAGTTGGATTGTGACATTTGTCTTGCGAGACTATTGTTCTCATTTCGAGGATTTCTCACTTTATGCATGATCGCCAAGCTACGATCGCCACGTCCTGTGCCCAGGGGTCAAAAGTGACACCTACCCGTCTATTTGATTCGAACGATTTTCAAAATACAAATCTGACATTATATAAGGATCCCGTGTTTCTAGTACTCAAGTATGTTTGACCGTACCATAGAAAAACAATAAATATTTTTAAATAATTTGGTGCGGAAGAATTTTTTCTACAAAACAATGCATAAAATTATTTTAAAAATCATGGTACGATTCATCCATACGAAACATCGACAGCGGGCGGCAGGTGGCGGACCCGCCTCTACCTTGTTGGAGGCAGTTTTCTTAGCCACCGAGGTGCGACTTGTTCGTGGCGTAGCACTGCGGTGGACGTTGAGCGTTGTATCCGGACGGTGGTTCTATGGGCAAGACCATGGACTTGCATGGTTTTGGGTGGCGACTTGGATTGAGCGGGCACTAAGTATGTTTGACGTATATATATATATTAAATTGTGTCTAGATAGAAAAACATTTTCCTGATGTGTGTCCATATTGGGACATTTGTAATGAAATGCCGACAAAACTTACCGACGCAAGTTTCTTCCTTCAAAAACACACATTGCTCTAGCTTTCACCATCGACAAGACGTCCGACATGACGGTCTCGACGACATACATTCCATAGACACATTGCTTCGACCCGGAGTTCTTCCTTTCTTACGTACCAGGGCGATCCGCACACGATCTCTTCCTTTTCCTAAACATAGTCAAACAAACCCGGGGCTTTCGATCTGTTGTGCCTACCACTACCCCTTTCGGAACGTGAATGAGTGCATCCAGCCAGCTAGTTCCCCCTCCTCTTTGGGTTTGGTTTGTGCTTTCCTTCTCTTTTGTTACCGAGAAACTATTGGCCGGTCTCGGGAGGTCGACGTAACAGGGCGGCGAAAGACGTGAACTCACCTGCCTGGTTTTCGTCTTGGAAGTACAACGCGCTCCATTGCTTTCGGAATGCCGTAGAGAAGGCACTGTGGTATCAGGGAAAGTGCTGGGTGGAGGAGGAAGTAAATAAAATAAGTAAAGTGCTTTCGAGTTGTTGTCCCATTTCCATCCGATCCTTTACTTTACCTACTGATCAACTCCGATCCGACGCGGCTTGGTTAATTTACCAGCAGCTTCTGGGTTCGTCGATTTGCAAGTACAAATTGCAGGACGTGTAGAGTTACAAAGTACGATTAGCTTCTTTGAAAAATGCCATTCAGCTTCTCAGTTTCATTGCTCCGTTTGCCCGTACGTGTGAAGTTAGAGACTTTAATTAATCAGCTCGAGGAAACATGCCAGTGAGCTCCTTCTTTAATGAAAGTAAGAAAAAAGGAAGCCAATCCTCTTTCGATCAAAGTCTACGAAGAAGAGCGCAAACCATGTTCTGCTTCGGTCGTGCCACGCGATCGAGAATATATGCTTTGAGTTGGAAGTACTGTAACATCGACGTGTTCACGTTAGTATCAGCCCTGTATACGTACGCTACCTTCACGAGGGGCCACATGGACAGCTTAAACTCCTTCATTCATTCATGCATGTACCCCTGGCTATATCATCAATTCTTTGACTCCAAGATTAAATGATTAGATTGGTCGGTTGGGTTGGATCCAGCGCTCGCTGTTTTATTTTTTGAGTTGATAATAACGTGAATAGATTAACACCAAATTTTTGAAAATGATGATGAATTACGTACGTTTAATTTAGTGTTGCATGTGACGGCTTCGGTTAGATGGCCAATTGGCAACGGCTGACCCAGGCCAACATACACATAGCCGCGTCCGTGTGGCCAGGAAGAAGAAAAATTATACGCCTACTACTATCATGGTAAGGAGGAAACATACATGCATACGCACGTTATTCGACTAACAAACCGGTCGCAAAGCAAAACGCGTTGTTGCACTACAAGGGTAGTAGTAGGACGGTATTTCACGGGCGTGTAAGCTTCCTGTTGGGTCCACGCAAAGTGTAGCAGAGAAATGCACCATTCTTTGTGGCCGACTAGAGCTCGCAATCAAGATCTCACACGAATGTATATATGCTAGGACCTAGTAAAGCCGTACGTACAGGGACGATAGGTTACGGTCACGAGAACAGTGCGGAACCGTCGACGAGAAGGAAGTATTCAAAGGAAATCAGCATCAACGAAGGAAGGAGAAATAATCACAAACCATGAGCAAAACGACTCGGATTATGTTTTTGGAAGAAAGCAAAACGCTGTATGGAAAGTTCATATGCAGGACAATTGTAAATGCTTCTGCAGGCGACCAAACCCTAGTAAAAAGCTTCCAAATCTTGGCCATCCCTAGCCATTGCCGTCGCCGACGGTGGTGTCTCCTCTACGTGCAAAAAGGTGGCGGTTCCTGGGGTCGCGTGGTGAGGCGATGCGTTAGTTTGAGGTTGATATCCGGAGGTGAAGGCGAGGTGGATGCGTTGGGCTGCTCCGATGATGGTTGTGCAACTGTGTTAGGCAGGTACTCCGATGGTGAGGGCCCGGGCAAAGGAGCGAGTGGCGGCGACACGAGCTTGATCTAGGCCCAGAGAGTGGCGGTTGTTGCATGCGCCGCTCTGCTCGGTGGATGTCACAGTGCGTATGGCCTGCAGGTACGCTGCTAGAGAAAGAACGAGAGAAGATTAGCACCGATCGTTGTTACATCCTCCCATTGCTCATATAGGGGGAAGAATGGCATGATTTGTGATGCATCCTCCGGTCCATCAAGCGTTGGACGTGTAGGAACTGGATGTGAAGGCGGGGAAGGAGGTGCAGACGTGTGTCATGGCGTCCAAGTGTAGTGAAATTCCCATGATGTCAGCGGCAAGGGCTCGATCTGGGTCCAGAGGATATCAAGCGCTCCATGCATCTTGCTTGCTTCGGCCTACAGAGGCGTGAGATGAATGTCACCGTCGTGAGGTGTTGCATCCTCCCAACAACTATGGAGAAGAGAAAGTGCATTGCGAGTGGGGTAGCACGCCTGGCAGTGCAGTGTTGGCCGGGTCAAATGAGAGCGGCTGCGGAGGCAGTTCCATTGGAAAGTTGTTGTGTCGAGAAGAATGGCACTGTTAGGGTGTTGCATCCTCTCGTCCGGGGCATGGATGAGGAAGAAGAGCCAACAACGCATTGGCTGGCCGCGGGGTGGCTTTGAGGGCCGTGGATCCAGACATGGCGTCTGATCGGGTCTTGGTTGGGTTCACGAGGCTGCCAGGAAAGCTGTACTTTAGCTGTGTCTAGAGCGGTCAATGACAGTGCCTACATGTGTACTTTTCTTGTTGAAGGCGTCGATGTAGTTGCTCTCATCTGCCTACCACCACTACAACATAAACTTACCATAGAGACATTCTCCCTGAGACACTTCTTAATTTTTCTCTTTAAAAATCAGGTAGAGACATTTTGCATCCTATAGAGACTTATTTTGAGATACTTAAGGACGTATCTCAAATATAGAGACACCGACAAGACATTTTTCTAAAGGAATAGAATTTTCATTCTAGAGACAACTTTTGAGGCATTCTAAATTGTGTCAATAAGTTATATACATGCAATCGTCGAGACACATTATAAAAGGTGTTTACATTTACTGTAACGACACTATAGGCATTTTGCGTGTTCTCTAGAGACATTTGTTTTATATTTTAGTCAGGTTGTGCAATAGCAAAAGAAATTGATTCCAGGTAGTAAGGTTAAGATGGTTGAAGAAATAAGGGCTTGTTTGATTCATAGGATAGGAAAAACAAAAGAATAGGAAAACCATAGGATTGCAATGTCATGTCCACTTCAATCCTATAGGAACCCACATGCAACAAAGTTTGTTTGATTCCATCAAAGGATTCTAAGAAAGAGCCTTGGGTGGATGTTAGATTTCCTATGCAATCTAGTGCAAAGGATTTCCTAGAAAAGTTTCCTATAGGAATCAATCCTACAAATCAAACAACCATCATAGGAAAATTTTCTATAGGATTTAATCCTACAAATTTCCTATACAAATCCTTTGAATCAAGCATGCCCTAAGCTTTTATCATCAAGATCAAAAGTTCATGGATTGCTTTTGACATATTTTTTGTAATATTTTTTACTCTGCATGTAAAGACATAATATAATGCCATCTTATAAGATGTATAAACATTATTGCGAGTGTTCCTACCACATAAGGGACACTGCCCGTAGCCACACTTTCGAGACAATGTTTACAATGCCTCTACAAGTACTTAAAGACAATAAAAGTGCTCTATAGGACTAAAATAGCGCCTCTACGGATCAGTTCTCTTGCATTGCATGACATGCTACGGGGGAAACCCCACACACGATCTCCGGATGGGACGATGACGACGCTACTCGGTGTCGTGCTCGCTCTTGAGAGCATTGTTTTGGTGTTGGATCCTATCAGAGGGACCCATGGCTCGTGAGGTTGAGTGGCGGCAATAACATGAGCCCCTCGACATGCAAAGAGCGCTAGATAAACCCTTTGATCTTTGCTCGTGGGTTTCGAGAGGCACATGCCCTTCTATCTTGACGCATGGTTTCTATAGTCGCTACCCCCGGTATTTGACGCTTTGCTAATCAAAAGATAGGAGAGCACCCCTTCTCCTGAAGTTACGGGGTCATTTTGCCGAGTTGCTTCGACATGGTTAGCATGGTTGAGGTTGGCGCAAATACTCATGGCAGATGCTCGGTTAGGATTTTCGTCTAATTTTCTTTAAACAAATCGGTATTTTTGTTTCTATTTAATAAATTTTGCAACTCTTCTTCTAGTATTAAAAAAAATTCATATGCAAACAAGCTCGCATTGGGTGTTAAGTAAAGATATCCCGACGTTCATCGATGCAAATCCCGGCCATCAGACGTCTCGACACTGACACCGTTTTGTCCGGCATCGGGACCACCGGTCATAGCGCGCGTCGGAACAAGAGTTGTTGTACGTGGAGAGAAGACGATGCTGTAATATTTTTGGGCAACAGAGGCGGGTGGCGATTGACAGCGAGGCGACGAGGCCCACCCGTCAGCTGGCCAGCACCCCCACTACCCCGTCTCGTCCGTCTCCATAAAAGCAGCACGCCCGCGGTGTGACACTGTTTTGTTGCTGGTAACCGCAGCAACTCGGCACACCCAAAGCCACTCGCCTTCTCCACCTCCTCCCCCCCCCCTCGCCGGAAAATATCTTCGCCACGTGCTGCTGTCTGCGCTGCGGCCGAGTTGAGGATGGACACTTCATCGTCGGGCGCCGCCAAGGCGCGGCGGGAGAGCGGCAGCGACAGCTGGGGCAGCGCCGGTGGCGGCGGCGCCGACACGTTCGACATCCCCGCCAAGGGCGCCCCCGTCGAGCGCCTGAAGAAGTGGAGGGTAAGCTCCCGCTCCTTCCTCTACCTTGTCTGCCTGCCTGATGCGAGCTTCGGCGAGTTTTGGGTGGTTTTGCGGGGAAAGCGAGTTCGTATTTTGGAAACCGAGGGTTTCTACTGCCCCTTTCCTTAGTTTTTTACCCGTGTTTTACGAGGATTTCGGACCGTCACTAGGGTTTTGATTTCGAAAAATATCGCTAGTTCCGTCCACCGTTTCCTGTTTCGGTGTTTATGGTTCACAACCTCGTGGTTTTTTGTTCGACATTTTGAATTTGGGCACGCATCTGCAGATGAATAAGGTGGGTTCCCCCACTTTTGGTAGCTGTTAGGGAGCGGAGAGTGGGGTTCTCTCCACTTTTGAGGATTCCCGGCCGCTTAGGGTTTTCAATTCGTTAAATAACATCGCTAGTGTCGTCCGCAGCTTCCTGTTCCCGAGTTTGCATTTCGTAATCTCGTGTTTTTTTTTTGCCTCGACATTTTGAAATCGGGCCTGCATCTGTAGAAGCATAGGTGGTTTCTCCTTCTGATGCTTTTCTCTTCTGTCCCGCTTTTGCTTCCGGGGCGAATGTGCCTCTGTTCTTCGATTCGATTTCTCCTTCGGTGTGTCGCCATTTGTTTAGGTTTGATTCAGTATAAGGTGCGCTTGCCTGTTATGGAATTTGTTCGTTCTTCCACCTGCGTTGCCCTCACTGCTTGCTTTCGAATTGTTCCGTTGCTTTTGACGCGACCCGGAAGTTGCGTTAGATTTGGGTTGCTGTTCCCTTTCTTAGGATACACCTCGCTTTTGCATAAATTTCTAAATGTACTGGCGTTGTTTAGAACTCTGTAGATTCGCATTATAATATTCTGTTGTAGCCACGCGTCGAACTGCGGCCGTGTTGGAGCTGCCGACCTGCACTCCTACTCTGTCGTCGTGGCGTCCCGCATTGGATAGGACAATAATAGTCTCTTCCATTTTTCTTTTCAGATGAGATGATAGGTATAGTATATCTGGGTTTGACTAACCAGTAGGGGTCAAATGCTGCAGTCAATAGGTTCACCAGTAGAGAGTACTAGTAATACTGTATTAGTTTCCTGGTAGATACTAGGTTACACTTCATTGTCATCTTCAACCAGTGCGAAAATTTTGTTCCAACTTGTCTACTATTTGACAATGTTCGCTTCATTCAGTACAGCACTCCCAGATATTGCAAACGACACATTTCTGTTGTTACCATGTGCGATTTCTTCAGATCTGCTTTAGGGTGGTCTTTTCGCAAAGGCTTATTGTATCCGGGGCCAGTGACCACAGCTGTCGTACCCCATTCAGAAATTTAATAAAAGTGGGAGACATTAGATGGGCCTTTTCGAAATACTTGGTTGTAGCTGGATTTGATCCCCAATGGTGGCCCCTGGTGGCCACATACAAGTGGTTGCTGGTCATCAGGGTTTTGATAGATTTTTTTTCTTGAAAAATGTTCTTTAGTATGTTTTGTTGTGTTTGTGTCTAACTAACAGCTTCAAGGAGAGGAAGACAAAAAAAATCGTAGTAGCGTCTTCAGAAAATATTTTATACCTGTGATCAATCTCCTCAAACTCTAGAGTTTAATATCGCAGCTGGCTTCACAAAGTTTATGCTTATTGCCCATCTCTTTGCTACTGGTTTTAGAGAGATCACCTTCGAACATTGTAATCCGGAGGCAAATGGGGTTGCTCATGAGCTAGCTTGGTATAATTTTAGTGATCGTATTGATTGTATTTGGGACAATGACCCCCCTAGCATTTTATTTGCTGGGCTCATAAACATTATAACTATGTTTGAGAATAAACAAAGCTTGCCGAATGGCTTTTCCTAAAAAAAGCCATCAATACTGAACTTCGCTTACAAAATGGCAACAGTTGCCAGCCTTTATTCGCCTCTAGGTTCATCTCATTCTGTAAGTGATATATATATATATATGTCACGATTTTAATAAGATCACATTGCTTATGGTCATCCAGAAAACATTGGATATTGATTTTATGTAGTCTATTTGTACTAGTGCATTATGTACCCTGCTGGATGTCATCAGCAACTGGAGCTTCTCTTTGTAGGAGACTGGACAATGCGATGTTTTCTGCTATCATGTCATTGACTGTCTATCATCCGGACTATTTCAGATCTAATCACTTTGACCTACTGTTTGCTGCAGCAAGCAGCTCTTGTGCTGAATGCATCAAGGCGCTTCCGGTACACCCTTGATTTGAAAAAAGAAGAGCAAAAGGAGGAAGTCAAAAGAAAAATTCGAGCGCAAGCTCATGTTATAAGGGTATTTTATCGTCATGTTCTATCTGTATTTAATTTTTGTTGACGTATGCTGATATTTTCACTTTTCTCTTCAGGCAGCGTATCGTTTTAAAGCGGCGGCCCAAGTCAATGTTCAGCCAAAGGAGACAACAGGTACTCTTTCTCTTGTTATCTAGTCACCTGTTACTAGTGTTGCTTGTGCTCCTCCATATAATTGCCCTTAGGGTTTGAGGTGCTTCATGTATTCCATCCAAGCAGACCATTTGTGAATGCTATGCTGGTGTACTGTTGCTAATCTGTACTATGCATGATTTGACACTGGTCATGCGAATTCAGATTCAGTTCCACATGTCGATGGTGCACTTGGTTTTGGAATTAAAGAAGAAGAGCTCACTGCACTGTCCAGAGATCACAACTTCTCTGCTCTACAGCAGTATGGAGGGGTGAGCTAATTCTGCTTTTGCTGCGTTTGACATCCATCTGTGATAGATTCCACCTTTTAACTTCCCTACAGATTTCAGGGGTAGCAAATATGCTAAAGACAGATACAGAGAAGGGAATAAGTGGAGACGAGCCAGATCTGAAGGCAAGGCAAAATGCATTTGGGTCCAATACATACCCCCGCAAAAAAGGGAGAAGCTTCCTGGTATGCAGATGGTTCTCTTATTAATTGTATGGGAGTTCTTATCTCTCTGGGGTGCTCACTCCTGGTGTCTTGTCGCTGTTATTCAGACTTTCGTGTGGGACGCTTGTAAAGATTTGACGCTCATCATCCTCATGGTTGCTGCTGCTGTTTCACTATCTTTGGGCATATATACAGAGGTGTGCATCACATCTTTAGTTCTTTCCTTACATCTGAATTGGCCAAGCATCATTTCTTGTTCAATTTACCTCCTGGCTATTTATCTGCAATCATTACACATTTCAAATTTACGCTCCTTTGTTCAATTTTTGTTCACTCGTAGTTTTGAAGCAAAACATATCCTGTTTTCGTTTCATTTCCACTATTTGTTCACCTGCTAACCGTTAACTTGATCAATCGTTGTCATTCTCTTCTCTTGTTATGGCTGTATAACTCACATTATGACTTTTCCTGGTATGTAGGGGATAAAAGAAGGGTGGTATGATGGAGCGAGCATCGGCTTTGCTGTCCTCCTTGTTGTATTTGTTACAGGTATTGCCAGCGCCAATCACATTTCCTGTCTAAGGTTATAGTTGTGAGCAGTTGTAAACTTGTAATACATATTGATTTCATTGCAGCTACTACTGATTACAAACAGTCACTGCAGTTCCAAAATTTGAATGAAGAGAAACAAAATATCAACTTAGAGGTAAACTTGTGGCACACCACATTATAGATAGTTTATTCATTCCCAAATAACGGCCCGAATAATCTCATTCAGGTAGTTAGAGCTGGAAGGCGAATCAAGGTATCAATATATGATTTGGTTGTTGGCGATGTCGTACCTCTTAAGATTGGTGACCAGGTAAAAGACAGTTGACCATCATTTTATACCAACTGGCTGCAAGCAGTTTAGAAATATGAGGGACAATTTCATTGTTCAGGTACCTGCTGATGGTATCCTTATCAGTGGTCATTCCTTCTCGATAGATGAATCAAGTATGACAGGGGAAAGCAAAATCGTGAGTTGCCCTCATACATACTTTAAGAACATACATTAGGAACTAACTTACTTGGAAAGTTCTAAGCTTATACTGCAAGGACGTGGTTCATTTTAGGTAAACAAAGACCAGAAGTCACCGTTCATGATGTCTGGTTGCAAAGTTGCTGATGGCTACGGTACAATGCTGGTGAGTTTGTCTCTGTTTCTACAAAATGGAGAATGAAACATGCAGCTACTGTTAAGGTCTGAAACTTCTTGTACTCTGGAAGTAGAAGTGGAGCGAATCTCAATACAGTTAACTGATATGATTATAAGATGACCAATTATTGCCGCTTGAAACTATTTCTTTGTGAGATTAGAAGGTATCCTGATGCTACATTAGTTGGTAGTATGTGCTGATTTTGGAAGTTTATTGTAGTCAATAAAAGTTGCATCTATTAATTTTTTTGTAAGTTAATCATGCATACCTCATGTACTAAAATGTTAATCTGTAACGAGTCTTATGATTTACATCTGTAAAGCCCAGCTTGGAATAGAGCGTAGTTTAACTGGTGAATATAATTGACTCACACCTGAGTGAGCTTGAGCTCATAGCGCAGTTATTTTGGGTTTCGTAGTATGTATTTTGAATAAGCTCTTTAATCAGTATATAATGTAAGGGCTGGCGACACGCTAGTGAGGGCTCTTATGTGAACATTGATCATGAGACTTATAATATCCAGGTGACCGCTGTGGGTATTAATACTGAATGGGGATTGCTAATGGCCAGCATATCAGAAGATTCTGGTGAAGAAACACCTTTGCAGGTTTGATCTCATAATTCTTACTAACCTTGCATGAGCACATGCGTTGGCATGCTTTTTTGAGCACATGCGTTGGCATTCTTGTATTCTCATGTAGGTCCGCTTGAATGGTGTCGCTACCTTTATTGGAATAATTGGACTTTCTGTTGCTGTTCTTGTTCTTGTTGTCCTCGTGGCCAGGTATAATCGATGCATGTTTTAGTTTGCCAAGTACCTTCTTGGCTTATCTGTGTCACTGCGCTTTCTTCTAGGTACTTCACTGGGCATACGTACAATCCGGACGGGTCTCCGCAATATGTGAAAGGAAAGATGGGTGTAGGCGCAACAATACGTGGAATAGTTAAAATCTTCACAGTGGCGGTAGGTATTAGCTTTACTGTTCATGGCTGCCAGTTCAGTTTTGACATTTTCTGTTACCTTACCATCTTGGGATGTTATTAGGTCACCATTGTGGTTGTGGCTGTTCCTGAAGGACTTCCTTTGGCTGTCACGTTGACGTAAGCATGAATTTACTATAATTTACTAGTAGCACTACTAGCAATAATTTACGCTGAATATTTCTTCCAGGCTTGCTTTTTCAATGCGTAAAATGATGCGGGACAAAGCTCTGGTATGTTGCCATTGCTTGCATGCTTTGGGGTACTTGTTGTGACTTGCAACAGGCTGTCTGATGCATTCTCTCAACTGGTTAACACTTATAGGTCAGGAGGCTTTCAGCATGCGAGACAATGGGATCCGCAACAACAATATGCAGTGACAAGACTGGAACTTTAACTTTGAATCAGGTGAAATGCTGTCATAACTTTCTCAGTACTGTTCTCTTAATACTTGGAAATATAAGATAAGGAATTGTGATTCTTCAAATATGCTTGGCCTTGACTTTCCTCTTTCTTCACTGTCAATGTTAAAGATGACTGTTGTCGAGGCATACTTTGGTGGGAAGAAGATGGTTCCTACTGATAACACTGAGATGTTATCTGCTACTGTATCGACCAAGGTTATTGAAGGAATTGCTCAGAATACATCTGGAAGCATATTTGAGCCTGAGGTCAGTCAATACTTGTATTTTTTTCCCATTGATGTTCAGTTGATTGTTCCTGCTTGTCATTTACGTAACCTTAACCTTTTCTTCCATGAAACCAAACATCAGTTTTGTTTTTCGCTCTTGTGGTATGGATTAACCTGGTGGCTACTGACTTTTGTTCAATGTTGCAGGGTGGTCAAGCTCCAGAGGTGACTGGATCGCCAACTGAAAAGGCTATATTGTCTTGGGGGTTGCAGGTACATATACGGCCTTTTGCCTCAGCCTAGATTCTTTCTGCCTGACGCTTGCTAACGATGATCTGCATATCTCTACAGATTGGTATGAAATTCAATGAAACAAGATCGAAGTCCTCTATTCTTCAAGTCTTCCCATTTAATTCGGAAAAAAAGAGAGGCGGGGTTGCAGTGCATGTGGTAATTCATTTTATCTGAAGCAATGTCAACTCGCTTCTGGATATAAGCAATAATGTTTCATTGCATCCTCCTCAATGTACCTTCCCATGATAGGCTTATAGCATCCCTGTCTTGATAGTGTACTACCAACGCCCTCAATTGTTCAAGCATTATCCTTTGTTACTTTGCACTGGAATCCACACCTAGTAAGGTTCCGGCAGCAGGTTAATTATGTCTCGTTCCAATGGTGTTAGTATGTACATTTACAACTGACTACAACTAACCATGCACATCCTCGCCTTCAAAGGCTTTAACAAAATATGAAAATAGGGCTGTGCCATGAACTGTTATTTGCTAATCTGTGTTCTCATGCATCTGATTATTTTCTTTGTGTCTTTTCGTGATTTGATTAATGCTCTTTCTTCTATTTCTGGAGGGTGACTCTGAGGTTCATGTATACTGGAAAGGAGCTGCTGAACTTATTTTGGAGTCATGCACAGATTGGCTTGACACAGATGGCGCAAAGCATTCAATGACCCCTGAGAAAGTAATTTATTGTTCTAATATTAATCATTCATTCAAGTACAATATGATTTAAGAAATTTATAGAAGACATGGCCTTTGTCGCAGGTTGGTGAATTTAAGAAATTTATAGAAGACATGGCCGTTGCTAGCCTTCGATGTGTTGCCTTTGCGTACAGACCTTGTGAGATGAGTGATGTTCCAAATGAGGATCAGAGGGCTGAGTGGGTATTACCTGAAGATAACCTGATTATGCTTGGTATTGTAGGAATAAAGGTAATTAGTGAACATGCATTTTATGCTTTTAATGACTGCTATTGATGGATTATTTTTATTTGATCGACGATCATTACTTGTCGTGATTAGAGGTTGACACTTGTGGTAGTATTGCTGCACATTTGCATGATCTGTTACTAAATTCTCAATTTAGTTCCTGCCACATGTCTATTATTAGTTCTACAGGAACTCACTCTTGTCTTACGGCCACATACTTCTGTAGTTGCTCTATTTGTATGTATTTTGTAACTTGTACCCAAGTTGTTAATAATAAACTGAGTTGGATAATTACTACTCACATCTCAAACAAGTACATGCTCACGTGAAGTAAAAACTAAAGAAAAGTAACCGTGTGGTAGTAGAGAAATTTTCAGTGATAATAAGATTTGTATGACATGCACGGAGATCATTCCCTTTTATTTCTTGCTTAGTGATTGCTGTAACATTTGTGGACTGTGGCATGCACAAGATTTGCTAAGCAAAGTTAACATATGTATGACCTGCGTGATATCTCATTTTTTATTGCTTTGTTATTACTGTAACATTTGCTGACATAATGCAGCAGCTTTAATGAGGCATTAGTCATCTAGAACGGTGCTTTAAAGAAAATAACTGCATTAGTCTTCAAGAAATTTACTACTAGTTTGAATTATAGGATCCCTGCCGCCCAGGAGTTCAAGATTCTATCCGCTTGTGTGCGGCAGCCGGAATTAAGGTAATTCTTGCATTTTCTCATGAATAGTGAGGAGTCACTAAAAGTAAAGAAGAGATGTCTTTTATTTTGATGAATTCTATACCTTTTCCTTCAACCAGCGACATTACTTAGATGTTCTTCCTGGTCACTTTTATTTAGTGTATTGTTTGAATTGTTGTTAGGTCCGCATGGTCACGGGAGATAATCTTCAAACTGCAAGAGCCATAGCCTTGGAATGTGGAATACTTACTGATCCCAATGTATCGGAGCAAGTCATCATGGAAGGAAAGACATTTCGGGACCTGTCAGATCTAGAGAGGGAGGAAGCTGCTGAAAAAATTTGTGTATGTTTATTCTCCTTGACTCTCTGGCATTGTGTTGAACTGCTTCTTTTCAGTGAATATGGACTTAGACGCTAATGTTTTGGTATGTAATATGTGCATTAGGTGTGAAACCATGAACTGTTATACCAGTCCACAACTTTCAGGTCATGTAGAAAAAACCCAAAGAGTGTTTTGTGTTTGTTTGTAATGTTTCTTGTTCCCTATGATGATACTTGGACCTAGAAGGTGAGACGTGTGAAACCAAATGCCAAGGAAAATGATCAATATCTTTCATGTTGTGCGGATGGTTCACATTAACTAGAAATTAAGTGAAAGTTCTGACATATTCCCTAATATATTGACACACTTGTATCTCATTTGTATGTTCTGGGGTCTTGTTTTTTATCACCCTCTGTTATGTGCTAAATTGTTAAGAAATATAGCATACAATGTTCTCCGCACACATAAACAAGGTCTACTTTTCATAATCATAGTTATCGTGCTGATTGTTGTCCTTATACAGCCTGGTTCATACCTATTTCTGTATGTTTTGCATATAATTATTTGTTTTAGCCGTACAATTAAGTGTACTCTATGTAACTTGTAACAGGTGATGGGGAGGTCTTCACCAAATGATAAGCTTTTATTTGTTAAGGCACTGAGGAACAGAGGTCATGTTGTTGCTGTAACTGGAGATGGCACAAACGATGCCCCAGCACTACATGAGGTTTGGGAATTACTAATGTTCATTTTTGTTGGCAAGTTGTGGAGCAATATTTTTACACAATTCTCGAACTTTTAGGCAGATATTGGTCTCTCAATGGGCATTCAAGGGACTGAAGTTGCCAAGGAGAGTTCTGATATTATTATATTGGACGACAATTTTGCTTCTATTGTGAGGGTATGCATGACATGTTCTCTTGTGTTTGCCTTCCACTATTGCAACATCTGATATCTTGCTTGTGGATTTAGGTTGTCAGATGGGGTCGTTCAGTTTATGCGAACATTCAGAAGTTCATACAGTTCCAGCTAACCGTAAATGTCGCGGCATTGATAATTAATGTTGTTTCAGCCGTCAGTTCTGGTGATGTTCCCCTGAATGCTGTCCAGGTTTGATTCCTTAGTGCCTTGGAACTTCTGGATTTCAGCAGTGTTCTTTTTTCACTATTTTTCAGTTCTCTGCTGTTGTTTTTGTATGTTAACTGTAATTATTTAAGTCTTCTCTTATGCTCAGATTCCTTATTAAACAAATATAGGCTCCTCGCTCTAGTTTCTGTAACGGTGAATATATTTTCTGTTGATTTTACTCCCTTTATTTACAGTTGCTCTGGGTTAATCTAATCATGGACACTTTGGGAGCGCTTGCATTAGCGACCGAGCCACCAAACAACCATCTTATGCAGAGACCACCGGTTGGACGGAG
This sequence comes from Avena sativa, assembly GCA_916181665.1. Lineage (NCBI taxonomy): Eukaryota > Viridiplantae > Streptophyta > Magnoliopsida > Poales > Poaceae > Avena > Avena sativa. The sequence continues at coordinate 174,907,337 of OV702294.1, read as the reverse complement.
GTTTGTTCTCTGACTTCTGACATTGTTCTTCAGATATTTTTCTTGGTTTCTTGAGATAATATTTGAATCGATTTACCAATTTTTCTGGGCTTGATAAGAAATCATGTTTTCTTGACCTAACTTCCTTAAGTAGTGACTGTTTAGAAACAATTTTTTTGAAGAAATGGATATACAATATTCTTTTCATTTTTCTTTTTTTTGGATGTAGCTGTCAACCACTGCGGTAGTGACTGTGTATGAACAATTTTGTGAAGAACGGATACACTGCGGTAGTGACTGTATACGGACAATTTTGTGAAGAATGGATATACAATATTGTTTTTCATTTTTCTTTATTGGATGTAGCTGTGAACGGACCGAGGTTGAGTGAGCCTGGAGCTGGGCTCAAACTTGGCTGTTCTATACTTTTTTTAACAGAACTTCTGCATTCCATTGAACCACCCACAAAATAAAAAAAAGAATCTGGCATAGCCTCTGGCCCAGGGTCGTTTTCGCTTGGTAACAAAATCACGCATGGTTCATATGAGTACTAGAAATTGTAGGGATTCATCTCTGATCACTCCAGGACACCAAGGCTAAAAGATTCACCAAGACTAGGAGTCGGTGCTCCTTCCTTGACATCTTTTGGGAGCCAGGTCACCGGGGAAATCGTACTGCTAATTCATTCAGACCATTAGGGTGTGTTTGGTAGATTGTGTCACTTCGAATTCACTATTTCATTAGAGATATCTGGCCTCATACAAGCTGTCCTGAGATTTTGGGGTGTGTTTGTTAGCCCGTATGTGTTGGAAGAATCTGAATTGATACTTTGTTTGGTAGCTCCGTATGGGTGGAGATTGGCCCAAAACAAAATAATAGCAGAGAGGTCCAAACTGTTGCACCAAGGTCCCTAAACAAAACATCTAAAAATCAATCAGGCCCTTGTATGCTGGGAGCGGATCCCTCCTCGTCGCCGGTACACGAGGCGTCGGCGGTGGTCGCTGAGCCGGAGGCGGCGGTCGGCGCGGTCTAGGAGCTCCTCGTCGGTGGCGCCGGGCCAGAGGTGACGGGAGATGAGGAGGGGATGGGCTGGCGCGTGAGGAAGGTCTGGCCGTCTGGGAGGGCGACGGGGCCAGGCGGCGGAGGAGGAGGGTGACAGGGCTAGGCGGCGGAGGAGGAGGGCGACAAGGCGTGCCGCTGGATGGCGTGCAGGCGCGTGCCTGGCCGTCGCTGTGGATCTGAAGGACGGGCCGTCGCTGGGGAGATGATGGAGCACGGCCGTCGCTGGGGCTGGCCATGGAGGTGGCGGCGCTGACCGTTGGCCATGGCGCCCAGCGTCGAGGTGGCGGCAGCGGATCCCGGCGTCGAGGATGCGGAGGCCGGCGTCGAGGCACAGGCCGGCGGCGGCAATGTCCCAGGAGAGACGAGTGAGAGAGACGGGCTGGGGGAAAATGAGGCTGCGGATCTGAGACCCCTATGCGCGGGTGCGTGGACTCGGGCGAGTCCAGCCCTGCCGAGTTGGGAAGCTCGAATCGAGCTTCTCTCTCGGGCAGGGCCGAGGGGCATTTTCCGGGTGAACTGGGCAGTGCCCATTCCGCCGAGCCGGTCTAACAAACAGCGAATTTACAAAATACCTCAGTTGAGATGAGAATAGCTGAGCTGACCCGGGCTACCAAACACGCCCTTAAGATCTTTATCTGCCCATCGTTAATCTATCAAGACCAAAAGTTGGGACGTGTGTGGTATGTTGTTACTTGGTTCTGCGCGCTGTGCTGCCATAGTGTAGTGTAGATGTGACGGTTTGTGTGGGGTTACTCGTCTTGCTGGGCTTGCATAACTTCTTGTCAGGCTTGAGCTTGGGTTGAATCTAGACCAGTGAGCTCAAGTAGTTTGTGTTAGTACTAGTTGCATAAAACTGCTTGATGACTTGCAGTTGTACTAAACATCTTCCAATACGTTTGTGTTGACACTAGTGGTAGCTTAATGATATTTATTACTTCACAAATGCATTTGTATCACGTGCTGTGTCGGCAGCTTCTATTCTGCAAGTACCAAAATAGTTTGCTTTGTGCCTGCTGATGGTGTCCCAACCTGCTTGTTTTCAGGGAGCCTCTGATAACAAATATCATGTGGAGGAACTTGCTCATAATGGTATGCTACTTATGCAATACACTCTTTTCATATTGGAATCTGAATATCTGATATCTTTCAAATGGCAACTTCTTCCTTCAGGCTTTCTATCAAGTTGCAGTTCTTCTCACTCTTAACTTCAAGGGTCAGAGCCTTCTGCAGTTGAAACATGATAACGCAGCACATGCTGAAACATTGAAAAATACCTTCATATTCAACACATTCGTTCTGTGCCAAGTGAGTTCTTTCCTTCTGCGCTAATCTGACTAGGAGATATGCATACAGTTGATGCGTGGGGTTAAACTTGGTCACTCAATCTTGTCTTCCTCAGGTGTTCAATGAGTTCAATGCTAGGAAACCAGATGAGCTAAATGTATTCAAGGGTATTACTGGCAACCATCTCTTCATGGCCATTATAGCGATAACAGTTGTACTCCAGGTAAAGGCGCTAAAATAGTGTTTCTTTATGTCACATGTGGCTATCTTGGTTTTTGCTGTTGTCATGGGCTTATATTCCTACATTGTGTCCAGGTACTTATCATCGAGTTCCTTGGCAAGTTCACATCAACAGTCCAGCTGAGCTGGCAGCTGTGGTTGGTGTCAATAGGTCTTGCTTTTGTCAGGTATAATTCTTCAGTTAGTAAAGAATGGAAGGTTTATGATTCTGATGTTTCTTGTTGTGGAATGATTTTTTGGTATTATACAGTCAATTTTTATGAAGATTTTGTTGGCACTTTTGTTTTGATGAAAATTAGCTAATGAATTTCTTGTATTTTATGCAGCTGGCCATTGGCACTCCTGGGAAAGCTTATCCCTGTTCCTGACCGTCCGTTGTCAGATTTTTTTGCGTGCTGCTGCCCGGGGAAGAAACCGGGTATGTTTGAATTGCATCCAACAGTGTACTCCCTCTGTTCTACTCCCTCCGTTTCAAAATATAAGATGTTTTAGATCTGTGAAGAAAATGAATCTAGACTTTTTTTAGTGTGTAGATTCATCCCTAACTTGAATGAACATATATACTAAAACAAGTCTAGATACATTTGCTTCACAGACCTAAAACATCTTATATTTTGAAACGGAGGGAGTATAATATAAGATGTTTTAGCTTGTGTGAAACGAATGAACCACCCATTAGGGTACCCTTTACCTTACTTAGTACCAAAAAAATGAACTAAGTTTTGGCAAAACACCACTTTTTGAGAAAACTAGTTCATTTGTTTGAACTAGGCTAAACTATAGAGGGTACCCTAAAGGTTTCAACCTACACACCAAAAGATGTCTAGATACATTTGTTTCACAAAAGCTAAAACATCTTATATTTTGAAACGGAGGGAGTACTTGTTTGCCTGTTCTCTAGGGAGTGGAGTTCATACTTATGCCATGGGCCAACCATCTTGTGCAAATCTCCCCTTGCGGGGCATAACCATCTTGTACAAATCTTCCCCTAATGACAATTTTTTTGTGCAGCTGATGATGCCAAGGAGGAGGGCAGTGCTAAGCATAGTGAAGTATGAACGAAGGATTGGCGTGGAGGACCTTATGCTGTTTTTTTGGTCGAGGTTTAACATGATTGAGCTGTAGTTATGTGGTGATTTGCCCTGTAGATACTCTAGGCTTCATGTGGATAGTTCTCACTTTTGGAAACTTTTCATGCCATCTTAACCACACGCATCACTCGTGAAGGCTGACTTGGAAACTGGAATTAATCCTGTTTGTGTAGACGAAGCTGGAATTTCGCTTAAATGGATGTTTGAGAGGAGTACTTATGATTCTCCTTTGCGTTTGTTTCACAAGCCCGTCTATCTGGTTTTGTCATCTCTGGCCACATTGCTTGTGCTTTCTTTGGGCAAAGCGTGGAGTTTTGTGAATGCACTATTCGCTTCTCTGGTGCTGGGCTGGATTTGGAAGTACATTTCAATGGGCTTCACTTGCCTAGCTACTGGATCTATTTTGAAAACTTCTATCTATATATACTTTAAAACCGAGAATGAACCAAGATAATGGTTCGATAGCTAAAGGTAGAAACTTGTTTGACCTGTTTGCTGTTAACCTGCAGTTAACTGTTTTCATCTAGAAAAACAAATACAGTTACTCCCTCCGACCCATATTAGTTGACTCGAATTTGTCTAGATTCGACTCCGACCCATATTAGTTGACTCGAATTTGTCTAGATTCGGATGTACTCCCTCCGACCCATATTAGTTGACTCGAATTTGTCTAGATTCGGAATCTAGACAAATTCGAGTCAACTAATATGGGTCGGAGGGAGTACATCCGAGGGAGTACATCCGAATCTAGACAAATTCGAGTCAACTAATATGGGTCGGAGGGAGTAACTGTTTTTGCCTGGCTGCAAGCTTTTGTGTATTGGGATCGATTTTGCTGCCGAAGGACGCTTTTTGTTGATTCCTGCAAGAGAAAGAGGAAGCCTGACGGCAGTTATTATCTGCTTCGATGTGGCGTGGTAGGAACTACACAAACGAGCAGTATTTGCAGTTCGCACTTCTGTTCCCTGGGCCGTCTGGGTTCTGAACTTCTTGTTGGGCTACACGTTACGTGCAGGGATCATAGAGAATTCCAACTTCTCGTGACACGGCCAATCGATTACGATAGGTTCCACATTTTTCTCAGCACTTCTAGTAGATTCAATGCATCTCCGACGTGTTCCTCGTTTTGCTCACGGGTCAGAGATCTGAAACAGCAGCAGCAGGAAGCTTAGGTACTACGTACATGCATGATTCACGAATGCACAGTGTCGGTTGAAAATTTTGTCACGGAAAGACTGGTGGAAGGCGGTGAAAGGGAACCAACACCAGACACACAAGCAGGACAGACAAGGGATTCAATGGCAATCTACGCGTAAGGTGACGATTACCACACGGAGAAAACGGGACCAAGATAGGCAGCGTAGTACTGTACGACGTAGCAGCCGGACCGGATCCCACGGCAATTGTTGACGTTTTAACAGCTCGTGGTTGGCTTCCCAGGAAAAAGATGAAGATATGGGCTTCACCTGCTGCAGTCACATACTTCTCTGTTGTTGTCTCGGTCTGTTCTAATAAATGCAGTTTTCATCTTTATCTTGATATCTAGTTGGACTTGACCCTTTTATGTACTACCAGTTGTTGGCTCAGTGAAGGAAACAGGGAATGGCTGTTCTGCAAGTCTGGATCGTTCATGGTCGTTGTAGACCTGTTGTGATTCATGATCCGAATCAATCTCTTCGGGTAGAAGATAGGACCGAGTCAGATGAAAGGGTCTGTAAGCTAAGGTTTGGGAACATACACAGTACATAAAATATGCATGTGTCCAATGCTAACATGTTAAGTACTTTCTCTGTCTCAAAATAGTTGTCACGGTTTTGCCAAAATTTACTTGAATCTACACACTATTTTAGTAGTATATAGATTCACCCAAATTTTGATAAACCAGCGACATCCATTTTCAGACCGATGGAGTAGTATAGATTAATAGACCATGAAATCTAATTTATGAGCTTTGCTAATTCTTGTAAAATGATAATCTCCAAGAATTGCACGTACGTGAGTATGTCACCGGCCTAATTACAAAGTCCATCTCTATTTTGAGTACGCATCATTAGCATGCGCTTAGGTGTGAAATTAAACGTACTCCCTAACTAGTTGTTTGGATTAGCATCCGATCGAGACATTGAGTACCGTGCAGATCTGGGGCACGATCGGGCCATACGAGCCGCTACCTAAAAGCTAAAACCACCACCATCTCAACAAAGGATGACGGCGTGGGGTACCCCCCCTCTCCTCCTCTCTCTGTCACCGTCGCCGCCACCACCGGGCAATGGCCACAACGCCCGTGGACAACAACGGCCGCGCGCGCGCGTGCAACGAGATTTCGCGGGCATTGAATGCGAGGTCCACACTTCGCCACCGGCGTACAGCGGCCGGCCGGGGAGATCGGATCGCCGAAGGCGACATCACGTACCGGCCGGCGACACGCAAGCGATCCCCTCGCCGCTGGCGCGTCGCCTTAATCGCGAGCCCCAGCTCTCGACGGCTTGCAGTTCACACCTGTCCACCCGTAAACCGGCGATCGCGCGCGCGTACGTCGCCTGTCACGCTTGAAAGCTTTCCTTCCCGTCCAAGCGACTAGTAGTAAAGACCGATGGGGATGCGGCCGGGAGACGGGCTGGCGCCATCGGGTCCGCCATGGATTATCCCCGGGAGCGATCGGCATCGGAAGTTCAGAAGAGGATACGCGCATCCGGGTCACGGGGATGGAGACCGTCCGGCGGCTGCTCGGGACTAGCTAGCTAGCTAGACCGGTTGTTTTCGTTCCGTTTTCTTTAGCTTTCCTACGACCATCCATCCATCCAGAGCCGGCGGCATCTTGGCCGGGGTAGATACATCGACATCGAGCTATAGATGGAGGTGCCACGCGAGATTTTAATGAATAGACCTACTATGCATCAGTGCTTATTCAGTGGATAAGTTAGAGCATCCGTAGGAGTGCCCGTAAAACGGCCGGAAACCGAACTTTCTCGGCGACATATGGGCCGCGTCCGGTTTTTTGGTGCAGAGCAGAGCCCGTAAACTTCCCGGCCCGTAAAACTTTTTTGGCGTCGAACCACTACATCTAGCGGTCGGGGAGTATGACCCGAGTAGAAACCCTATCCCCTCCGCCGCGCGCCCTCTCCCTCTCCGCCGCCTCGCCGCCCCATTTGCTACGCCGCCACTGTCAAATAACCCGCCTCGCCGCCATGCACCCCGAGAGCGCCTCGAGCAAGCGTTGCATCGGCTCACGTGGCCAGCTCCTCAAGACGGAGGAGAAGATCAAGCCCAGCCGTAGCATGGGTCACGCGAGATTGTAGGTAAAGCAAGGAATCGACCTAGTATGCATTACTGGTTAAAGGGGCGTGTTTGCTTGGGGCCCTTCTCAAGCCAAAAACAAACACGCGTTTGGGTCTCCAGTCCATCTCTAAATCTCGACATGCACGTTCCTTAAAGCACATTTTTTGCTGCACGCGGAAGAATTTGCGAACCTGCGTCGTGCGTGTGCATGATGATGGCGCGAGATCGCGTGCTTCCCTGAATGGGTGAAATTTCATCACCTCCTTATGATTCACTTATTATATATCACCGCTCGGCTTAGCACCAAAAGGCTCTTAGCACCAAATTTCATCGCGTGCTTCCCTGAATGGGTGAAATCTCCTTATGATTCACCATATCCTTCGTCCCCAAGTTCAGCTCTCCCTCCCGCCAAGGAGCTTTACCAATGGGAATATAAGCGGTGCATCTACCTCGACGTTGAAGGACGATAGCAGCAAGCGGTGTTGCAGTTCTTCTCGAAAATCATCCCTGTCTACTCCGCTACTCCGATGCCGATGAGTACTGCAAACCCTAGAGCCGGTAGCTAAGATCTTTGAGCATGTGTTAGATATGAGTATAGGATGTGGTACATCTGTTGCAATATGGCTCATGATGTGCACGGTGTTATGATAGATCGACTATTTTGTGATCGTATGGCATCTTGTGCTTAGGGCATCACCTATGTATGTAGAAAAACTTGTCCATAAGGTGGGACCCACATACCACACCACAAGTTTATTGATTACATCACAATGTATCTAGTTAAACTTGTCTACAAGCTGGTCCCACGTGTCAGATAAAGTTGCACACATGCAAGAGAGATGGGAGAAGCTAAAATAATATTCTATTGCTTATGGACAACTCATAAGCTTGTATGTCACCCTTAAGGTATTGAGCTTATGGATAGCTTATTGATAGCCTTCACTATGTATGTGGAACTCCTTGTTGACTACTTTTTGCTTATGGCTAGCCTTATTGCCAACATACTGGATGCCCTTAGTTCGGGGCATATGTCGAAGGTATGAGTATGTTAATGTGTCATATGTTGTTGTTTATTAGGTGCTGAATTGTGCAGATGTCGATTATGCATGCCGATATCATAGATCCGACTACACATTTTTCTTCGTGTCACACGTAAACCAGTCCGGTGTCGGGGTATCTGTGGACCTTTTCTTGCACGCACAGACGTTCGTGCGCACGTAACACACGTACGACTTGCTGCTGCCTGCTTTGACTTTTGAATAGCTAGCGACGGGCGGCAGTGCTACGCATGTACGGCACGTTCACGCCCTCCAAAGTTCTCTTGTGAACACCGATCGTACGGATACGAAAGTCAAAACATGGCATGCGACACCGCATCGCCCGCTCGTGTCAGCAAATCACCGCAGATAATGTTACACACATGGATTACGAAATAGACCAGTGGGCAATTAATCTATTTTCGGCTGGCCATCACGACTTGGTAGATATTACACCGGAGACTATAACGAGGATGACATGGCTAATGACGTCGCGAACTAATCGAAGAAAAGAGACGATTGCATATATTTAGACCCAAGGCCAGAAGGCGATGAAGCAAGCAGCCGTACGTTTTGTACTTTTGATTCCCGAAATCTGTTGGCGCCTAACGAACGTACATAAGACGGAATAAATCATGGAGTACATGATTCATGGTCGCATTATCATCTGTAATCATGTTCGGTTGTGCTAACCAGCATATGTACGGACGGCAGTTTTCATTCCTGCCGGAATCAAGGTTGGTCAAACGGCCGGCTGCTTCAACGGTCAACTGTCGATCCTCCTGCCCCCGTACAGACCGGAGTAGTGAACAGCATGGATCGGAGTTGGTAGTGGCCCACATGTACAAATCACAAGGTCAACTTCTCTGACAAGAGAGCTTACCCTGTGTACAATACTTCAACTTGGCAACAATCTTTTATACTACATCTCAGCATTTTCTTTGGAGACACGTACTACATGGAGATGTTACGTGTTAATTAATTCACGTTCATATATTTGGAAATAGTTAGCCACTTGGTTGTAACTTGGCTACCCCAAGCAAGAAAACACTTAGCAATCGAACCCACCGACGGCCTCCTCCTCCGTGAGCCCCCATAAAACTCTCGAGCTGAAAGTTTGGAATTTCAGCTGGAACTTCCAAGTTTGAGTCTTTTTTTAGTAATTTTTTGTGGTGTGAGTGAAGCATTGTATTTTTGGTTAATAAAAAACGGCCTGGTTTAATGAATGGAAATGTAGAAAAACCCCTAACCCTAAACCTTAAACAAGCTAAGAACCTTTATGGAATTGGATGGTGTGAGGATCTTGGGATGAAGTGAGGTGAGGATGCAAAGGAGACATGATAAACAAATCTAGAAGTAATCTAAAGTGAGGTAAGCATGCTAGTATATTGTTATCGACCGGAGAGGCATACATAGACATAGTTACAATGACATTAAATTTCTATCATACTTTAGACATAGTACCAGATTAGCTTGTCCGTTTGCTAGTTGCTTGTCTATTCTTTATACTAGCTAACTTTTGTATAGCTTGGTCAGTTTGCAAGTGGGAGGGGGTGTACAACTGCAAGCAACCGAAGAAAATACAAGTAAATAGGACTTTTTTGAACAGACAAAGGTCTCGAAGGATCCGGAATATGCCTTAATTCAATGGAGGACACATATATTTATAAAACGGGCCTCACGAAAATATAAAATTACAACGTGGCCTTTAGTTTTTAATAAAAAACCTACAAGAGATCGCGAAAAAACGATCTTAAGTCCAAACATTCCGCCGATGAACAACCTCCATGCACTGTTGCCCCTGCCGCCGCCGTGGACATAGCCACTTGGGCTAGCAGATCCTTTGAAGGGGGACGAACAATCTCGAGCATCACTCGTGCTCTGAGCACACAGCGGGACCGATCTCTTGGCCAAAGATAGCGGCGGCCACCCGCTTGTAGACCGAAACTGATGAGTTAAGTATGCCCAACACATTGACTCACACATCTTATCACGGCGCATACTTATCGATCGTTTTGCTCGTCCTTACTATAATCCGGTACGGGGAGCACTCGATCACATGGGAAGCTGATCTAAGCACAGAAAGATAAGTAATATCAATGCCGTTGTGACACAACCTTATTCCAATATTCCTCTTTGTCAAACGTCACATTCTTAACCGAGGTGTTGGTTTCTAGCATTTTCTATTTCAGCTTGGCTTCTAGCTGGCTAGTATCTAGTAATGCAAGTCGCAAAGGAGACGAATTCCTTGTCTTACTGTGATTTTTGTCTTGAGGTACTTGTATAAGTTCATTGAACAATACCTAGCTCTCTGTCTGGTCGGTGTACTACGGTGTAGGACTCTTGGAAGAGATAACTACGGATCGCACCGAGCTTGAATTTCTGACGAGAGGAGATGCATGGAACCTGAATTAGCTTTTGTCGGTAAAGAAAGCTAGCAATGACCTTGAGGTTTTCTTTTTTTTTTTCTTTTTGGCAAAAAGCCTGCCAAGGTTTGCTAACTTAGCTCTCCATGTCAACCACGTCTACATCGGCCATGACCTTTTCACTATTTTCTCTTTAATCTCAGATGACTTAAACGGCATCTCAGAGCTACTTAGTCACCCTTATCTATGTTTTCTTATTTTAACCCTCCTCTGCTATAGCGGCAAAAACAAGAAGAGAAATACTTGACGAGTCAGACAACAAGTCATCTTTAACTTGAACAGTACTGACACCGACCTTTCCTAAATAAGTACTTTTCGTTCTGCAAAGCGACGTATACACACCTAGCTAATTTAAGCTACTGACCTTGACATATTAATACCTTTCCGTAAGGCGTGGTCACATGCCTAGAACGTACTGCCAGTACAGAAGTACGGCTACGGCGGGGCAATATTTTTGTTGCTACCTACTGATCTTATTATCAATGGACGAATTGCAGCTACTAACTCTCTTCCTCGATTTTTTTTGTTGCAACAAGCTGCAGTTTTTCCTGGGTAAAAAGAAACTTTATCAAGTAGGAAGGGTTACATGACGATTATTTGTTGCAACCCTAGTTTGTCATGAGTGGCTTAATTTCTCATGAACCACGCCTTCCACTCCACTTGCAAATTTGTGTAAATCATATGATCTCAGATTTATGGGAGAAATGATTTAATCCAACCATTTGGTGGTCCTCAAAGATCAGCATCAGAAAGTGTTGAAGGGTAAAGGGAGAGAGAGATTGCGGAATATGATGGATGTATTATTGAGCCTCTCGGGCGAGTATATATAGACGTACAGGGACCGATTTGGAGTACAAGACAAGTAACCTACTTGGAGTACAAGACAAGTAACCTAGTCTATCCCTAACAGATACGTATACTCTAACATCTCCCGCAGTCGTAGCGGTAGCATCGTGAACAACTGAAACGTCGCGAACGGTTAGACTGGAGAGTCGAAGTGACCAGTGTGCTGACATACCCCCGCAGTGGTAGCGGGAACGTCATGGACGGTGTCACGTCGCAGAAGCTTGGACCGTAGAGGATGCTGGTGAGGAGCTCAGGCGAGGTGGTAGCCCTTGTGCGGTGTCGAGTGAGCCGAGAGCGGTGGGTGCTGCAACCTTGGTCGAGGTAGCCGCGCAAGGGGTCGCCGTGGTCGATGTCATGGTCAGGGTTGCCGGTGTCGAGGTAGCCGCATATTAAGCCGCGTGCGCGTAGTGCAGCCAGTAGAAGGACGGAGACACGTCAGGGCAGTCGTCGGAGAGAGCGATGCCGAAGCCAATGCAGTCCGAGCCGTCGAGGACGAGGTGCGGCCATGGCTTTGCCAGAACCAGGCACACGTCAGGAACGAAGGCATACTCTGGTTATGCCAAAACCGAGTACGCGAAGACGAAGTCGGTGTGACGTAGTCGAGGCAGACGTAGAGGAGGTACTCGATGCCGATGAAGACCTTGTCGAAGCCGATGAAGACGAGGCGCTACAACCGAGCTTGCCAGACTCAGGAACGCGTCGGGGACGAAGGCACGCACCGGTGTTGCCAGTATCGGGCATGCGAAGAACGGGACCAGTAGAAACAGCTTCACGCCATGTCGGAGAGGAGACTAGCAGAGGAGGACTCTACGACGGTTGCGTTGCGCAGATCGGCGAAGTGCCGATGCATGCCGCGGTTGTCGGAGTAGACAAGTAGATGTGGTCGAGGACGAGACGAGGACGATGGCGACGAAGTCATGCTGGACGAAGACGTAGAAGGCGGCAAACCAGCGACGACCAGGAGTGGTCATACTAGATGCCTAGACAGAGGGGTAGTCGGCGGGACCTACGACAGCCAGGAGTGGCCATGCAGGCTACCTGTGGAGATGCGGCGGCGGTGCTCGAAGTAGGCGAGGAAGAACCCGACGACGTGACGAAGACCATGCGCGGACGGCGACGACCCGCGCCGAGGGAGGTGGCGCGGTGGAGGACTGCGACGTCCTTGCGGGGTGACGGCGATGACCGCGTGCAGCGACGCTACTGCCCGATGGGGCGGCGTAGTTGCAGGGCGCGAGTCGGTGCAGCGGCGTGAGAACCACCAGCGACGGACACGCCTGAGAAGGCGCGTTGGTAGCCGGCGGCGGGGACCAAAGGCGGCGACGCTACGGCCCGAAGGGGCGACGCAGCGGCAGCCCGATGCTCGATCGGTGGTAGGCGCGTGCTCGGGGACGTACTCGGCGGAGACGAGCGCCAGATCGGTTGATCAGACCGACGGCGGCGCTGTACGCGCCAAGTCCGTGACGACGGCAGATCGGAATCTGCGGCGTCGTTGTCGGTGCAATCCCGGGCGATGACGGCGAAGACAATCCGAAGGGGGGTCGGCCGCGGCAGCCCCCCGAGGAAGCCGCAGCATCCGGCCGCGGTGCGCGGCAGCCTGTCATGAGGCCGCGACGGCCTACCGAGGAAGGCATAGGGGCGCAAGTGACAGGCGCACGGGCGCGGTGTAGATCGTCGATGCCGATGGTCGGAGTAGAGGCGCGGCGATGACGACGGCGATGGACGACGCAATCCGATCTAAGATCGGTAAACCAAAAAAGAAAACCGATCAAGAGATCGGAAAAAAAAAGACTTGTAGGGCAGCCGATCACGGATCGGCGGACGAACCCTGCGTACGGGTTGCGCGACCCCCGACGGAGATCATGGAGATCGACCTCCCCGGGGGCGGCGCGGCGGAAGCGGAGGCGGCGGCTAGGTCAAGGACCGTGCCGCTCTGATACCATGTTGAAGGGTAAAGGGAGAGAGAGATCGCGGAATATGATGGATGTATTATTGAGCCTCTCGGGCGAGTATATATAGACGTACAGGGACCAACTTGGAGTACAAGACAAGTAACCTAGTCTATCCCTAACAGATACGTATACTCTAACAGAAAGTAAGCTCCTCAAGGCCCTCCTCTTAATCCATAGATTTTATGCATGTGGGCATCCAGACAGAGCGTGGGCAATACCTTCAACCTTCGAACATCAAACATTGCAGTACCCCGTAACTCGCATATGATGTTGCAATTTATTCTCATCTATAGCTTGTCCATTTGAGGCACCCTTCCAAGCAAAGAGTTTAACCTTGAGTGGAACTGAAGATTGACATATTCTTGACCAACATTTGTTCTGCCGATCTGGATTTGAACTAGTCATGATGATGGCACACTGATCTGGGTGTTCATTGAGGGCCAACTTATATGTAGAGTGTCGGAGGGATGACCCCCGATAGAGTCATAAGAGGTGAAAAGATAAGATTGACTGAGACGAAAGTTGACCGACTCAAGGGGCCAATATAGGCCGAGATACCTAGCCAACATATAACAACATGGTAATGTCGACATATATATTATATGTCGGCACGAGCATGTGTGTAATTCTTATTTGCAGGTACATCAGGGCCGAGTTATCGAGATAGAAGCCGAGTCATGGAGTAGGCATGTGCTTATGGAGTATATGCCAGCTCCTAAGTCAATGGCTCTGCCAAAGATCAGGAAATCCGTAAGTGATAACGATGCAGCTCACGAGCGAGCCCCTAAAATTTGGAAGCCCATCCCATTGAGGGTTTCCTGGAGAGAGAACAGTGCCAGATACCGTTGAGGGTTAGGTCTACGTAAAGTCCCATCCTGACTGGAACGGTATCTAGGCCCAGTGAAAACTTTTGTGCACAACATATTTCTGCCAGGTCAGCCCTAAGATTATAAACTAGGAACCCCTTTATAAGGTGCCCAGGGCCTCCAGAGGGAGGGGTCGATCATTTTTCTCTTCTGTAGAATCGCCTTGCAGCATAGAAGGGAGAGAGCAAGAACACGTTCTTCCTCTTCTCCAAAACAACTCAAGCACTTGTAGCCATATATGATGGAGATTATGAGATCGTGCATGCAGGAGTAGGGGTTTTATCTCATCTAGAGAGCTCTGAACCTAGGGATATTGTGTGTGCTCGTGTTTGTTCGTTCTTCTCTGTGTGCAGATTCACCGTACTCTCCTTCCCCGGATTCCTCAAGCGCTTATCTGATCCAAACTCAAGCCTACCCATGGCATCTGCCGTAAAGCCACCACAACATAGAGCGCAGTGGAAAGATTCCAGAAGCCTCGGGTTGCCCTGGCATGACATAATCATCATCTTTTCTAGACGTTTTAATTCAGAGAATTGCATCAACACTAACGTGTAGGAAATTCTATCAAACTATATTTACCCTCCTAATTCCTATTACCCTAATTATCTAGGAGCTCTGAAACGTGTTGGATGTGTTGATTACCACATATAGAGTGTCTTGCAGTAATAATTGTGTGGTATCCAGTTGTCCCTCCAAACCATGATGCTTCACCCATTATTCACGCACTACACAATGCCCTCTTTCTACATCAAGCGCGCTCAACGGGTGCTGATGGGCAAGCTTGGCATCTGCGACATCGAGGGGGAGCCGCCAGTGGACTGCCTGGAGCGATATGATGAGTACTTCCGGCCACTTTCGTAGGGGCGCATTGAGGCGCTAGCTAAGATGTTCTTCCTAGATGTCCCGGAGTCGGACAGACTCTTCTATTGAGTCGTTATGTGGATCACGGACCTTTTGTAATGGATCTTCAAAATTAGAACATTTTAGTGTGGAATCCCCATGGCTTGAATGCTCCTAATAGGGGAACGATCGTTCGTACATCAGTGGCGGAGGCGAATGCATCAATCGTGTGCTTAGTTGAGTCCAAACTTTCCTCTGTGGACTCGTTTTATATCACTAGGATCTTCGGACCCCAATTCGACCAATTCGTGATGCTGCCAGCGATCAACACAGCGGGAGGCATTGTGGTGGCGTGGAAATATGAGAAGGTGACTGCTTCTCGCTCTCACGTGGGCTCTTTATCTATAACTGTGGAGTTCTTTTGGGGCGGCAGCGATCCGTGGGCTCTCACGATGGTATATGGGCCGATCCAGGATGGGCTCAAACCCCAATTCCTAGATGAATTGCATGCAGTGTGTGCCTCCTTCCCGGGGACGTGGGCTGTCACGGGTGATTTCAGTCTCATCCTTGATGCTGCTGACAAGAACAATGGGCGTGTCAACCGAAGGCAGATGAGCAGATTTAGTTCCTTGCTCAATGACTTGGAACTAAAGGAACAAGTCCTGATTGGCAGGCGATACACCTGGAGAAACGAAAGGCATGAGGCCACTATGGAGAAGCTGGATCGATGGTTTAGTTCTGTGGATTGGGATCTTGCTTATCCCAATTGTCTTCTGCAGGCGCAATCTTCCTCTATGTCTGATCACTGTCCAATCTTGCCGTCGACCAACATCTCGTTCCAGCACAAATCAAGATTTCACTTCCAGGCATTCTGGCCCATGCTCGCTGGTTTTCGAAAGAAGTGGCTGCCGGGTGGTTTGTGGAGGAGACGCACCACGATCCTTTCATCGATCTCCAACGACGGCTTAAGTCCACGGCCAGGGTTCTTTCGCGTTGGAGTCAGCGGAGGATCGACAACATAAAGGAGCAGATCCTTCTGGCTAATGAGGTAATCTTTAAGCTCGACAAGGCCATGGAGCTCCGCGTCCTGTCAGATGACGAGGCCTGGCTCAGAAGGAAACTCAAGCAGCGGGTCCTAGGGATGGCGTCGTTGGAACTGACGATCGCCAGACAACGATCCCATATCGGATGGCTGCAGGAAGGGGATGGAAATACAACATTTTTTCACATCCATGCTAGCATCAGGAAGAAGCGGAATCACATTTTCAGGCTGAGGAAAGGTAACTCCATTGCCACCGACCCAACTGGGATGAGCAACTTGGCGTCCTAGCACTTTGAGGAGCTGCTTGGCGAGTCAGTGGGGAAGGAGTTCATGCTCAACCTGAGCATGCTCAGCCTCCCGCCTGTGGATTGTTCGGAGCTTGAGCAGCCCTTCTCGGAGGAGGAGATTTGGGAGGCAATTCGCGCCCTCCCTCCTGATAAGGCGCCAGGGCCTGATGGGTTTTCGCTGTGCTTCTTCCAGATGTGCTGGACCACGATCCGTGATGCGGTGATGAGAGCAATCTCCTGCTTCGGTAGCATGGATCATCGTGGCTTTGCTCGTTTCTATGAAGCATTCATCACCTTGCTGCCCAAGAAGGAAGGTGCGATCGATATCCAGTATTTCAGACCGTTCAGTTTAGTCCACTCTATTGCGAATATCGTCTCTAAGGCAATGTCGATTCGGCTTACTGGGATCGTCCTAACCCTGGTATACTCCAACCAAAGTGCATTCATAAAAGTCATATCAATCCAGGACAACTTCTTTATGGTTTAGCAGTCAATCCGAGCGCTCCACGGGAAGAAATCTCCAGCCCTTATGGTCAAGCTTGATATGGCAAAGGTGTTCGACTCTGTCTCGTGGCCCTTCCTGCTACAGGTGCTACGTCACAAAGGTTTTCGGCCTCGATGGGTGTCGCGGCTGATCACTCTCCTTTCCATCGCTAGCACTCACGTACTGCTCAATGGATCTGCAGGCTCAAAATTCTGGCATGTGAGGGGTCTAAGGTAGGGTGACCCAATCTCGCCAACTATCCTCATTGCAATCATGGACATGATGAACGCCACATTGAAACTTGCGGAGGAGAAAGGACTCTTTGCTGATTTCAGATCGTGTGGAATCCGTCACCGCCTCTCTCTGTTTGCGGACAGTGTGGTGCTCTTCATCAGGCCTGAGGTGCCCTCTAGGCTCCATTGCAACCTCGGCAAGAGCTCCGCCTCGCCGATTCGATGCAGCGGGATCGACCTATCTCCGATCATCGCTGCTCTGCAGTGCCCGGTGAAGCCATTCCCCGTCCAATACCTGGGAATGTCGCTTTCGCCCATTCGGATGTCGAAGAGTGCACTGCAGCCTCTGGTGGACAAAGTTACGAACCATATACCCTCTTGGAAGGCAGGGCTCCTTCAGCGGAGCGGAAGACTGATTCTCCTGAACTCCATGCTCAACGCGACGCCAATTTACCCAATACTCTCCTTGGACCTTCCGGCATGGCTGTTTGAGTATTTGGTGAAAATTCAGAGGGGATTCTTTTGGACAGCCAAGTCTAAACCACGGAGGGGGCACTGTCCTATGGTGTGGACCACTGTCTGCTCCCCCAAGCCGCTGGGAGGCCTGGGCGTCAAGAATCTGCGGCTTATGAACACTACCTTGAGGGCCCGCTGACAGTGGATTGATCGTAGCGAGGAGGGTAGGCCTTGGAAAGGGATTATCTTCTCCCTGAGCAATGAATCCGTGGATCTCGCCACGGCTGCAACTAAGTGCCAACTGGGAAACAGCAAGCGCATCCGATTCTGGACCAAAAACTGGCTAGATGGCTGGAGCATCTGCAAGCGGGCTCCCCAGCTGTTCTCGTTCGTCAAGCCTTCGAAGCGGTGAGACTCTGTGGCCATGGCCCTTGCCGATCACTCGTGGGCGCGCTCCTTCTGCAAGACACCATCAGTGTCTGCCCTCGTGGAATACCTGGAGCTTTGGGACAGGCTTAGCAGGGTCTTGATCCAACCGTCAGAAGCCGATGCCCTAACTTGGAAGATGTCAACCAGCGATGAGTACACAGCCAAATCTTCTTACAACTTGCAGTTCCTGGGGAGGTAAGAGATGCCTGGCGCCCGCCAGGTCTAGAATTCGTTTGCGCCTCTTAAAGTGAAGTTGCACGCGTGCACTCTCCTCCACAACAGGCTATGGGCAACAGATAGGCTACAGCGGTACGGTCTTCAGCACCCCGATAGTTGTGTTCTATGCTATCAGGTTTTAGAAATGGCAAAGCACCTCTCCTTGCAGTGTCCTTTCGTGCGAGAAGTGTGGTACTAATGCCTCTATAGATTCGGTGTCCACCGCCTCACCCCATCGGAGGAGGACAGTTTGGGCATCTGGTGGCCAATGACGGAGGCGGCAGTGGCTTCTCAAAACAGGAGGGAGCTCAACGCTCTGGTTGCACCATCAGAGTGAGAAGTGTGGTACTCCTGCCTCTATAGATTCGTGTTGGGGTTCGTAGCATGGAAAACAAAAAATTCTACCGCATGCACACAAACAAGCCAAGATCTATCTACTAGATTATAGCAACGAGTCAATTAGAGTACTCACCCTCGAAGATTCCGAAGCGGTTAACGAGAGCAGATTCTCATGGGTGATGTAGTCGTACACTTATCGATCTCAAGATCGCGTAGACGATCCTTCCGGCGTTGCGTTCCGGCAGCGCTTCCACAGTTGGTCACATGTTCGGTACTCGATGAAGACCTTCCTCTCCCTTGTTTCAGTAGGCAGCGGAGGTTGTAGTTCTCCCCTCGCAATTCCGGCAGCACGACGGCGTGGTACCGGAAGTAGAGGGAAAATCCTGCAGGGCTACGCCTAAGCCGGAGTAGGTTATGGTGGATTTAGGGTTTCCGGCGATCTAGGGATTAGAAGGCCGGAGAGGAGGAGGCGTGGCCGGCGGCGACGGCGAGCGGCGGCGGCACGGCTAGGTGGGAAGGGGCTGGTGTTGTGTGTCCTTGGGGCACCCCTCCCCTCTATTTATGAGAGGGAGGGCAGCTTGGGAGAGGGGAGTTTGAATCCTTCCCCAACTCCCTCTCCTTGTTGGCTTGTGGTGGAGGGAAAGAAGGATTCTTTCCTTCCTCCACCAGGACACATTGTCCCAGTTTGACTTTTCAAACTTGTCTTTTGACTTCCAATTTGGAGCTTGATTTCTTTCTTGCTAATGCCCAACCAAGTGACCTAGGACATGATTCAATCATTCCACTTATCCTTGACACATTCATGTACCCTTCCCCTTCTGGTCCGGTGAACCTTCTAGACCCTTCTAGAACCTCTCCGATGAAATCATCGGAATCATTCCCGAACTCCGGAATTGGACTTTCCTTATATGAATCATATTCTCCGGACCATTCCAGATCTCCTCTTGATATCCTGGATCCCATCCGAGACTCCGAACAACATTTGGTCTCCCTACTTACATTCCATATCTACTAAACAACATTGAATCCTTAAGTGTGTCTCCCTACGGTTCGTGAATTACGCGGACATGACCGAGACACTTCTCCGATCAATAACCAATAGAGGAATCTGGATATTCATATGGCTCCCACATATTTCTATGATTACTTTGTGATCGAATGAACCACTTACATATGATACCAATTTACCTTTGTCTCGCAATAGTTTACTTATCCGAGTTCTGATCGTCGGTATATCTGCATACCTAGTTCAACCTCGTTACCGATAAGTACTATTTTCTTGTTCTCGTGATATGTGAGACCTTGTGAGCCACTCACATGCTTGCAAGATAATTTGATGACATTCCACCAAGAGGGCCCAGAGTATACCTATCCATCATATGGATGGACAAATACCACTCTTGATCCATGTGCATCAACACATACTTTCCGAACACTCAATGCCACCTTTATAGCCACCCAGTTATGGTGTGGTGTTTGATGTCATCAAAGCATCCATCCGGTGATGGTGATTAGCATGATCTCATGGTCGAAGGAATTAGGTTACTATGTATCAGAAAGCTTATAGCAAACGAACTATTAAAATGACTTGATCTTTATGCTATGCTTAACTATAGCAGTATGTCCATCGCATCATTCTTCTAATGATATGACCTTGTTGTTAACATATCAATATTCATGATCAGGAAACCATGATCATTTATTAACCAACAAGCTAGTTTAACAAGAGGCTTTACTAGGAACTCTTACATGTTTACAAATCACACAAGTATTAATGTTTCCGGTTAATAAAATTATAGCATGGTATGTAAACATTTATCATAAGTAAGAAGATATGATAATAACCTCTTTATTATTGCCTCTTGGGCATATGTCCAACAGTCTCCCACTTTCACTAGAGACAATAATCTAGTTTCAAATCTTTGTGTATTCAACACCTATGGCTTTCCGGTGTTGTATGTACATGATTCCTAGTGGTCAACCGATATTCGGATCCGACACTTTCAGGTTCGTGTGTAATTGTATGTATTTGCGTCTCTACGCATTACTCATTCTCTAATGAGATGGCTTTGTATAAATTTGGTCCTTTGGTGAGACCTTTAGTTCCTTGGGGTTAAATGTTGGAGATATGCCCAAGAGGCAATAATAAAGTGGTTATTATCATATCTTCATACTTATGATAAATGTTTACATACCATGCTATAATTGTATTAACCGGAAACATTAATACTTGTGTGATTTGTAAACATAAAAGAGTCCCTAGTAAAGCCTCTTGTTAAACTAGCTTGTTGGTTAATATATGATCATGGTTTCCTGATCATGAACATAGAGATGTTATTAACAACAGGGTCATATCATTAAGGGAATGATGTGATGGACATACTCCTATAGTTAAGCGTAGCATAAAGATCAAGTCATTTAATATAGTTCATTTGCTATAAGCTTTCTAATACATAGTAACCTAATTCCTTCGACCATGAGATCATGCTTATCACCATCGCCGGAAGGATGCTTTGATGACATCAAACACCACACCGTAACTGGGTGGCTATAAAGGTGGCATTGAGTGTTCGGAAAGTATGGGTTGAGACACATGGATCAAGAGTGGGATTTGTCCATCCATATGACGGATATATATACTCTGGCCCTCTCGGTGGAATGTCATCCAATTAGCTTGCAAGCATGTGACTGGCTCACAAGGGATCACATACCACGGGAACGAGAAAAGAGTACTTATCGGTAACAAGGTTGAACTAGGTATGCAGAGATACCGACGATCAAAACCTCGGATAAGTAAACTATCGTGAGACAAAGGGAAATTGGTATCGTATGTAAGTGATTCATTCGATCGCAAAGTAATCGTAGAAATATGTGGGAGCCATATGAATTTCCAGATTCCTCTATTGGTTATTGATCGGAGAAGTGTCTCGATCATGTCCGCATAATTCACGAACCGTAGGGAGACACACTTAAGGATTCGATGTTGTTGAGTAGTTATGGAATGATGAGTAAGAGACCGAATGTTGTTCGGAGTCTCGGATGGGATCCGGGATATCACGAGGAGATCCGGAATGGTCCGGAGAATAAGATTCATATAAGGAAAGTCCCGTTTCGGAGTTGGGGAATGATTCCGGTGTTTTCATCGGGAATGTTCTAGAAGGTTCCGGAATGTCC
Organism: Avena sativa; assembly: GCA_916181665.1. Classification (NCBI taxonomy): domain Eukaryota; kingdom Viridiplantae; phylum Streptophyta; class Magnoliopsida; order Poales; family Poaceae; genus Avena; species Avena sativa. The sequence continues at coordinate 174,885,778 of OV702294.1, read as the reverse complement.
GGCACTCCGGGGGGGAAGGGTACATGGATGTGTTATATCAAGTTGGTATGATTGCATCATGTACTAAGTGTCATCGCTGAACAAAATATAGGGATTAATCAAATCCTTGTTTGAAAAGTCAAACGCCAAGTTTGAAAGTCAAACGGCTATTTTTGGGAAGTGGAGAAAGAGGAGGAAACCGAGTTGGGGAGGAGTCCCTCCTCCTCCACCGCCGGCCCACCTTGGGTCCGAGTTGGGGAGGGACTCCCCTCCCCTGGCGCGCCTCCCTCCACCTATAAAGGGAGGGGCAGGGCTGCCCCTCCTAGACACACCTCCTACACCCCAAACCCTAGCCTCCTAGCCGCCGGCCTCCTCCAAGTCGCCGCCGCCTAGAGCTCCTCTAACTCGGCGAGTTAGGGTTTCCCCAAACCCTAGCCGCCGACCAAGTCCTCCCCTTGGTGCCCTCTAAATCGTAGATCACCAAGGCCTCTCTCATACTCCACCATACTCGCTCCGGCTTAAGGAGAAGCCCTGCGAGATCTCCCCTCTACTTCCGGTACCACGCCGTCGTGTTGCCGAAATCGCGAGGAGAGTTCTACAACCTCCGCTGCCTGCTGGAACAAGGGAGAGGAAGGTCTTCGTCGAGTACCGAATGTGTGACCGACTGCGGGAGCGCTGCCAGAACGTAGCGCCGGAAGGATCGTCTACGCGATCTTGAGATCGACAAGTGTACGACTACATCAACCACGAGAATCTGCTCTCGTTAACCGCTTTGGAATCTTCGAGGGTGAGTTCCTCTATCGACTCGTTGCTACAATCTAGTAGATAGATCTTTGCTTGATCATAGATTAGATCTTGATTGTGTGTTCATGCGGTAGAAATTTTTTGTTTTCCATGCTACGAACCCCTACAGCGGTATCAGAGTCGTGTCTATATGTAGATCTGTTGCACGAGTAGAACACAATGGTCATTGTGGGCGTTGATGTTTTTGTTGTCGATTGCTTCTTGTGTACTTTGCATCTTGCGGGATGGTGGGATGAAGCGGCCTGGGCTAACCTTACATGACATCGTTCATGAGACTTGCTCCACGCTTGACATGCAACTTGTATTGCATAAGTGGCTTTGCGGGTGCCTGTTTCTCCCAACATAGTTAAGATTCAATTTACAACGGGTGATTGACAATACTAGTATCAATGTTGTGGTTCTTGTTCATAAGTTAGAATGACACTTATTGAAAGCCCCAAACCACGTAAAACATGCAAACAAAATTAGAGGCGTCTAACTTTGTTTTGCAGGGGTGTGTTGTGATGTGATATGGCCATGATTGTGATTATATTTGATGTATGCAATGTTTCTTATTGTAAGTTGGCAACCGGCAGGAGCCATATGGTTGTCTTTAAATTCTGTTAAGACCCGCATGTCTATTCAAAGTAGTTGTAATAGTTGAAGCTGGTGGACGACAACCATGGAGCGGCGTCATTGACCTTGATGCAATGCCGGTGATGATGGAGATCATGTTCGTGCTTGAAGATGGAGATCGGAAGCACAAAGAAGAAAGGCCATATCATATCACATATTATGAATTGCATGTGATGTTAATCCTTTTATGCATCTTGTATTGCTTAGTTAACGATGGTAGCATTATAAGATGATCCCTCAAGCACACAATTTCAAGTTTTAAAGTGTTCATCCTTAGTAAGCACCGTTGCTAAAGCTCGTTGTTTCGAAGCACCACGTGATGATCGGGTGTGTTAGATTCTGCGAGTGTATACAACGTGAGCAAGCAAGATTTGCTCATGCGGAAGCTAAGGTTGATCTTGACGAGCCTAGCATGTACAGACATGGTCTCGGAACACGGATCACCGAAAGGTAAAGCATGAGTCATATAGTAGATATGATGAACATGTTGATTGTTCGCCATTGAAGCTACATCAACTCTCGTGATGATCGGTTTTGATGTGGTGGACTTGGTTCGTGTGATCACTAAAACAATGTGAGGGATATTGTTTTGAGTGGGAGTTCAATGGCAATATGATTAAAAGTCGAACACTATTTATCATAAATTAAATCAAAGTGAATTTGCATAGTTGTTGTAGTCATTGGCATCCGTTTACCACCTTGCGCTTAGTTTTAATTGAGATGATAGAACTATAGAATTCTGGTTAGTTACTTTACGAACTGGTATCGTATTGTTTTGAAGTGTTAATCTAAAGTTTAAAAGTCCTATTACAAACTTTCAGTAAGTTCCGGTTACTCCATGAAGTTTAATAATTAGTATTAAATCAAGAGTGACAATTCCAAGTGTTAGTGTATGAGTATCATGTTTGTCTCCATGATTCTTGATATTCAAAGGATTGTCTTAATATCAAGGTTATCTAGGATCTGAAAGAGTTGTTTCAGAAACCATGATGTGTGGAAGATATTGTGATATCTGAAACAAAGTTTTGGTTGCAACATGATAGAGTATAATATGGCAAAAGTCATGTTCTCGTATTTGATGAGAATTTGCAAAAGGTTGAAGACACTAGTTGTCCTAATCCTCCAAAATGTTTTGGAGAGCAACATTATACTCGCAGTTCACCGTTATAAGCTAAAAGTAGCTTGATCATGGATAATTCCATGATAAGGGTGAATATTTGATGTAGGTAAAGTGTTTACTACACCAATAGATTACTAAAGAAAGGAATTTGAAAGAACACCAAACATTTGATGTTGGTGATCTACTTCAAAGTGCAAGTCCAAAGACATTGGTATTTAATTATATACACTTTGGACTATGTGTCATATGTATGACTCCACTGTTGATGTTGATAGATTCTTTCAAACATAAAATAAATACTGAAAGAGAATCTCATAAATATATGGCAGAAAAGAAAAGACTAGAATTGTTCAGTTTAAGTATATAGATGATATACATGTTATGGCTATATTCTTTGCTTATTAAACAATGTGGTTCTTAAGTATTTGATACTGAATTTGTTGGTGTGAATCGTCATACGAAACAACACAATTCATGAACTACAATGGCCTAAGTAACTAGCAAAAGAATATGTGATGATGTTCATCGAGAACAAATAAAGGGTTATTGTGTTGCTCGTTAAACATCAAAGCGTGCCTTCAAGATTTGTTTTATCAGGTATTATGAGAACAAAAGGGTTGTTCAAATAATTGCCGTAATCCATAAAAGATGGATGATTCACAAATCTCATTGGAGAAATCACATCCATAAAACTAGTGCTAAAAATGTCGAAAGACAAATTGATTGAAAGATCACTTAGGAAGTGACATCGCCGTTTAAATTATATTGGAAAGAAAACATGAAGAAACTCCATGTGGATGGAATTTTGGAGTCTTTTGATTTTTGATCACATGACGCTTGTGAAACTTTCCTAGAGATAATTAAAACTTCGTTCATAGGCCAAAAGGGAACGAATGACTAGCTTATTGGAACTTGTACATATTGTTGTATGAAATCCATTGTATGTAGTCAAGAGCGATGGATTTCAACTTCATATGCTTTCTCCGAAAATTTGAGTGAATATATGAATATTTACTTAATAAGGATGAAGTATGAAACATTTGAAAAAGTTCAAAGTCTTTCAAGATGAAGTGCAAAATCATTGTAATAAGAATATAAATAGTTTATGATAAAGATCATAAAGGAAGATATTTGAGTTACAAGTTTAGCATAATACCTAAGATTTAAGGAATCGTTCTGTGGATTTGCATTTCCCGAAACACCATAAGAGTATGGAGCGTTCGAGATATGTAATTAAAACCTTGTTTGACATGGTAAGATCAAAGGTGTAATTCATAAAACTGCCATTATATTTTAAAGATTAAAAGCTTTAGAGACTACCGTTTTCCACTGAAAAGAGCTCCATCATAATCCGCTGAAATGACACCATATAAAGTTATGGTTTGGGATAAAACCCAAGTAGTCCTTTCTTAAACATTGGTATGCTATGCATAAGAAAGATGTTTGCAACCAAAGTCGGATAAACCTGTCTTTGTATTACTGTTAAGTATTCCTCCATAAACACCGGAGACAAAAGTGTTTGTCGCTTAGAACGTCAAGTTTCTTTGAGAAGGAATTTTTCGTGAAAAGATAAGTGGGAGGACAATAGAACTTTGATAAGGTTAAAGGAACCTTAGCTATATGTGCAGAGTTGCGCAGCGCCAAAAAGTGTTTCGGAGGCAGCAATAATGCTCATGGCTCACGTGCCTCAAAGGTTGTGGTCACGGAGATCTAAGTTCCTATTGAAACAAGTAAGTCGGGTAAACAATCAAATACCAAGATTTGAGAGTTAAATCATTACGTGACAATAATGATCCGACTACATGCAAAGAAGCGATGATGGACCCTGACTCCGTCAAATGGCTTGAAGCCATAAAATCCGTGATAATTCTATATACGAGAGATCAAGCTTTGAACTTGAAAGACCCTCTGGAAAGGTACAAGACCTTATAGTCGTATTTGGATCTATAAAGAAATAGACATGGATGTTTCACATCTATGAAATTATCGACATGTCGGGAAAGAGTTCACGACAATGTTCAAAGAGTTGACTATGACAAGATCTGATTTTCCATTAAGCGATATTTAGTCTAGACGGATTAATGTAGCAACTATGACATATAATTTTGTTATGTGTTGAATAAACAAAACAAGTTCTTCTAATAGAATGGTTACCAAGGACGTGTGCATGACACGGTCCAAAGGGTTTTGTTAATTCAAAGGATGCTAAAAGCATATGCAAACTTCAATGGTTAAAGTAAGCATAGCGGAGTTGGAATCTTCACTATGATGAAAATGTTTAAATTTCATCAGAGACAATGAAGATGCTTGCATTTGCAAGAAATTAAGTGGGAGCGCTAAGACATATTTCTAATACATTATGTGGAGGACATATTGTTGATTGGAAAAGATGTATCTTTTATTAACACATATTAAGAATTTCATTATGATGAAAGACTTAGGCAAAACCCAAACATTTGGCATCAATAGACGCTAATATGGTTGTGCCGAAAGTACATAGATGATATATTGAATGAGTTCAATATAGAAACTACAAGAAAGGTTCTTGTCGCACAGAAAGGATTGAATGAGTTCAATATTGATGATATATTCTAGTGTATTGACACTTGATAAGCGAAACAAAGATTCAAGTATAGATTGATACTTGATGTATGAAATCACAAAGAGTATTTATATCAATCATGCTGTGATATGTACAAATCCAGATATGTCCTATGCTCTAAATGATGTGAGCATATACCAGAATGATTCATAAGATGATCATTGGACGATAGTAAAGATATTCTTATGATCTTGCAAAAGAACTAAGAATATATTATTTTGTAGAAGTGACAAATAGATGGTTAGTTCATTGTAAAAGTATTACATTGATACTAGTTTTGTCATAAAGTACAAATTAAGTTTATCTCAATCTAAACTGAGGGTGGCACAATATGATGGAAAGTAAGTTCCATAATGGATTTGGATGAGTTCCAAAGTTAAGACATTGTGACAGATACTGCAACAAAAGGGCTAAGTATATAACTGCTATTATAGCAGCAAAAGAGGGCATTTGTGTCAAGTAGTTTGTTATCAAACTAAGTGTAGTTCACAGCAGGGATAATACTATGAAGATATATTGTACGACAATATTATCAACATGTTTTAACCCCAAAGAACTGAAGGTCACACCAAAGGACCAAATTTGTACAAAGCCATCTCATTAGAGAATGAGTGATGCGTAGAGACGCAAAGACATGCAATTACACACGGACCTGAAAGTTTCAGATCCGGAGATCAGTTGACCACTAGAAATCGTGTACATACAACACCGGAAAGCCATAGGTGTTGAATGCACAAAGGTTTGAAACTAGATTATTGACTCTAGTGCAAGTGGGAGACTGTTGGAGATATGCCCAAGAGGCAATAATAAAGTGGTTATTATCATATCTTCATACTTATGATAAATGTTTACATACCATGCTATAATTGTATTAACCGGAAACATTAATACTTGTGTGATTTGTAAACATAAAAGAGTCCCTAGTAAAGCCTCTTGTTAAACTAGCTTGTTGGTTAATATATGATCATGGTTTCCTGATCATGAACATAGAGATGTTATTAACAACAGGGTCATATCATTAAGGGAATGATGTGATGGACATACTCCTATAGTTAAGCGTAGCATAAAGATCAAGTCATTTAATATAGTTCATTTGCTATAAGCTTTCTAATACATAGTAACCTAATTCCTTCGGCCATGAGATCATGCTTATCACCATCGCCGGAAGGATGCTTTGATGACATCAAACACCACACCGTAACTGGGTGGCTATAAAGGTGGCATTGAGTGTTCGGAAAGTATGGGTTGAGACACATGGATCAAGAGTGGGATTTGTCCATCCATATGACGGATATATATACTCTGACCCTCTCGGTGGAATGTCATCCAATTAGCTTGCAAGCATGTGACTGGCTCACAAGGGATCACATACCACGGGAACGAGAAAAGAGTACTTATCGGTAACGAGGTTGAACTAGGTATGCAGAGATACCGACGATCAAAACCTCGGATAAGTAAACTATCGTGAGACAAAGGGAAATTGGTATCGTATGTAAGTGGTTCATTCGATCGCAAAGTAATCGTAGAAATATGTGGGAGCCATATGAATTTCCAGATTCCTCTATTGGTTATTGATCGGAGAAGTGTCTCGATCATGTCCGCATAATTCACGAACCGTAGGGAGACACACTTAAGGATTCGATGTTGTTGAGTAGTTATGGAATGATGAGTAAGAGACCGAATGTTGTTCGGAGTCTCGGATGGGATCCGGGATATCACGAGGAGATCCGGAATGGTCCGGAGAATAAGATTCATATAAGGAAAGTCCCGTTTCGGAGTTGGGGAATGATTCCGGTGTTTTCATCGGGAATGTTCTAGAAGGTTCCGGAATGTCCGGCACTCCGGGGGGGAAGGGTACATGGATGTGTTATATCAAGTTGGTATGATTGCATCATGTACTAAGTGTCATCGCTGAACAAAATATAGGGATTAATCAAATCCTTGTTTGAAAAGTCAAACGCCAAGTTTGAAAGTCAAACGACTATTTTTGGGAAGTGGAGAAAGAGGAGGAAACCGAGTTGGGGAGGAGTCCCTCCTCCTCCACCGCCGGCCCACCTTGGGTCCGAGTTGGGGAGGGACTCCCCTCCCCTGGCGCGCCTCCCTCCACCTATAAAGGGAGGGGCAGGGCTGCCCCTCCTAGACACACCTCCTACACCCCAAACCCTAGCCTCCTAGCCGCCGGCCTCCTCCAAGTCGCCGCCGCCTAGAGCTCCTCTAACTCGGCGAGTTAGGGTTTCCCCAAACCCTAGCCGCCGACCAAGTCCTCCCCTTGGTGCCCTCTAAATCGTAGATCACCAAGGCCTCTCTCATACTCCGCCATACTCGCTCCGGCTTAAGGCGAAGCCCTGCGAGATCTCCCCTCTACTTCCGGTACCACGCCATCGTGTTGCCAGAATCGCGAGGAGAGTGCTACAACCTCCGCTGCCTGCTGGAACAAGGGAGAGGAAGGTCTTCGTCGAGTACCGAACGTGTGACCGACTGCGGGAGCGCTGCCGGAACGCAGCGCCGGAAGGATCGTCTACGCGATCTTGAGATCGGCAAGTGTACGACTATATCACCCACGAGAATCTGCTCTCGTTAACCGCTTTGGAATCTTTGAGGGTGAGTTCCTCTATCGACTCGTTGCTACAATCTAGTAGATAGATCTTGGCTTGATCATAGATTAGATCTTGATTGTGTGTTCATGCGGTAGAAATTTTTTGTTTTCCATGCTACGAACCCCTACATTAAAATATGCTGAAAATATTGTCGTACAATATATCTTCATAGTACTAACCCACTATGAACTACACCTAGTTTGATAATAAACTACTTGACACAAATGCCCTCTTTTGCTGCTATAATAGCAGTCATATACTCAGCCTTTTGTTGTAGTATCTATCATAAATCTTAACTTTGGAACTCATCCAAATCCATTATGAAACTTACTTTCCATTATACTGTGCCACCCTTAGTTTAGATTGAGATAAACTTAATTTGTACTTTGTGAAAAAACTAGTACCAATGTAGTACTTTTACAATGAACTAACCATATATTTGTCACTTCGACAAAATAATATATTCTTAGTTCTTCCAAAAGATCATAAGAATATCCTTACTATCGTCCAATGATCATCTTATGAATCATTCTGGTATATGCTCATAATATTTAGAGCATAGGACATATCTGGATTTGTACATATCACAGTATGATTAAAAAAAATACTATTTGTGATTTCAATCATCAAGTATCAATCTATACTTGAATCTCTGTTTCACTTACCAAGTGTCGATACACTTGAGTTTCGATTTAATCCTTTCTGTGTGGCAAGAACCTTTCTTGACATTTCCATATTGAAATCTTTCAATATCTCATCTATGTATATTTGGCATAACCATATTAGCGTCTCAATCTTTCCATATATATTGATACCAAATATTCAGATTTTGCCTAAGTCTTTCATCGAGATGAAATTCTTAACTTGTGTTAATATAAGATACATCATTTCCAATCAACAATATTTCTTCCACATAATGTATTAGAAATATGTCTTAGCGCTCCCACTTAATTTCTTGCAAGTGCAAGCATCTTCATCATCTGCGATGAATTTAAACTCTTTTAACCGTTTCATCATGGTGAAGATTCCAACTCCTCGATGCTTACTTCAACCATTGAGGTTTTCATATGCTTTTAGCATCACTTGAATTAACAAAAACCCTTTGGACTGTGTTATGCACACGTCCTAGGTATTAATTAAAAGAACTTGTTTTGTTTATTCAACTACCACATAACAAAATTATATGTAGTTGTTGCTACATTATTAATCCGTCTAGACTAAATATTGCTATGAAAGATCAAATCTTGTCATAGTCAACCTTTGAACATTGTTGTGAACTCTTTCCCAACATGTCGACTATTTTATAGATGTGAAACATTCATATCTATTTCTTTATAGATCCAAACACGACTGTAAGGTCTTACACTTTTCCACAGGGTCTTTCAAGTTCAAAGCTTAATTTCTCGTGTATTGAACTATCACGGATTCTATGGCTTCAAGCCATTTGACGGAGTCAGGGCCCATCATCGCTTCTTTGCATATAGTCGGTTCATCATTCTCAAACAACGATGATTTACTTTCAAATTCTAGTATTTGATTGTTTACCCGGCCTACTTGGTTCAATAGGAACTTTGACCTCTGTGATCACAACCTTTGAGAAACGTGATCCATGAGCATTGTTGCTGCCTTCGGAACACTTTTCGGTGCTGCGCAACTTTGCGCATATAGCTCAGGTTCTTTTAACCTTATTAAAGTTCTATTGTCCTCCCACTTAACTTTTCATGGAAAATTCCTTCTCAAAGAAACTTGACGTTCCAAGCGACAAATATTTTTGTCTTCGGTGTTATGGAGCATTACTCAATGATTATTCGAAATAATATACAAAGATATGTTCATCCGATTTTGGTTGCAAACATCTTTCTTATGCATAGCATACCAATGTTTAAGAAAGGACAACTTGGGTTTTATCCCAAACCATAACTTTATATGGTGTCATTTCTACGGATTATGATGGAGCTCTTTTCAGTGGAAAAATGGTAGTCTCTAAATCTTTTGATCTTTAAAATATAATGATAGTTTTATGAATTACACCTTTGATCTAACCATGTCAAACAAGGTTTCATTGCATATCTTGATCACTCCATACTACTATGGTGTTTTCGGGAAACATAAATCTACGGAACGATTCCTCAAATCTTAGGTGTTATGCTAAACTTGTAACTCAAAATATTCCTTTATGATCCTATCATAAATTCTTTATTTTCTTGTTACATTGATTTTGCACTTCATCTTGAAAGTCCTTGAACTTTTCAAATGTTTCACACTTCATCCTTATTAAGTAAATATTCATATATTCACTCAAATTTTCGGAGAAAGCATATGAAGTTGAAATCCATCGCTCTTGACTATACATAATGGACTTTATACAACAATATGTACAAGTTCCAATAAGCCAATCATCCGTTCCCTTTGGCCTATGAAAGGAGTTTTAATTATCTCTAGGAAAGTTTCACAAGCGTCATTTGATCAAAAATCAAAAGACTCCAAAATTCCATCCACATGGAGTTTCTTCATGTTTTCTTTCCAATATAATTTAAACGGCTATGTCACTTCCTAAGTGATCTTTCTTATCAATTGTATTTTGAAATTTTTAGCAATAGTTTTATGGATGTGATTTATCCAACGATATTTGTAAATCATCCATCTTTTATGGATTATGGCAATTTTTTGAACAACCCTTTTGTTCTCATAATACCTGATAAAATAAATCTTGAAGGCAAGCTTTTATGTTAACGAGAAACACATTAACACTTTATTTGTTCTCGATGAACATCATCACATATTCTCTTACTAGTTACTTAGGCCATTGTAGTTCATGAATTATGTTGTTTTGTATGACGATTCACACCAAAAAATTCAGTATCTAATACTTAAGAACCATATTATTTAACAAGCAAAGAATACAATCATAACACGTATATCCTCTATATACCTAAGTTGAACCATTCCAGTCTTCTATTTTCTGGCATATATTTATGAGATTCTCTTTCAGTATTTCCTTTTCTGTTTGAAATAATCTATCAACATCAATAGTGGAGCCATACACATGACACATAGTCCAAAGCATGTATAGTTAAATACCAATATCTTTGGACTTGCACTTTGAAGTAAATCACCATCATCAAATATTTGGTGTTCTTTCAAATTCCATTCTTTAGTAATCATTTAGTGTAGTAAACATTTTAACTACATCAAATATTCATCCTTATCATGGAACTATTTATGATCAAGCTACTTTAGCTTATAATGGTGAATCACGAGTATAATGTTGCTCTCCAAAACCTTTTGGAGGATTAGGATGGCCAACGTCTCCAACCTTTTGCAAATTCTCATCAAATATGAGAACATGACTTTTGCCATATTATACTCTATCATGTTGCAACCAAAAAATTGTTTCAAATATCATAATTTCACACATGATGGTTTCTAAAACAATTCTTTCAGTTCTCCGATAACCTTGATATTAAAACAATCTTTTGAATATAAAAATCATGGAGACAAACATGATACTTATATACTAATACTGGAATTGTCACTCTTGATTTAATACCAACTATTAAACTTTCCGGAGTAACCGAAACTTACTGAAAGTTTGCAATAGGTCTTTTTAAACTTTAGATTAACACTTCAAAAACAATACGATACTAGTTCGTAAAGTAATTAACCAGAATTCTATAGTTCTATTATCTCAACTATAACTAAGCACAAGGAGGTAAACGGATCCTAATGACTACAACAACTATGCAAATTCACTTTGATTTAATTTATGATAAATAGTGTTCAACTTTTAATCATATTGCTATTGAACTCCCACTCAAAACAATATCCCTCACATTGTTTTAGTGATTACATGAACCAAATCCACCACACCAAGTCCGATCATCACGTGACATGATGTAGTTTCAAAGGCGAACAATCATCATGTTCATCATTACATCTATATGACTCATGTTTTACCTTTCGGTATTCCGTGTTCCGAGACCATGTCTGTACATGCTAGGCTCGTCAAGATCAAACCTTAGCTTCCGCATGAGCAAATTTGGCTTGCTTCCGTTGTATACACTCGCAGAATCTAACACACCCGATCATCACGTGGTGCTTCGAAACAACGAGTCTTAGCAACGGTGCCTACTAAGGATGGACACTTTATAACTTGATATTTTGTGAGAGGGATCATCTTATAATGCTACCGTCGCGATATAAGCAATACAAGATGCATAAAAGGATTAACATCACATGCAATTCATAATATGTGATATGATATGGCCTTTCTTCTTTGTGCTTCCGATCTCCATCTTCAAGCACGAACATGATCTCCATCATCACCAGCATTGCATCAAGGTCAATGACGCCGCTCCATGGTTGTCGTCCACCAGCTTCAACTATTACAACTACTTTGAATAGACACGCGGGTCTTAACAGAATTTAAAGACAACCATATGGCTCCTGCCGGTTGCCAACTTACAATAAGGAACATTGCATACATCAAATATAATCACAATCATGGCCATATCACATCACAACACACCCCTGCAAAACAAAGTTAGACGCCTCTAATTTTCTTTGCATGTTCTACGTGGTTTGGGGCTTTCAATAAGTGTCATTCTAACTTACGAACAAGAACCACAACATTGATACTAGTATTCTCAATCACCCGTTGTAAATTGAATCTTAACTATGTTGGGAGAAACAGGCACCCGCAAAGCCACTTATGCAATACAAGTTGCATGTCAAGCGTGGAGCAAGTCTCATGAACGATGTCATGTAAGGTTAGCCCGGGCCGCTTCATCCCACCATCCCGCAAGATGCAAAGTACACAAGAAGCAATCGACAACAAAAGCATCAACGCCCATAATGACCATTGTGTTCTACTCGTGCAATAGATCTATATATAGACACAGCTCTAATACCACTGTAGGGGTTCGTAGCATGGAAAACAAAAAAATTCTACCGCATGCAAACAAACAAGCCAAGATCTATCTACTAGATTGTAGCAACGAGTCGATAGAGGAACTCACCCTCGAAGATTCCAAAGCGGTTAACGAGAGCAGATTCTCGTGGGTGATGTAGTCGTACTCTTTCCGATCTCAAGATCGCATAGACGATCCTTCCGGTGCTGCGTTCCGGCAGCACTCCCGTAGTCGGTCACACGTTCGGTACTCGATGAAGACCTTCCTCTCCCTTGTTCCAGCAGGCAGCGGAGGTTGTAGCACTCTCCTCGCGATTCCGGCAGCACGATGGCGTGGTACCGGAAGTAGAGGGGAGATCTCGCAGGGCTTCGCCTTAAGCCGGAGCGAGTATGGTGGAGTATGAGAGAGGGCCTTGGCGATCTAGGGTTTAGAGGCACCAAGGGGAGAGCTTGGCCGGCGGCTAGGGTTTGGGGAAACCCTAACTCGGCGACTTAGAGGATGCCCTAGGCGGCGGCTGCACTGGAGGTGGCCGGCGACTTGGGGCTAGGGTTTGGGGTGTGAGAGGTGTAGGGAAGAGGGGCACCCGTGCCCCTTCTTTTATAGGTGGGAGGGAGGCGGGGTTGGGAGGAGGGAGTCCTCCTCCAACTCCTCCTCATTGGCCGGCGGTGGAGGGAAGAGGACTTCCTCCCCAAGTAGGTTTCCTACTCTCCCTCCACCAAGCAAACTTGCCGTTTGACTTTTCAAACAAGGATTTGATTTATCCCTTTATTTTGCTCAGCGATGACACCTAGTACATGATGCAACCATTCTAACTTGTTATGACACATTCATGTACCCTTCCCCTCCAGTGTGCTGGACCTTCCGGAACCTTCTAGAACATTCCCGATGAAAACACCGGAATCATTCTCCAACTCTGAAACATGACTTTCCTTATATGAATCTTATTATCCGGACCATTCTGGATCTCCTCGTGATATCCCGGATCCCATCCGAGACTCCGAACAACATTCGGTCTCTTACTCATCATTCCATAACTACTCAACAACATCGAATCCTTAAGTGTGTCTCCCTACGGTTCGTGAATTATGCGGACATGATTGAGACACTTCTCCGAACAATAACCAATAGAGGAATCTGAAAATTCATATGGCTCCCACATATTTCTACGATTACTTTGCGATCGAATGAACCATTTATATACGATACCAATTTCCCTTTGTCTCACGATAGTTTACTTATCCGAGGTTTTGATCGTCGGTATCTATGCATACCTAGTTCAACCTCGTTACCGATAAGTACTATTTTCTCGTTCCCGTGATATGTGATCCCTTGTGAGCCAGTCACATGCTGGCAAGCTAATTGGATGACATTCCACCGAGAGGGCCCATAGTATATCTATCTGTCATATGGATGGACAAATCCCACTCTTGATCCATGTGTCTCAACCCATACTTTCCGAACACTCAATGCCATCTTTATAGCCACCCAGTTATGGTGTGGTGTTTGATGTCATCAAAGCATCCTTCCGGTGATGGTGATAAGCATGATCGCATGGTCGAAGGAATTAGGTTACTATGTATCAGAAAGCTTATAGCAAATGAACTATATTAAATGACTTAATATTTATGCTATGCTTAACTATAGGAGTATGTCCATCACATCATTCTCCTAATGATATGACCCTGTTGTTAATAACATCTCTATGTTCATGATCAGGAAACCATGATCATATATTAACCAACAAGCTAGTTTAACAAGAGGCTTTACTAGGGACTCTTTTATATTTACGAATCACACAAGTATTAATGTTTCCTGTTAATACAATTATAGCATGGTATGTAAACATTTATCATAAGTATGAAGATATGATAATAACCACTTTATTATTGCCTCTTGGGCATATCTCCAACAATATTACAGATGATGGAGAGCATGGACTCAATGCATGGTGGTCAGGTGATTATAGAAAAAATTATACGAAACTATAGAAAAAATCTACTTATCTTCCTACTCAGTTCATGGAGGAAATTAAAAGTGTCTCGTCATTTTTTTAGCTTGGTAATGGAAGCTTTGTGGACTCAGCTTACTGGACCAATGGGTGATGAGGTAAAAAATTAGTTTTACATTGCAAAATTATCTTAGTTGTTTTGATGTTGCAAGTTTCATTTATCGACTATTTACTTAATTGTTCTTCATGTTGTAATGCAGAACAAAAAATTTATGATAACTGTGAGGAGTGAATATGACCACAAAAATGATGATGATGATGCTTCACAAACTCATGAACATAATGGCTACAACAAAACTGACATATGGGCAAATCAGGCACACTTAGATCATATTTCAGATACTCATGAAGATAGTGGACACAAGTACAATGATACATGGGCCAGTTCGCTATGGTCTGGTCAAAGTTCAAAAAAGAGTTCCGATGATGAACAAGAATGTTCTCAGGCTGACGTTCTCGATGAACAAGGGGATATGAATGTTGGTAGCACAGGTAATGCAACAGGAAACGATATTGATGTTGAAGGAAACTCGGTGCAATATGGGGTTGTTGTACATGAACTGCCAGATGACGATATTGAAACTTTCCTTGAGAGTGCAAGTGTAGCTGCTACCCAAACATGTAGTCAGGAGATGCACAACCATCATATTCCTCATCCTGGGCAGGTTTTTGATACACATGAGGAAGCTTTCCACTTATACAACACATATTTCGATGTATGTAGTTTTTTTTATAAAAAGAGTAGCCAATTATCATTCTAGACAGGCTGGAGTGAATAATGCAGTGACAAGATACACTTTCAAATGCAACTTTTCAGGAAAAGTTGTGGATGAAGAAACTCTTGAGGAAAGGAAAAAAAGAGATATGAAAAGGCTGGAAACTAGACGCAAGAAGATGCAAGAGAAAGGAGGGATAAAGCCTTTGCAACCTCCAGTGCAGCCACCAAAACCAAGAAAGAGAAACAAAACAAAAATCACAGGTTGCCTGGCCGAAATGATTGTCACACTTAAAGGAGATAAATCTGGTGTGTGCATCGCACATGCATAAGAGACTAGAAATAGAGAGAACACAGGTGTGTACATCGCATTCATGCATAAGAAAATCCAGGCAATTTTCACGCAAAACTAAAAGAGTGTAAGGGGATCAATATCTCTCTTGTGATAATGGAAACATTAGGGCAAGTGCGATGGATTTCGACATGACCCTTGTTGATTTCTTTGACTTGGAGAAAATAATTCAATTTGGAATATTTAATATCATCACGTGGTGCTTCGAAACAACGAGTCTTAGCAACGGTGCCTACTAAGGATGGACACTTTATAACTTGATATTTTGTGAGAGGGATCATCTTATAATGCTACCGTCGCGATATAAGCAATACAAGATGCATAAAAGGATTAACATCACATGCAATTCATAATATGTGATATGATATGGCCTTTCTTCTTGTGCTTCCGATCTCCATCTTCAAGCACGAATATGATCTCCATCATCACCAGCGTGGCGTCAAGGCCAATGGCGCCGCTCCATGGTTGTCGTCCACCAGCATCAACTATTACAACTACTTTGAATAATAGACACACATGTCTTAACGGAATTTAAAAACAACCATAAGGCTCCTGCCGGTTGCCGACTTACAATAAGGATCATTGCATATATCATATATAATCACAATCATGGCCATATCACATCACAACACACCCCTGCAAAACAAAGTTAGACACCTCTAATTTTCTTTGCATGTTTTATGTGGTTTGGGGCTTTCAATAAGTGTCGTTCTAACTTACGAACAAGAACCACAACGTTGATACTAGTATTGTTAATTACCCGTTGTGAATAGAATCTTCACTATGTTGGGAGAAACAGGCACCCGCAAAGCCACTTATGCAATACAAGTTGCATGTCAAGCGTGGAGCAAGTCTCATGAATGATGTCATGTAAGGTTAGCCCGGGCCGCTTCATCCCACCATCCCTCAAGATGCAAAGTACACAAGAAGCAATCGACAACAAAAACATCAACGCCCACAATGACCATTGTGTTCTACTCGTGCAACAGATCTACATATAGACACGGCTCTGATATCACTATTGGGGTTCGTAGCATGGAAAACAAAAAATTTCTACCGCATGCACACAAACAAGCCAAGATCTATCTACTAGATTGTAGCAACGAGTCGATTAGAGTACTCACCCTTGAAGATTCCAAAGCGGTTAGCGAGAGCAGATTCTCGTGGGTGATGTAGTCGTACACTTGCCGATCTCAAGATCGTGTAGACGATCCTTCCGGTGCTGCGTTCCGGTAGCGCTTATGTAGTCGGTCACACGTTCGGTACTCGATGAAGACCTTCCTCTCCCTTGTTCCAGAAGGCAACGGAGGTTGTAGTTCTCCCCTCACGATTCCGACAGCACGACGGCGTGGTGTCGGAAGTAGAGGGAAAATCCTGCAGGGCTTCGCCTAAGCCAGAGCAGGTTATGGTGGATTTAGGGTTTCCGGCGATCTAGGGATTAGAAGGTCGAAGAGGAGGAGGCGTGGCCGGTGGCGACGGTGAGCGGCAGCGGCGACACGGCTAGGTGGGGAGGGGCTATTGTTGTGTGTCCTTGGGACACCCCCTCCCCTCTATTTATGAGAGGGAGGGCAGCTTGGAGAGGGGAGTTTGAATCCTTCCCCAACTCCCTCTCCTTGTTGGCTTGTGGTGGAGGGAAAGAAGGATTCTTTTCTTTCTCCACCAGGACACATTGTCCCATTTTGACTTTTCAAACTTGCCTTTTGACTTTCAATTTGGAGCTTTGAAAGAACATGTGGGCCCCCATGTGTGGTTTTGGTAATTAATGACAATCGCTATGGACTAATGCTTGTATCAAGTTGCACTTGTAGGAATTGTCCATAGGCAATGCTTGAACCATATGTTGGCTTCAAGGTTTGGAGAAGAAGAAAGTGAAGAGGACCAAGTGGTGACCAAGGTGTTCAAAGAGTGATCCACAGATTGGTCATGTGAGAGTTAAACCTATGACAAGTATGTCTTGAAGAATAAGATGGAGTAATATCTCTGGTGCACCTTCAAGGCATCAACATAATGAAGAAAAGAAGAAATGATGTGCAAGCTAAAGATGTGCAATATCTAGAAGATCTCATGATTGAAGCTTGCCATCCTCGGTGATCATGGATCGATGAAGATAAGGTCAAAGTAAAGGTTACCCCATGTCATATGGGGGAGCAACTTGCAAGTCTTCATCAAGCGAGTGCGTGCAAGAGAAATCAAGAAAGGTGTTCCATCTTGAGAAGGACAAGATCGTATACATCAAGATCAAGTGGGATATGCGCAAGGCAAAGGTATGATCTTGATAGGGTTTCTTTCTTGCCGGTCTCGTGGTGTTAGATGGGGAGATCGGTTTATAGGATAGACAACCGTACTATCAAGAGGGGCTCTCAAGTGAGTAACTCGATCATATCTTTCAGAGAGAGCTCAAACCTTTGCATACTCTGCATCATCCTTCCTTGGTTGCTATTTGGATCTTATCCATGTGAGGTTCTAGAGCTTGTGGTGATATTCATAACAAGCTCTAGTTCATCAAAAACGGATTTCCCTTTTATGTCATATTGCATTTTTGATCTTTGAGGTTTTCTGGTTTCTCACCAAGGGAGGTATCTCACATTATAATACATGATATGTTCTCACTTGGTGGTATCCAATATAATACTTGTTGGGTACCTCTTGTTGTCCTCTTTCCAACAAAATTGGTTTTGGGTCAATCGGAGTTTCCAAACTCTAGATATCGCCATTTGAAGTTTGCCTCTTATTTGGTCCAGACCGGAGTCTCCGGTCTGCGTGGACCGGAGTCTCCGGTGTGGTCCGGAGTGTCCCCTGGAGTCCCTAGAGGGGGCTCCAGAATTTAGCCGGGGACAATCTGATAGGTGGTCCGGAGGCTAGTCCGGAGGTTGGGCCGGAATCTCCGGTGTAGACCGGAGTCTCCGGTCTGACTTTTCCCAACGACAGAAAACAGTCAGAAATCTGTGGGCCTATAAAAAGGGGCCCTTCTTCCCCAATGTCTCAGCTCTAGTTTTACAGGCTTTCTCCTCCATTCTTGACCCTCTTGAACTTGCTCCCCCTTCAATCCATCCCTTGATTCTTGCATATACTTTAGGGATTTGAAAGAGGATATCTAGATCTACAATCCCACCAATCCATCTCTCCTCTAAGTGAGGGGAACATCTTGGGATCTAGATCTTGAAGTCTTTTGTGGATTTCCTCCATTGTTCTTCCTCTCTTATTCCCCCACAAGCTTTTGTAGCTTTGGTGGAATTTGGGAGAGAAGGATTTGAGCACTACTTGTGTTCTTGCCACTGCATTTTGTGCATAGGTTTGAGTTCTCGGTGAGGATTCGATTGAGTGAAAGGTGAGAAGCTTTTTACTCTTGGGTTCTTGGAACCCTAGACGGTTTGGTCATTTTGCAAGTTCTTGGATTACTTGGGGCCTCCAATTAGGTTGTGGAGCTTCCCCCAAGCTTGTTTGTTGGGAGCCTCCAATTGAGTTGTGGAGAAGTGCCCCAACCTTGTGAGAGGTTCCGGATTGCCACCGACAAGTGCACCGATAGTGGAAGCGTGGATCAATCCCATTGGGGTGAGATTCATAGGAGAATAAGGGAGGCCTTTTGTGGCGTTGCTGGTTTGATACCACCCCCTCTCCAAACGAGACGTACTCCATGTTGGGAGGAACTCGGTAAAATATCATCGTCTCCATGTGCCTCAGTTATCTCTATACCCGAGCTCTTACTTATGCACACTACTTTGTGATAGCCTTCGTGCTTGAAGTCTATATCTTGCTATCACATAGTTACTTGTATTGCTTAGCATAAGTTGTTGGTGCAAATAGGTGAATCCTAGTTGTTCTTGGTCTTGTGCTTAACAAAGTGAACACTAGTTTAATTCCTCCTTTTTTGAGCAACTCTCGGAAAAGTTTTAATCGCCTATTCACCCCCCCTCTAGGCGACATCTGTATCCTTTCAAGCTTGATTTCTTTCTTGCTAATGCCCAACCAAGTGACCTAGGAAATGATTCAATCATTCCACTTATCCATGACACATTCATGTACCCTTCCCTTTCCGGTCCGGTGAACCTTCTAGACCCTTCTAGAACCTCTCCGATGAAATCATCGGAATCATTCCCGAACTCTGGAATTGGACTTTCCTTATATGAATCTTCTTCTTCAGACCATTCTGGATCTCCTCGTGATATCCCAGATCCCATCCGAGACTCCGAACAACATACGGTCTCCCTACTTATATTCCATATCTACTAAACAACATCGTATCCTTAAGTGTGTCTCCCTACGGTTCGTGAATTACACAAACATGACCGAGACACTTCTCCCATCAATAACCAATAGAGGAATATGGAAATTCATATGGCTCCCACATATTTCTACGATTACTTTGTGATCGAATGAACCACTTACATACGATACCAATTTCCCTTTGTCTCGCGATAGTTTACTTATCCAAGGTCTGATCGTCGGTATCTCTTCATACCTAGTTCAATCTCGTTACCGATAAGTACTCTTTTCTCGTTCCTGTGATATGTGATCCCTTGTGAGACAGTCACATGCTTGCAAGATAATTGGATGACATTCCACAAAGAGGGCTCAGAGTATATCTATTCGTCATATGGATGGACAAATCCCACTCTTGATCCATGTGCCTTAACACATACTTTCCGAACACTCAATGCCACCTTTATATCCACCCAGTTACGGTGTGGTGTTTGATTTCATCAAAGCATCCATCCGGTGATGGTGATTAGCATGATCTCATGGTCAAAGGAATTAGATTACTATGTATCGGAAATCTTATAGCAACTGAACTATTGAAATGACTTGATCTTTATGCTACGTTTAACTATAGGAGTATGTCCATCACATCATTCTTCTAATGATATGACCTTGTTGTTAATAACATCTCAATGTTCATGATCAGGAAACCATGATCATATATTAACCAACAAGCTAGTTTAACAAGAGGCTTTACTAAGAACTCTCACATGTTTACAAATCACACAAGTATTAATGTTTTCGGTTAATACAATTATAGCATGGTATGTAAAAATTTATAATAAGTATAAAGATATGATAATAACCTATTTATTATTGCCTCTTGGGCATATCTCCAACAATTCGGTGTCCACCGCCTCACCCCATCGGAGGAGGACAGTTTGGGAATCTGGTGGCCAACCAGGGAGGCAACAGTGGCTTCTCAAAACAGGAGGGAGCTCAACGCTCTGGTTGCACTTATTGTGAGATCCCTATGGCTTGAGCGCAATGCACTTGTATTCGATAGGATACCCCCCTGTTATCTGTAGCGGCAATAGGCAAACCTTTGATCTGTGGAGAATGGCAAAGCTAGGCAGAAGTGGACCCTCGCGAGGTGTAACCTAGGGTTTGTGTGGTGTCCGGGGCGAGGATACTCGACCCCGGATCTCTCTTTAACATAACTTTGTTTCTACCTTAATGAATGAAGACACGCGAGACTCACGCGTGTTCTTGAAAAAAAGTAATTCTAGGCTGTAAGAAATAGCCGACCACCTAGAAGGTGGATTATGAGTAAAATTTGTGCCCACAATTTGTCCATTGGGATAGTACCGAGTCCTTACTACCCTCCCAAACGAGCTTCGAGGGTGTGTCAACAAATGCCAAGCTTGGTGCGCAAGAAGTGTCTGGCTAAATAACCGCATGTCACAAAAAATGAGTCCACCTTGATCTTTAGAGCGATTCAACTTTGGACAGATAATCCAATGGATTCTTTGCTTCCCTTTCTCTACGCCCCACCAATAGTAACATATTAACTTAGTGAGGTCATCACAAACAAACATGGGAAGCTTAAAAACTCCAATGATGTATGTCGGCAACTTTGGAAATGGCTTTAATAAGCACCTCACATGCACTTTGCGATTAGTAGGCCGTTTCCCGATCCGATCAACCTTTTGCATAATCTGGATCGAACATTCTCAAATTTCCCTTTGTGCATACACCTATTAGGACTTGGCAATCCAAGATATTTTGATTCAAACCCATGTTTCTCAACACGCAATGTAGATCGAACTGCCACTTGAATATCTTGCTGGCAATGATCGCTAAACAATATGGAACACTTTGTTAGGGTCGATAATTTGATCCTTACATGAAGCGCACTTGTGTAATGTATTCTTTACACATAAAGCTTCATCCTCCAACTCCTTGAAGAGTAATAGAGTATCATCCACATAAAAGGAGGTGAGAAATATCAGGAGCTTGATGGCACACCTTAATATGCGTAATTTGTTTTTGATCAACTTTATGCTTAGAAGTATAGATAAACCATCCACCACAAATACGAAGAGAAAAAAGGGAGAGATGATACTATTTTCCTATCCTTCTAGTAGGAGGAAAGGCTTCCAACATATTCTCATAAAATTTGAGTGAGTATTTCACATTGTAACACATGACATAATCTATTGTACCCAAGGTGCAAGAAACCCATCTCAGGCAATGTACTCTCCACAAAAGGCCAATTGACCTTATCATAGGCTTGGATAAATCCAACTTATATGAACATAAGGATGAATAAGTTGATTTTATGATATAACATCTCCCTGGAAAGGGCTAGCCTATTATCCGTGTATTTAGAAACTGCCTTATATAAAATGCCGCACATCGCTATTTTGCGTGAAAATCCTTTAGCTCCATAGGATTATCGTTTTTTTGGAATTAGAACAATAGACATGTCATTAACCCCTTATGGCATGAGACCAGTAACAAAGAAGTGGTTCACTAATTGGACAACCTCCTCTCTTTTTTGTTTTGGGAAATTTCACCGATCTATTAATAATCATCAACAGCGTTACAAAGATTTTTAAAAGAAATAAAAATTATAAATAGGTCAATGAAACACCTAGCGATGACTACATACACTAGCAGAAGTCGAACACTAGAAACAAGAAAGCCACCCGACCAGGCGCCTTGATAGGCTCAATCTGAAATAATGTGTATGCAATTTCATCATCCAAGAAATCCCTGCATACCTGAATATTCATATCATCCTAATCCAAACGTAGTCAATTTAGTAATAGCCTCACAATTAAGAGTAGGACCAGATACATGTCAACAATAATAAAAGAGCTAATTACACTTTTAGTCCCACAATTTGCTTCTGGAGTGCAAAATAGTCCCACATCTTGCAAAGTAGACAAAAGTAGTCCCACAACTTGCTCCCGGGGTGCAAACTAGTCCAATTCAAACGTGTTCCAACAAATTTGGTTGTTTTTGGACGGATTCGACCAAAGCGAGTTGTTCCGACCTAGGCTTTCTTGCAAAACGGTCCAGAAAAGACCCTCGTCTGGTTTCTTATCGTTTCTTGACAAGCATGAAGGTCTACGGCGAGTGAGCTATACGGTGACGGCAACGGCGTGGCGGCGGTTCCGCGATCTCGGCCGCGATAAGAAACCAGACGTACCATACCCCCTTTTCTTTGTCTTCTTGCCGTGTCCATCTTCTTGTCCTTGAGCAGCATCGGCCATCGAAATTCTCTTGCGAAGTTTCACATACAGGCTCTGGTCGCCGAGCAATCATAGGAATTCATGCAAGAAACGAACTCTGGTTCAAGCAATCGTGGAGTTCATGCGAAGTTTTACAAACAGGCTCTGATCGGTTTCACATACCGAGTGCTAATCTGTTCTCCACGGTTAGTTTTCAGCCTGTTCGTCGGAATAGGCTGTACGTCGGAATACCCTGAAAATTCAAACATCTTCCACTCTAACATCAATACACAAGCAGGATCACTTCTTCAATATCTTCTCTAGTTCTTCTACATGCTTCAGTTATTCTCTGCATTCTTATTATTTTTCCATTCTTCTAAGCTGCCTTCTTCTTCTTGAACTCCTGATTACTCTCTCCCTTTTTCTTCTCTGAAATTGATAAATACAATGCCATTTCAGTACAAAACTGATACTCATCCGCACACATAACACATTCAGGCCAAAAAAGGAGCAACAGAAGCAACCTTCCATTGCATGTCCATGGCAAACAAGGATTTGGGGCAGACGACAATGCAGGCGGCCGCTGGTTCCTCCATCACGAACATAAGCACGGGGCAAGGGCCTGCCCCTCCACCGCACCGCTCGGCGACATGAAGCAGGTGTGCAGGGGATCGTTCGGTGCTCTCCATCGAGCCCTCCTGCTCCGCCATCCCGCCGCCGCCATCGGGTAGTTCCTGCAGTTGCAGCCGCCGGGTAGTTCCAGTAGTCTCCACCGTGGTAGTCCCTGCTGTCGCTGCCGTCGGGTAGTTTCTGCAGTCGCCGCCGCAAGGTGAGATGTGGGGAGGTGGTTCGAATCCGTCGTTCGTTTTGGTCAACACGAGCAACGGCGTGGGAGGGCCTCGTTACTATTGTCCTGTATTTTCCTAGACTAAATCGCAAAATCACAGCTTGCTTCGGTCGAATTTGTCCAAAAACGATCAAATTTGCCAGAACTCGTTTGAATTGGACTAGTTTGCACCCAGCGTGCAAGTTGTGGGACTATTTTTGTCTGCTTTGCAAGATGTGGGACTATTTTGCACCTCAAGAACAAATTGTGGGACTAAAAGTGTAATTAGCTCATAATAAAAAGAGTAGGATCAGATACATGTCAACTAGCATCAAATACATGTCAACAAAAATAAAAAGGAGTAGGATCAGATATATTACATCCAATTGATTAACCAAATCAAATTGTCTACCAAAAAAACGACTCGATGGACTTGGCGAGTTATTCATGAAAGTAAACGCACGAGCTAGCACACGTACGTGTAGACAAAAACAGAAACAGCCATGTCGGACTCGGAGCATATCAATTTGCTCCAAATAATGGGAGTTGGAGAGCTACAAGCTAGCGCCACGGAGCTAGGATCATGATCTCTCTTCAACCGGCCACTAAATCTAATCCGATTGTGCACCACACCATTTTTGCGCCGCCCAGCATTAAATTCGAGATCGACCGGGCAGCGTAGAATTAACGTTAGGCTTATGCTGCTGAAGCTAGGGAGATCGTACGCGTACGTGATCTCATTTGTGCGATAAGATGCATCTTTCTTAGGACTTGGTTCACGAGTCTACGTACGGGTTCTGTCTGTGGAGTGCATACTAATTTTGTGATGGAAAAGATTATTGGAAGGTGACAAAAGGCGACGGTCACCGTAACCATACAGTGGAGTGATCGACCGGATAAAATAATACTACTCCCTCTAATCCTAAATACTACTTCCTCCGTTTTAAAATATAGAAGATGTTTTAGATTTGTTAAGAAAAATATATCTAGACTTTTTTAATGTGTAGATTTATTTTAAACCTGAGTGAACCTATATACTCCCTCCGGCCCATATTAATTGACTCAAATTTGTCTAGATTTGAATGAATCTAGACACTATTTAGTATATAGGTTCATCCAAATTTTGATAAATCAAAGTCAATTAATATGGATCGGAGAGAGTGCTAAAAAAAGTCTAGATACATTTGCTTCACAAAACTAAAGCATTTTATATTTTGAAACGGAGAAAGTAGATGATTTGGTGGAGTATAAAATAGCCTATCAAAACGTCTTATGTTTTGTAACAGATGTAACAAACGCGAAAGACACGAATCGCAGCCATTGTTGACGTACGTAGCAGCCGGATCCCACATCCATCCATTGTTGACGTTTTAACAGCTCGACGAGACTCACAAGAAACGAACGATGAAGATGGGAGCATTGGAGCTAGCTAGCCCTCCCCTGTTCTCGTCACACTTTTCCTGGCTGTATATCTGTTTGCCCTCCCTTTCGCGACGGTTGTGAGTGCAAGTTTGAAATGTGAACCCTTAACTAGTAGAGGGATAAGAAAAATGGACCCCCTTCTCCTCCTTGCTATAGTTTCTGAGCGTCCCTTTGGGAGAGCCGCACCGACCCAAAGCCTCTCTCACCCGCGCCGCCAGTCGAGATGGGCGGAGGGGAGGTGGCGATGGTAGTAGTTTATTTAGGTATTGCGGATATGCATGCCGGTAGTAGGCTTTATGCCCGGTAGTGGAGGCGGAGCTCCAGATCGTGGCGGCCTGGTCCAGAGCTTAGGGTTAGGTTCTTCTCTCTGTCTTCCTCTGCTTCATGGGTTGAAGCATGGAGCGATGGAGAGGGAAACCGTCTCCTCCAATAAATCCAAGGCCGTTGGCTTCCCCTTGATCTGTGTTGTCGTGCGGATGTTCCTTCTTCACCTGGCCGACCGTGGTCATGAGGGGGGATAGGAGATGTGGTGTAGTCATCAGATCTGGTGGGAGGTGGGTTGCCTTCTCCGTCCTGGCTTTCTGGCGCGACGCTGGGCGGTGGTCTCCTTCGTACTTCAACGAGCTTCGGAGGTGGGAGATGATGGAGTGGTGCTCGAGACGGCCCCGACTGTTCTCTCAAAGCAACGTCGTTTCCTTTTCAAAGCCTAGCTCCTCTGCCCTTCCTCTCGGTCGGCCTTGTTGGCGAGGGAGAGGAGGGTGGTGGGTCTTTGTTGCTGTTGGCGGGAAGCGGACGTGGTGGTCGATGGAAGCTGCGACCACTGCTGTAGTTTCCAAGCGGAGCCGGTGGGAAACTGCTATCCGGGGCTGTAAGGGCGTCCCTGTAGCAAGCTTCAACCTCCAAGACGGAGGCCCTTTCTTGATCTTCTCGCCGGAACCACCCTCATCATGCAACCAAGTGCTTTGTACCCGGCGACGGAACGACGACCGGCGATGGAGGATCGCTTGCGGTGGAGAGGACCTAGGTTTCGATTGCTTTTTTAGATTTTATCCTAGTTTTTTTTGCGTTTTCTAAGGTCTTATCTTCAAATTTCAGATTTGTCTAGGCAAGAAATGTTAAGGGCCTCGATGTAATATTGTACCCACCTGATGTTTACTGCAGCTTCTAGGCCTTGACGGCCTTCCTCGTTCAAAAAAAAAAACACCACCTTATAGTAGAAAATATTGCACCTTCCTATTTTGGGCAAAAACCCTTAGCTCCATAGGATTGTCTATTTTTGGAATTAGGACAATAGACATATCATTAATGCCTTTTGGCATGCCACTATTGGGACAACCTCCGCACGTAACAAGTCCTAATTTCTTTCCTAGAAGTAGAAAAGCTATCCGGACGAGGCGCCTCCAATCTGAAATAATGCGTCTGCAGTTCTTCATCCGTAAAATCCCTCCATATTAACTGATTATTCTTAATATCAGTAATCTGATCCGAAGTCAAACTAGGAATAGCCTCGCAATTAAGAGGGGTCAGAATGTTTGCAAGAATAAAGAAAATGGCTCGATGATCGACCCTGCGAGTTATCCAGGAAACTAAACGCCCGGGCAGGCTAACAGACGTACTTAGGTGTAGACAAAAACAGCCATGTCGGACTCAGAGCCTGTGAACTGCTCCAAATAATGTGAGTTGGAGAGCTACAAGCTAGCGCAACGGAGCTAGGATGATCCTGATCTCTTCAGCCGGCCAACAGCCTAAATTTGATTGTGCACCACACCTTTGCGCCGCCCAGAATTAACTTGGAGGTCGACCGGACACTGTAGATTTGTCGTCACTCTTACGCTGCTGAAAGGTAGCTCGATAGAGCGTGTTACTCCCTCCGTCCAAAATTTAAATATATTTAGGTATATTTAAGTGTATAGATATATTTTAATCTAGACAAACACAACTCAATTATTTCTAGAAAGTTATTTCTACACCAAGGAAGTAGTAGATTTTTTTCAAGCGCGGGGGTGGGAATCAAGAGCATACTACACATCTTACTCTTACTTAGAGCAAGACTAACAGTCCTCTTAAAACGCCGGCCCTTACAATGTGAGTAAGATTGCTGTATTCTCGTTTTACGGGTTGAAGAGAGCTGGCGTATAACAGTTCCTGTAAACTAAATCAGTAAAATAGAATATTTCTTTTTTTTATGGTCATCTTCTTTCTGGTACGTATCCTCACCGACTCGACCACGCCGCTCGCTAGCGCCCCGCTCCCGCCGAGGCTGCGCCACCACTCCCTGCCCGAGGCCGCGCCGCCACTCCCGCCCAAGGCCGCCCGCTCCCACCGGAGGCCGCGCCCAACGCCGCTGCTTTTTTCCAGAGGCCGCACGTGAGCTCGACATGGACTGTAATGGTTGAGACGGCGAAGGGCCCCAAGGACAGCGGCGTACAAAAATCGAGAGGTAAAGTAGGGGAATTTGATCGGCAGCTCACGGGAGGTATACGGGTGTGGTTGAATACGGCGGATGAGGCATGAATGCGACGAGCTTCGCCGGATTCCGACAAGTATGGCGCACGTCCGAGGACATTTGGCCTAAAAAGTGTGCGTTGACCGAATACAGGCCCGCCCTTAAAATGATCTCAAACCCCTACTTGTAAAGGTCACGGGTGCGAATACAGGCTAGCCTATACAAAGTTTTACGGATTGACAAGATTTACAGGTACTGATTTGCGCTGAGTTTTTGTTCAACACTATAAAAAGCTCTTTTACATAGACCGTTAGTCATGCTCTTAAGGACGTACTGTACACGTGCTACATACAGGTTGTGTCTGCGAGGGTGTTGGGCACGAGCTTGAAATGCGAACCGCTAGTTTCTCCGGAGCTTAATGAAGAGAAGATTTCCAAATTTGTCGCGCGGAGTTAAACATCAGCCTCCAAGGAACCGGGCCCATATATATACGAGACTGCTCCCGCAATCACGACAGGACAGCCACCACGCCTCTCCTTGTGTGGCTGCTAGCTTGCTAGCTAGGGCCTAGGTGCCATGTAACCCTCTCTCTAGTCACGACGGCGACGGGCGTCGGCGCCGCCTCCACGGGCTACCGCGCGGCTCGCGGCCCCGCACGCACGTGGACAGCGGCCGGCGCGAGAAATTCCGCGGAGCAATGAATGCGGGATCGTTCACACCTCGATCGCCACCGGCCGGCGACAGCTCCGTCGTCGTCGGCTCGATCGGCCGGGAACTGAAGGTGGTCGATCGAGGGCGACAACCGACAAACCAACGCCACGACGTCGCTGCTGGCGCGTCGCGTCGCGAGCCCCGTCCGTGCTAACGACGTCGTGCCGTTCACACCTGTCCACCCATCGCCCATCGCGCGCGCGTCGCCAGTCAGATCGACTTAATGGAAAAAAATAGCCTTCCTCGTGGTCTTCCGTTCGCGGTCACGGCATCGCGAGAGATCACGGGACCGATGGAGATCGAGCCGTCCTGTGCTCGGGAGCGAGGTCGTTGTCGTTCCGTTTTCTTTACAAGTTTTATTTAGCTTTCGACGCCATTGATGTAATGGAGGTGTACTGGCGTACGTAGCGTACACCGAGATTGCATGTAACGCAAGGAACCGGTGCAAGCAGAGCAGAGCAGATTAGAGCGGATCATGCGATCGAGCCCGGCCGGTCGTCATGAAATCGAGGCCCTGGCCTTAACAGTGGCCGTAGGTACGTGCGTGCGTGGACAATTGTCCAAGCTTGGACACGTACGGTGTAGCTTCTCTCTTTCTTCTTCTTCCGGGCACATCTCGGCTGATTCTGTTTTTAGTTCTTGTTTTGATTGGTTTGTGGCGGCTATGTTGTTGGATTAGGACGTACTCGGTCCCTACGCGTTGGTAGTAAGTACTAGTCCTGATGATTATTAATAGATCGATGAAATTTCGTAAAAAAAATGATGGAACCATATACAGTACGTCCTGCCCTTGGAAACAGCAATGCAATTTTTTCATGCTCTAAAACAAATATACCTTCTTGCCCATCTTTATTATTTCATGCTGTGAGTTTGCTAGAAGGATTGAATTCGGTCGTACGCACCCATGTTTTACCCTGATCGTTTGGTTTCGGAGGGTGTGCTCCGAAGCTTTGTTGGTTGTTATTATCATGGGGCATGTTCTCGTTCCATGGTGCTGACACAGAAAGTTATGGAGACCAAAATCTAAGAACAGACAATGGTGGTTCGAGTTTGGATGGTGATGAGGAATTGGCTAGGTGACTTATGAATTGGAACAGTGGCATGCAAGTGGAGGCGACTGCACAGAAGAGGTTCATGGTCCTACCTCATAGGGTGAAAACCCAAGGTCTGGTCTTAATTGGTTGTGCCTGACAATGACCTTGTTAAAGGTATTGTTTTGAGAGCGCGGACTTTTTTCAGGGTAAAAACCTAGATCTTTGATCCGGCGATAACGGTGTTTGTGCACTGTTCTCTTCTTTGAGGCGTCGTTTTTGGAGAAGCTGGACTTCTGGTGTTATCTTGGTGGTGGTAGTACTGCTGTTTTAATGAATACGTCACTATAGCGAGACTTTTTTTTGTAATTTTTTTTCTTTTTTTTGTTATGTGCATCCGTGTGACCGCTAGGGCAATGCGTTGTTGCAGGAGCTGCGTGTAATTGGTATCATCTGATATTAATACATGCTACTTACCCAAAAAAAAAGATAGCCTCGGTTGTTGCAGGAGCTGCGTGTAATTGGTATCATCTGATATTAATACATGCTACTTACCCAAAAAAAAAGATAGCCTCGACAGGATCGGACCTGATTTTTTTTATTTGTTTGGAGAAATAACACACGTGCTAGTACAAGTACTCATGGCTAGCTAGCAGTTGACTTTACTAGCGATACGTACGTACGGGCAGTGGCGGACCTAGGGATTTTTCAAAGCCCGGGCACAATAAAAAATAACAATTTGGTATATCAAAAATCACGAGTTTCTCATATTATGATAACCGTCATGTAAATATAAACACTAATATGTCCTAGACCATATATAGATGTAAATATACAAGATGAAATAACAAATACATTGATAGATACTGTACAAAAGGCATGCAGACTAGCTGTCCGTGCTTCTTCTCCAAGCTAGATTGATCCAAAGAGGATTTGACTAGTCTGCTTCACGGTTCTACCTTCATTTTTTTTCGTTTTCAGAGAACTGTGCGCTTCTACCTTAACTAGCAAGTGGGCTAGCCCTTTTGTGCCTCAATGGGATCCAAACCAGCTGGCTATTGCTAAGTAACGAGGCCCAAGCGGCTAGGAAGCGGCCTACCAGACCCAATTAAAGAACGATTCGTTTTTACAGCTCTGACGAACGTTTCTAGCTAGAATATCGATTCTGATCGCTACCGTAGCTCGCCGACGTTCAATTTCATGGTGACATCGAGCCCGGGCACGTGCCCAGGGTGACCGGAGGGTAAATCCGCCCCTGCGTACGGGTACGCGCCAGTAGTACGCTTTTGTACGGCGCCTTAGTACTGTCGCGTACACTTGCAAGTCTCGCCTCGTTTCTTAATTTTCTTCTCCTTGCGATGAGAAAATAAAGTCGTACTCTGCTCCGGATGTTGCGGTTATGCACGGCGCGATTCCTCACTGCCAAAGTCAATCACATGTTGTGTGAGCCCGGATTATCACTTGCTCGCTGTCAGCAAATCGATGCAGACTATACTGCATGCCTATGGATTCATCAGAGGACAAACATTTAAATAGTACTATAGTGCTCGACTTGCGAAAATCATCGATCGGACGTCAGCAAAATCACTATTTTTTCACAGGTTCTCGATCGATCACGACTTTTATCATCCACGGTGGTTAGACTTGCTGTTGCTTGACTATACAAGCGATCTAAGTTTTTGTACGGCACGTCTAGCTGTAAATACTTGAAAAGTACATGTACGCTCGCGTACACTTGCAAGTCTTACTTCATATCTTTAGCTTACGGTCTTCCCTCTTTTTTTCTTAGAGAGGCGAAATATTTTCCATTTTCATCATTAATTAAGAATTTTTTTTAAAGAAGTTACCTGCAAAAAAAAGTTAAAAAAACACTTACAAACCATCTTGCTAACCAGCCAAGATCAAATAAAGCATGCTTACTCTCGCGGCAAAATATTACACAACGCATTTGCCCCGGCAAGGCACCACATCATCGCCTCCTCTTTGATTTTTGAGACTAGCAAAGTCGAAGTAGTCAAATGGTTGTGGAAGACTCTAGCATTCCTCCCCTTCCATATCTTTCAAGAGACCAACATAGCAAAAGACGCCATGGCCTTTCTTGATGGTCCAATCTTGTGGACACCTTCTTTCCACCACTCTTGGTGGAGGTCATGGCTTGCCAATTTGTCGTTTTGAAGTTACTCCAAACTCAAATAGTGAATAGACATTTGAAGATGAGATGAGTGGCCGACTCTTGAGTTTGGTTACAAAGTTTGCAAAGCCCACAATTTGACCATTCTCTTTTTGCGAGCCTATCTGCCGTTCAAACCCGGTTTCGGAGGACTAACCGAGCAAAAACTTTGCACTATGGAGCTGCCCAAGGTTTTCGTACCGAGAAAGGCATCTGAGAGATAATTTGGCGCATGAATTGCATCTTGTAGGCCGACTTTGTGGGGTAGCATCCATCATTTGTAAGCTTCCAAGAAATCGTGTCTATGGTGTGATTGTTAAGTTGAACATTTTGAACCATTCCCATAGCTTGTATAGCTGCACAATGTGTTACAAAGCTAGGCCTTGTTGAATGTTGATTTGGGAGACCCAAAAATCCCTTTTGATGTTTGATAGAAACGTTCGCTCGCTCGCCCCCTATGGGCGACGGGCGAACCCTCGTCCCTCCCACCCACCGCCCCTCCCTCTCCCTCTCTCCAGCCGCCGCCGCCGACATAAGTCGCCGGGCTTCTCCCGCGCGGGGCTAGCGGCGGCGGGTCAGCCTCTTCCCGACGAGCGAACGGAGCGCCGGTGCTCCTCGGTGGTGGACGGTCTGGCCCGGCAGCGTGAGACCCGCGACCGGGTGGTGGCGATGCGACGGCGCGGTCGTTGGCTGCGGGGGCTGCGGTGGCCGGCTGGTCGCCGGCGAGCGGCCGGCAGAGCCCTGTCTTCCCATATCTGGGACCAAAAGGGCTCCATCTGGCCATGCCTGGCGCGGCTGTGGCTTGTCCGGTGGATGAGGTAGCAGAGCTTGGGCATGGGTTGGTGGCGGTGGCGGTGCCCCTGCTGCAGTGTTGTCGCGGGACTTCATGGGCCCTCTCGGGCTCGGCCGGGCCGGCGGACCTGGTGTGTCCTGCTGCTACACCCGGTCGGCTACCGCCTCCCGACGACGAAGGTGGTGGAGGTAGTTCCCTCCCGGGTGGCGCTGTACCACTGACCCTCGCCGGTGCTCCTTGCTTATCGTATTTATCGGCCTCGCAACGTGGACCTCGGTGAGATGGTGGGGGTGATTGCAAAACCGTGGTGGCGCGCGCTGGTGGACGGCAAGGTTGGTGGACGTTCCGGAGGGCCCGGAGGTGTGGTTTTTTTGGGGGTCAAGAGAAATCCCTCTCTCGGCACCGGCGCGGTGACGCCCGCGGGTGTCACCTTCCTTCCTGAAGGGCGTCGGAGATCCCTCTTCCCCACCCCCGTTGTGGACCGGGGGAAACCCCATGATTGGTTCAGGGGAGTCCCCTTGGAACGATCCGAGCAGCAGCGGCGTCATCGTCGCTTTCCTTCTTGGAGGTGTTGCTTGGTGCACGGCGCTTCGGAGCGATAGTAGCGGGGTGGAATTTCGTCGGAGGGCGCATCGGTGGAGAATCCCCTTCGTTTTCGTCGAACCGCCGTTCTCGGCATTGTTTTCTCTTTTTTTCCTTTTTATTTCTCTTGGGCTCAGATTGTGCTGTTTTGCCCCAGCGGTGGTATCCTTGTATCAGTGGTTTGCTATATGAATATAGCGGGGCGCAAGCCTATTTCGAGGAGACCCAAAAATCATTCTCCATAGCTTTCATAATTGTGCACTTCCTTCTTAGAGATGTCATAGATAAGTGGAGCAATATATTTTGGTCTCGTCCCATTGAGCCACACCGCTTCCCAAAAAATTCATTTACTTCCATTTCCAATGGCGACTCTTGTCACCGCCCGCAAAGAGAATTTTATCTTGTGAATTACAAGGATTTCCAAGGCCAACCCATGGTTTGGGCTAGTCATTCCATTCATTCCAAAGCCATCTGAACCGAAGAGCGGAGGTAAACCTTTTGAGATTGATGATACCAACTCCCCCATGATCTTTTGGCTTGCAAACCAATTCCCAAATAACTTTGCATTTTCCGCAGATAACTTTATCGCAAGCCACTCAAAGGAAGTCTCTATGGATGCTATCAATCTTTATGAGAACCTCCAAAGTGATTTCAAGGACGGTGATGTATTAGATGACAATGCTAGTAAGCATCGACTTTACTAGAGTGGCACGACCGGACATAGAGACGTGCTTAAGCATAAATTTGGTTTCCACTTTGTCCTCTAACGGTTGGAAGTGGATTCTCCAAAGACGTGACACTAAAAGAGGAAGACCAATGTATCTCATCGGAAAGGTGGTGCGGTTAGCCGGAAAGGCTTGGAGGATATCATCAAGGTCAAGGACGTCGCAACGAATCAGCATCACATGGCTCTTCTCACAATTTGTCACTAGACCGGTAGCATCACCAAATTTATGCAAAGTGGAAGCAAGGAAGTTGATGTCGCTTTTAATTGGCTTCACAAAAATAGCCGCATCAATGGCATAGAGGGATGTCCGCACCGTGGATGCTCTCCCAAAAACCTTGTGCATGAGACCTTGATCGATGGCTTTGCTAAGGGTGTAATGAAGAGGATCAATGGCAAGCACAAAAAAAGTGGTTGTAAGGGGCAACACGGTCTTCCCTTTGTAACCAAAGCCACGTGCAGTGGTTATATAGCGCACTATTCTTCGAATGTTCACTTCGCCTCGTAGGCACAAATGTATCTATTGTGAAAAAACATATTTTGATATATCAAAAAAAATTCTACATATACATTATATTTATGTTCTTTCATCCCAAAAACTTGTGAACCGACATAAAATGTTCGAATATATATGTATAAATTGTTTTTGAATTTTTTGACATTTCAAAATATATTTCCTCATAATAGGTGTATTTTCATTTCATCCCAAAAACTTGTGAACCAACATAAAATGTTCGAATTTATATGTACAAATTGTTTTTGAATTTTTTGACATTTCAAAATATATTTTCTCATAATAGGTGTATTTGCACCTATGAGTCGAATTGCCGCCTCTGATATTCTTCAATGTCAAAGTCTGCAAAGGCAAACACAAGCTTGTGATGAGTCCGGCCGATCATGAGACAGATGCAGATTATATACATTGCCTATGAATACAAAGAAAATGGAAGTAGTCGAAATAGAAGGATGACTACATGAACTATGAATCAGTTTTCATTTTCTCTCACAAGAATCACCAGCAATCACTTTTTGGCTACTCACTCTGTTTCAAAATGTAAGCATTTTTGGTAGCTCAATTTAAACTGCTAGAAAGACTTACAAGGGTTCATGTGAAAATTAGCATGGCATCCATGTATACTGACTTCTCCGACTAGGATGACATACCCAATGGCATCGAAAGCCAATCAGGACAAATGATACATTAGTTAAACCCCGAGTCTAGTTGATGTAGCACGTACGACTGATTTGCACACCATCGATTCTTAACCACGGTGGCGTAAAAATCTCCATAACTCTGTTAAATTATATGCTATGAACCACATCTGTAGTCCATCCATGAAAGAAACCAATAACACAAAACAAGATGCGACGAAAACCAGGAAGGTGGCCGTACGTTTTGTACTTCGACTCGTTTGGAGCATCTGTTGGCGCGTACCGAACACAACAAGACAAAAAAAATGAGGATCCCATTATCATCATCTCTAATCATGTTTTGTTGTGCTAATTATATTAGCCAAACATATATAGAGTACGGCCGGACGGCAGTCGTCTAGCTTTCCGGTCGGAACAAAAGGTCATCAAAACAAGTGATTTGGAGCAAACGGCCGGCTGCTGCAACGGTCAGCAATCAATCCTGCGCCCGTACAGATCGAATATATCGAGAGGGCATGAACAAGTCAGTCAGATCACGAGGTCAACTTCTCTGCAAGAGATCGAGCTTATCCTTTACAAAACCTCAACTTGGCAGGAATGGATGAATCAATATTTTAACACCTCAACCTGCATGTTTTTCTTGCAAATACGTGTAGATGACTCAGCCATCATGTGTGTACTCCAAGTGCACATGTTAACTTCAATTTTGAACTTCAAGAACGTACTTCCTCTATTCAAAAATAACTGACTTGAGTTTGTCTAGATAAGAACGTACACTAAAACAAGTCTGTTAATTCTGGACGGAGAGAGTATGACTTTTTCGAATTTGAGCTGAATTGATGTTCCTGACTTCATGCCGAAGATTTTGGTCTCAGATAGATGGATGTATATATTGAACATGAGGGGGATCTTGAGGCAGATCCAACGACTTATGATTGGTCGGTGGTTACCCTTGTCAGAAAAATCCCATCTAATGTTCAGCGGCAGGTAGCCGTGATATGGTAGCAACAACAGTTAGTTTGGAGATTGGATCGACCATCAGATCGATGACGCGCCGATCCTATAAAATTCAGGGTTCGGTACCTGCACTGCTAGCTCGTCGTTACTGTGATGGAGGTGCGCGCATACACATCAGAGCTGACAAGGACCTTAAGAGTTTTGTCCTTCTTTAGGGTCTCCTCGTTTTAGCTGCATCTTAATTTAATTCTGTGCAATGGTCGTACATTTTGGCAAGTTTCAATAGTACTAGTACTGCATTTTTTGGTCGAAAACAGTAGGCAAATGCTGCACATGTTCCACAATTGATTGCGGATAGAATATCACAGATTTATGTTTCGTGTTATTTGCTTGTACTCCCTCCGTTTTAAAATATAA
The DNA here is from genome assembly GCA_916181665.1 of Avena sativa. Taxonomy (NCBI): domain Eukaryota; kingdom Viridiplantae; phylum Streptophyta; class Magnoliopsida; order Poales; family Poaceae; genus Avena; species Avena sativa. The sequence goes on along the minus strand of OV702294.1, from coordinate 174,849,409 downwards.
GATGTTTTAGCTTTGTAAACAAATGTATCTAGACTTGTTTTAGTGTCTAGATTCACTCTAAATATAAATAAACCTACATATTAAAATAAATCTAGATACATTCTCTTCATAAACCTAAAACATCTTATATTTTAAAACGAAAGAAGTATTAAGCATGAGGAAAACGACCACGTTCGACAGCAGCGACGACGACATGCAAACGTGTATATGTATCTTGCAGGATGCAGCTATATGAGATCGAACTAGTCAATTTGCAAGTGGTCAATGAACAGTTGCACATTACTAAATTATATAGGAGTACATAAATTTGGATTCGGTTGCTTCTGAACTTGAGCAGTTGCGTGCGTGTAGTCCTGATTGGCTGTACCCTGCTAGGGCCTGGCTAGCCGACACAATGACTTCGCACCACCTTCTTATCACCGGCCGGCGATACTTATCTCGTCCGCTCCTCGTTATAATCAGGTCGCACGATCACATGGGCAGCTGATCTAAGCAGAGAAAGAAAATGCATATCTGTGTCGTTGTGGCACTATATATTATTTCCTAGCCCCGGATGGGCACATTGTAAATCGAGTTCTGGCTACCATTTTTTATTTCAACTGGTATACAGCTGGTATCATTATGGAAGTAGTTATTCTCTAGGCACTAGCCACCACTGGATGGTCTGCAAAGTCAAGTCTTTGCAAAGGTGGAGACAAAATCCGTGTTTTAATATTGTCTTTCTTATTTGGTAGTTGAGTGTATATATATAAATTCACTAAACACGACATAATAATAAAATATTCGATGTGTTGTATGTTTTCTATGGAAGTCGACTTGTCATTTGTTGAAACCTATATATGAACAACCAAGGATTATTCCAACAATACATTATTTATGCTATACCAAATTGAAGCTATTTAATTCATATTTGATATATACTAGAAGTTTCAATACTATAATTTTGTACCATATGACCCACATTTTAAGGGCCACCTTCCAAGTTAATTTTGGAAAACAATACACACCTTTTCACGAATGGAGAGGGTAATAACTTTGTAGAAACTTGGATTAGTTCTACCAAAATCCAAAGATGGTGCACCCGGGAGCACAAATTATTGCGTGAAACATCATGTTCGTGCGACGTAAAAATAATTTTAGAAGAGTTAAGCCCTTTGATATTCAAGTCTCCTTTGTGCTAAAACAATTCATGTAAAAAATGATAGGTTGAGTTTCTTGCATATAAGTACAAATTCCGTGCTTAATTTTTGTTTCTATTTTATAGCATTGAGATTTTTTAGAACACGAAATTGCTTTTTTATTGATATTGAGAAATTTCACGGAACCACAACTATTACAAATATATGATTTCAGAAAACTGCAAGTGTGATTTATTTCTTGAGAAAACCACAAGTTTTGGGTAAATTCTTTTAAAGAACCAAGATGACGTGATTTAGTCCATTTGATAATGTTTCCATCGGTCCAGTAGTCAGGGCATTGTGGCAAAGGTGGTTGGTTTCTCTCTTGGTTTTTCCCACAGACCGGACCAGGCTTGCATTGAACTCTTTGGAAGTATTTATGAATTTTAACTTTTAGCCAAAATTAGATAAAAATTCTACCTAGTTTAAATTTTTTCTAAAAATGAACAATGATTTGTTCAGTTAGTGAATCTGGATAAGATATGTTTGAGAACATTCAAATTTGAGTAAAATTTGGCCAAAAGTTGCAAAAGCAGTGATAACTTTAGATCGGCTGAGCAAAATGAGATGAAAAATTCCCAATTTACTCACTACATGTAGTCATAATTACTAGAGTTTCTACGGGGTTTTATAAGAAAATGACTTTGAACAAATTATGGTTGTTAGAAATAATGAGAGAATGTAAAAATAGTTGGGCAAAATGAGCACAAATTTTCCATTTAAGAAGTATAAATAATTTGAATTGCTGAATTTTTAGATTTTTTAAAATTGAAATTTTGAAGTAATTATGGCCAAAAATTAAAAAATGTGAAAGCTTTCAAAATGTTTGGCTCTACTCCGGTTAAGCCAGCAGAAAAGAAACTAAAGAGAATCGCCGACTATGCCACGGGGAACCGGAGTGATGGATCTTTGTTGTCATAAACAGTGTCAAACTAACTAAGTTGTGTGATTTGGGTTCTGTGAAACAACTTAGCCTAAAAGTTGTGGTTTCATGGGGGAAAAAATCATCCTGTCTTTTTGTGAAACCTTAACCCTAGTAGCCGTGGTTCTTTGAAACTTGGTGGTTGCTTTACTGTGGATTATTTTACCATTTTTTCGCATTTCTTTTTTGAGTACTGTTTATCCTCACGCAGAATTTCACACCTGCAAGCAAAGGAATCTATGTGCCTTAATTTACACGCGCGCACACACATGATGAACCTTGACCACCGTACAAGTCAATCTCGAATGCCTTGTTCTGTGCTTTGTAAACGAGTCTTGGAAGATACCTCTACCGTGATCTAGCTTTTCACATTCGGACTAGAGAAACGAGTGTGCGACCTGTATCTTTTGTATGGTTCAAGAAGCCATGTCAACTACGTTTCACGTCTCATGTACGACAAATGGCTCATGGCTGGCCATCCTGCAGGTAGCATTTTTCTACTCGACAATTAAAAAACACTTGACACACGAATCAGATAAGTCATGTTTAACTACTGGAACAGTACTGACGATTTGGCTTAATAATGTTTTTTCTATCTATCTCTATTTTCAAAGCCACATGCATACCTACTGACTTTGCAATGCCTGCCTGCAACGTCCTGCAAGTACGTACAGACGTACCATGTCAACTGTTACGGCGAACAGGAACCGTCTGTTTAGACTGAAACATCACTGTCCTTTCTGTCTTCTATTTTCTGCACCATATGACAGGGTAGAGCTAGCCACTAAAGTAGAAAGTACAGTATATTCTCTTTTGTCCTTAGATTTTCTGCATTTTAAATACTGCTCGTATATACATTGCAAAAGTCAGAAGCTGGAAATCATCTATATGTGCTAGCTTATCGTACAAGTAATAACATCTATGGTTGTGTTGCCACGTCGCGAGCCGACTCAATTATCGGTTAGAGCGGTACATGTTTTTCTTTCTGATACTCTCAGCGATTATGTTTTCCGATAATGCTTCAGCGAAGAGTTGCACACTGGTACTTAACCACATAGGGGAATTAATTCAGGAAAACGCACGAGCTAGCACACGTTGAAGAGACAAAAACTACTCTGTCAGAAGTCAGAACCTGTCACTTGCTCCTATTAATTGATTGGAGCTGAATATCGAGCTAGCTAGCGGCCTAGCGCAACGGAGGATCCTCCATAATCTGTTCGATTGGCCACGAGAACTTCGATTGAGCGCCACACCTTTTTGCTGCCGATCGAGAATTTGATATGGTTGTTTGACCACTCGATTTTAGGTTACGGTCGCATGTGCAGTGTAGATAAATGTAGATATAACCTATTTGGTGGAATTATTGTAGTACTAGATACTTCCTTAAAAGGATATCGTAGATTTGTCAGAAATTGCATAAATCTAGACGTGTTTTAGTATATAGATATATCTAAACTTTGAAAAATCTGAGACATCTTTTTAGAATGGATAAAGTATATAATTTCATGAAAACTCTTGACCCCCAAACACCAGTTCACATTGAAGTTTTCAATATTTCCAAGAGAAGTAAATTATGTTAGGATGCTGGTTTTTAGGAAGGCCACGGGGATGGGTTAGTACATAGGACTAGGAGGTTGCACATGCACCTAGGCTAAAAGAAATCTTCCGTACTAATTAGCTTCAAAAACAGTGTGTGCAGCATGTTAATCTATGTACAATGTGTTTTTTTGCGGAAATGATCCTAGCATTAATTAAAAGAAACATATGATAGTACATAGCATTACAAGAGAAACGAAAATTATAACGAAATCCTCGATATGCTCTTTGTCTTCAACCTCTAGACCGTGTCGATAGCGCGCTGTCATTGCCGCTCCTCCTGAGTCGGCCTGAAGTTGTTGGTTGCGGACGAGAAGTCGCCGAACAAGTCTTAAAATACCACATCCATCTAGGAGATGAAGAGGAAGAAGTAACCATCGAGGGTTAGAAGGGGCCGAAAAGACCGAATCTCGGGGGGGGGGGGGGGGGGGGGGGGGGCAGGGGGGCAGCGATGGCTCTCGCGAGGGGGAGGAACTTTTTTTTCGTTCATGTGTTATGTTATCTATGTACAATGCAACGTTGTGTCCTAAAATGCACCATCAGTTTGAATCTAGATCTGCCACCGACATACATGAGACATTTGAAGTTCAAACTTCTGTGACATATTTATTTCCGAACTGGTGTGTTATTTTTACATGTTTGCCAAATGAAAATTGAGAGACCCTAGTTTTGGGTAAAAAAATTCGGCAAACACATGTTGCCGCCAAACTGTTGGGTTAAACCTCTTCCGTGAAGAAAAAAAGCCCTTTTCTTGACATCTTCCATGCTTCTCGAGCCTACTGCCTTTGGCCGTCCAGAATTAACCACAACCGCCGGAACGGGCAAGTAAGACGCAGAGAGATATTCCTCCGCTAATTTTTTTTAAATAGTACATTTTTTATTGATTTTCACAAATAATACGCAAATTTGGCAAATTTCAGTTCTGTCGATCCGTCGTCCGTTCAACGGACGACAGAGCTCCTTCGTCGCTTGATCAGATGACAGTTGGGGCCGTCCGTTGAGGAGACGATTCCCGTGTGCTTCGGCTGCTCGCCAGACGAACAGGTCGATCGTCGGTTAAAGAGACGACACGTTCTGTCGTCCGTTGAGGAGCCGACGCCCCAGTGCTCCCGCCGCTAAGTAATCTTCGCTAAATAATCGTCCGCTCCTCGGCAATCCTTCCCGTCGATTTTTCCCGCCGGTACTCCCCGCCAATTTTTCCCGCCAGTAATCCCTGCCCTTTGTTCCCGCCACTACTTCCCGCCCTCTTTTTCCCGCCACGACTTCCCGCCCTTTTTTCCCGCCTATTCGGTTCGGTGCCTCTATAAATCCGGGCAACGGGATGTATCCTTTAACCCAGTTCATCTCTTCCTCCTCTTACTCTCTCATTTCCCTCTCTCCTTTTGCTCTCGCATTTTCCTCCACTCCTCTCCACTATGACCGACGCGTCTCCCTGGCCTGTAGATATGTCCATTGGGCTTTTCTTCATAGCCAGAACTGTTGAGATAGGCGATAAACCAGCCGACTGGGATACGTTGGTATCGAACCATGATGCTCTCGTTATACTTGGTAAGTCACTTCATCGAAGAGGGTGGAAACTGAAGACCCAAATCAGGTACGAGCAGAGCTTCTCAGGATCAAGGCAAGGTGGGACAAGCTCACCTTCAAGAGTGAAGCTCGCATGATGGAGGTGGCTAATACACCTTGGTCCTGGATAGAAGATAGCGAAGATGAGGATGATATCTTCATGCCGCCACCGGTTGGAAGCAAGGCAAGAGCTGAGTGGGACAAGAGACAGGAGAAGAAGAAAGAGCAGGCCAAGAAGAGTCAAGCTAACATGACGGAGCAGGTTGTGGCACGTAGGGCCTGGATAGAAGAGAGCGAAAATGAGGATGATATCTTCATGCCGCCACCCGTTGGAAGCAAGGCAAGAGCTGAGTGGGACAAGAGGCAGGAGAAGAAGAAATCGCAGGCCAAGAAGAGCAAGTGCGAGGGATCGTCCAAAGGAAAGGGCGAGGCATCATCGAAGGGAAAGGGAAAGGCATCATGCTAGGGATAGATAGGACTCTTATTTATGTACCGCAAGTTATGTTAAACTATGTTGCAAGTTATGTTGAGTAGTTTGTCGAATAAAATCATGAAATAATAGAATGATGTCTCATACATAGATAGGTAAAAGACTGATACATAAGTAGATATCACTGGTGTCGACGACGAGGTGGCGGAGGCCTCGGTGTACTCCATCCATATCTGTGGGGTGGCATCACATCACGACGAGGTGCAGTTGACCCTTCACCTTGATCCTGTGTATTCTGTGTGGGGATAGGTGGTGGAGTACCTGGCTGATACTGGCCAAACCAGTCTACCTGCTCGTGCTGTGTCTACTGATCACGGTCGTCAGTACTGTCCCATGTAACGGAGTCTCCTGCTAGTGTATAAGAAATTAAGTACCGAACAATGTCTTACTGCATCTAACAATAGTAGGAAGGGACACGCTTACCATGAGGATGAGATTGTGGTCAACAAGCGAAGTCCATGTAGGGGATCGGCTGCTGATGCTGCCATTGTTCGAAAGTAATCTGGTTCTGCTGCAACTGTTCGATATTAAACTGCGATTGCTGCCACGGGTTAGAAGTAAACTGTGATTGCTACCACCCCGAGCCTCCAGCCTGGTCTGGAGGTGGTGCTCTCGGCGGCGCCTGCTGTGAGAGTCGTGGACGAGGCCCGTGGCGGAGTGGTGGAGAAATATGCTCCTCGTGCCATCCCGAGCCTCCAGCATGGTCTGGAGAAGGTGGCTGCTCCATGGATCGACGTGGGGCGCGCTCCTCCACCGAGTGACGCGGTGGGCGCTGCTGCGTGGATCGACGTGGGGCGCGCTCCTCCACCGAGTGACGCGGTGGGCGTTGTGCTTCTCGGTGTTGAACGACGTCTGAGACGCTGGTGCACGTGATGGCCGCGTAGATACGCCGCAGCTTCTCCTCGACCCGCCGGGCAAAGGACTGAGCCTGCTGACGGGGCACAAGAGGAACGTTCGAAAGCGATCGTCCGTACTGAGCCACCTCAGTCTGTAGCTCCCACGTCATATCGGCCTGCATTTGTCTCATAGTTAGGTATGCACTACATAGGCACTCATGTTGATTATGCTCTAAATAAAGTACTTACCGCTGACTGTCTGGACTCCAGTGTTGACTGGCTAGGGTATATCTCATCGTCATGTGCGTGTGGAATGGGACGTAGCCGTGTCATCGACATGTACCTCTGTAGGTATCCGTGGAATAGCTCCATATCAAACGGGCCAGCGTGCCACACTTGTGTTGGTGCATTCTGCCACTCGTTGACGTAAATCCCCACCCGTTGGAGCCATTGAGTGGCGGTCTTGCTACTTTTCCGAGAGTACCTGTCATTAGAATTTGTTAGACCATCATTAAAGAACATAGATGAAGTATAAGATGCATTCCTTATGTACATATATTTACTTACGCGTGCACGACATCTGGAAGGGGAACATCCGGACACGGGGGATCTACCATCTGGCAAAGACCAAACTGTCGCATGACCCTCTGTTGAGACATCTCCTCAACTTGGCAATCAAAGATGATCTTCGATGTAGTCAGCCAGTACTCTCGATCTCTAGTGCACATAATAGATAACCCGCCGGGATATCGTGCGTGTCGTGTCTGCAGGGTGTACGACTCCCAAATCACGACATCCTCTTTCAGTGTGTCGAACTGCTCGCTGAACGATGGATAGCATCTAACGACTTGCTCTCCCGCGAAACGACACTGCATGAAAAAATAGTTGTTAGTAACTTTCATATTGTAGTACCAGAAGTGCAATTTATTAAGACATTACACTGACCTTGCGACGGGTCCAGTGAGTGCCAAATGTAGGCAAATCAATTTGCTCTTCGTCGAACAGCAGGTCAGAGTGGTAGACAATTGTTTCATGTTCCTGGTTGCCGACTATTTGGTTGACACTTAGATCTGAACGGCCGATAGGGAACCTCTCCCACGACCACAGTTGCAGCAACAATGGGCATCCTAGCAAGGCAGAACTGTCCTTGCGACGGGTCCACCAAGCACGTGAGCAAAGACGAGTCGTACTGTAAGCGACTAGTCTGGAACCCAAGTTGTCGCCCTTCTATCTCCTCCATACGAGTGGCCTCAACCAAACGAACGGATGGTAAGAGCCCAGCCCACTTCAATCTACATAAGAAGAAAGCAGAACAGTTTAGTCACATTGGCCCATAAATATCCCAACAGCAAGAGAAATAAATGTCACATGCCTCTGAAGCCAATCAGGATGTATGCACCAGTTCGAAATGGGAGTGCGAATCACTAGGTGCTTCAAGGACCCCGGGTTAGCATCCAGTACCGTCGATCGGTGCTTTCTATCTATGTCAGCATTCAGCAAAGATCCCGCCATCTGCACATTAGTTCCACACATTTTGCAAATTTAAGACATAGTTCCACACATATTACAAATTTAAGACATAGTTCCACACATATTACAAATTTAAGACATAGTTCCACACATATTATAAATTTAAGACATAGTTCCACACATATTATAAATTTAAGACATAGTTCCACACATATTACAAATTTAAGACATAGTTCCACAGATATTACAAATTTAAGACATAGTTCCACACATATTACAAATTTAAGACATAGTTCTACACATATTACAAATTTAAGACATAGTTCCACACATATTACAAATTTAAGACATAGTTCTACACATATTACAAATTTAAGACATAGTTCCACACGTCTAGTTTCTTCCTCTGCCTCTTCTTTCTCTGCCTCTTCTTCCTCGGCTGCCACGTCCACGAGGAGCAGCTCCACCAGTCCCGAAGATGTGGCAACTGGTGTCTATATGACCAAATTGATTACACAGAAAACATTGCCTAGTAGGGCCTCCGGCTTCAGATTCATCCATATCATTACGGATGCGGACACATTGTCGCCTTCCTCTTCCTGTCCTCATCAGTACAGGATCTGGGATGTAAACCCTTTCACCTGGATTTACTTTATTGAAATTTCCCCATGCCCTATATCCCATCATCTCGCCTGTCCACGTATTGACCACCGCGTCCTTAAGGAAATAAGGAGACACAAACGAGATCGCATCCATACCCATCAGCCCGCATGCAACTAGTACATGAGAGCAAGGCAGATGCAACAGCTTGGGTTTATTGCACGTGCACTCACACGTTGGCCAGGCTTCGTTGCCTATCCTCACCTCCTGTGTCTTTACCTCTTCTCCTGTTCCAATCCGGTTGGAAGGGAGGCGTACCTTGAACCTTCTTTCCTGATTACCGATGGCAATGACATGCATGGACCGAGCCTTCTCCATCTTGGCATCCATGTAATGCATGATCTTTGAACAATACCTCGTGTTTGGGTTGTTCATGATATGCATCTGAGCCATCTAGAGTCTGTCTCTGAAATACTTCAGAGTTCCGGTGAAAATACACTCCACAATGGCTGTTAATGGTAGAGCCCTACTTCCTCTCAAGACAAAGTTGTAAGTTTCAGCCAGATTTGTAGTCATGACGCCAAACCTAGCACCATGAGTGTCATGCAGCAGAGACCACCTCTCTACAGGCTCGTGTTGTATCCATTCCTGAAAAAATTTAATCCTTCTGCCAGGCCTTCTCCTAGTACCGGGTTGGTCAAATCCTGGCAAGTCACAAAGGGCAATGGGTTCTTCCTCCGGTGGTGCTGCTCCTGTTGTTGCCTGTGCAGCTAACGCCGCTGCATGAGCCGCGACCGCTGCTGCTCTAGCTGCTCTCCTCTGAGTCACATGTTTTTTAGTGAAGTCATCAAGATAGCCACGACACTTGATATACTTCCACTCTTGGTTCTGCTTGCAAAGCTTCTTGAATAGGTTCATAAGAGCTTTGTTCCTGAACTGTGAGAAAAAATTGGCCCCTAGATGCCGCATGCACCAACGATTTTGCATGTCCAGCCATGGAGTTACTTCATCAGGAGTAGGCTGTGTGAGCTTCTTTATCGCGCTTAGTATACCTGGATGCCTATCATGAAGCACGCATACATTCGGTGTATCTCTCACAATTTCTATCTTCAGCTGCCTGAAAAACCATACCCAACTCTCGGTGTTCTCGCTCTCCACGAAAGCAAAAGCAAGTGGAACCACTTGATTGTTTCCATCTTGGCCTATGGCAGTCAATATCTAACCCCTATACTTGCCAGTGAGAAATGTACCATCCACACAGATGACTGGTCGACAGTGAGTGAAAGCTTCTATGCATATAGCAAATGAGAAGAACACTCGATGAAGTACCCTCAAATTAGGTTCATGTGGCAATGTAAAGTGTTGGATGTCCACGTAGGTGCCTGGATTCCTAGCCTGCAGTGTCTGGAGCATCCTAACAACACAGTCATACCCGTCTCGAAACGAACCAAACCTTGCCTCCAGTGCCCTTTGCTTAGTCCTCCAAGCCTTCCCGTATGAAATATTGTAGCGGAATCTGACAGAAACTTTGTTAATGATAGCTTTCACCCCCATGGCTTTGCCCTCCACTATCTCTGTGTACAACAGTCTAGCCAGGAGGGTTGACGTGAGGTTGCGATGGTCCTGAATGACACTTTCAAGTGTGCATGTGTGCATCACAACATCGGTGACCTTCCAGTTTGTGTCATACCTAGGGACATGGGCATGCACCCTTGCAGGACATCCAGCTTCCTCGCAAACCAATGTCAAATATTATTGTGATGACACCTTCGTTTTCATGACCCGTTGCATGGACATTGACCACTCAACAATTGCTTCATGCAGATATCTCTTGCTAGGATATAATGCACCCAGAGAGATGTTGTTCGCGTGATAATGCCACGCCGAATCATGCCCATCGTTCACAGTCATTGCTGCTGTGTTGTCATTATTCCATGATGCCGGAATAGGTTGGCCGATCTCTTCTTGATCAGACTCGCCAGAATCATCAGCCGTATCACTGTTGCCTTCTGAGTCTTCGGCTTCCATTTGATGTTGCAACAAACCATCATATATCTCGTCCTCATCAGCTTCGCCACTGAATATGTCTTCCCCTAATCCTTCACCCCCGGTGTGTGCATAGCTACTGTGACCTGATTCATAACCGCCGCCACCCTCTTGGCCCTGACTACTCTGGCCATGATCATAACTATCTCCAGCATGACCGGTCTGACTACTCTGGCCATGATCATACCCAGCCTCTTTCGTCACAGGTAACACTAAGAGACTAGGGTTAACTTCTCTTTTCTGGCAAGCTTGCACAAATTTGACCCATTTCTGTTGCGCTTCTATTGGCCTTAAATAAAAATTAGGGGTTTGCCTTGACTTAGTCCATAAAGCATGCACACCGACAGTATGGGTAGGAGGGAGCCCTAAACGAACACATAACCAATCCTTCAACTGAGTAACGGGCACTGTTTCAGGATTCTGAAGCACTTCATCCATAAAACTAAACTCGCTCAAATCAACTCCGTGTTGGTTTTTTCTGACGGAACCAGGACCATACAAGAACCTAAACACTACATTATTTGACATGATTTTCGACCTAAAAAATACGAAAATAGTCAAAAACATGTACATTGACACATAATACTCTACAAATATCTTGCATCTAACAGACCCCATCAAAGGCTACCTATAAACATACACACATGACTGCAATTAGCAAGAACTTAGGGTTTACCCTTGAAGCGTGCGAAGTCCTTCCGTGCAGCCGCCTCAGGTCAACGGATCAGCACCTCCACCATGCACCTTCCTCAAGTCCCAGCACCGGCCTCCACCATGGCCATTGCTCAACAAGAACACCACCAGATCCCTCCACCAAAACGACTCAAATCACTACACCAGGCTATCCCATTAGTAGATCGGGACTCTACTAGCTTGCTAATATGTTAGAGCAGCGAGTTTGGATAGAAATCTGGGCTAAAAATCGGTGCAGCAACTGGCGAAAACGAGAGCGAGCTAGTCAGAAAGAGGAGGAACCGAGAGAGAGGAGGGCTGGCTAGCGAGAGGAGTGGAGGGCGACGACGGGTCGGCGACTTATATGCTGGGTGGCGTCGGCCCGTCAACGGACGAACCCTGCCTTCATCCGTTGAACGGACGAAACACCCCTGTCGGCCGACAACGTGATGCCCTGTCGTCTGTTGAAAGAAAGAAGGCAGCGCGGTCGTCTTTTCGGGAAAAGAAGGCAAGGCTGTCGGCTGTTCGGTAAAAGTCGACCAAACTGTCGTCTGTTCAACGGACGAACCGTGTCCGTCGTCCGTTCAACGGAGGAGCCCTGTCTGTCGATCGGCCGAGCGACCAACATATTTGCAATTTGCCTGTTTTGTGTATTATTTGTGAAATTCAATAAAAAAAATGTATTATTTAAAAAAATTAGCTATTCCTCCACGCCAAACAGTATGCAGAGGGAGTAGTCGAATTTCAAAATAGAGTGGGCCCAACTGGTGGGTACGTACCACACGTACGGACGTGCCGTGGCGGCCGAGACCCAGACCACTCTCGCCACGTCGGCGCCTGCTAGTAATATTTCTCTTTTTAAAAAACTTATAAAACCTTTTTTTAATTTTAATTAAAAAATCAGGATGGATAATTAATCAGGCTACTGGCTACGTATACGCACAATTTTCTTTAAAAAAATCACGTATACGCACACCGGAACGTATGTTATACAAAACCGCGGTGTGGGGATCGAGGACTTGTTCACAGGGTCAGCTCTTTCGTCGGCTCTCTCCCTCTATATGAAGGCCGGCTCTCCTGGTTCCAAGGTGTCATCCGCTCCTTCCTCCTCACCTCTCGCTCGCGCCTCTCCTCTCTTCACCTTCTTCTTCCCCTAGCTCCCCCTCCTACTATACTTCGCCCGCTAGCTACCTAGAGCTAGCGACTTGGTCGGAGCTCCGAGCTGAGTCCGGCCGGCCAGCAGCCAGCCAGCAACTACTACCTACAGGTGAGAGATTGGGTTCGATCATTTTGCTCCGCGCCGTGTTTGCTTGGCTGCCGGTTCTTCCTGAACTTTTCTTCGAGCATACGCAGGAGATCTGCGTATCTTGTGTTCAACTGAAATGGGTCTTCTCCCTTTATTCACATCTTATTCCTTCCCTCTCCGTCCGGTAACTTCGCATGAGAGGAACCTTCTTCACCGTGTGCTAGTATCTGTTAGTACGTATATTCTCTCATGCGTGCATGAGAGACTATTAGCAAGCTAGCTACTTTTACTCCCGGGTATCAGTTTGTTGTTCTGATAATTCGTGTGTAGGGCACTGGCCAGTTTCTCTCTTGGTCTTGTGCTGGTTCTTGTGGTAGAAAACTTCTTCTTCTTGCCTAGGAGAGGCTAGCTGGGGATTTGTCTCGCTCTTTCGCTAGCTGTTAACTTTGGCTATTGTTAAGCGACGGCGATTCCCAGAGTTAGTTTTCGCGTATCTATATAGATGGTTGATGTTCTTGGTCTTCTTCAATTCGGTCATGTGTGGGAGCTAGCTAGTGATTCTCTTCCGTGTCCGTTTCCTTCTTCTTGACTAGGCCAACTCATAGCAAGATAGACCCTAGACACAGAGACACAGAGAGTATTCTCTCAACTTGTTCTACTAATCAATCTCACGACCTTGCTACCTTCTCTCTTCACAAGCCCATAACAAAAAGCAACAATTTCTCTTAATTTCTCCTTTCCCATGACTGGAGGGCACACCTCATTATACCTCCGGTTGCAGCATGCAGTTAATGCTGGTCGTCCTTGTGTACCCTCGCTAGTAAGACGGGTCTCTCCGTCATGTCTCAATCTTTAATTAGTTGCGTAGTAGTACTGTTCAACGGTGTTAACTATACTATACACCTGCAGCCGCTGGTGCGTCAGCCATCTCCTTGATCTGATACGTTACCAACGGCTAATTTCCTTGCAGTTGGAGAAGAAGAAGCTACTCCTTTAATTAGAAGCTGGAAGCGATGAGGGACATGGTGGGAATGGGAGAGAGGAGGTCCAGGCATGGCCATTTCAAAGCTGTTGGCTTCGGAGCAGCGGCAGGGGGAGGAACAGTTAATTTCGGAGCAGCGGCAGGGGGAGGAGGAGGAGCACAGCATGCAGACCATGATCAGGAGAAGCTACAGGAGAAGAAGCTGGACATGAGCGGCTTGGCAATGGACACTATCCCGCACATCGCCATGACTCTCGGCCACATCACCACCTTGGATCTCTCCAACAACAACCTCGAGGTCAGTTTTTTCCTTGTGGTAATAGAGTGCTAGTATCTTTATCTGCTTCGCCGGAAGTGTTCTTTGTAAATAAAATTGAAACATCAAGCATCAGCAGAGACTTTTTCTTGTCATTTTGCCTCCTTTGTTTTCTCATCCTTGTCTCTTCTTTCGTCTGCTCAAACGGATAACTAGCAACAACGTATCTCGATTTTTTCTCTTGTGCCATAAATAGTGATAAGTTAACTGCACGATAAGCATGGCCTATTATTTATACATGAAGGCTGGTCATGTACTCCTTGGCGATCTTGCATATAGTATCACCAGTGGCAATCTTTTAATGTTCTTCCACTCTGTCCCCTCTATAGGTTTTACTCTTGGAAATTCAGGGCTCCCAAAAGTATAATACTGCTTGCATCATGTTGTCTGCGTCCTAAAGCATTTTTCTTGAGGATATGCCCCTTGACAGCCTCACAGGCTGACATCCTAACATGTTTTTAAAAACTACAGAGCATTCCAGAGTCAATGATCGCGCGGTTGCTGAACGTGGTGGTCCTGGACGTGCGCTCCAACCAGCTCAAGTCGCTGCCAAACTCCATCGGCTGCCTCTCCAAGCTCCGCGTCCTCAACGTCTCCGGCAACCTACTCGAGTCCCTGCCGGCCACCATCGAGGAATGCCGGTAAGCACACTGCCGCAGTTCTCACTAAGTTACTCACCGTTTCACCAGCAACACCCGTCGAGTAGACCAGGAAACTTAGCTAAGAATGGACTGACTAACCACATGTATGCAGTGCGCTGGAGGAGCTGAACGCCAACTTCAATCAGCTGACGGGTCTGCCGGACACACTGGGCTTCGAGCTCCACAACATCCGCAAGCTCTCCGTCAACTCCAACAAGCTCACCAGCCTCCCCTTCTCCACCAACCACATGACGTCGCTGAGGGCCCTTGACGCGCGCCTCAACTGCCTCCGCTCTCTCCCGGATGGCCTCGAGAACCTTGTTAACCTCGAGGTGCTCAACGTCAGCCAGAACTTCCACTTCCTGCGGGAGCTTCCATACGGCTTGGGCCTCCTCATCTCGCTCCGGGAGCTCGACATTAGCTACAACTCCATCTCCGTGCTCCCAGACTCCATGGGTTGCCTCGCCAAGCTCAACAAGTTCAGCGCCGTGGGGAACCCGCTCGTCTCCCCGCCGATGGACGTCATTGACCAGAGCCTCGATGCCATGCGGTCCTACCTCAGCTCCAGGATGAATGGCACCGGCGTCAACGCCAAGAAGAAGAAGGGGTGGCTGCCCAGACAGCTGGTCAAGTACAACACATTCTCCGCCAGGATGAGTATGACGCCTGGTCGCAAGAGTGTTCACGACAACTCGGAGGGCTTCTTGATGTCTGATTACCGTTCACTCAACACTAACAGTGTCGGGTCGCCAGGATTCCTCTCCATGCTGTCGCCACGGAGGCTATTCTCGCCTCGAAGAAATTCGCCCAAGCATCATTAAGGACGATCCTCCTTTGCAGGTTGTTTGCTACTTTAAGTATTCAGATGAAATTGTCTTAGGTGATGCCATTTCTGCAGGTGTGTACATATGTCTGAAGAGGTATATATATAGTAATGTATAGTAGTAGTACAATAGTGCATGGATGTACATATAAACTAAAAGGGTGCTTTGTTTTCCTTCCGCATTTTTGTCTACTCGCTACAGATGCTTTTGTAAATACAGTGTATTTCAGTAAAGGTTGTAATCGTCTATTTTTTGAATGAACATAAAGTTGAGGGTTTTACCTTTTGGTCAACGGCGTCAGGTCGCTAGGATTTCTCTCCATGCTGTCCCCGCGACTCGGCGACTCTTCTGGCCACGGAGGGACTCGCCCCAGCATCATTAAGGGTGATCCACGTTTGTATGTTATTTGCTCCTTTAAGTATTCAGATAAGATCTTCACAGGTCCTGCTGTCTCTGCAGATGTGTACATATGTCTGAAGAGGTATATATACAGTAATGTATAGTAGTACAATAGGGCATTGATGTACATAAAAACTAGAAGCAGGGGTGTTTTTATTTTCCTTCTGCATTTTTGTTTTCTAGCTCGCTATGAATGCTTTTGAGTAAGAATTGTAGTCCTCTAGATCGATGATGAATAAACATGAAGTTCAGGGTCTTTGGAGTATTTCGTGCTGACTTTGGTCAATAAAAAAACTTGAATATTTAAGATGACAACAGCACGATACAATATGACTGCTGACTTATACGACGAACAATGGCATTATTTGTCATCTATCCCTACAAGAATTATGATTAGTGCCATTTCAGCTACATAACTAAGTGGTACGTGGTAACTTAAAAAAAATCTGGATTTATGTGTTCAGTTTTTCACCTTTGAACGATCAACATAGTAGAGCAAGTTACCTCCATGATGCCTCCTCGGAGAAACCTCCTTTCTTGCTAAATATAGCCTGGAATCATCCAGGACTGAAGACGTAAATTATGACTGAACACTTTATTCAACTCAGTATATTCTTTGCTGAAATAGAATCAATCGAGTAAATCCAAGACAGAAATTCTCCATTATCTATTATTTGTTACTCCAATATACCAGTACATATGTTTCTGAATCAGGGATGATCAGTTAATTCAAGACTGAAACAAGTATCAACAATACATGGCTGCTACTAATGCCAATCCACCACACCAAAATCCAGTGTAAACAAAGCTGGATGGTTTCCAAAGTTTGATGATCCTGACATATAGGGCAAGAAACAGGATTGGAAATTTTCTTCACTCATTTGCAAAGCTTTAGCTTCCTGAAGAAGGAAGCAACCTGCGACTTTGGGCAAGGTGCTGTTGCAATGCAAGTCGGGATGTTCTCAGGCTGCTCTATCCACAGCTTGTGCCTGACACCAGCCGCTTCCAGTTTCTCAGCCAGGTTCTTCAGCTGTGTCTCCCCTTTCACCTCCAATGTTACCTGTTCACAAAAAGTTCACCGGATCAAAACAAGGTTTTTTTTAAGACGATCAAAACAAGGGTTAATGCAATTGAAACGTTGTAGCAACCCATCAGGACGTAATAAGAAAATACTGAATTAAGGGTAAAACTACTGAAACTGAACTTTTTGTATGAGAGTTTCATTTGGTGTTTTTCGTGACTGGACAGACTAGTGGTCTAGTGCCATCTTATGACATCACAAGCATCTTCTCTGGTGTAGAAATTACTACTAGTCAGATATTTTGCAACTTCCAAGACGTCGCAGAACCATCTCGTTGTTCAAGGCATTAAGGGCTTTGTAGCTTCTATCAAGAAGCACCTCCAAGCTGAATGACGTCATGAACAAATCAGCCGGCTCACGTATGTGGGGACAACGATATACAAACGCTTGCTGTTTTGGGTGATGCGCCATGCGAATGGCATTTTCTAGCGGTGCAGGAAAAATGCTGAAGATAACAGAAAATGTGCAAGGGAACACGTCTGAGGCAAAACGTCGAACATGCCTTGTGCATGCTGTCGAGGTTGTCGGGCGCACAGTAGGCGGCGGTATCCGGGTGGTCGCGGTGCGCCCACACGGCGGCCACGGCGGCGTGGCACCCCTGCGCCACCACGCTCCCCAGCGGCCAGGAGTCAGCCAGGTCGCGCCGCAGCACCACGTACTGGACCACCACGTCCTCGGCCTCCTTCCTCGGTTCGCCAACGGCGGCGGCGGGGGACAGCGCTGCATCCGTCGCCGAGGAGGCAGCGGCGCTCATGCTGGCTCGTGGCGGGACTCGGAGGATGAGAATCCTAGTGAGACCTGGGAGGAGGTTGGCGGCGCTTGGGAGCGTGCTTGCAATGGGGGACGGCAAGCGAAGGGAGAGGAGGGACAACATGGCTGTCAGTTTACCGATTGCGATTTGTTTAGCTAGGAGTTTGATTATTTTTGTTTTCTTTTTTTTCTACTGTATTATTTTTTCCTTCAAAACTGCTTAGTTTAGAGAAAATACAAATAATACACATATGAACATAATCAATAATATCTACTCCCTCCTTTTCAAAATATCTTACATGTTTTTAGTTAAACTATGGAGGCAATAACAAATACGAGAGTCGCGGATTTTTGTTTTGTTTTTTGATCTTGATAATTAAAGAAGTCATCCCATGCATCCCGCCATCAATGTGGAAGTCGTTTGTGAAGCTCTGATTTTATTTAATGACGGTGTAAAAATGCCATAGAGGAATCTACAAGTTAATCACGGTACATGTAAAGTTTCTCACAATGGTAGCAACGCTCATTACAAACCCTCTAACATTCAACAATATTTTTGTAATGATTCTGCTAAATGTTAACTTGGCTGAAGTTAATATACTAAGGGGAAATTGAGGACACAAAATGGGTTTGATTGATTTCTGAAACATGCCAAGGATCATAGGGAAACACAAAACCATTTAATACTACCTCTTTTCGAAATAGGACGAATTTTCTACAAGGTCAAACGTTGTATAGTTTGACATGTCTAAATAAAAAAACTATAATAATACTCTGGACCAAACTATAATATGAAAATATATCTCACAATGTATCTCATGGCATGGATTTGATATTGTAAATATTGATATTTTTGTATAAACTGGACTAAACTTTAATTATTTGATTTGTAAAAATATGCCTTCTTTTGAAAAATGGATCGAGTAGTAATAGAAACTTCCAATTGGTGCAATTATGTTAACATGAATTATTCTTTCCTAAGCTCTAATATGGTTTTAGTTGATCTAATAATACGATGGTCAGATTATGTATCAAATGTTATAGACCCGTTTACTTGATGGCATGACTATAAAGACCGCTACTGTATTTTAGTAATTATCTCCTATAACTCTCAACTCTTAGTCTTTGCTCTTTTATAAGTGTGCAAGCTATTCAGTTTTACAGTGCCAACACCTTTTGTTGAGTTCTTATGCTTTATTCGTTACTTGGATCTTGTGGATCTTCGGTTTTATTGCTTCCCAAGTATTGAATTGATTAATGCCCCGCTAAATGTTTTCGTGTCCTAATTAACGCATGAATGTTGAATACTCAATCCGTCCCGGTTTAAAGGATACTTATTGGAAATCAAGCAATCCCAAAACTCCTCCACCTTCTACACACATAAACATTTAATTTCAATGAAAGAGCCAATCAAAGGATTGGTAAGAGATAAATTAGCCTCAACAAAAATGATTTGCTACACACATGGGTAGACACCCCCCCCAATGACTGACATGTGGCATGGTTGTCAAACCTCATTAGCCTCACCACAAAAATAGAGTTAATTAATACTTAAACTACCCACATGTCCACATTATTCATAGCTCAAGCATGCATACTGATGTATGAAGTCCACCCATCATCCACATAGCAATGAAGGAAAAAACTCCAGTCGCAGCCAAAACACATCATTGATGCCATGTTTTCAGAAGGAATGAAACGGAGAAGAAGATACACAGTAACACTATGTTTGTCAGATGACCCGAGCATAATTTTTTATTCCCTTTTGTACGACGGGCAACACCATGACATCAAACATGTTAAGCTTCATGCACTAGCCAACGCAACCAAAAGTCCGAACTGATGAAAAGGGCTAGTGCAATCTACTTATACACTTCAACACCCCCTCTCACGTGTGACGGGGAGAAGTCAGCACGTGCAACCGGAAGAGAGCGACGGCGCGCGAAACTCACGTATGACTCAAGAGGCCTATACGTGGACATAGAGGGGTCAACAGCAATTTTAGGATAAATTGTGAAAGCCAGGACTCGAACTCGAGACCTTAGGCTCTGATACCATGTTAAGCTTCATGCACTAGCCAACGCAACCAAAACCGTCTCATCAAAAGTAACATCACGAGAGATACGCATCCGACGACCAACGGGGTCCCAACAGCGATAGCCCTTACGCTCATCACTGTATCCAAGGAAGACACACTCAACAGACTGAGCGGTCAGTTTGGTGCGTTCGCGAGGAGCAAGGAGAACTTAGCAAACACAACCAAACAAGCGAAGCATAGAGTAGTCTGGAGACTGTCCAGATAGGCGCTCAAGAGGGATGCCACCCTGCAGAGCGACAGAAGGCTGAATATTGATGAGGTAAGCCGACGTAGCGACAGCCTCAGCCCAGAAATGTGGCGGAAGAGCAGCATTTCATGGCACGTGCGGAAGAGAGGAAGCAATCATCATGGTACGAGTGGTCTCAAGAAGATGGCGATGCTTACGCTCAGTAACACCATTCTGGGCATGTGCGCCAGGATAGGAGAACTGAGCAAGGGTGCCCTGCTCAGCAAGAACACCTCTCAACATCTGAGAGATATACTCACCAGCAGAATCGGCACGAAACACACGAATAGGGGTAGAATATTGAGTACGGACCATGGCCGCAAAACGCTGATATATGGAGAGCACTTCACTACGAGAGCGCATAAAATACAACCAAGTGTATCGAGAAAAATCATCGATGAATAAAATATAGTAGCGATGGCCCCCTTTCGAAGCGAAAGGAGCCGGACCCCAAACATCGGAATGAACTAAATCAAAATGTCGCTGAGATACAGACGCGCTAGTAGGATAGGGAAGCTGAATCTGTTTACCCAACCTACAACCCTGACAATGTAAAGACCCATCTCCTGAGACAGACCCCAGAAGACCACGATGAACTAATGACGACAGGCGAGAGTCACAAAGGTGACCAAGACGATGATGCCACTGCTGAAAAGAGCTGGTAGCAGAGGCGACGACCGGAGAAGAACTGGCAGAAGTGGCAGCGGAAGGAACACGAAGCCAGTCTAACTCCCAAAGTCCCGAAGAGTCATGGCTGCGAGGTCCGGCTCCAACCAGGGCCTGTGTGAGATGGTCCTGAACAACACAAGACTCAGCATCAAGAATGATGCGACAACCAGAGTCAGTAAGCTGGCTAGCAGAGAACAGATTCATCTTAAGAAGAGGTACATGAGAAATATCAGGAACAAAAAAAGAAGTAGAAAGGGTGCCGCGACTAGAAACAGGAAGAGAGGTACCATCGGCCGTGAGAACACGGACAGGAGAAGGGAGAGAACAAAGAGTGGACAGAAAAGAAGACTCAGAGGTCATATGAAAAGAAGCTCCAGAATTCAGATACCACGGGGACGTACCTGACTGTGTAGAAGGTGGTGGTCGCGCAGTGCCTGAAGAATCAGTCACAGAACCAGTAGTGCCCGTCAAAGAAGAGCCTGTAGCAGCAAGCAGACCGCGAAGACTCCTGATAATGTCTTGATCAGAGAGAGCAACTGCTGAAGACCCGGAAGGAGCCGACTGCCCACGAGCCTGGTGCTGCTGACGTAAGCTGGGATCCCGTGTATAACAGGTGTCCCAAGTGTGGCCATCCCTATTGCAGTAAGAGCAGTGATGAAGAGAACCACGGCGACCCTGACCACGAGCCTGCTGGTGCTGACTCGGACCCTAAGGCTGCTGGTGCCGACTCGGACCCTGAGACTGCTGGTGCTGAAGCTGACCCTGACCTGGAGGAGTGGGTAGTATCGGCGGCGGCACAGAGGACCGCGGCTGAGTCGAGGGAGCAGACGGTATAGGAGGACCACGAGTAGCAAGCACAGATGGAACCGCAAGAAGGCCAACACCACGGAGACGGGTCTCCTCAGCCCGAAGCTCAGACAACACCTCAGAGAGCGGAACACGACCACGAGCATTCAGCTGAGCACGCCGGGGCTCAAACTCCTGGCGGAGCCGAGATAGAAACCCATAGATGCGGTGAAACTCCAAATCCGAGCGCACAATCTGGCAGCAAGAGCATGTGCCACAAACAGCAGTACAGAGAGAATCAAGCTGACGCCAGATAGCAGCACTCTGAGTATAGAACTCATCAATAGTGGAATCACCCTGCTGAAGGGAATGCTCCTAGCGAACCACAAATAGGTAAAGAGCATCCCCCGGCGGCTGATAGCGCCGACGAAGATGTGCCCACTGAGCGGCAACAGTAGGGAGACTCATGAACTCAGCAACATACTGGGGCAGAACACTGGAGGTGAGAACAGCAGCAGCACGAGCATCCTCATCGACCCACTGAGTGTAGGCAGTCAGAGCGTGGCGATAGGCCTCGAGATCAGAAGAGTACTGCTTGAACTTCAGATCATAAGCAGCAACAGCACTATCATCAGCACTCTGAGCAGCATCCTTGGCCTCCTGAGAAGCATCAGCGCCGAGAACAATCGGTGTCGGCTGAAGAGGAGCCACAGGAGCAGGGGGCACGGCGGACAGGAGACCTCGCCGGAGAGCACACCCCAAAGACGGAGACCGCGCATGTGAACGCGCATGAAGGCAGCGAAATCAGGGTAATTCGCGCCATCGAAGATCACCGGGAAGCAAGGAATCGCAACATAACCCGATGAAGAAGACATATCTCTCTCTTTATCTCTTTTTTTTTTGAAACAGATCTGGTCAACCCGCTGCACGCAGATACCAGCTGAAATCCGGCCAAATTCCGGCAAACCGGGACGAGGGGCGGGGCCTAAGGGCCGGGGAAGGCCAATTCCGGCCGCCGGGGATCGATTCCCGACAGCGGTGACGGCCGTCTGGCGAGCCGACTAGTGGACCGAGTCGGTGCAGAGGGCGGGAGGCGGCAGGTGGAGTAGACCGTGCGAGCTGGCGCGTCGAAGGGGACGGTCGCGTGCAGGAGCCCGCGCGTCCTCGGTCGTCGCGCGCGTGGAGGAGCAGGTGAAACGGGCAGTCGCGTGCAGGAGCCCGCGCGTGGAGGAGCAGGTGGAGGCCTCGCGCGCGTGGAGGAGCAGGGCCCGCCCGTGGAGGTTTGGCGGTGTCGGGCGGTGATGAGACGGGACCGCACGGGAGCAGAGGACCAGGGAGAGGGGACCGCACAGGGCCTGATGGGAGCAGAGTATATCTTGATCTGAACCAATTTGGAGAGGGCAGGAGCGACGACGGGTCGCCCGACGGGAGTCGGAGAAGAATTCCGATCTAAAACCAGATCGATTTAGATCTGAAACGGGCGGGCGGCGACGATGATGGCAAGGTCGGCGGCGACAGGGACGGTGGCGGCCGACGAAGTTGCGAGAAAGAGGACGGGGCTAACGAGGCTCTGATAGCATGTTAAGCTTCATGCACTAGCCAACACAACCAAAAGTCCGAACTGATGGAAAGGACTAGTGCAATCTACTTATACACTTCAACAAAACGATCCTTTTGCAACATAGACATATGAATCAAAAGATCCTATTGCATCGTCAATAATTTTGCAGGATGTCAAACCAGTCAAATCGAGGTATCGAAAGATAAAGATCCTTCACAACTAGCAATAATGATAAAGGAATCAAAAGATGATCTTTTTTGCAATGTGAATTCACTGGGATGCTGAATTAGTCACCGTGTGAAAAGACGTCTTTTGATGCTTGATCTTGTAGGTGGAATCTTTTGATGCTTCAGCTAACATAAGATGTTACGCGAGAAGAGCATCTTTTTTGGCGCCAATTTCTAACCTGTCAAACACGCATGCAAAATCTAAAACGTTGTCCAACTCCAAAGCAATAATTAGAAAGATTCCCTGCTAAAACCGGTCAACATACTAGCTGACAACACACACGCATCTTACATTACATCGAACGTCGGCGGACAGGTGCGTACCTACCCATGTGGGGAGTGATTCCACATTCTTAGCCCCAATCAGAGGAAGACTAGGACCCGAAGATTTGCTATATGCATCCTTTAAACCGGGACAGAGGGAGTATTTAATCACTCGAGTATGAAGACCGTAATGTATATTTGGTGATTATGTCACCGATTTTGAGGTTACCGTTAGTTGCCATTTTGTGTTACATGCATCTTTGCCCACTTATCGGCAGGATATACCTCAACTGGTGCAAATGTCTTTTTTCTTAAGCAACACAGTCTAATATAAATGCTTACAAATATGAACGTACACTCACACAATACATTTATGAACATTCTGATAGACTAAGCTAGTATATCTTAAGGTTGATTTTGTCAACATATGCACATGCACATCACTACCACTAAAAGAATAATGTCCATATCCTAGAATAAATATGGATATATGCGACCACCCATGCCAAGTATAAGTCTTGAATCTGAGTATGCTGGTTCCACCATAATGAACCTACTATGCTCAATTCGCAAATAGCTGAAATGTTTGTTGAGCAATAACTTGAGTTTAAACCATACACAATCTAGATACGGTTTCTTCTACATGACAGGTTTCTCTACTCTTTCACATGTCACTTTTATGTGACAACCAAATTAGATCATACCATTTTCGTGTTCCCCTTCCTTGTGTGCTCAACGTGGAGAACGAAAGTTCACCTATATTTCCCTCATCTTCCTTTTGCGTGTCGGCGCGTCCAGTAGACGAGTGGACCTCCTGTTTGCCGCGCCCAGTATATTTCCCTCATGCTCCTACTAGTCATGCATGCATGTAGCGCTTTCTTCATGGACTGCTTCCAATGCACCCTAATAACATGTAAGACCTCTTTAGATGTTTTAAAGTGGAGTAGATACACTCTAAAATAGGTGAACCTACACTAAGACATGTCTAGGTATATGTCTTCTAAAAAAATGCTAGAATTTGGTGAATAGAGGGAGTACATTTGTTCTTTTTTTCTTTTTTTATTTTTATTTTTAATTGTTTTTTGTGTTTATAAAACATGATATTTTAAAACTATAAATATTTATAAAAATCAAGAAAATTTTAAAATATTTCCCCCAAAAAACAGAACATTTTTCAATCCAAACAGTTTGGAAAATATGAACATTTTTCTAATCTAACCTTTTTCAAATGTAAACTAAGTTGAACCATTCAAATCTAAAAAAATCAAAAATCTAAGCATTTTCGAAATCTGAACATTTTTAACATCTTAACATCTCGAGATATGATTTTTTTAAAAATCTAAACATTTTTCATAATTTTAATATGTTTCAAATTTTTGATAAAATTGTAAATATCAACATTTTTTAGTTCATTATAAAAAGTAAAGTAAAAAAGAATAAGGAAAAAAGTAAAATAAAAAGAAAAGGAAAACGGTGGTAATGGGCCAACCCACTCAGCGCCCCCGAATGAGCTCTTCCGGTGGAGGAGCCAGCACAAATCTGGAGCCCGGGCATTACCTGGGCCTACAGGCTCGAACCAAGACCCAAGAACGCTTTCTCCGTGATTTTTCTTCCTCTTCTCCCTTTCCCTTTGGAGTCCACACTCCTGTCCATCGTCTACCTAGAGCTGCCGCCGACGCCTCAGTCCCGCCCCTACGCCTCCACCCCCACCCCCGCCTCCATCGTTGTTCCCCTCCTTCCTCGCCCCCACGGCACATCGCACGCCTTCCTGCTGCGGTCTCCACCCCGTCCCAGTCTTTGGTTATCGGGTCTCCTTCCAATTTGAGGTATCAGGCATCAGCGAGCAATTCTCTTAGTTAAATCGATCCAACTAGAGAGGGGACCCTTCACAATTTCTGGCACACCATCTAGATCCGCCCCTGGTACCAAGAGGCAGTCGGGAGGAGAGGAGATGGTGTTCGGACAGGTGGTCATCGGGCCACCAGGCTGCGGCAAGACTACCTACTGCAACGGCATGTCCCAGTTCCTCTCCCTCATCGGAAGGTAGCTACTACTCCATCACCACAAGCTGCTTCCCTGACTTGACTTGAAGTGTTAGTTTCTTCTGTGTTCCAATGTATGCCTTGTGTTTTGTTCAGTTTAGTGTAGTATTGTACATAGTAAGGCTCTGTTGATTTGTTCTGTTGGGAGAATGAGGTGAGCTGTACAGCTTTCTTTGCATGACTATGCTCCCAGTGTTATCCGTTCTAGTGCTTGCAAATGTTCACTTCCTGCAATTATGCCAACTATTATCTTCCTAATTAACAAGGTTATGTGCCTGATTGTTGGTTGCAGGAAAGTTTCGGTTATCAATCTAGACCCTGCGAATGATGCATTGCCGTATCCTTTGCTCTTTGAGCCCTGAAACTGTTTCTTTTTTTCATTCTTTGTATTTTTACCATGTGTTGCAACAGCTTTCTGCAGCTATACTCAATGTGTCCTTGACGGTGGTACCTAGATATGAATGTGCCATCAACATTGAGGACCTCATAAAACTTAGTGATGTCATGTCGGAGCATTCGCTTGGTCCTAATGGAGGTTCATCCATTGTTTCAAGAATCAATCAAGCGTACTGGTTTTGTTAGTTTTTATGCTTACTTATGCTGTGGTGTTGATATCCTCTGTCAGGGCTTGTGTATTGCATGGATTACTTGGAGAAGAATATCGACTGGCTTGAAGAAAAATTGAAACCTCTTATTGAAGGTGAGTGCAGAGTGCCTTGCTGTAATACAGTCCTTCGGCTGTAAGATCATTTAAATTGAAGATATGTTAGATTAGCCATATTTGCTGGATAGCAAAACAGGATATACCCCAGTACGATCCATAACTAAACCACCACGTACTATTTTATTTTGACATCGATGCTCTCAGAGATAGGCTGAAGTGAAAGACCTTTCCAGAAAACCACGTAACCATACATTTTGTGCATAAGATAATTTTATTATGGCATAATCAGCAAATAAATTGATAAGTAGACAGTGTCGCCTGAGCTATTTTTTAAATGCTCAACTCACTTTGCTATGATCTTGGATGGAACCTATTTGCTATTCCAAATTAGAATTGTGAATCATCTGGACCCTAGGCTGTGTTAATTGGCTGTTTTATTGAGTTATCTTTTGTAAGATTAAAATCATGTTGAGGACTATTGAGCAGCTACACACCAATACTGTGCAACTTGTATTATTTTCCTTTATGACTCGCTGAAGCTTGGTCGTTACTGCAGATCACTATCTTTTATTTGATTTCCCGGGGCAAGTGGAACTTTTCACCCTTCACACGAATGCAAGGAATATTATCAATAAGCTCATAAAAAAGCTAAACTTGCGGGTACATTTGCGTTTTCAATTTTATTCAAATTACTTATTGTGCTAATGAATTGCATTACCCACTCTTTCTTGGTATTTTGCAGCTGACTGCTATGCACCTTGTTGATGCCCATTTATGTTGTGATCCTGGGAAGTATGTGAGTGCTTTGCTTCTTTCACTATCAACAATGTTACACTTGGAGCTACCACACATTAACGTTTTGTCAAAGATTGACCTCATTGAGAATTATGGAAATTTAGGTATTGTGCTTTTCGGCAGCTGCTTTTAGTTGACTAAATGTTTTTAGCGTTGTTGTTACTCATTTCCTTTATTCCCAGCATTCAACCTTGACTTCTACACTGATGTGCAAGACCTGTCCTATTTGCAACACCATCTTGATCAAGATCCTCGTTCTGCCAAGTACAGGTAAATTTGGCAGCAACCACCTAATCTTAATACCTTAGTAAGGTGTGCATGCAATCTGTGCTGTGCGCCTGTGCCTATTGAAAGCCACAAACCTGTTCAGACTTGATAATATCCATGTAACATACCTAAACACATCGATGAAATATACACAGAGTGTTTACTATTATTATTTCCCCTTTTTGATTTAGAAAATATTCTTAAGCTACAATTAATGTACTTCCATAAAATTCTAGACGTCTTCCTTTTGACGTAGTGTAGTAATGTGCTTAGACACTAACTCACAAGTGCTAGAGGACCTCATGCATCTTCAATAATTCACAGATGCTTTATCTAATGCTATGAACCCTTAAATGTGGTAACCTTAATTTCATTCGCAACAAAACCTGTAATGTTGGTGACCTTATACTTTTATTGTGTGAATCATGCCATGCTACTTTTTCACTTTGGGTCATTTATAACCTTTTTTATTTTGCTGACAGGAAACTTACGAAAGAGCTATGTGATGTGATTGATGATTTTGGCTTAGTCAATTTTTCAACTTTAGACATCCAGGTCTGTATTGGAAAGACTTGATTATTTCAACTCAGTTCCATGTTGTCTTGATCCTTACAGCTTTTGCCTATAGGACAAGGAAAGTGTTGGTAATCTTGTGAAGTTGATTGACAAGAGCAATGGCTATATATTTTCTACTATAGACAGCAGCGCTGTTGAGTTCAGCAAAATTGCAGCAGCGCCTCTTGACTGGGATTACTACAGATATCCTTTACTACCTCTTGTTGTAGTCTAACTTATTCAGCAATTTTTTTGTCCCATTACTTATATGCTATATTTTATGTTGTAGAAGTGCACTAGTTAAATCACCTCTCTGGCATGTACAGGCATGTTGTAGTTTCTTCCCTGTCATTTTACATTCCATGCCAGCAAATTTTTTGCTAGATAACTATAACATATGCTGATGTGCATTTACGGTAAGTATATGGCGGGCTTGATTGCAATACAATGAAATTGATATTCTAGCTCAATATGTAGGCGTGGTATTACTTGATTTTACCCTGTATAATCTGCTATGTGTTTTATTAGCCATGAAATGCTCGTAATGCATCAACATCCCATCCCAAGTATACTTTGCCCGTTCCTTTTTTCCTTAACACGTGGTTACAACGGCAGCAGTGCAGGAGAAGTACATGAAAGACGACGAGGTCGTGCAAAAAACAAGCAAGATGCAATGAGAATGATGCTGCCGATTAAACGTGTAGCCGTGGATGGCGGCTCTGTGTTTGCTATGAAAATGTGGATTGTTTTGCCCAGTTGTAGTTGCTGTTTGGAATTTCTCTGCTAGTCCCTAGCTAGATGTGAAGAAATTTTCCATCGTCTCTGAGGTGAAGATGGGTATATGCTGTGAAACTATATGGGAAGTAGTACTATATTTTTCCCTTGACTTGGGTGGTTTCAAGTGGATGTGATAGGACTAGGAGAAAAAACTTCACCCTTTCAGTAGTACATGTAGCCTGGTCTTGTAGCTGAACAGACCAGATTTAACTCAGCAGTGAGGCTGAATTTCTTTGTTAGTAGGACTGCACTAGATATATGTGCTATGATGTACTAGAGTCGACTTACGCGCGACCGATATGGTTCAGATAGCAGCAGTGTTATGCTGGTCAGATGTGTTTCGTGGAAAACCTAGTTGGCACACGTTCTGGCAAGGTTTTACCAGTTCAGTAGAGCTTGCAGGAGTCCCAGCAACCGCAACCGTGGGGGACGCCGCCTCCGCAATGGCCACTGGCGCATCCCAGCCTAGTTCCAAGGCTTTGTTCCGCATGCTGGATGTCATGCCGTCCTAGATGGATGCCGATGCCGTTGCCTCGTTCGTGAGAATTCGTGTGTGTACGATGCCCAGGCCCCCGCAACGCGCCAAGTCGAGGAACAAAACAATAGAACGAATGTTTAACACGTTCGGCACCTCTGCAGGATTGCGCGCTCTCCTTAATTTTATATGTGCACAAAATTTCAACTCCTTCAGGTCTGTCAGACTAACTCAACAACCTGTCATGGTTCGTTTGCATCTTCTCAAGCAGCTTCGCTTCGACATCCGTCATCACATTGTCAATGGAGTAGTTTGCCAGTCCCAAATAAAGAAGAAGATTGAAAAGAGTGGATCCGCCTAGCGTTTCCTTTGACCTCAGCCTCAGCATCGCCGATCCGAATCGCTAAAAAAGAACATGGCGAGCAAACGCTAAACAACATGCAACTTGCAACTTGTCCGGTGACCAGCCTCGCTAATAAAGTGTCAGCATTTCCAATCTGTCCCCTGCTCGTGCAAGATCCCAAACAAAAGTGTATTACTACTTGACACGGAAATCGACTCCATTTGGTCCATTTGTTGGCACCCAATCAACTCGAGGCACAGAATTAATTGGATATGATGTCTCTAGTGCATTGTACTCTGTTCGGGATTATAGGTCCTACGCGAATACCTAGGTTGTTAATTTGACTAATAAAATATAACTTATACTTCACAAAAATTATACCATTAAAAATATAACTTCTAAAGTATCTAATGATATAATTTTTATGCTATAATATTTATATTATTTTGTTTAAATTGGCAACCTAGTTATCCACGCGGGACTGATAATCCCAAACGGAGGTAGTATCATGTAGTAGTATCATAGTAGTGATATATTTATTGATTTGTAGAATCTCTATGTAAAATGTGTGTATAAGATTTACTTGCCATTATGATTTCTAGCTTTACGTGCTATGATACGGTATCTACCTATGATACACTAACCACCTCTCTCTTCATTAATTATGACGCTACATCAGATTTTTGCCAAGTTGGCATGCACGATACACCTTATGATACTAGCACTAGGACCAGCCTCATGCAGAGGCACCGGTTCCGTGCGGTTAGTCAAATCATGTTGCGCTAGCTGCTACTAGTAGACAATTAGGGGCTACAAATAGGTATCACCTTCGTCCCAAAGCTTAAGGTATATAACTATTTTTAAAAGTCAAACTATCTAAAGTTTGACTAAGTTTTTTTAAAAAATATTAATATTTACAATACGTAATCTATACCCTTTCATACATCATGAAATATATTTTCACATGGTATCTATATAATATAATAGTTTTTGATAGTTTTTCTAAAAGTTTGGTCAAACTTTACATGGATTGACTTTTCAAAAAGTTATATGCCTTAAGTCTTGGGATGGAGGGACTAATTAAGAGCGTCTCCACACGCGTTTCAAGGGCATTCCCAGGGCGTTTATTTCATTAGGACTGCGAAATTCTAGTCGCGTTCTCAGAACACCGAATTACGCCGGATTTGACCCAACTTTCATCCGACGTTCCTAGGCTGAACCCAGGACGCTAGAAACCGCCTGGGAACGCCGAATGCATCGGGGAAAAACGGTGGGCCAACCCTGGCGGCGACTCAAGTCCGAGCTCCCGCCTTTTCTTCACCCAATCCTGGCTTTCTTCTCCGTTCCCCACCATATCTCTCACCCATTCCCCAAACTCCCGCCCACCATGCCGCCAAAGGGTTTTGTCAAACCCCGATCCATCATCGGTGTACTAAAGGTGAACAAGCTGAGGAAGCCGAGGCCGAGGCCAGAGGGCTTGACCGACACCGAGTGGTTGTACGAAGTCCAGCGCAGGAAGGTCGAAACAGAGAGCCGCAAGGACATGACGACAAGGTCGAAGGAGGCGCATGCGATGAGGGAAGCACATACGGCTTCGGAGCGCGCGCGCCGTGTACCGCGATGTCACGCATGACGCTGATCTGTAGGGTTCGTAGCATAGGAAACAAAAAAATTCGGATGTATATCCGTAGAGAACATACCCTTGAAGACCGACAAAGCTTAACGAGTCAAACTCGTGGTTGATGTAGACGATCTCTTGCCGATCTCAAGATCGACAGGAGTCCTTAGCACTGCAGCTTAGCCGTGCATCCATGCTCGCACACACGTTCGAGGCACCGAGCAACATCCGCCTCCTCGCTCTAGCGATGCAGCGGAAACACAACTCTTTCTTGCCGAGTAGCCACCGAGAACATGTATCTCGCTAGTCCGAGACCATGGGGATAAATACTAGAGGGGGAGAGAGATACTTCACGAGGAGGTGTAAGTGAGAGAGAGGAGATGGGGCTCCTTTTATAGGAGGAGGGGGGCACCCAAGGGGGCGGCCGGCGGCCAAGGGGGCTGCCTCCTCCCCTCCTTCATTCATGTGGGTGGACACTCCACTCACTCAAATGCCTTTCAATTCCCTCCACTCAAAATCCCACTCAAATTCCCATTAAATTTCCACCAAATTCAATACAAACTCTCATTAAAATAAAACTCCTTTTATTTATTCAGAATTTTTTCAATTACTTTAATGACAAACATTCACATATAACCCCTTGCTAGTATTTCATTTCACATGCAAAAACACTTTCTGCAATTTCACCCGAAAACCTGTTTCGGTATCTAGTGAAATAAATTCCTGCGCTTGTTATTCTTTCCAGCATGAAACTTTTGCTCCAAATGGATGTCGGTATCTCTTAAGTTTGCCACCCTACGGTTCGCGAATAATGCGGATATGATCGAGACCCTTCTCCGATCAATAATCAGAAGCGGGATCTAGAGACCCATACTGACTCCCACACATTCAACGATGACTTTCTTGTGATCGTCGGAACCTTTTACGCTAGTTTCTTAATCCCTTTGTTTCACGATATATTACATGTCCGAGATTCGATCATGGGTATCTCCATACCTAGTTTGATCTCGTTACTGACATGCACTCTTTTCTCATTCCCGTGATATAACATTCTAGTGATCAAATCACTTGCTTGCAAGCTAACCAATGTGATATCACCGAGAGGGCCCAGAGCATACCTATCCGTCATCAGGATGAACAAATTCCACTCTCGATCCATGGTCCTCAACATAACACTTTAGTAGTTCTGAACCCATCTTTATAATCACCCTGTTACGGTGTGACGTTTGATGTTATCAAGAAACTCTTCCGGTGTTAGTAATTGACATGATCTCATGGTCTAAGGATTAGGATCACTTCGTAAGTTGTTATAGCAATATAAACTCAATGACTTTGATCGTAATGCTATACTTCGGATGAATGTTCATCACATCATTACACTAATGTTGTGACCTCGTTATTAACAACATCCAATGCCCATGATCAGGAAACCTTGATCATCTTGTTAATCAACGAGCTAGTTTATGAGAGAGGCATAACTAGGAACTTTCTGTTTGTTTATTAAACACACATGTATTAACGTTTTCGTATTAATACAATTATAGCATGTAAAATAAACATTTATCATAAACAAGGAATATGATAATAACCACTTTATTATTGCCTCTCGGGCATATTCCCTTCATGATCGTCCCCATGCAGTACGCCGCGCACTTGGGGAGCCAACCAAGCGTCGGATCTCCGACCGGGTTCTCGCCGATCTCGTCGGCCAAGTTCCAGGAGAACCAGGCGAACCCGCGTCAGAGGTACTCGTCCTTCCCCGAGTTCGACGGCAGGTTAAACTCGAACGTGCTCTTTCTCTGTCCTGCACCTCGTCCTCCACCTCGTCCTCCGGCCTTCAACGTCGACATCAAAGTCCCCTACAACAGCTCTCCCGCGTACGCTGGCAACTCGTCCACCATGCGCCGCGGTCCTCTTCCTCTCGCCGGAAGAAGCTCCTCGCCCGTTCCCCTTGACCCGGACGCCCGAAACATGTTCGGCAAAATGGCAGGTGATACGTCAGAAACATATCTATAATTTTTGTTGTTTCGTGCTTGTTTACTATCTACTTTGCTTTGTTTTGTCCACACTTTGAGGTGTTTTTATATGTTTTCTAGAACTAACCTATTAACAAGTTGCCACAGTGCCAGTTCCCTATTTTCTTCTGTTTTTGGTTCCAGAAAGGCAGAAAATCAATATTCTCGGAATTGGACGGGACAAAAGCCAAAGTTAATATTTTACTGTGGGCAACATGAAGCCAGAATACAAA
Organism: Avena sativa; assembly: GCA_916181665.1. Taxonomy (NCBI): domain Eukaryota; kingdom Viridiplantae; phylum Streptophyta; class Magnoliopsida; order Poales; family Poaceae; genus Avena; species Avena sativa. Next base: position 174,816,179 of record OV702294.1, on the reverse strand, counting down.
ACGGAGGAGGCTCACCAGGGGGCCACACCCCCTGGCCATGCGGGTGGGCCCACCCCGCGCCTGGGGGGGGTGCAGCCGCCCTGGCTCGCCTCTCGCCTATAAAGTCCCCCCGATGCAGAAACCCTAAACACCCAATCAATATTCTATGGAACCGCCTGTAGTCGTCACCACCATCGTCCCTAGATCGGGGGATCTGAAGCTCTTCCCGGCACCCTGCTGAAGGGGAGAACATCCCGGAGGTCTTCTTCTTCATCATACCAGCCTCCGGTATGAAGGGTGAGTAATTCCACCTTGGACTACGGGTCCATGTAGTAGTTAGATGGTTGTATCTCCTCCTTGTGCTTTCATGTATAGATCTTGTGAGCTCTGTTCATCATCAAGATCTAATCTATTTGTAATCATGCATGTTGTGTTTGCGGGGATCCAATGGATATTGAGATTACTATGTCAGATTGATTAATGGTTTTGTCTTATGATTCTATCATGTCTGTGTTGTTTGTGATCTTGCATGCTCTCCGTTGTTAGTATATATCTTGGCCAAGTAGTTGCTAGTGACTCCAAGAGGGGGTATTTATGCTCGATAGTGGGTTCATGCCTCTAGTTTTCAAGGGAATTGACAGAAATCTCTCCGGTTGTAGATGTGATGTTGCCACTAGGGAGAAAACAACGGTCTCTTGTTCATGGAACAAGTGGATTGTTTACCTTACACACTTTGCTTAAAGCAGTTGTCTATTTCTTGCAACTTAATACTGGAGGGGGTTCGGATGATAATCTGAAGGTAGACTTCTAGTCATAGATGCAGTTGGATGGCGGCCTATGTATATTGTTGTATTGCCCAATCGAATCGCATAGGATCTTTTTGTCTAGTATTGCATTGTTATGCCTTGCTCAGTTCCTATCAATTGCCCTGCTGTAATTTGTTTACCCTACATGTCATGTTTGTTTATCTTAGGAGAGAACCTCTAGTGAACTATGGACCCCGGTCCAATCTTTACCATTGATACATCTTCCATTGTTTACTTGCTACAAACCATCATCACCTTTCACACCATACAGTTAATCCTTTGTTACAGCAAACAGGTGAGCTTGACAACCTCCTGTTTTGTTGGGGAAAAGTCTTGAGTTTGTGTTGTGCAGGTTTCCACGTTGCTTGCAACACCTTTGAGACGTTTCTTTCCTCCTACTGGTTCGATAACCTCGGTTTCTTCCTGAGGTAAAACTTCCTGCTGTGCTGTCGTGGTGGTATCACGGCATATGCCATGGGTAGGCTAAAGTTGGGGCCGATGGACGTGGAGGAATCCGGGGAGGGATGATGCAGTGAAGACCGCACTCGTATGAACAAAGAGAAGTACAAAGTATATTGGATTGAAGCTCTCAAGTAGAGATAACCCCTCATCGTATACATCTAATCTCTTATAATCTTGCCATACTCGTGGCTACAACCATGCTCCTTGAGTTGTATCTTCTATACTTCTAGCTAGATCTCTCTGTGAGAGTGGAGGAAGAAGAAGAAGAAGGAGAGCTCCTAGTGAGCAGAGAGGGGAGGAGTCCTTCGGGGCCTTTCCTAGAACGATCCCCCTGGTGCTCCTTATAAAGGGGAGCCCAGGGGACAAGACTTGTTCCCTACGCTTGGCATCTATGTAGCATATTCCTGGCATCTTCCTAGATGCTCAGCATATGCCTTGGCATCTTTGCAGATGCCATGGCATATTCCTTAGCATATCTTTGGTGCCAAGGGCATATTCTCTAGCATCTTCTTGATGCCAAGGGCATATTCCATATGCCAATGTGCCAGTCTGAGCCATGGGCGTCCCAAGACTAGTACGAGACTTGTTTGTCTTGTCTTGGGTTGATGGGACGTCGTTGTAGATGTCAGGGCACGTCTGGATGTGAGTATGGGGGCGTACGGGATGATACAATTCGGCCCGAACACCCCAGAGAGAGTGGAAATTCGGCCTGAGGGAAAGCTGATTCGGCCTATCAGAGAAAAGGCCCAGCCAGACTATTTCTTGCTTCAGCCGAATGGGCTGTTACTCAGCCTGGAGGGGAAAGTCGGCTGGTGCAGCAGTGGCCCAGCCGGGGTCTGTCTTCAGCCGACCCAGAAGGAGAGCGCTGGGAGTAGCTGGCGGGTGCCCTTGTGGCAGGCCGGATACGGCCTGTGCTGGCCCATCCGAGCCACGCGGTCAACAGGCGGTGGCGCAGCGTAGTAATCCCGCGGTGGGCCGAGATGCTCTGAGCCGGCCCACCCGGGTGACGTTGGTGAGGCGAGCAAACCTCGGCGGCCCAGCGCGTCGAGGTGGGCGATGCGGGACTCGGTCGAGGCAGCAGTGAGACTCGGCGGGAGGGAGCGCTGGCGTTGATGCGCTGGATCGAGGTGGCTTGGTGGAGCTCGGTAGATGGGCCGGCTGGGGGTAATTCGGCCCAGCCGGGTTCTTTTCCTTTCTTCATACTTAATTCAGCCTTGGGGAGTATGGACTGGGCCGAGATTCCTCTTACTCGGCCCAGTTGTTCTTTCCTGTCTTTTTCCTTTTCTATTTGACTTGATACTCTCTTATCAAATACACTCTCATTTATTCTTGTCTCTTATTGGCTTATTTATATACCAACTCTGGGGTACCTGGGGTTATATCCCCGACATTAGTCCCCGAGTCTATGTGGGACTCGTAGAGTCGTGCATAGACTTTAATTTTAAGTATTCCCAGAGTTGTTCATAACTTATCCTTCTATGTTTTATTAATCCTTTTGGGTGAATTTCTTGACTCCTAGCCTTCTTGGACATTGCTTATAACCTTTTTGGGCAAGTTCTTGGACCTCGGGCCTTCTTGGGCACTGGTCATAACCCCTTTGGGTAAGTTTTTGGACTTCTGGCCTTCTTGGTCACTGGACATAACCCCTTTGGGTAAGTTTTTGGACTTCTGGCCTTCTTGGGCGCTGGTCATAACCCCTTTGGGTAAGTCTTTGGACTTCTGGCCTTCTTGGGCGCTGGTCATAACCCCATTGGGTAAGTTTTTGGACTTCTGGCCTTCTTGGGCGCTGGTCATAACCCCTTTGGTCAAGTTATGAGTTCTGGCCTTCTTGGGCACTGCTCTTTTAACCCCTTTGGGTAAGTTGGGTAAACAGATTCAGCTTCCATATCCTACTAGCGCGTCTGTATCTCAGTGACCTTTTGATTTAGTTCATTCAGATGTTTGGGGTCCGGCTCCTTTCGCTTCGAAAGGGGGCCATCGCTACTATATTTTATTCATCGATGATTTTTCTCGGTACACTTGGTTGTATTTTATGCGCTCTCGTAGTGAGGTGCTCTCCATATATCAACATTTTGCGGCCATGGTCCGTACTCAATATTCTACCCCCATTCGTGTGTTTCGTGCTGATTCTGCTGGTGAATATATCTCCTAGATGTTGCGAGGTGTTCTTGCTGAGCAGGGCACTCTTGCTCAGTTCTCCTGTCCTGGCGCCCATGCCCAGAATGGCGTTGCTGAGCGTAATCATCGTCATCTTCTTGAGACCACTCGTGCCATGATGATCGCTTCTTCTCTTCCGCCGCATTTCTGGGCTGAGGCCGTTGCTACGTCCGCTTACCTCATCAATATTCAGCCTTCTGCTGCTCTGCAGGGTGGTATCCCTCTTGAGCGCCTATCTGGACAATCTCCAGACTACTCCATGCTTCGCTTGTTTGGTTGTGTTTGCTATGTTCTTCTTGCTCCTCGCGAATGCACCAAACTGACCGCTCAGTCTGTTGAGTGTGTTTTTCTTGGATACAGTAATGAGCATAAGGGCTATCGCTGTTGGGACCCCGTTGGTCATTGGATGCATATCTCTCGTGATGTTACTTTTGATGAGACGCACCCTTTCTATCCTCGTCCCACTGCTGGTACCTACCCGGTGGAAGATATCTCTTTTCTTCTCTTTCCTGACACACCTCCCTCTCCTCCTATTGTGTCTTCTTCAGGATCTCCTCCCCCTGATGTCTCTTCCTCGCCACCGTCCTCCTCGGCTCCATCTAGTTCTCCTAGTTCTCCTTGTTCTCTGGAGTCTTCCTCTACTATTCCTTCTTCTTCATCATCGTCTCCTGAGTCGTATTCCTCTGATGAGCTTCCCCCTACTCGTCCTGTTCGTCAGCGTCGTGCCCCCAACCGTTACTCTCCTAGTCAGTATGGTATTTCTGTTGCCTCTGAGCCGACTTCTTATCGGGATGCTGAGCATCATCCTGAATGGCAGCTGGCCATGGCTGAGGAGATTGCTGCGCTTGAGCGCACTGGCACCTGGGATCTTGTTTCTCCCCCTCCCGGTGTTCGTCCTATCACGTGTAAGTGGGCCTGTACCTCTATTATATATTGTGGCCTTTGGCCCCCAGAGGAATACATGTTGCATATTCCTGACAATAATAACAATTCCATCTCCATTCTCAGCAATGATTTCCGTATATATGGTGCCATGGCGTCACATTAACAAACACAACGCACCGATAAGATCAAGGACCAGATTTATGAGACCGGATGTCGTTCGCATGTCAGCTGCAGTTGTACTACATGGTGACTCGCACCGCTCTGCGACAGAAATTAGACAAACCACACGGTGCCACTGCCACCAAACACAAACAGGGAAAAGTTGAGTTTTGAGCAGTACAAATACATTATTTGATTTACAGATGATGGATCACAAGATATATCGTCCAATCCAACCTAATTCATGCAAGCTAAAAAATCTTATATTGTCAAACGGAGGTAGTACCTAATAATTTCACAAAACAGTCTGATCAGGCCCCGCATCACCTTCCCCTTGGCGACACGGGGGAAACCCTAGCCACCGCCGCCACTAGAGGCCCCCTCCACCACCCTCCCCGTGTCGCTGCCGCCGAAGGGTCCGCCGGCAAAGCTAGGCGCGGCTTAGGGATGGAGGAGGCGGGGCGTATCTCCTCTGCCCCGGCGCGCGGGTGCTCTGCTGGATGGCGTGGGAGGGGGGCTGCCATCGGCGGGCGTGGCGGGCGACGCTAATGGCAGAGGCGGTGCGCCGACATGGGGCGGAGGGCGGGGGTGAGGTGGATGTGCTGGCCCGATCTGGGCCCTGGTCGAGCTAGGCGGGCTGCGGCTTCAGTGGCCATGGAGGATACCGATCCAACGGGCTCGGGCACGGGTCCGGTCAGGACGGCGCCCCTCGACCTTGTGGCGGGCGATAGTGGTGGCCGTGCTGCTACTCCGGCGCCGGCCGTGTCTGCTGGCTGGAGCTATGGATGCCGAGGCGGCGGCCCCGGGGACGCGGTGGCGGTTGGGTGGTCGGCGGTCAGATTCTGCCTCGACGCGGCGGTGGCATGGAGGACGGCGGATCCGGTGGTTTCTCGGCGCGGTGGTCTCATGGGGGCGCCGCCTGGCTCCGGCGGTGTCTTGGCGGCTGGGGAGGGTCGCCGCGGGTGGATGGCTGGCTAGGAGACGGTGGTCCTGGCCGGTTGTGTAGGTCCGTGGCGGAGGTGTGCCATGGAGTGAGGACGGCGGTGCGGCGGTGCCGCTTTGGTGGGCGAGGCGCTACCCCGGCGTCTCGCAATCGGTGGTAGGTTGGTGTGAGGAGCTCCCCTGCTATGCGAGGAGGCTGGAGCGGCGGCTCCAGATTGTGTTGGTGCTGATGCTCTGTCTTTGGCTGCACGGGCGGCGGGGCAGGGCTCCGTGGGCATGGGCGTCGGCTCTCTCGCTGGTGATCTTGTTCGTTGGGCGGCATGGACCGTCTCTGGGATAGTCCATTGGAGGTGGTGGCCGAGGTCTCCGGACGAAAGTCTTACCCGACTTGGTCGGTGCCGATAGCGGCGACGCTTGAGGGCACCGCTCACCCTCTTGGGGGCGTTGTGTGCAGCCCTGACACCCTTCTGCCCATCACTCCAGGGTTAAAATCCAAATCTAGCTTACTGGATTAGATGACGGCGGCGTCTTATGCACGTTGTTACCTCCTTGGAGGTCTCATTTTTCGGAGGGAGGGGAGCCTTTTCTTGCGATCTTTGTGATGTCGGTTGAGTCGACGCCTTCGGGCCCTGCCGGCGTGCGAGTACCGCTGGCATGTTTCCCTGCGGCCTGCCTCTCGCCATGAAGCCTGAGAGGCCTAGCCGTTTCCTTCGGCTCTGACTTCCTCTCCAGGGATGTGGACCAGGCTTTTTGTAGCAACCGTTGTTGCCATTGTGTTGGTGTCGTTTCGGCGGTGCTCCAGACCTAGTCATGCTAGGTCGTGTGGCCTCGTCTTGGTTTTTGTCGGTTTTCCTGAAAACTGTGTCGTTTGGGTTTTTTCGGTCCGGTTCCCCTTTTAACCGCACCCGTGTGTATATACGTCTGTATCGGGTTTTGGCCAGTTTCCCTCCCAAACCGGTCAATTCTCTTCTTCTAATAGAAAAGGCGGTGCTCCTGCTGATTGCTCCAAACGGTAGTACCTAATAAGCTTCCGGCACTCCATCTAGTTTTAGGTCGCACACCCAGCCCACGATGATGAAAGTCCACTTGGTTGGACAGCTCACCCGGAGGGAGGAGAAATGCTGCATTTGTTTATCAAGGTGAGGATCTTGCATTGGTTGATCCGATCGGGGAAGGGAACCGGATTAGCTAAGGATTATCATTTGTTAATTAGAAGGTTGTTTTGATAGTGAGTTAGGCCGAAAGTGGAGGCAGATGCAGGGCCAGACCATAGCATGGGGCAGAAGGGCAGCCTCCCTAGGCCCACAAACGTCAGGGGTCTCAACCCATATACTGTATTGGTAGAGTGGTAGGCTAGTATGTATCTTGCTCCATTCAATTAATTTATGTTTGTTTATATTTAATTTTTCAACTCATTCAATGTGTCTTTATGTGGAGATGACTTGTGTTTTTTATTTCTTAATATTACTGAAATAACACACGTGCAAATATCACCTATGAAATGAGTTCACTATTTCTTGTTTATTCTTAGATTGGAAGTATTTCTAGAAATTTTGACTATTGAAGTGAATATCAGAAGCTTCAAGGAATAAAATAATTAGTACGAATGTTTGTACAAAAAATAAAAAAAACTCGTAATTATTTAGTCTTTTGTATGGCAATTCATTTTGAAAATTTCGTAGCAGTATGTTTCTACCAAATATCTAGACACATGATTTTTATTTATTTTACAAAAATATGTTTCATATGTACCCATATGCTATTATTCTTTTATTTCATTTTTGAAACTTCAAATTTGAGAAAGTTCCTCTATTTGTTTGAAAATTCATTCTATAATGACGTTGTAATCTTTAAAATCTGTCTCCGATACATGAGATTTTCTGAAATTTTGCAACTTTTAGATTTATGAGAATTTTACAAAAGTTTATAAAAAAGTAAAACATGGTTTAAAATTTTGGTAAGAGAATTGTAACATATACACTAGAACCACCCCAAATAGAACCACCCCAGTTAGGATATTTATTCGAGCATATGTTTTAAAGAACTCCATTTTGATATTTAATTATATTAAAATATATACATCGACACACATACACAAGGAACCCTTATGTATTACTTCATAAGTTATTCCACAATGGATAATTTATTAAATAAGATTTTTATTACAACATGTAATTTATACTTAGAACAATCAGACTATTGAGTGATACATTACAATTTAATAACAAAGAATAATATAACAAACTCACAAACATTGTTATGTGTGTCATCTACCTAAATAAAACTATAATGATGACAGTGTAAGAAATATAAGCTTAAATAAGTATAACATTTTAGTATGAATTATATTACTTATATTTGCCCAGGGCCTATTTTTTGTTTGGACCGGCTCTACGCAGATGCAATGAATGTCCAAGTTGTCCAACTCTCCATCCCCTTCATTCTCCACTGGCCACCCTCCCTCTCCCACGCTCGCTTAGAATAAAAGTGACAGTAATATTTTTAATTTGCAACCGGTCGAGCTAATAGTGAAAGAAAGCTTCAACTCCAAGGTGATCCAGTGACCTGTGTTGCGTATACACTATGTGACAATATGCGGAAAGGTAGTGGTAAACTGAAAGGGGTAGAAACTTAACCTTTCATTAGCACATGTACCTTGGTCTTGTAGCCGCACAGAACAAATATAACTTGTCGATATAGCTGTATACTTAATACGTCGGAAACGTATCTATAATTTTTGATGTTCCATGCTTGTTTAGTATTTATTTTTCTTTGCTTTGTCTTCACTTTGAGGTGTTTTTATATGTTTTCTGGTACTAACCTATTAACAAGATGCCACAGTGTCAGTTGCTTGTTTTCTTCTGTTTTTGGTTTCAGAAAGGCAGAAAATCAATATTCCCGGAATTGGACGAGACAAAAGTCAAAGCCAATATTTAACCGTGGGGAACACGGAGCTAGAGTACGAGACGGAGGGGAGCCACCAGGAGGCCACACCCCCTGGCGGCGTGGCTAACCCTAGCCTGCGCCTAGGGAGGGGTGCGACCGCCCTGGCTGCCTCCCTCTCGCCTCTTCGCCTATAAAGACCCCCCGATGCAGAAACCCTAAGTACCCGATCAATATTTCACGAAACCGTCTGTAGCCACCGCCACCATCGTCCCTAGATTGGGGGGTCTGAATCTCTTCCCAGCACCCTGCCGGAGGGGAGATCATCCCGGAGGCCTTCTTCTTTATCATGTCAGCCTTCGGTATGAAGTGTGAGTAGTTCTGATGTCTACGCACTTCTATTCTTGTAGACAGTTGTTGGTGTTGGAGATATTCCCTAGAGGCAATAATAAATGTAGTTATTATTATATCTTTGTGTTTATGATAAATGTTTACATTCATGCTATAATAGTATTAACAAGGAAACATTAATACTTGTGTGATTTGTAGACTAAAATAAGAGTCCCTAGTAAAGCCTCTATATAATACTAGCTTGTTGGTTAATAGATGATTGTGGTTTCCCCATCATGAACATTGAGATGTTATTAACAACAAGATCATATCGTTAGGAGAATGATATGGTGGACATACTCCTATAGATAAGCGTAGCATAAAGATCAAGTCATTTTAATAGTTCAATTGCTATATGCTTTCTGATACATAGTAATCTAATTCCTTCGACCATGAGATCATGCATATCACCTTTACCGGATGGATGCTTTGATGACATCAAACACCACACCGTAACTGGGTGGCTATAAAGGTGGCATTGAGTGTTCGGAAAGTATTGGTTGAAACACATGGATCAAGAGTGGGATTTGTCCATCCATATGACAGATAGATATACTCTGGGCCCTCTCGGTGAAATGTCATCCAATTAGCTTGCAAGCATGTGACTGGCTCACAAGGGATCACATATCACGGGAACGAGAAAAGAGTACTTATCGGTAAGGAGGTTGAACTAGGTATGCAGAGATACCGACGATCATAACCTCGGATAAGTAAACTATCGTGAGACAAAAGGAAATTGATATCGTATGTAAGTGGTTCATTCGATCGCAAAGTAATCATAGAAATATGTGGGAGCCATATGAATTTCCAGATTCCTCTATTGGTTATTGTTCGGAGAAGTGTCTCGATCATGTCCGCATAATTCACGAACCGTAGGGAGACACACTTAAGGATTCGACGTTGTTTGAGTAGTTATGGAATGATGAGAAAGAGTCTGAATGTTGTTCGGAGTCTCGAATGGGATCCGGGATATCACGAGGAGATCCGGAATGGTCCGGAGAATAAGATTCATATAAGGAAAGTCCCGTTTCGGAGTTGGAGAATGGTTCCGGTGTTTTCATCGGGAATGTTCTAGAAGGTTCCGGAATGTCCGGCACTCCGGGGGGGAAGGGTACATGAATGTGTTATATCAAGTTGATATGATTGCATCATGTACTTAGTGTCATCGCTGAATAAAAATAGAGGGTTTATTCATATCCTAGTTTGAAAAGTCAAACGGCTAGTTTGAAAGTCAAACGGCAGTTTTTGGAAAGAGGAGGAGGAGTGGGAAACCGAGTTGGGGAGGAGTTCCCTCCTCCAACCGGCGGCGCCCACCCAAGCCGAGTTGGGGAGGGACTCCCCTCCCTCCCCTTGGCCGGCCGGCCCCTCCACCTATATAAGCAGGGGCAGGGCTCCCTCCTAGAGACACACAAGATCCTCTCCTCCAAACCCTAGTACCAAGCCGCCGCCGCCGCCATAGCCGCCGCCGGCCCTAGGGCAAAACCGCCGCCGCCGCCTAGCTAAACCCTAGCCGCCGGCTTGCCCCTCCTTGATGTGTCTAAACCCTAGATCGTCGAGGGACTCTCTCATACTCCACCATACTCGCTCCGGCTTAAGGCGAAGCCCTGCGAGATCTCCCCTCTACTTCCGGTACCACGCCGTTGTGCTGCCGGAATCGCGAGGAGAGTGCTACAACCTCCGCTGCCTGCTGGAACAAGGGAGAGGAAGGTCTTCGTCGAGTACCGAACGTGTGACCGACTGCGGGAGCGCTGCCGGAACGCAGCGCCGGAAGGATCGTCTACGCGATCTTGAGATCGAAAAGAGTACGACTACATCACCCACGAGAATCCGCTCTCGTTAAACACTTTTGAATCTTCGAGGGTGAGTTATTCTATCGACTCGTTGCTACAATCTAGTAGATAGATCTTGGCTTGTTTGTTTGTATGCGGTAGAAATTTTTTGTTTTCCATGCTACGAAACCCTACAGTGGTATCAGAGCCGTGTCTATATGTAGATCTGTTGCACGAGTAGAACACAATGGTCATTGTGGGCGTTGATGCTTTTATTGTCGATTGCTTCTTGTGTACTTTGCATCTTGCGGTATGTTGGGATGAAGCGGCCCGGGCTAACCTTACATGACATCGTTCATGAGACTTGCTCCACGCTTGACATGCAACTTGTATTGCATAAGTGGCTTTGCGGGTGCCTGTTTCTCCTAGCGTAGTTAAGATCCAATTTACAACGGGTGATTAACAATACTAGTATCAATGTTGTGGTTCATGTTCGTAAGTTAGAACAACACTTATTGAAAGCCCCAAACCACGTAAAATATGCAAAGAAAGTAGAGGCGTCTAACTTTGTTTTGCATGGGTGTGCTGTGATGTGATATGGCCATGATTGTGATTATATTTGATGTATGCAATGTTCTTTATTGTAAGTTGGCAACCGGCAGGAGCCATATGGTTGTCTTTAATTTATGTCAAGATCCGCGTGTCTATTCAAAGTAGTTGTAATAGTTGAAGCCGGTGGACGACAACCATGGAGAAGCGTCATTGACCTTGATGCAATGCCGGTGATGATGGAGATCATGTTCGTGCTAGAAGATGGAGATCGGAAGCACAAAGAAGAAAGGCCATATCATATCACATATTATGAATTGCATGTGATGTTAATCCTTTATGCATCTTGTATTGCTTAGTAGACGACGGTAGCATTATAAGATGATCCCTCATGCACATGAATTTCAAGTCATAAAGTGTTCACCCTTAGTTAGCACCGTTGCTAAAGCTTGTTGTTTCGAAGCACCACGTGATGATCGGGTGTGTTAGATTCCGCAAGTGTATACAACGTGAGCAAGCCAGATTTGCTCATGCTGAAACTAAGGTTTGATCTTGACGAGCCTAGCATGTACAAACATGGTCTCGGAACACGGATCACCGAAAGGTAAAGCATGAATCATATAGTAGATATGATGAACATGTCGATTGTTCGCCATTGAAACTATATCAACTCTCGTGATGATCGGTGTTGATGTGGTGGATTTGGTTCGTGTGATCACTAAAACAATGTGAGGGATATTGTTTTGAGTGGGAGTTCACCTAGATTAATTTTATTATTAATTTGAACTCAATTTTTCATAAACTTAGTCTAAACTATTGAAATATGTTGTAGATCAATGGCAGCCCCTACCATCAATTTTAATGCGTTCCTAGAGAAAGAAAAGTTGAAAAACAATGGAAGCAACTTCGCGGATTGGTTCCGCAATTTGAGGATTGTCCTCACAGCTGGTAATTTGACCTATGTGCTGGATGCACCGCTGGGTGACCCACCTGCAGCTGATGCTGCCGATGAAGTAAAGAACATTTACCTCACTCGGAAGACTCAGTACTCCACAGTTCAGTGTGCTATCTTGTATGATTTAGAATCAGAGCTTCAGAAAAGGTTTGAGAATTCAGACCCATATGATATTGTCGAGGATCTCAAATTGATCTTTGAGACTCATGCGACAATTGAAAGCTATGAGGCTTCTGAAAAATTCTTTAACTGCAAGATGGAAGAGGGCAGCTCCGTCAGTGAGCATGTGCTTAAGATGTCTAGGCACGCAAACAAACTTTAAAGCTTGGGTATTGTGATTCCTAATGCTTTGGGGATTTACCGTGTCCTCCAATCACTACCACCAAGTTACAAGAACTTTGTGATGAACTACAACATGCAGAACATGAACAAGACGTTGCCAGAACTCTTTGCCATGTTGAAGTCTGCAGAAGTGGAGATCAAGAAAGAGCACCAAGTGTTGTTGGTCAATAAGACCACCAAATTCAAGAAAGGCAAGTCTAAGCAGAAGGGACACTTCAAGAAGGGCGGTAAGAAAGTTACCACGCCGACGAAGAAGACCAAGGCTGGACCTAAGCCTGATACTAAGTGCTTTTACTGCAAGGGAGAAGGTCACTGGAAGCGGAATTGCCCAAAGTACTTGGCGGATTTGAAGAACGGCAACATCAAGAAGAAAGGTATATCTGATATACATGTTATTGATGTGTATCTCACTAGTACTCGTAGTAGTGCCTGGGTATTTGATACTGGTTCGGTTGCTCATATTTGTAACTCGAAACAGGTGCTGCAGAATAAACGGAAGCTAGCGAAGAACGAGGTGACGATGTGCGTGGGAAACGGATCAAAGGTTGATGTGATCGCGGTCGGCACGCTACCCCTTCATCTACCATCGGGATTAGTTTTATACTTAAATAATTGTTATTTGGTGCCTGCGTTGAGCATGAACATTATATCAGGATCTTGTTTATTGCGAGACGGTTACTTGTTTAAGTCCGAGAATAATGGTTGTTCAATTTATATGAGTAATATGTTTTATGCACATGCACCTTTGATAGATGGTCCATTCTTGTTGAATCTCGATAGTGGAAATACACATATTAATAACATTGAGGCTAAACGTTTGAAATCGAGCGATAACTTGACCTATATGTGGCATTGTCGTCTTGGTCACATTGGAGTGAAGCGTATGAAGAAACTCCATTCCGATGGACTTCTTGAATCACTTGATTTCGAATCACTTGATAGATGCGAAGCATATCTGATGGGTAAAATGACTAAGACTCCATTTTCTGGTATGATGGAGCGAGCTACGGACTTATTGGAAATCATACATACCGATGTGTGTGGTGCAATGAGTGTAGCATCGCGTGGTGGTTATCGTTATGTTCTTACCTTCACGGATGACTTGAGTAGATATGGGTATATCTATTTCATGAAACATAAGTCCGAAACTTTCGAGAAGTTTAAGGAATTTCAAAGTGAGGTATAGAATCAACGTAACAAGAAGATTAAATTTCTACGTTCTAATCGTGGAGGTGAATATCTAAGTTACGAGTTTGGCGAGCATTTGAAGAAATGCGGAATACTTTCACAATTGACACCGCCGGGAACACCACAGCGTAATGGTGTGTCCGAACGTCGTAATCGAACTCTCTTAGATATGGTTCGTTCTATGATGTCACTTACAGATTTACCGCTATCATTTTGGGGTTATGCATTAGAAACAACCGCATTCACTTTAAATAGGGCACCATCTAAATCCGTTGAAACGACACCGTATGAATTATGGTTTGGGAAGAAACCTAGATTGTCGTTCCTTAAAATTTGGGGATGCGAAGCCTATGTAAAGAAGTTACAACCGGACAAGCTTGAACCCAAAGCGGAAAAATGCGTCATCATAGGATACCCGAAGGAAACTATTGGGTATACCTTCTATCATAGATCCGAAGGCAAAATCTTCATTGCCAAGAATGGATCCTTTCTAGAGAAGGAATTTCTCTCGAAAGAAGTGACTGGAAGGAAAGTAGAACTCGACGAGGTTGTCGAACCTTCTCTCGAAATTGCGAGTAGCGCAGCACCGGAAGAAGTTCCTGTGGTGCCTGCACCAATAAGAGAGGAAGCTAATGATGCTGATCATGAAACTTCGGTTGAAGTTACTACAGAGCCTCGCAGGTCAACGAGAACTCGTACCACTCCAGATTGGTATGATCCCGTTATGAGTGTCATGTTGGTGGACAACACCGATGACCCTAAGACATATGAGGAAGCGATGATGAGCCCAGATTCCAATAAATGGCAAGAAGCCATGAAATCCGAGATTGGATCCATGTATGAAAACCAAGTGTGGACTTTGGTGGACTTACCAGATGGACGGAAGGCTGTCGAGAACAAATGGATTTTCAAGAAGAAAACAGATGCTGATGGTAATGTTACTGTCTATAAAGCTCGACTTGTCGCAAAAGGGTTTCGACAAATTCAAGGAGTTGACTACGATGAGACTTTCTCACCAGTAGCGAAGCTAAAGTCTGTGAGGATTATGTTAGCAATCGCTGCATATTATGATTATGAGATATGGCAGATGGATGTCAAAACAGCATTCCTCAATGGAGACATTGATGAAGAGTTGTATATGATGCAACCCAAAGGTTTTGTCGATCCTAAAGATGCTAACAAGGTATGCAAACTTCAACGGTCCATCTATGGATTGAAGCAAGCATCCCGAAGTTGGAATCAATGTTTTGATAAGGTGATCAAAAGTTTTGGTTTTATACAAACTTATGGAGAAGCTTGTATTTACAAGAAAGTGAGTGGGAGCTCTGTAGCATTCTTAATACTATATGTAGATGACATATTGTTGATTGGAATGATGTAGACCTTCTTAATAGTGTCAAGGAATATTTGAATAATAGTTTTTCAATGAAGGATCTTGGCGAAGCAGCTTACATATTAGGCATAAAGATTTATAGAGATAGATCGAAACGCCAAATATCATTGTCACAAAGTACATATTTGGACAAAGTTCTAAAGAGGTTTGGAATGGAAGATAGCAAGAAAGGGTTCTTGCCCATGTTGCCCAATACGACCTTGAGTAAAACTCAAAGTCCGACATCGGCAGAAGATAGAGAAAGGATGAGTAAGACTCCCTATGCCTCAGCCATAGGATCTCTAATGTATGCCATGCTGTGTACTAGACCCAACATTGCATATGCTGTTAGTTTAACTAGCAGATATCAAAGTGATCCAGGATTGGATCATTGGACAGCGGTCAAAAACATCCTTAAGTACTTAAGAAGAACTAAGGATATGGTTCTTTCTTATGGAGGTGATGAACAGCTCGTTGTTAATGGTTACACCGATGCTAGTTGGAACACCGATCCGGATGATTCTAAATCACAATCTGGATACGTATTTATTTTAAATGGTGCAGCAGTTAGCTGGAGGAGTGCGAAACAAAGCGTTGTGGCGAGATCTTCAACTGAATCGGAATACATGGCTGCTTCGGAGGCTTCATAAGAAGCGATATGGATGAAAGAGTTCATTACAGAGCTGGGTGTGGTTCCTAGTGCGCTGGACCCAATGTCTATCTACTGTGATAACATGGGCGCCATAGCCAATGCGCAAGAACCAAGGTCACACAAGAAGCTGAAGAACATCAAGCTACGTTTTCACGCTATTCGAGAACATATCCAAGATGGGGATATAAATATTTGCAAAGTACACACAGATCTGAATGTGGCGGATCCGTTGACTAAACCTCTCCCGAGGGCAAAACATGACCAGCACCAAACTGCCATGGGTGTTCGGTATATTACCATGTAATCTAGATTAGATGACTCTAGTGCAAGTGGGAGACTATTGGAGATATGCCCTAGAGGCAATAATAAATGTAGTTATTATTATATCTTTGTGTTTATGATAAATGTTTACATTCATGCTATAATAGTATTAACAAGGAAACATTAATACTGTGTGATTTGTAGACTAAAATAAGAGTCCCTAGTAAAGCCTCTATATAATACTAGCTTGTTGGTTAATAGATGATTGTGGTTTCCCCATCATGAACATTGAGATGTTATTAACAACAAGATCATATCGTTAGGAGAATGATATGGTGGACATACTCCTATAGATAAGCGTAGCATAAAGATCAAGTCATTTTAATAGTTCAATTGCTATATGCTTTCTGATACATAGTAATCT
Organism: Avena sativa; assembly: GCA_916181665.1. Classification (NCBI taxonomy): domain Eukaryota; kingdom Viridiplantae; phylum Streptophyta; class Magnoliopsida; order Poales; family Poaceae; genus Avena; species Avena sativa. The sequence goes on along the minus strand of OV702294.1, from coordinate 174,800,004 downwards.
AATTCCTTCGACCATGAGATCATGCATATCACCTTTACCGGATGGATGCTTTGATGACATCAAACACCACACCGTAACTGGATGGCTATAAAGGTGGCATTGAGTGTTCGGAAAGTATTGGTTGAAACACATGGATCAAGAGTGGGATTTGTCCATCCATATGACAGATAGATATACTCTGGGCCCTCTCGGTGAAATGTCATCCAATTAGCTTGCAAGCATGTGACTGGCTCACAAGGGATCACATATCACGGGAACGAGAAAAGAGTACTTATCGGTAAGGAGGTTGAACTAGGTATGCAGAGATACCGACGATCATAACCTCAAATAAGTAAACTATCGTGAGACAAAAGGAAATTGATATCGTATGTAAGTGGTTCATTCGATCGCAAAGTAATCGTAGAAATATGTGGGAGCCATATGAATTTCCAGATTCCTCTATTGGTTATTGTTCGGAGAAGTGTCTCGATCATGTCCGCATAATTCACGAACCGTAGGGAGACACACTTAAGGATTCGACGTTGTTTGAGTAGTTATGGGATTCGACGCAGAGATCTAATGAAGCACTTGAGTAGTAAGGTAGATCTACTTGATTACAAAGCTCATGACCACAAGATCATGCATAGAGAGAGAGATGAACACATAGCTACCGATAGAGCCCTTAGCCTCGAGAGAGAACTACTCCCTCTTCATCATGGGAATCAGCAACGGTGATGGAGATGGTGGTGGAGATCAATGGAGATGGCTCCGGGGGCACTTCCCCGTCCCGGCAGGGCGCCAGAACAGAGACTTTCTGTACCCCGAATCTCCCCTTCGGTGGCGACGGCGTTGCGGAACTTTTCGTGGATGTTTCTGGGATGCCTTAGGGTTTTATCATGGGAGGCTTCTTATAGGCGCAAGAATCAAGGTCGTTGGGGGTCCAGGGGGGCCACACCCCCTCCAGGCGCCTCCAGGGATTGCCTGCGCCTAGGGGGGTTTGGCCACCTTGTGGCCCCCCTCCGGCTCTGCTTCGTGGTTCCGTGTTACTCCGGGACTTTGGCTTTTGTCTCTTCCAATTCCGAGAATATTGATTTTCTGCCTTTCTGAAACCAAAAACAGAAGAAAACTGGCAACTAACACTGTGGCAACTTGTTAATAGGTTAGTTCCAAAAAAGACATAAAAAACACCTCAAAGTGTAGACAAAATATAAGACAAATTATATAAAACAAGCATGGAGCATAAAAAATTATAGGTACGTTTCCGACGTATCAACATCCCCAAGCTTAACTCCTGCTCGTCCTTGAGTAGGTAAGTGATAAAAGAATAATTTTTGAGGTGGCATGCACCCTCACAATAAAGATCCAACCATTTGCAAGCATTGAAAGCTAGGATCAAAGAACTCTAAACATGTGCATGAAAGATGGAGTTCTAACAATAGGACATAGTAACTATGCATGCAACATTAAAGGCTACAAACAAAGATCATGAATAACATGCATTGAAAAACGTTTGTTTGTTTCACATTCAGAAAACATGGCATAGTGGCATTCAACTTGTCCCTCATAGAGTAGCAATATAGATGCATAGGACACCTTCAAAGTTCCCAAGGGTGACTAGAAACAAATAGCACAAGAACAAGTAATATCACAATATGCATCAATCAATAAGCTTTGGAACGCTGCACACAGGATAACAACTATGCTCTCTTATTGGTGCCTAAAGGTAGAAGGTGGAGACTCAATAATGGTGGAAGAAAGGCCTTTTATAAAGGAAGCAGGGATTTCAAGTTTCAAAAAGAGCTTCCAAAAATTATGGTACTTGTTAGATTTTAGCCCTCATTGCCCCTATCATAAGCATCTTGAAGTGGTTAAGGTTAAAGTGGCAAAGCTGGAGTATATGCTTGACGAAGTATAAGTTGGCAATCTCAAGTCCCTTGAATATGAGGGCTACACCTCATGGATACTCAACTTAGGGCCCAGGCAAGTTCTTGTCACTATAAGTATTTGCATATCATTGAGAACCGCCAACGGGGTACCCCTTGCACATGGTACATGAGCTTTCCCATAACCAAAATGACAAGGCAAGCAGACAATGAGCATCTCAGCAATCTTTTTTATTTACCATATGCATAGCTTTTTATTGAGGATGCTTCATAGATAGCTCACTATGGTGATGCTGCAAGTTTCCACCATAATTAGGCATGGCTTAGGCTAGCGGCCCAGGCATTTCTCTAACACAGAATACAAAATCCATGGACTTACAAGTTCCCACTTCATTTCACACCGGTAACATCCATAGACAAAAGAGCTTGATATCAACGGAGTACAAAAGTACAAGTGCAATGTTGAAAACGTTCCCCGTGACAGCACGATTCTGCTAATCCCAACTTATAAGCGCAAGCATATACAACAAAGTTGTCTCAATCGTTCAAGTTTATTAGGGGCAAAGAATAAAATGTGCCATCAAGTTCGTGAGGGCTTTAATCACTAAGTTTTCACATAACAAAACAGTTTTTAATTGGAAGATAGTTGAAAACAAGAATATACTTGGAATGGTGTAACACACCATGCATAGGAGTTTATAGTGGACACTTTGGAAAAACTTGGTTTCTTGGGAGTAGGAAGCATGAGTAGAACTTACTCATACAAGTGGAGGCTAGCAAAAGACTGAGAGCAACCAACTAAGAGAGCATAATGGCCATAATCATGCAATGCAACAAAACATTACTAATCAAAGCATAGAGTGGTACTACAAGTCAAGGACTAAATGATCATAGAGGCTAATGGTGACTTGTCATAGTCATAACATGGTGTAAGCATGTGCCAAGTCAACCCAAGCAAAACATCAAAGGAGAATACCACAATACTATGCTTCTGCATGCTAAAACAATGCATAATTTCTTCAAGGCACACTAAGCAATCCCAATTGTTTGGAACAAGACATGATATAGAAATAATCACTAAGCATAAGGTCAAAAAAACATCTAGCATGACATGATAAAGTCTAGGCCACAGTCAAAGCAAGCTCACTTTTGTACCACTATAAGTACGAAACTTTCTACTCTTTTCCAACACCAAGCAACTTAGTTGAAACAACTCACAAAGATAATAATCAACAAAGATCAGTGATCTTGTCTCACAAATCCACAAACAAGAACTAAAAAGTTCTAAGCTGAAAGCACAAGAAAACTAAGGCTAAACACACAGCTAGCAAAAGAGAACAATCACAAAAGAGTAAGAATGAAAACTAGAGTGTTCTAGGCAATGAAAACAGAGTGTGCCTCTCTCCAAAAGAAATGTGTTGTGATCCAACCAACTTACTCAAGCAAACTAAGAAAACGAAAACCAAAAACAAAAACTAAGACTCCAAGAACAACACAATAGTGCATGAAACGATAAAAACGAAGTGTCTAGAAAGACCTCAGCTTTTTGTTGATGAAGAAGGGGATGCCTTGGGCATCCCCAAGCTTTGACGCTTGTACCTCTTGGATATTTATTAGGGTGACACCATGGTGGAATCCCCAAGCTTGAGCTTTTGTCCATTCTTCATCTCATTACATCATTCTCTCTCTACACCTGAAATTTTCCTTCATACAAAACTTCACACAATCTTCATTAGCAACATTTTAGTGTATTCAAAAGATATTAGACCCTTAGGCAAAGCTTTGGAACAGCAATACTTTTAACTAAAAACACAATCTAATGTAGTAACTCCTTCAAAAATCTCAATTCCCCAAAAGAGAACTCAAAAAGGAATCAATAAGAAGCAAATGCAAATAATGGCAGAAATCTGCCAAAACAGACCAGCAGGTAGAAATCGATTTTTTCGAATATCTTCTATTACTAAAATCAAAAAGTGTTGAACTAACAAAAGTTATCTAACATACTGGGAGATTTATTCGTAAAATTTCAGCTCAATCCGAGTTACAGAGACTCCTCACGAATTTTTATGGTGGAGGATAGAAATCTGTTTCAGGACAGCAACTCCCCAAATCTTACTTCCCTCACATTAGAGGTCATTCTTGGCACAAAAAGCAAAAAAAAGATAAAGAGAGATTATTACTGAAGTAATAACTTCCAAGACTCAAGAAAACTCTTGGGTTATCTCTCTACAAGTACTTTTCTTTACCGCCTTTAAGTTAGGCTTGTAGTTTGAGAAGATGCTCACATAAGAAATATCAATTGAAGTAAAAGAGAGCATCAAGAAGCAAATTCAAAGCACATTTAAGTCTAACCCACTTCCTATGCATAGGAATCTTGTACATAAACAAGTCATGAAAGCACAAAGCAACAAGCATAAGGAAGAAAAACAAGTGCAACTTCAAAATTTTCAACATAAAGAGGGCAAACTTAATATTATTGAGATGCATAAAACCATGTTTCCCTCTCTCATAATAACTTTCAGTAGCAACATGAATAAAGTTAACAATATATCTATCACATAAAACATTCTTATCATGAGTCACATGCATAAAATGATTATTACTCTCCACATAAGCAAAGTCATTCTTACTAATTGTAGTGGGAGCAAATTCAACAAAATAGCTATCATTGTTATTCTTATCACCATAATCATCAAATATAGGAGCCATATTATAGTCATAATTAATTTTCTCCTCAATAGTAGGTGGACTAAAAATAACATATTCATCATTGTAATCATCATATACTGGAGGTAAACTATCATCAAAGAAAATTTTCTCCTCCATGCTTGGGGGACTAAAAAGATCATTTTCATAAAAACTAGCTGCCCCAAGCTTAGACTTTTCTATAGCATTAGCAATAATGGTGTCCAAAGAGTTCATTCTAATAACATTTCTATTAGCATGCAAATAAAGCTCCATAGGTTTTTTAATTTTCTATTCAAACACCTCATGTCCTAACTCAAGATAAATGCTATAGAGCTCTCTAATTTTTTTGTTGTTTTCCATTAAGCCTAACTAGTGAAAACAAGAAACAAAAAGACAAAACTGCAGAACCTAAAGGAAATAACTTTGAGCACTCACACCGGAGGATGTGAGTACCTTTTACCTTACCTCCCCGGCAACGGCGCCAGAAAAGAGCTTGATGTCTACGCACTTCTATTCTTGTAGACAGTTGTTGGGCCTCCAAGTGCAGAGGTTTGTAGAACAGCAGCAAGTTTCCCTTAAGTGGATTACCCCAGGTTTATCGAACTCAGGGAGGAAGTGGTCAAAGGTGAAAGGATACGGATGTCGCCTAGAGGGGGGGTGAATAGGCGATTAAAACTTTTCCTAGAGTGGCTCAACAAAGGCGGAATTAAACTAGTGTTTACTTTGTAAAGCACAACCTAGAAACAACTAAGGTTTACCTATGTGCACCAAAAACTTATGCTAAGCAATACAAGCAACAAAGTGATAGCAAGATATATATTACTTCAAGCACGAAGGCTATCACAATGTAAAGTGCATAAGTAAAGAGCTCGGGTATAGAGATAACCGAGGCACGCAGGGACACCGATATTTTACCGAGTTCCTCCCAACATGGAGTACGTCTCGTTTGGAGAGGGGGTGGTATCAAACCACCAACGCCATAAAAGGCCTCCCTTATTCTCCGGTGAATCTCACCCCAATGGGATTGATCCACGCTTCCACTATCGGTGCACTTGTCGGTGGCAACCGGAACCTCTCACAAGGTTGGGGCACAACTCCACAACTTAATTGGAGGCTCCCAACAAACGCCACAAAAGGCCTCAACAAATGCCACCAAGGCTACAATGCCACCAAGGCCACAAACCGTCTAGGGTTCGAAGAACCCAAGAGGGACAATCTCCAATGAGCAATTCAAACCAAATCCTCCGAGGAGAACTCAAACCGATGCAACAAATGCAAATGGCAAGAATACCACAAAGGTGCTCAAATCCCTCACTCTTAAGTTCCAACAAAGCTACTAAAGCTATTGGGGGAACAAGAGAGGATGAATCAAAGAGAGACACAAAATCCCCCAAAATCTAGAGCCCCAAAGATACACTCACAAAGAGATGTTTTGGTTTGGTCAAAACGTAGATCTAGATCTCCTCCAACTACCCCTCAAATATATTCAAGAATCAATGGAGGGGTGAGTAGAAATCAAGCTTAAGGAGTAAGGCAAATGGGGGCAAAGCTTGGACAAAAGGAGGAGAAAGAAGTAACCCTAAATAAAAATGGGCAAAAGACTTATATAGGGCTAGCCAAAATATGGCTGTTGGAATATTTTTCTGGATGGTCCGGTACTACCGGATTGGCCCGGTACTACCGGACCGAATACAAACGTATACAGCGAGCGAGCCAGAGAGAGAGAGAAAGCAGCGGCAGCAGTGCGTGTGGGGGCCATAGGGGGAGGCAGAGCAGCGCGCAGCGAGCGACAACACAACGTCAGAGCAGCAGCAGCATGCGCAGCAGCGGGGCCCGCGCGGGCCAGCAGCAGCATGCAGCAGCAGCGCCACAGGCAGCTAGCAGCGAAGCAGCGCGCGCATGCAGCGAGCAGCCCAAGCAGCAAGCGCGCCAGCGGCACACGTGCGAGGCCAGGGCGGGGCCAGCTGCCAGCCGCGCCAGCTCACGCGGGTAGGGGCAGCGCGCAGTGCGGCAGCAGCGAGCAGCTCAGCGGCAAGTCAACGCGCGCACGGATCTGGATCTGGGGATTTTATGGGTAAAATAACTGGGCCGACCGGTACTACCGGCCCACCCGGGCGGTAGTACCGGCCCGTCCGGGCGGTACTACCGCTTGGCCCAAAAACAGACCGACAGGCAAATATTCAAACGGCAATAACTTTTGACTGGAAGCTCCGATTGACCCGATTCAATAACTTTGTGAAATATTGATTATCACAAAGCGAGAAAGTATCAAGTAGAATAATATGATATACCTCACTTGGTGAGAAACCGAAAAGCCGCATAAATCAAAATCGCAACAGGATACAAATGGGAGATCCGATTTAGATGAACAAGAGCTTGTTATGGAGATTACCACAAGCTCTATATCATCACATGGATGAGACCAAATAACAACCAAATATGATGATGCAAGTATGCAAAGGTTTGAGCTCTCTCCGAACGATGTGACCGAATTACTCATACGAGAGCCCCTCTTGATAGTACGGTTATCTATCCTAAACCCGGTCCCACACACACAACGTGAGACCGACAAAAGGGAAAACCTATCGATATTATACCTTTGCCTTGAGCATTCCACTTGAGCTTGATGTAGACGATATTTCCCTTCTCAAGATGGAACGCCTTCCTTAATTCCTCATCATCGACCTCGCATATTGAGCTTGCCCAACAAATCTTCTTTGCATTTCATTGACCTTGAAGCCAACACATGCTCCAAGCGATGCCAATGGACAAATCCTAGAAGTATAACTTAATACACACATTAGTCCATAAAGATTGTCATTAATTACCAAAACCACACATGGGGGCCCAACATGTTCTTTCAAAAGGTATTCCCTCTCAAGTAATCCTGCAATCAAGATACAAGAAGTCTCTTGTGTCCCCAACATACCCAATACACTTGTCAGGTGTATAGGTGCACTAGTTCGGCGAATAGATAGTGAAATACAAGTGGTAACGGTGCCAGAAAATAGCTTCTGACTTGTTGTTGACATGGGGTAACGGTGCCAGAAAAGAGCTTGATGTGGAGGTAAATACTAAAGCAAGCAAACATGCAACATATATAGTAGCAAACGGTGTTTCAATGTTTAGAAACAAGGCCTGGATATCATACTTTCACTAGCGAACACTCTCTCATATAAATATCCTCTCTTCATGATACTACTCTTAACTACTCTCCGGTTGAACACTCTAATCGTTGGTAGGGCTATAATATCACACCTCAAAGTCTGCCTTCCCCAATCTAGATAACCCCACACTGTCACCTTGAGCGCTATATGGTTCCAACAAACACCACAATTTCATAGAGACATCCAACTCCAAATATAACTCATAACAAATATTCAATCTAGACAAAGTGCCACATACGGTATGCATTCTGTCACTTTCACACACGTGGGGAAAAACATATATCTATTAAAGCACAAAGAGTATTTATGTATACTCAAGCCTAAGAGCCACCATGGCGTGCACGCTGTCACTTTCACACACATGGGGAGAGCAGAGATCTAATAAAGCACTTAAGTAGCAAGGTAGATCTACTTGATTACAAAGCTCATGACCACAAGATCATGCATAGAGAGAGAGATGAACACATAGATACCGGTAGAGCCCTTAGCCTCGAGAGAGAACTACTCCCTCCTCATCATGGTAATCAGCAACGGTGATGGAGATGGTGGTGGAGATCGATGGAGATGGCTCCGGAGGCACTTCCCCGTCTCGTCAGGGTGCCGGAATAGAGACTTTCTTTCCCCCGAATATCCCCTTCGGTGGCAGCGACGCTGCGGAAATTTTCGTGGATGTTTCTAGGATGCCTTAGGGTTTTGTCATCGGAGGCTTCTTATAGGCGCAGGAATCAAGGTCGGTAGGGGTCCAGGGGGCCCACAACCCCTCCAGACGCCTCCAGGGCTTTCCCGCGCCTAGGGGGGTTTGGCCCCCCTCCAGCTCTGCTTCGTGGTTCCGTGTTACTCCCGGAAAAATAAAAACTTTGGCTTTTGTCCCGTCCAATTCCGAGAATATTGATTTTCTGCCTTTCTGAAACCAAAAACAGAATAACACAAGCAACTGGCACTATGGAAACTTGTTAATAGGTTAGTTCTAGAAAATACATAAAAAACACCTCAAAGTGTAGACAAAACATAAGACAGATTATATAAAACAAGCATGGAGCATAAAAAATTATAGATACGTTTCCGACGTATCAAGTTCCACCTTGGACTATGGGTCCATGTGTAGGGTTTCGTAGCATGGAAAACAAAAAATTTCTACCGCATACAAACAAACAAGCCAAGATCTATCTACTAGATTGTAGCAACGAGTCGATGGAATAACTCACCCTCGAAGATTCCAAAGTGTTTAACGAGAGCGGATTCTCGTGGGTGATGTAGCCGTACTCTTCCCGATCTCAAGATCGCGTAGACGATCCTTCCGGCGCTGCGTTCCGGCAGCGCTCCCGCAGTCGGTCACACGTTCGGTACTCGACGAAGACCTTCCTCTCCCTTGTTCCAGCAGGAAGCGGAGGTTGTAGCACTCTCCTCGCGATTCCGACAGCACAACGGCGTGGTACCGGAAGTAGAGGGTGTTGGAATTATGCCCTAGAGGCAATAATAAAGATGTTATTATTATAATTCTTGTTCATGATAAAGTTTATATTCCATGCTAGAATTGTATTAAGCGGAAACATTAATACTTGTGTGGTTTGTGAACAACACCGTGTCCCTGGTACGCCTCTAAGGACTAGCTCATTGATCAATGATGGTTAAGGTTTCCTAACCATAGACATGAGTTGTCAATTGATAATGAGATCATATCATTGGGAGAATGATATGATGGACAGACCCAAACTAAGCGAAGCAATTAGATCGTTTCATCGTGTTCATCTTTGCGAAGCTTTTCCTATGTCAAATATTGTATTCCTTAGACCATGAGATAATGCAACTCCCTGGTACCGGAAGAAAGCTTTGAGGTCATCAAACGTCATCCTATGAGAGGGTGATCATAAAGGTGTCTCTCAGGTGATCAGAAAGTATCTGTTGGGTTGTATGTATCGAGATGGAATTTGTCCCTCCCAAGTCGGAGAGATATACTTCGGGCCCACTCGGTAATCGATATCAACACCACTTGCAAGCATGTGGTTAAGGACTTAATCACAAAGTGATATCGGATTACGGAACGAGTAAAGTACTTGCTGTGAACGAGATTGAACTAGGTATGACGGTACCGACGATCGAATCTCGGGCAAGTAAAATATCGCGAGACGAAGGGAATATATATATGGGATTGATTGAATCCTGACATCGTGGTTCATCCGATATGATCATCGATGAATGTGTGGGAGTCAATATGGGTGCCCAGACCCCGCTGTTGATTATTGATAGAAGATCATGTCTGCATATTCTCGAACCCGCAGGGTCACACACTTAACGTGTCTCGACGCTAGGATAGATTGGATAATTGGTTTATGAATTTTTGTTCGGAGTCTCGGATGGGATCCGGAACATCACGAGAGGTTCCGGAGTGGTCCGGAGAATAAGATTCATATAAGGCAGTGCAGTTTTTGGAGTTCGGAATTGTTCCGGGTTAATCGGTATTGTACCGGAAGCTTCTAGAACCTTCCGGAAGGGGACCAACGTGGCCCCACCTTCCGGGAGGGGGAATGGGCCTATGAGGGAGTGTCCTGGCCGCATTGGGCCAGGGGCACAAGGCCCCATAGGGCCCAGCCGATCCTAGAGAGTTTAAATCGTTTAAACTAGAGATAGGGTTTCTAGAAGAGGGGAGAGTCCATGCCCCCCACTCCTTATCCTTTGGGCTTGGGGGAGGGGCTAGGGCTGCGCCCCCCCCCTCTATGTAAAGAGGGGTGGGGGCGCACCAACCCCCACACACCTCTCCTCCAAACCCTAGCCGCCTTGCTAGCTTTCCTCTCTCCCTCCCGACTGTTTGTAGGCGAAGCCCTGCTGCAGAAATTCTCCACCATATACACCACGCCGTCGTGTTGTAGATCCAATCTATCTCTCCACCATACTTGCTGGTCCGAGGAAGGAGGAGACGTCGAGGTGCTGCACGTGTGCATCTCACGGAGGCACCGCCACTTGTGGTGCTAGATCGGATCGGATCGCGAGGAGGAGAAGCGAGTACGACTACATCACCCACGTTCCGACGAACGTTCCGCTGTGCGAATCTTCAAGGGTATGAAGATCTAATCCAATCTCTCTCGTTGATTGCATCTCCTAGATTAGATCTTGGCTTTCCCTCTGTTCGCATCCGTAGAAAATTTTGATTTACTATGCCGTGAAACCCTTCAGTGGTATCAGAGCTAGATCTATGCGTAGATGTGTTTCACGAGTAGAACGCAACATGGTTGTTGCGGGCGTTGATGTTTTCTGTTGCAAGCCTCTTGTTTGTGTTCTTCTTATGACGCGGGATAGTGAGATTGAAGCGGTCCAGGCCAACCTTACGCGACGTCGTTCGCGAGACCGGCTCCGCACTTGACGTGTGGCTTGTTCCACACATGCGGCTGGTGGATGTCAGTTTCTCTCACTATAGTTGTCATGGGATTATCACCGGAGTTTGGCAACCATAATATCACCGTTGTGGCTTTCCGTAGGTAAGAATCGTTCTTAGCATCTACTCCCATAAGCCACGTAAAACATGCAACAACAAAGTAGAGGCGTCTAACTTGTTTTTGCAGGGAGTGTTTTCTGTGATATGGTATGGCCCAAGATGTGATGTGTATATTGTATGCGATGATCATGTTTTGTAATGTTTCACGACTTGCATGTCGATGAGTACACAACCGGCAGGAGCCATATGGTTGTCTTTATAATTGTGTATGACCTGCGAGTCAACTTCTTATACGCCATGTAATAGCTTTACTTTATCGCTAAGTAGTTAGCAATAGTTGTAGTTTCTATTCGTGGTGGAGGCAATCATGGTGGAGTGATGGAGATCATGCCGGAACGCACAAGATGGAGATCATTGCGCGAAGATTGGCTATACCATGTCACATAAAGTTATATGCATGTGATGTTTATCGCTTTATGTATCTTATTATGCTTAGATCGCGACGGTAGCATTATAAGATGATTCCTCACTTAAAGATCAAGATAAAAATTGTGTTCTCCCCAAGTATGCACCGTTGCAAAAGTTCGTCGTGTCCAAGCATCACGTGATGATCGGGTGCTATAGACTCTACGCTCACATACAACGGCTGCAAGCTAGTTTTGCACACGCGGAAATACTTGGGTCTAGCTTGACGAGCCTAGCATGTACAGACATGGCCTCGGAACACAAGAACCGAAAGGTTAAGCATGAGTCATATGAATGATATGATCGACACTTTGTTGTCCACCATTGAAACCACATCTCTTCTCGTGATGATCGGATTAGGTGTGGTGAATTTGGATCGTGTTCACTAAACAACTCGAGGGATGTTGAATTTAGTGGGAGTTCATCTAGTAATTTGATTAAGTTGAACTATTTATCATGAACATAGTCTAAATTGTACTTGGAAATACTGTAGATCACATGGCCAAGTCCAACTTCAACTTCAACGTTTTTGCTGAGAAAGAAAAGCTTAGAAACAATGGGTCTAACTTTACCAATTGGTTCCGCAATTTAAGAATCATTCTGTCTGGCGGACAAAAGGACTATGTCCTTGGGAAAGCGTTAGGTGACCCCCCTGCTGCAACTGCGCCGGCTGATGAGAAAGCTGTCTATCAGTCGCGCAAAGATGATTATGGTGTGATTAAGAGCACCATGTTGTTTGCTATGGAACCGGAGCTTCAAAATCGTTTTGAAGAGTATCCCGGGCCCTTTGAGATTCTCGAGGAGCTGAAAACCATGTTTCAGACTCAAGCCCGTTCTGAGAGATATGAGATCTCTGAGAAGTTCTTTAACTGCAAGATGGAGGAAGGGAGTTCCGTTAGTGAGCACGCCATAAAGATGTCGGGCTACACTCAACGCCTTGAGCAACTGGAATGCACGATTCCAGAGGAGCTCAAGATTGACAGGGTTCTGCAATCACTCCCTCCCAGCTACAAAAGTTTTGTAGTGACTCATAATCAGATTGGTTCCACTGATACGATCACCGAGCTCTTCGCAAAGCTGAAGGCTGCGGAAGTGGACATCAAGAAGGATAATCATGTGTTGATGGTCAACAAGCCCTCCTTTAAGAAAGGTAAGGGAGCAAAGAAACCCTTCAAGAAGGGCGGCGGCAAGCGCAATGCTCCTGCTGAGAAGAAGCTCAAGTCTGGTCCTAAGCCGGACACTGAGTGCTTCTACTGCAAGGACAAGGGTCACTGGAAGCGCAACTGTCCGAAGTACTTAGCGGACAAGAAGGCTGGCACCATCAAAGGTATATTTGATATACATGTTATTGATGTTTTCCTTACTAGCCCTCGTTGTAGTGCCTGGGTATTTGATACCGGTTCAGTTGCTAATATTTGTAACTCGAAGCAGGAGCTACGGAATAGACAGCGGCTTGCGAGGGATGAGGTGACGATGCGCGTTGGCAACGGATCAAGAGTTGATGTGATGGCCGTCGGCACGCTCTCCTTAGTTTTACCTTCAGGATTAGTTTTAAACCTTAATAAATGTTATTATGTGCCTGCGTTGAGCATGAACATTATTTCTGGATCGTGTTTATTGCAAGACGGTTATTCATTTAAATCGGAGAATAATGGTTGTTCTATTTATATGAGTAACATCTTTTATGGTCATGCACCTCTTGTGAATGGTTTATTTCTTCTAAATCTCGAAAGGGATGAAACACACATCCATAACATTGAGGCTAAGAGATGCAAAGTAGATAGTGATAATACTACTTATTTGTGGCACTGTCGTCTAGGTCATATTGGAGTAAAGCGCATGAAGAAACTCCATTCTGATGGACTTTTGGAGTCTCTTGATTTTGAATCATTTGACACATGCGAACCATGCCTCATGGGCAAGATGATCAAAACCCCGTTCTCCGGTATGATGGAGCGAGCAACGGACTTGTTGGAAATCATACATACCGATGTATGCAGACCGATGAGTGTTTCGACGCGCGGTGGATATCGCTATTTCCTCACTTTTACCGATGACTTAAGTAGATATGGGTATATCTATTTAATGAAACATAAATCTGAAACATTTGAAAAGTTCAAGGAATTTCAGAATGAAGTGGAGAACCATCGTAACAGAAAGATTAAGTTTCTACGATCCGATCGTGGAGGTGAATATTTGAGTTATGATTTTCTCACGCATCTTAAAGCAAGTGGAATCGTTTCACAACTCACGCCACCCGGAACACCACAGCGCAATGGTGTGTCTGAACGCCGGAATCGAACCCTATTAGATATGGTCCGATCAATGATGTCTCTTACTGATTTGCCGTTATCATTTTGGGGTTATGCATTAGAAACCGCTGCATTCACTTTAAATAGGGCTCCATCTAAATCCGTTGAGACGACACCGTATGAACTGTGGTTTGGTGCTAAACCTAAGTTGTCGTTTCTTAAAGTTTGGGGATGCGAAGCTTACGTCAAGAAGTTGATGCCGGACAAGCTCAAACCCAAAGCAGAGAAATGCGTCTTCATAGGATACCCTAAGGAAACTATTGGGTATACCTTCTATCACAGAACCGAAGGCAAAGTGTTTGTCGCAAAGAACGGTTCCTTTCTTGAGAAGGAGTTTCTCTCGAAAGAAGTGAGTGGGAGGAAAGTAGAGCTAGACGAGGTTATTGAACCTTCTCTTGAATTGGAGAGTAGCGCAGCACCTGAAATTGTTCCGGTGCCGCCTGCACCAACAATAGAGGAAGCTAATGACAAGGATCATGAAGCTTCGGACGATGCTGCTACTGAACGTCGCAGGTCAACAAGGTCGCGTGCCCCTCCTGAGTGGTACGGCAACCCTGTCTTGACTGTCTTGTTGGTAGAAGACAGTGAACCTACGAACTATGAGGAAGCGATGATGAGCCCAGACTCTGAGAAATGGCTGGAAGCCATGAAATCCGAATTGGGATCCATGAGCGAAAACCAAGTATGGACTTTGGTGGATCCTCCTAGCGACCGAAAGGCCGTTGAGTGCAAATGGATATTCAAGAAGAAAACGGACGCGGATGGTAATGTTACCGTCTATAAAGCACGGCTTGTCGCAAAAGGTTTTCGACAAGTTCAAGGTGTTGACTACGATGAGACTTTCTCTCCCGTAGCGATGTTTAAGTCCATTCGGATTTTATTAGCAATTGTTGTGTTTCATGATTATGAAATATGGCAGATGGATGTCAAGACTGCTTTCCTCAATGGGAACATTGATGAAGAGTTGTATATGATGCAACCCGAAGGTTTTGTCGATCCTAAGGATGCTAGTAAAGTATGCAAACTTCAGCGTTCCATTTATGGACTAAAGCAAGCATCTCGCAGTTGGAACCTTCGTTTTGATCAAGTGATTAAGAGTTTTGGATTTGTTCCAAATTGCTACGAAGCTTGTATCTACAAGAAAGTGAGTGGGAGCTCGGTGACGTTTCTGGTACTATATGTGGATGACATATTGATTATTGGAAATGACATCAACATGCTTAACGATGTGAAGAGTTATTTGAACAAATGTTTTTCAATGAAAGACCTAGGTGAAGCTGCTTATATATTGGGCATCAAAATCTATAGAGATAGACAAAGACGCCTCATAGCTTTAAGCCAGAGTACATATCTAGACAAAGTTCTGAAAAGGTTCAGAATGGATAAGGCAAAGAAAGGTTCAGTGCCTATGTTGTCAGGTAAGATATTGAGCAAGGCTCAGTGTCCAGCTACGGTAAATGATAGGGAAGCTATGAGCAAAGTGCCTTATGCCTCGGCCATAGGTTCCATCATGTATGCCATGCTGTGTACTAGACCGGATGTGTCCAATGCTCTTAGTTTGACGAGCAGATATCAAAGTGATCCAGGAGTGGAACACTGGACAGCCGTGAAGAACATCCTAAAGTACCTAAATAGAACTAAAGAAATGTTCTTAGTCTATGGGGGTGATGAACAGCTTGTCGTAAAAGGTTACGTCGACGCTAGTTTTGACACCGACAAGGATGATTCCAAATCTCAGACAGGATACGTTTATATTTTGAATGGAGGAGCTGTGAGCTGGAGAAGCTGCAAGCAAAGCGTGATCGCGGGATCTACAGTGGAAGCGGAATACATGGCTGCTGCAGAAGCGTCAAGTGAAGGAGTTTGGATCAGAAACTTCATCACTGAGCTTGGCGTGGTTCCAAGTGCATTGGACCCACTGGAGATATTGTGTGACAACACTGGCGCCATAGCACTCGCTAAGGAACCAAGATATCATCCAAAGACCAAGCATATCAACCACAAGTTTCATATAATCCGAGATTATATAGCAGATGGAGATCTGAAGATTAGCAAAGTACATACGGATCTGAATGTCGCAGATCCATTGACTAAACCTCTTCCACGTGTAAAACATGATCAACACCTCAGTGCCATGGGTGTGAGATTGTTGCCAGATGTAAACTAGATTATTGACTCTAGTGCCAGTGGGAGACTGTTGGAATTATGCCCTAGAGGCAATAATAAAGATGTTATTATTATAATTCTTGTTCATGATAAAGTTTATATTCCATGCTAGAATTGTATTAAGCGGAAACATTAATACTTGTGTGGTTTGTGAACAACACCGTGTCCCTGGTACGCCTCTAAGGACTAGCTCATTGATCAATGATGGTTAAGGTTTCCTAACCATAGACATGAGTTGTCAATTGATAATGAGATCATATCATTGGGAGAATTATATGATGGACAGACCCAAACTAAGCGAAGCAATTAGATCGTTTCATCGTGTTCATCTTTGCGAAGCTTTTCCTATGTCAAATATTGTATTCCTTAGACCATGAGATAATGCAACTCCCTGGTACCGGAAGAAAGCTTTGAGGTCATCAAACGTCATCCTATGAGAGGGTGATCATAAAGGTGTCTCTCAGGTGATCAGAAAGTATCTGTTGGGTTGTATGTATCGAGATGGAATTTGTCCCTCCCAAGTCGGAGAGATATACTTCGGGCCCACTCGGTAATCGA
Source organism: Avena sativa (assembly GCA_916181665.1). Taxonomy (NCBI): domain Eukaryota; kingdom Viridiplantae; phylum Streptophyta; class Magnoliopsida; order Poales; family Poaceae; genus Avena; species Avena sativa. The sequence continues at coordinate 174,783,356 of OV702294.1, read as the reverse complement.
TATCAACACCGCTTGCAAGCATGTGGTTAAGGAGTTAATCACAAAGTGATATCGGATTACGGAACGAGTAAAGTACTTGCTGTGAACGAGATTGAACTAGGTATGACGGTACCGACGATCGAATCTCGGGCAAGTAAAATATCGCGAGACGAAGGGAATATATATATGGGATTGATTGAATCCTGACATCGTGGTTCATCCGATATGATCATCGATGAATGTGTGGGAGTCAATATGGGTGCCCAGACCCCGCTGTTGATTATTGATAGAAGATCATGTCTGCATATTCTCGAACCCGTAGGGTCACACACTTAACGTGTCTCGACGCTAGGATAGATTGGATAATTGGTTTATGAATTTTTTGTTCGGAGTCTCGGATGGGATCCGGGACATCACGAGAGGTTCCGGAGTGGTCCGGAGAATAAGATTCATATAAGGCAGTGCAGTTTTTGGAGTTCGGAATTGTTCCGGGTTAATCGGTATTGTACCGGAAGCTTCTAGAACCTTCCGGAAGGGGACCAACGTGGCCCCACCTTCCGGGAGGGGGCATGGGCCTATGAGGGAGTGTCCTGGCCGCATTGGGCCAGGGGCACAAGGCCCCATAGGGCCCAGCCAATCCTAGAGAGTTTAAATCGTTTAAACTAGAGATAGGGTTTCTAGAAGAGGGGAGAGTCCATGCCCCCCACTCCTTATCCTTTGGGCTTGGGGGAGGGGCTAGGGCTGCGCCCCCCCTCTATATAAAGAGGGGTGGGGGCGCACCAACCCCCACACACCTCTCCTCCAAACCCTAGCCGCCTTGCTAGCTTTCCTCTCTCCCTCCCGACTGTTTGTAGGCGAAGCCCTGCTGCAGAAATTCTCCACCATATACACCACGTCGTCGTGTTGTAGATCCAATCTATATCTCCACCATACTTGCTGGTCCGAGGAAGGAGGAGACGTCGAGGTGCTGCACGTGTGCATCTCACGGAGGCACCGCCACTTGTGGTGCTAGATCGGATCGGATCGCGAGGATGAGAAGCGAGTACGACTACATCACCCACGTTCCGACGAACGTTCCGCTGTGCGAATCTTCAAGGGTATGAAGATCTAATCCAATCTCTCTCGTTGATTGCATCTCCTAGATTAGATCTTGGCTTTCCCTCTGTTCGCATCCGTAGAAAATTTTGATTTACTATGCCGCGAAACCCTTCAGAGGGGAGATCTCGCAGGGCTTCGCCTTAAGCCGGAGCGAGCATGGTGGACTATGAGAGAGCTCCTCGGCGATCTAGGGTTTAGACACACCAAGGAGGAGGTGCTAGGGCCGGAGGCTAGGGCTTGGGGCTTGCCCAAGTCGGCGGCTAGGGGAGCCCTAGGCGGCGGCAACAGGAGGTGACGGCGCCGGGCTAGGGTTTTGGGTGGAGATCTTGTGTCCTAGGAGGGGCAGCCCTGCCCCTCCCTTTATAGGTGGCAGGGGCCGGCCAAGGGGAGGGGAGTCCCTCCCCAACTCGGATCCTAAGTGGGCCGACGGTGGAGGAGGAACTCCTCCCCAACTCGGTTTCCCACTTCCCCTCCACTTCCCAAAATAGTCGTTTGACTTTTCAAATTGGCGTTTGACTTTTCAAACTAGGATTTGATTAAACCCTTTATTTTGTTTCAGCGATGACACCTAGTACATGATGCAATCATTCCAACTTGGTATGACACATTCATGTACCCTTCCCCTTCGGAGTGCCGGACATTCCGGAACCTTCTAGAACATTCCCGATGAAAACACCGGAACCATTCTCCAACCCCGAAACAGGACTTTCCTTATATGAATCTTATTCTCCGGACCATTCCGGATCTCCTCGTGATATCCCGGATCCCATCCAAGACTCCGAACAACATTAAAATACTGATTATAAGCTCGATATTTGGAGGTCTCTTACTCATCATTCCATAACTACTCAAACAACGTCGAATCCTTAAGTGTGTCTCCCTACGGTTCGTGAATTATGCGGACATGATCGAGACACTTCTCCGAACAATAACCAATAGAGGAATCTGGAAATTCATACGGCTCCCACATATTTCTACGATTACTTTGCGATCGAATGAACCACTTACATACGATACCAATTTCCCTTTGTCTCACGATAGTTTACTTATCCGAGGTTATGATCGTCGGTATCTCTGCATACCTAGTTCAACCTCGTTACTGATAAGTACTCTTTTCTCGTTCCCATGATATGTGATCCCTTGTGAGCCAGTCACATGCTTGCAAGCTAATTGGATGACATTTCACCGAGAGGGCCCAGAGTATATCTATCCGTCATATGGATGGACAAATCCCACTCTTGATCCACGTGTCTCAACCAATACTTTCCGAACACTCAATGCCACCTTTATAGCCACCTAGTTACGGTGTGGTGTTTGATGTCATCAAAGCATCCATCCGGTAAAGGTGATATGCATGATCTCATGGTCGAAGGAATTAGGTTACTATGTATCAGAAAGCATATAGCAATTGAACTATTAAAATGACTTGATCTTTATGCTACGCTTATCTATAGGAGTATGTCCACCATATCATTCTCCTAACGATATGATCTTGTTGTTAATAACATCTCAATGTTCATGATAGGGAAACCACAATCATTTATTAACAAGCAAGCTAGTATTATAAAGAGGCTTTACCAGGGACTTCAATTTAAGTTTACAAATCACACAAGTATTAATGTTTCCTTGTTAATACTATTATAGCATGAATGTAAACATTTATCATAAACACAAAGATATAATAATAACTACATTTATTATTGCCTCTAGGGCATATCTCCAACAGTCTCCCACTTGCACTAGAGTCATCTAATCTAGATTACATGGTAATATACCGAACACCCATGGCAGTTTGGTGCTGGTCATGTTTTGCCCTCGGGAGAGATTTGGTCAACGGATCCGCCACATTCAGATCTGTGTGTACTTTGCAAATCTTTATGTCCCCGTCTTGGACATGTTCTCGAATAGCGTAAAAACGTAGCTTGATGTGCTTCAGCTTCTTGTGTGACCTTGGTTCTTGCGCATTGGCTATGGCGCCCATGTTATCATAGTAGATAGATATTGGGTCCAGCGCACTAGGAACCACACCCAGCTCTGTAATGAACTCTTTCATCCATATCGCTTCTTGTGAAGCCTCCGAAGCAGCCATGTATTCCGATTCAGTTGAAGATCTCGCCACAACGCTTTGCTTTGCACTCCTCCAGCTAACTGCTGCACCATTCAAAGTAAATACGTATCCAGATTGTGATTTAGAATCATCCGGATCGGTGTTCCAACTAGCATCGGTGTAACCATTAACAACGAGTTGTTCATCACCTCCATAAGAAAGAACCATATCCTTAGTTCTTCTCAAGTACTTAAGGATGTTTTTGACCGCTGTCCAATGATCCACTCCTGGATCACTTTGATATCTGCTAGTTAAACTAACAGCATATGCAATGTCGGGTCTAGTACATAGCATGGCATACATTAGAGATCCTATGGCTGAGGCATAGGGAGTCTTACTCATCCTTTCTCTATCTTCTGCCGTTGTCGGACTTTGAGTTTTACTCAAGGTCGTATTGGGCAACATGGGCAAGAAACCTTTCTTGCTGTCTTCCATTCCTAACCTCTTTAGAACTTTGTCCAAATATGTACTTTGTGACAATGATATTAGGCCTCTCGATCTATCTCTATAAATCTTTATGCCTAATATGTAAGCTGCTTCGCCAAGATCCTTCATTGAAAAACTATTATTCAAATATTCCTTGACACTATTAAGAAGGTCTACATCATTCCCAATCAACAATATGTCATCTACATATAGTTTTAAGAATGCTATAGAGCTCCCACTCACTTTCTTGTAAATACAAGCTTCTCCATAAGTTTGTATAAAACCAAAACTTTTGATCACCTTATCAAAACGTTGATTCCAACTTTGGGATGCTTGCTTCAATCCATAGATGGACCGTTGAAGTTTGCATACCTTGTTAGCATCTTTAGGATTGACAAAACCTTTGGGTTGCATCATATACAACTCTTCATCAATGTCTCCATTGAGGAATGCTGTTTTGACTTCCATCTGCCATATCTCATAATCATAATATGCAGCGATTGCTAAGATAATCCTCACAGATTTTAGCTTCGCTACTGGTGAGAAAGTCTCATCGTAGTCAACTCCTTGAATTTGTCGAAACCCTTTTGCGACAAGTCGAGCTTTATAGATAGTAACATTACCATCAACATCTGTTTTCTTCTTGAAAATCCATTTGTTCTCGACAGCCTTCCGGCCATCCGGTAAGTCCACCAAAGTCCATACTTGGTTTTCGTACATGGATCCAATCTCGGATTTCATGGCTTCTTGCCATTTGTTGGAATCTGGGCTTATCATCGCTTCCTCATATGTCGCAGGGTCATCGGTGTTGTCCACCAACATGACACTCATAACGGGATCATACCAATCAGGAGTGGTACGAGTTCTCGTTGACCTGCGAGGCTCTGTAGCAACTACAACCGAAGTTTCATGATCATCATCATTAGATTCCTCTCTTATTGGTGCAGGCACCACATGAACTTATTCCGGTGTTGCGCTACTCGCAATATCGAGAGAAGGTTCGACAACCTCGTCGAGTTCTACTTTCCTTCCAGTCACTTCTTTCGAGAGAAATTCCTTCTCTAGAAAGGATCCATTCTTGGCAATGAAGATTTTGCCCTCGGATCTATGATAGAAGGTATACCCAATAGTTTCCTTCGGGTATCCTATGAAGACGCATTTTTTTGCTTTGGGTTCAAGCTTGTCCGGCTGTAACTTCTTTACATAGGCTTCGCAACCCCAAACTTTAAGGAACGGCAATTTAGGTTTCTTCCCAAACCATAATTCATACGGTGTCGTTTCAACGGATTTAGATGGTGCCCTATGTAAAGTGAATGCGGCTGTTTCTAATGCATAACCCCAAAAATGATAGCGGTAAATCTGTAAGTGACATCATAGAACGAACCATATCTAAGAGAGTTCGATTACGACGTTCGGACACACCATTACGCTGTGGTGTTCCCGGCGGTGTCAATTGTGAAAGTATTCCGCATTTCTTCAAATGCTCGCCAAACTCGTAACTTAGATATTCACCTCCACGATCAGAACGTAGAAATTTAATCTTCTTGTTACGTTGATTCTCAACCTCACTTTGAAATTCCTTAAACTTCTCGAAAGTTTCAGACTTATGTTTCATGAAATAGATATACCCATATCTACTCAAGTCATCCGTGAAGGTAAGAACATAACGATAACCACCGCGCGATGCTACACTCATTGGACCACACACATTGGTATGTATGATTTCCAATAAGTCCGTAGCTCGCTCCATCATACCAGAAAATGGAGTCTTAGTCATTTTACCCATCAGACATGCTCCGCATCTTTCAAGTGATTCAAAATCAAGTGATTCAATAAGTCCATCGGAATGGAGTTTCTTCATACGCTTCACTCCAATGTGACCAAGACGACAGTGCCACATATAGGTCGAGTTATCGCTCGATTTGAAACGTTTAGCCTCAATGTTATTAATATGTGTATTTCCACTATCGAGATTCAATAAGAATAGACCATCTGTCAAAGGTGCATGTGCATAAAACATATTACTCATATAAATCGAACAACCATTATTCTCGGACTTAAACAAGTAACCGTCTCGCAATAAACAAGATCCCGATATAATGTCCATGCTTAACATAGGCAACAAATAACAATTATTTAAGTATAAAACTAATCCCGATGGTAGATGAAGGGGTAGCGTGCCGACCGCGATCACATCAACCTTTGATCTGTTTCCCACGCGCATCGTCACCTCGTTCTTCGCTAGCTTCCGTTTATTCTGCAGCACCTGTTTCGAGTTACAAATATGAGCAACGGAACCAGTATCAAATACCCATGCACTACTACGAGTACTAGTGAGATACACATGAAAACATGTATATCGGATATACCTTTCTTCTTGATGTTGCCGTTCTTCAAATCCGCCAAGTACTTTGGGCAATTCCGCTTCCAGTGACCTTCTCCCTTGCAGTAATAGCACTCAGTATCAGGCTTAGGTCCAGCCTTGGTCTTCTTCGTCGGCGCGGTAACTTTCTTACCACCCTTCTTGAAGTCTCCCTTTTGCTTAGACTTGCCTTTCTTGAATTTGGTGGTATTATTGACCATCAACACTTGGTGCTCTTTCTTGATCTCCACTTCTGCAGATTTTTGCATGGCAAAGAGTTCTGGCAACTTCTTGTTCATGTTTTGCATATTGTAGTTCATCACAAAGTTCTTGTAACTTGGTGGTAGTGATTGGAGGACACGATAAATCCCCAAAGCATTAGGAATCACTATACCCAAGCTTTGAAGTTTGTTTCCGTGCCCAGACATCTTAAGCACATGCTCACTAACGGAGCTGCCCTCTTCCATCTTGCAGTTAAAGAACTTTTCAGAAGCCTCATAGCTCTCAATTGCCGCGTGAGTCTCAAAGATCAATTTGAGATCACGGACAATATCATGTGGGTCTGAATTCTCAAACCTTTTCTGAAGCTCCGATTCTAAACCATACAAGATAGCACACTGAACCGTGGAGTACTGAGTCTTCCGAGCGAGGTAAACATTCTTTACTTCATCGGTAGCAGTAGCTGCAGGTGGGTCACCCAGCGGTGCATCCAGCACATCGGTCAAATTACCAGCTGTGAGGACAATCCTCAAATTGCGGAACCAATCCGCGAAGTTTCTTCCATTATTTTTCAACTTTTCTTTCTCTAGGAACGCATTAAAATTGATGGTAGGGGCCGCCATTGATCTACAACATATTTGCAATAGTTTAGACTAAGTTTATGAAAAATTGAGTTCTAATTAATAGTTAAATTAATCTAGGTGAACTCCCACTCAAAACAATATCCCTCACATTGTTTTAGTGATCACACGAACCAAATCCACCACATCAACACCGATCATCACGAGAGTTGATATAGTTTCAATGGCGAACAATCGACATGTTCATCATATCTACTATATGATTCATGCTTTACCTTTCGATGATCCGTGTTCCGAGACCATGTCTGTACATGCTAGGCTCGTCAAGATCAAACCTTAGCTTCTGCACGAGCAAATCTGGCTTGCTCACGTTCTATACACTTGCGGAATCTAACACGCCCGATCATCACGTGGTGCTTCAAAACAACAAGCTTTAGCAACGGTGCTAACTAAGGGTGAACACTTTATGACTTGAAATTCATGTGCATGAGGGATCATCTTATAATGCTACCGTCGTTAACTAAGCAATACAAGATGCATAAAGGATTAACATCACATGCAATTCATAATATGTGATATGATATGGCCTTTCTTCTTTGTGCTTCCGATCTCCATCTTCAAGCACGAACATGATCTCCATCATCACCGGCATTGCATCAAGGTCAATGACGCTTCTCCATGGTTGTCGTCCACCGGCTTCAACTATTACAACTACTTTGAATAGACACGCGGGTCTTAACATAATTTAAAGACAACCATATGGCTCCTGCCGGTTGCCAACTTACAATAAGGAACATTGCATACATCAAATATAATCACAATCATGGCCATATCACATCACAGCACACCCCTGCAAAACAAAGTTAGACGCCTCTACTTTCTTTGCATGTTTTATGTGGTTTGGGGCTTTCAATAAGTGTCGTTCTAACTTACGAACAAAAATCACAACATTGATACTAGCATTGTTAATCACCCGTTGTAAATTGAATCTTAACTATGTTGGGAGAAACAGGCACCCGCAAAGCCACTTATGCAATACAAGTTGCATGTCAAGCGTGGAGCAAGTCTCATGAACGATGTCATGTAAAGTTAGCCTGGGCCGCTTCATCCAAACATCCCGCAAGATGCAAAGTACACAAGAAGCAATCGACAATAAAAGCATCAACGTCCACAATGACCATTGTGTTCTACTCGTGCAACAGATCTACATATAGACACGGCTCTGATACCACTGTAGGGTTTCGTAGCATGGAAAACAAAAAATTTCTACCGCATACAAACAAACAAGCCAAGATCTATCTACTAGATTGTAGCAACGAGTCGATGGAATAACTCACCCTCGAAGATTCCAAAGTGTTTAACGAGAGCGGATTCTCGTGGGTGATGTAGTCGTACTCTTCCCGATCTCAAGATCGCGTAGACGATCCTTCCGGCGCTGCGTTCCGGCAGCGCTCCCGCAGTCGGTCACACGTTCCAGCAGGCAGCGGAGGTTGTAGCACTCTCCTCGCGATTCCGGCAGCACAACGGCGTGGTACCGGAAGTAGAGGGGAGATCTCGCAGGGCTTCGCCTTAAGCGGGAGCGATTATGGTGGACTATGAGAGAGCTCCTCGGTGATCTAGGGTTTAGACACACCAAGGAGGATGTGCTAGGGCCGGCGGCTAGGGCTTGGGGCTTGCCCAAGTCGGCGGCTAGGGGAGCCCTAGGCGGCGGCAACAGGAGGTGACGGCGCCGGGCTATGGTTTTGGGTGGAGATCTTGTGTCCTAGGAGGGGCAGCCCTGCCCCTCCCTTTATAGGTGGGAGGCGCCGGCCAAGGGGAGGGGTGTACCTCCCCAACTCGGATCCCATGTGGGCTGGCGGTGGAGAAGGATCTCCTCCCCAACTCGGTTTCCCACTTCCCCTCCACTTCCCAAAATAGCCGTTTGACTTTTCAAATTGGCGTTTGACTTTTCAAACTAGGATTTGATTAAACCCTTTATTTTGTTTCAGCGATGACACCTAGTACATGATGCAATCATTCCAACTTGGTATGACACATTCATGTACCCTTCCCCTTCAGAGTGTCGGACATTCCGGAACTTTCTAGAACATTCCCGATGAAAACACCGGAACCATTCTCCAACCCCGAAACAGGACTTTCCTTATATGAATCTTATTCTCCGGACCATTCCGGATCTCCTCATGATATCCCAGATCCCATCCGAGACTCCGAACAACATTCGGTCTCTTACTCATCATTCCATAACTACTCAAACAACGTCGAATCCTTAAGTGTGTCTCCCTACGGTTCGTGAATTATGCGGACATGATCGAGACACTTCTCCGAACAATAACCAATAGAGGAATTTGGAAATTCATATGGCTCCCACATATTTCTACGATTACTTTGCGATCGAATGAACCACTTACATACGATACCAATTTCCCTTTGTCTCACGATAGTTTACTTATCCGAGGTTATGATCGTCGGTATCTCTGCATACCTAGTTCAACCTCGTTACTGATAAGTACTCTTTTCTCGTTCCCGTGATATGTGATCCCTTGTGAGCCAGTCACATGCTTGCAAGCTAATTGGATGACATTTCACCGAGAGGGCCCAGAGTATATCTATCCGTCATATGGATGGACAAATCCCACTCTTGATCCATGTGTCTCAACCAATACTTTCCGAACACTCAATGCCACCTTTATAGCCACCCAGTTACGGTGTGATGTTTGATGTCATCAAAGCATCCATTCGGTAAAGGTGATATGCATGATCTCATGGTCGAAGGAATTAGGTTACTATGTATCAGAAAGCATATAGGAATTGAACTATTAAAATGACTTGATCTTTATGCTACGCTTATCTATAGGAGTATGTCCACCATATCATTCTCCTAACGATATGATCTTGTTGTTAATAACATCTCAATGTTCATGATAGGGAAACCACAATCATTTATTAACCAACAAGCTAGTATTATAAAGAGGCTTTACTAGGGACTTCAATTTAAGTTTACAAATCACACAAGTATTAATGTTTCCTTGTTAATACTATTATAGCATGAATGTAAACATTTATCATAAACACAAAGATATAATAATAACTACATTTATTATTGCCTCTAGGGCATATCTCCAACACCATGTAGTAGCTAGATGGTTGTATCTCCTCCTTTGTGCTACCATGTTTAGATCTTGTGAGCTTCGTTCATGATCAAGATCATCTATTTGTAATCAAGCATGTTGTGTTTGTGGAGATCCGATGGATATTGAGATTACTATGTCAAATGGATTAATGGTTTTGTCTTCAACTGAATCGGAATACATGGCTGCTTCGGAGGCTTCACAAGAAGCGATATGGATGAAAGAGTTCATTACAGAGCTGGGTGTGGTTCCTAGTGCGCTGGACCCAATGTCTATCTACTGTGATAACATGGGCGCCATAGCCAATGCGCAAGAACCAAGGTCACACAAGAAGCTGAAGCACATCAAGCTACGTTTTCACGCTATTCGAGAACATATCCAGGATGGGGATATAAAGATTTGCAAAGTACACACAGATCTGAATGTGGCGGATCCGTTGACTAAACCTCTCCCGAGGGCAAAACATGACCAACACCAAACTGCCATGGGTGTTCGGTATATTACCATGTAATCTAGATTAGATGACTCTAGTGCAAGTGGGAGACTGTTGGAGATATGCCCTAGAGGCAATAATAAATGTAGTTATTATTATATCTTTGTGTTTATGATAAATGTTTACATTCATGCTATAATAGTATTAACAAGGAAACATTGATACTTGTGTGATTTGTAAACTTAATTTGAAGTCCCTAGTATAGCCTCTATACTTCACTAGCTTGTTGGTTGATAAATGATTATGGTTTCCCTATCATGAACATTGAGATGTTATCAACAACAAGATCATATCGTTAGGAGAATGATATGGTGGACATACTCCTATAGATAAGCGTAGCATAAAGATCAAGTCATTTCAATAGTTCAATTGCTATATGCTTTCTAATACATAGTAACCTAATTCCTTCGACCATGAGATCATGAATATCACCTTTATTGGATGGATGCTTTGATGACATCAAACACCACACCGTAACTGGGTGGCTATAAAGGTGGCATTGAGTGTTCGGAAAGTATTGGTTGAGACACATGGATCAAGAGTGGGATTTGTCCATCCATATGACGGATAGATATACTCTGGGCCCTCTCGGTGGAATGTCATCCAATTAGCTTGCAAGCATGTGACTGGCTCACAAGGGATCACATATCACGGGAACGAGAAAAGAGTACTTATCGGTAACGAGGTTGAACTAGGTATGCAGAGATACCGACGATCATGACCTCGGATAAGTAAACTATCGTGAGACAAAGGGAAATTGGTATCGTATGTAAGTGGTTCATTCGATCGCAAAGTAATCGTAGAAATATGTGGGAGCCATATGAATTTCCAGATTCCTCTATTGGTTATTGTTCGGAGAAGTGTCTCAATCATGTCCGCATAATTCACGAACCGTAGGGAGACACACTTAAGGATTCGACGTTGTTTGAGTAGTTATGGTATTATGAGAAAGAGACCGAATGTTGTTCGGAGTCTCGGATGGGATCCGGGATATCACGAGGTGATCCGGAATGGTCCGGAGAATAAGATTCATATAAGGAAAGTCCCGTTTCGGAGTTCGGGAATGATTCCGGTGTTTTCATCGGGAATGTTCTAGAAGGTTCCGGAATGTCCGGCACTCCGGAGGGGAAGGGGTACATGAATGTGTCATTACATATTGGAATGATTGCATCATGTACTAAGTGTTCTCGCTGTTCCAAATAAAGGATTAAATTGAATCCTAAAACTGAAAAGTCAAATGGCCAGTTTGAAAGTCAAACGGCTAAAACAGGAAACTGTGGGAAACAAGCAAGAGGAGGTTGAAACCGACTTGGGGGAGGAGTCCCTCCTCTCCAAGCCGGTGCGCCACCCAAGGCCGACTTGGGGAGGGACTCCCTCCCCTTGGCCGCCCCTCCCACCTATAAAAGGAGGGGCAGGGCCCCCTCCTCTAGACACACAAGTTCCTATCCTCTAATCTAAATCCTAGCCCTAGACTCCGGTTTAGAGACGCTTTGGTTTAGAGCTTCTAATTGCACTAGCCTTCGGATTAGAGCCTTCTAATTGGTGTGTCTAAACCCTAGACCACTAATAGTTCTCTCTCATACTCCACCATACTCGCTCCGGCTTAAGGCGAAGCCCTGCGGGATCTCCCCTCTACTTCCGGTACCACGCCGTTGTGCTGCCGGAATCGCGAGGAGAGTGCTACAACCTCCGCTGCCTGCTGGAACAAGGGAGAGGAAGGTCTTCGTCGAGTACCGAACGTGTGACCGACTGCGGGAGCGCTGCCGGAACGCAGCGCCGGAAGGATCGTCTACGCGATCTTGAGATCGGGAAGAGTACGACTACATCACCCACGAGAATCCGCTCTCGTTAAACACTTTGGAATCTTCGAGGGTAAGTTATTCCATCGACTCGTTGCTACAATCTAGTAGATAGATCTTGGCTTGTTTGTTTGTATGCGATAGAATTTTTTTGTTTTCCATGCTACGAAACCCTACAGTGGTATCAGAGCCGTGTCTATATGTAGATCTGTTGCACGAGTAGAACACAATGGTCATTGTGGGCGTTGATACTTTTATTGTCGATTGCTTCTTGTGTACTTTGCATCTTGCGGTATGTTGGGATGAAGCGGCCCGGGCTAACCTTACATGACATCGTTCATGAGACTTGCTCCACGCTTGACATGCAACTTGTATTGCATAAGTGGCTTTGCGGGTGCCTGTTTCTCCTAGCATAGTATAGATCCAATTCACAACGGGTGATTAACAATACTTGTGTCAATGTTGTGGTTCATGTTCGTAAGTTAGAACAACACTTATAGAAAGCCCCAAACCACGTAAAACATGCAAGAAAGTAGAGGCGTCTAACTTTGTTTTGCAGGGGTGTGCAGTGATGTGATATGGCCATGATTGTGATTATATTTGATGTATGCAATGTTCCTTATTGTAAGTTGGCAACCGGCAGGAGCCATATGGTTGTCTTTAATTTATGTTAAGACCCGCGTGTCTATTCAAAGTAGTTGTAATAGTTGAAGCCGGTGGACGACAACCATGGAGAGGCGTCATTGACCTTGATGCAATGCCGGTGATGATGGAGATCATGTTCGTGGTTGAAGATAGAGATCGGAAGCACGAAGAAGAAAGGCCATATCATATCACATATATATTGAATTGCATGTGATGTTAATCCTTTATACATCTTGTATTGCTTAGTAGACGACGGTAGCATTATAAGATGATCCCTCATGCACATGAATTTCAAGTCATAAAGTGTTATCCTTAGTTAGCACCGTTGCTAAAGCTTGTTGTTTCGAAGCACCACGTGATGATCGGGTGTGTTAGATTCTACAAGTATATACAACATGAGCAAGCCAGATTTGCTCATGCGGAAACTAAGGTTTGATCTTGACGAGCCTAGCATGTACAGACATGGTCTCGGAACACGGATCACCGAAAGGTAAAGCATGAATCATATAGTAGATATGATGAACATGACGATTGTTCGCCATTGAAACTATATCAACTCTCGTGATGATCGGTGTTGATATGGTGGATTTGGTTCGTGTGATCACTAAAACAATGTGAGGGATATTGTTTTGAGTGGGAGTTCACCTAGTTTAATTACATTAATTAATTTGAACTCAATTTGTCATAAACTTAGTCTAAACTATTGCAAATATGTTGTAGATCAATGGCAGCCCCTACCATCAATTTTAATGCGTTCCTAGAGAAAGAAAAGTTGAAAATCAATGGAAGCAACTTCGCTGATTGGTTCCGCAATTTGAGGATTGTCCTCACAGCTGGTAATTTGACCTATGTGCTGGATGCACCGCTGGGTGACCCACCTGCAGATGATGCTCCCGATGAAGTAAAGAATGTTTACCTCGCTCGGAAGAATCAGTACTCCATAGTTCAGTGTGCTATCTTGTATGGTTTGGAATCGGAGCTTCAGAAAAGGTTTGAGGATTCAGACCCATATGATATTGTCGAGGATCTCAAATTGATTTTTGAGACTCATGCGGCAATTGAAAGCTATGAGGCTTCTGAAAAGTTCTTTAACTGCAAGATGGAAGAGGGCAGCTCCGTCAGTGAGCATGTGCTTAAGATGTCTGGGCACGCAAACAAACTTCAAAGCTTGGGTATAGTGATTCCTAATGCTTTGGGGATTTACCGTGTCCTCCAATCACTACCACCAAGTTACAAGAACTTTGTGATGAACTACAACATGCAGAACATGAACAAGACGTTGCCAGAACTCTTTGCCATGTTGAAATCTGCAGAAGTGGAGATCAAGAAAGAGCACCAAGTGTTGTTGGTCAATAAGACCACCAAATTCAAGAAAGGCAAGTCCAAGCAAAAGGGACACTTCAAGAAGGGTGGTAAGAAAGTTACCACGCCGGCGAAGAAGACCAAGGCTGGACCTAAGCCTGATACTGAGTGCTTTTACTGCAAGGGAGAAGGTCACTGGAAGCGGAATTGCCCAAAGTACTTGGCGGATTTGAAGAACGGCAACATCAAGAAGAAAGGTATATCTGATATACATGTTATTGATGTGTATCTCACTAGTACTCGTAGTAGTGCCTGGGTATTTGATACTGGTTCGGTTGCTCATATTTGTAACTCGAAACAGGTGCTGCAGAATAAACGGAAGCTAGCGAAGAACGAGGTGACGATGCGCGTGGGAAATGGATCAAAGGTTGATGTGATCGCGGTCGGCACGCTACCCCTTCATCTACCATCGGGATTAGTTTTATACTTAAATAATTGTTATTTGGTGCCTACGTTGAGCATGAACATTATATCGGGATCTTGTTTATTGCGAGACGGTTACTTGTTTAAGTTCGAGAATAATGGTTGTTCGATTTATATGAGTAATATGTTTTATGCACATGCACCTTTGATAGATGGTCTATTCTTATTGAATCTCGATAGTGGAAATACACATATCAACAACATTGAGGCTAAACGTTTGAAATCAAGCGATAATTCGACCTATATGTGGCACTGTCGTCTTGGTCACATTGGAGTGAAACGTATGAAGAAACTCCATTCCGATGGACTTCTTGAATCACTTGATTTTGAATCACTTGAAAGATGCGAAGCATGTCTGATGGGAAAAATGACTAAGACTCCATTTTCTGGTATGATGGAGCGAGCTACGGACTTATTGGAAATCATACATACCGATGTGTGTGGTCCAATGAGTGTAGCATCGCGCGGTGGTTATCGTTATGTTCTTACCTTCACGGATGACTTGAGTAGATATGGGTATATCTATTTCATGAAACATAAGTATGAAACTTTCGAGAAGTTTAAGGAGTTTCAAAGTGAGGTAGAGAATCAACATAACAAGAAGATTAAATTTCTACGTTCTGATCGTGGAGGTGAATATCTAAGTTACGAGTTTGGCGAGCATTTGAAGAAATGCGGAATACTTTCACAATTGACACCGCCGGGAACACCACAGCGTAATGGTGTGTCCGAACGTCGTAATCGAACTCTCTTAGATATGGTTCGTTCTATGATGTCACTTACAGATTTACCGCTATCATTTTGGGGTTATGCATTAGAAACAGCCGCATTCACTTTAAATAGGGCACCATCTAAATCCGTTGAAACGACACCGTATGAATTATGGTTTGGGAAGAAACCTAAATTGTCGTTCCTTAAAGTTTGGGGATGCGAAGCCTATGTAAAGAAGTTACAGCCGGACAAGCTTGAACCCAGAGCGGAAAAATGCGTCTTCATAGGATACCCGAAGGAAACTATTGGGTATACCTTCTATCATAGATCCGAAGGCAAAATCTTCGTTGCCAAGAATGGATCCTTTCTAGAGAAGGAATTTCTCTCGAAAGAAGTGACTAGAAGGAAAGTAGAACTCGACGAGGTTGTCGAACCTTCTCTTGAAATTGCGAGTAGCGCAGCACCGGAAGAAGTTCCTGTGGTGCCTGCACCAATTAGAGAGGGAGCTAATGATGGTGATCATGAAACTTCGGTTGAAGTTGCTACAGAGCCTCGGAGGTCAACGAGAACTCGTACCACTCCAGATTGGTATGATTCCGTTATGAATGTCATGTTGGTGGACAACACAGATGACCCCGAGACATATGAGGAAGCGATGATGAGCCCAGATTCCAATAAATGGCAAGAAGCCATGAAATCCGAGATTGGATCCATGTACGAAAACCAAGTATGGACTTTGGTGGACTTACCGGATGGTCGGAAGGCTGTCGAGAACAAATGGATTTTCAAGAAGAAAACAGATGCTGATGGTAATGTTACTGTCTATAAAGCTCGACTTGTCGCAAAAGGGTTTCGACAAATTCAAGGAGTTGACTACGATGAGACTTTCTCACCAGTAGCGAAGCTAAAGTCTGTGAGGATTATGTTAGCGATCGCTGCATATTATGATTATGAGATATGGCAGATGGATGTCAAAACAGCATTCCTCAATGGAGACATTGATGAAGAGTTGTATATGATGCAACCCAAAGGTTTTGTCGATCCTAAAGATGCTAACAAGGTATGCAAACTTCAACGGTCCATCTATGGATTGAAGCAAGCATCCCGAAGTTGGAATCAATGTTTTGATAAGGTAATCAAAAGTTTTGGTTTTATACAAACTTATGGAGAAGCTTGTATTTACAAGAAAGTGAGTGGGAGCTCTGTAGCATTCCTAATACTATATGTGGATGACATATTGTTGATTGGGAATGATGTAGACCTTCTTAATAGTGTCAAAGAATATTTGAATAATAGTTTTTCAATGAAGGATCTTGGCGAAGCAGCTTACATATTAGGCATAAAGATTTACAGAGATAGATCGAAACGCCAAATATCATTGTCACAGAGTACATATTTGGACAAAGTTCTAAAGAGGTTTGGAATGGAAGAAAGCAAGAAAGGGTTCTTGCCCATGTTGCCCAATACGACCTTGAGTAAAACTCAAAGTCCGACATCGGCAGAAGATAGAGAAAGGATGAGTAAGACTCCCTATGCCTCAGCCATAGGATCTCTAATGTATGCCATGCTATGTACTAGACCCGACATTGCATATGCTGTTAGTTTAACTAGCAGATATCAAAGTGATCCAGGAGTGGATCATTGGACAGCGGTCAAAAACATCCTTAAGTACTTGAGAAGAACTAAGGATATGGTTCTTTCTTATGGAGGTGATGAACAACTCGTTGTTAACGGTTACACCGATCCGGATGATTCTAAATCACAATCCGGATACGTATTTATTTTGAATGGTGCAGCAGTTAGCTGGAGGAGTGCAAAGCAAAGCGTTGTGGCGAGATCTTCAACTGAATCGGAATACATGGCTGCTTCGGAGGCTTCACAAGAAGCGATATGGATGAAAGAGTTCATTACAGAGCTGGGTGTGGTTCCTAGTGCGCTGGACCCAATGTCTATCTACTGTGATAACATGGGCGCCATAGCCAATGCGCAAGAACCAAGGTCACACAAGAAGCTGAAGCACATCAAGCTACGTTTTCACGCTATTCGAGAACATATCCAGGATGGGGATATAAAGATTTGCAAAGTACACACAGATCTGAATGTGTCGGATCCGTTGACTAAACCTCTCCCGAGGGCAAAACATGACCAACACCAAACTGCCATGGGTGTTCGGTATATTACCATGTAATCTAGATTAGATGACTCTAGTGCAAGTGGGAGACTGTTGGAGATATGCCCTAGAGGCAATAATAAATGTAGTTATTATTATATCTTTGTGTTTATGATAAATGTTTACATTCATGCTATAATAGTATTAACAAGGAAACATTGATACTTGTGTGATTTGTAAACTTAATTTGAAGTCCCTAGTATAGCCTCTATACTTCACTAGCTTGTTGGTTGATAAATGATTGTGGTTTCCCTATCATGAACATTGAGATGTTATCAACAACAAGATCATATCGTTAGGAGAATGATATGGTGGACATACTCCTATAGATAAGCGTAGCATAAAGATCAAGTCATTTCAATAGTTCAATTGCTATATGACGGATAGATATACTCTGGGTGGGATTTGTCCATCCATATGACGGATAGATATACTCTGGGCCCTCTCGGTGGAATGTCATCCAATTAGCTTGCAAGCATGTGACTGGCTCACGAGGGATCACATATCACGGGAACGAGAAAAGAGTACTTATCGGTAACGAGGTTGAACTAGGTATGCAGAGATACCGACGATCATGACCTCGGATAAGTAAACTATCGTGAGACAAAGGGAAATTGGTATCGTATGTAAGTGGTTCATTCGATCGCAAAGTAATCGTAGAAATATGTGGGAGCCATATGAATTTCCAGATTCCTCTATTGGTTATTGTTCGGAGAAGTGTCTCGATCATGTCCGCATAATTCACGAACCGTAGGGAGACACACTTAAGGATTCGACGTTGTTTGAGTAGTTATGGTATTATGAGAAAGAGACCGAATGTTGTTCGGAGTCTCGGATGGGATCCGGGATATCACGAGGTGATCCGGAATGGTCCGGAGAATAAGATTCATATAAGGAAAGTCCCGTTTCGGAGTTCGGGAATGATTCCGGTGTTTTCATCGGGAATGTTCTAGAAGGTTCCGGAATGTCCGGCACTCCGGAGGGGAAGGGGTACATGAATGTGTCATTACATATTGGAATGATTGCATCATGTACTAAGTGTTCTCGCTGTTCCAAATAAAGGATTAAATTGAATCCTAAAACTGAAAAGTCAAATGGCCAGTTTGAAAGTCAAACGGCTAAAACAGGAAACTGTGGGAAACAAGCAAGAGGAGGTTGAAACCGACTTGGAGGAGGAGTCCCTCCTCTCCAAGCCGGCATGCCACCCAAGGCCGACTTGGGGAGGGACTCCCTCCCCTTGGCCGCCCCTCCCACCTATAAAAGGAGGGGCAGGGCCCCCTCCTCTAGACACACAAGTTCCTATCCTCTAATCTAAATCCTAGCCCTAGACTCCGGTTTAGAGACGCTTTGGTTTAGAGCTTCTAATTGCACTAGCCTTCGGATTAGAGCCTTCTAATTGGTGTGTCTAAACCCTAGGCCACTAATAGTTCTCTCTCATACTCCACCATACTCGCTCCGGCTTAAGACGAAGCCCTGCGGGATCTCCCCTCTACTTCCGGTACCACGCCGTTGTGCTGCCGAAATCGCGAGGAGAGTGCTACAACCTCCGCTGCCTGCTGGAACAAGGGAGAGGAAGGTCTTCGTCGAGTACCGAACGTGTGACCGACTGCGGGAGCGCTGCCGGAATGCAGCGCCGGAAGGATCGTCTACGCGATCTTGAGATCGGGAAGAGTACGACTACATCACCCACGAGAATCCGCTCTCGTTAAACACTTTGGAATCTTCGAGGGTAAGTTATTCCATCGACTCGTTGCTACAATCTAGTAGATAGATCTTGGCTTGTTTGTTTGTATGCGATAGAAATTTTTTGTTTTCCATGCTACGAAACCCTACAGTTGGTTCTGTCATCTCATGTCCCAGCAACCGCAACCGCGGGGGACACCGCTGCCGCAATGGCCACCAGCCCGTCCCTTGTCTCCATTCCTAGTTCTGAGGATTAGTTCACGTTGGACGTCACGTCGGCCGCTGCCTCGTTCGTGAGAATTCGTGAGTGCACGATCCCAGTGACTCCCCCGCAACGCACAAGTCGAGGAACAATACAATACAATACAATTAACGTTTAACACGTTCGGCACTTCAGCAGGCTTGTGTGATCTCCTTAATTGTCTTAAGCCAAACAGATTCTCCCGTACGTAACCCTCCACCCCAGCCACCACGGGAGGGCCCCCAAATCCCGGTGCCACCGACCTTCCCCATCCTCCAGATCGCCTCCCTCCGTTGCTGCCGTCGGCGTCGGCCGCGGTGGCGGTGGCCCCCTAGTACCTAAGGTGCTAGGGGTGGCGGCTGCGGCAGTCTTCTTCAATGGGGTGGCTGGGGTTGCGCCGTTTCAAGGAGGCCCCGGCGATGGTCAGGACAGGGCTTCCTGGCTAGGCGGCGGCTGCAGCCGGACTCTCCTTCCTAGGCGGTTGTGGGTGATGGTGTTGTGGTCGTGGGTCTAGGGTTCCTCCTAGACCCGCCGTCCTCGTGGCGGCGTGGTGGGACTCGGGGCGCCGATCGCCCGACGGATGGTTCCCTAAGCGAGCATGTGAAGGGCGAGGGGATCGGGTCGAAGCGCTGATCGCGAGTTCGACCTCAGATCTAGGCCAGGATTGGTTGTGGATATGTGAGTGACGTTCTACGACGGCTTTCTGGTTTGTTGTCTTCTCCACATGCTCGGCTTGAATAAAAGGTGGTGGTCCTGAAGGGAATATGCCCGAGAGGCAATAATAAAGTGGTTATTATCGTATTCCTTATTTATGATAAATGTTTATTTTACATGCTATAATTGTATTAATACGGAAACGTTAATACATGTGTGTTTAATAAACAAAAAGGAAGTTCCTAGTTATGCCTCTCTTATAAACTAGCTCGTTGATTAACAAGATGATCAAAGGTTTCCTGATCATGGACATTGGATGTTGTTAATAACAAGGTCACAACATTAGTGTAATGGTGTGATGAACATTCATCTAAAGTATAGCATTACGATCAAAGTCATTGAGTTTATATTGCTATAACAACTTACGAAGTGATCCTAATCCTTAGACCATGAGATCATGTCAATCACTAACACCGGAAGAGTTTCTTGATAACATCAAACGTCACACCGTAACAGGGTGATTATAAAGATGGATTCAGAACTACTAAAGTGTTATGTTGAGGCCCATCGACCGAGAGTGGAATTTGTTCATCCCGATGACGGATAGATATGCTCTGGGCCCTATCGGTGATATCACATTGATTAGCTTCCAACCAAGTGATTTGATCACTAGAATGTTATATCATGGGAACGAGAAAAGAGTGCATGTCGATAACGAGATCAAACTAGGTATGGAGATACCGATGATCGAATCTCGGACATGTAATATATCGTGAAACAAAGGGATTAAGATACTAGCGTAAAAGGTTCCGACGATCACAAGAAAGTCATCGTTGAATGTGTGGGAGTCAGTATGGGTCTCCAGATCCCGCTTCTGATTATTGATCCGAGAGGGGTCTCGATCATGTCCGCATTATTCACGAACCATAGGGTTACACACTTAAGAGACACCGACATCCAATTGGAGCAAAAGTTTCATGCCGAAAGAATGAACAAGCGTAGGAATTTATTTCACTAGATACCGAAACAGGTTTTCGGGTGAAATTGCATAAAGTGGTTATGCATGTGAAATGGAATTCTAGCAAGGGGTTATTTGTGAATGTTTGTCATTAAAGTAATTGACAAAATTCTGAATAAAATAAAAGAGTTTTATTTAATGAGAGTTTGCATTAAATTTGGTGGAAATTTAATGGGATTTCGAGTGGACTTTTGAGTGGAGGGAATTGAAAGGCATTTGAGTGAGTGGAGTGTCCACCCACATGAATGTGGAAGAGGTGGGGGCAGCCCCATGGCTGGGCGCATGGCCCCTTGGGTGCCCCCCTCTCCCTATAAAAGGAGCCCCCTCCCTCTCTCTCACACACACCTCCTCGTGAAGGATCTCTCTCCCCCTCTAGAATTTATTCCCCATGGTCTCGGACTAGCGAGATACATGTTCCCGGTGGCTTTTCGGCAAGAAAGAGTTGTGCTTCCGCTGCATCGCTGGAGCGAGGAGGCGAAGGTTGCTCGGTGCCTCGAACGTGTGTGCGAGCACGGATGCGCTGCTGTTTTGCGGCGCTAGGACTTCCTCTCGATCTTGAGATCGACAAGAGATCGTCTACATCAACCACAAGTTTGGACTCGTTAAGCTTTGTCGGTCTTCAAGGGTATGTTCTCTACGGATATACATCCGCCTGTTGTTTGTATCTAGTATATAGATCTTGGTACATAGTTGTTCCCATCATAGGAAATTTTTTGTTTTCTATGCTGCGAACCCTACAGTGGTATCAGAGACGGATCTATGCGTAGATGCTTTGCACGGGTAGTACACATATGAGTATGTGGGCGATGATGATCATTTTATTGCTTCTTAGTTGTACTTTGGATATTGGTGGCATAGTGGGATGAAGCGGCCCGGACAAACAATACATGTCCTCGCACATGAGACCTGTTCCACGCTTGACATGCAACTAGTTTTGCATAAGTGGCTAGCGGGTGTCTGTCTCTCCTACTATAGTCAATATCTAATTTGCAACGAGTTGTCAACAATTTGGTTATCCTCGTTGTGGTTCATGTTCGTAGGTAAGAACGGTTCTATCTCGAAAGCCCTAAGCCACGTAAAACTTGCAATGGATAAATTAGAGGCGTCTAGTTTAGATTGTTGCTGGGCTAGTGTTATGATATGGTAGTGTTGTAAGTAGAAGTATGAGATGATACTCTTACAACACACATAGCGTGTAAACTCCATAGACCTTGGATTTACACATATAGGTATGATAGTGATCATACCACGATGCACATGATAGAGATCATCTGCGGGAACCATAACATTTCACTAATAAACATGTGATGTTTGGTAGCATCTTATATTGCTTGTTTGGCGTTTTATTAGCAAAATAAGATGATCCCTCATTTAGATATCAAGATAAGAATGTGTTCTTCCTTAAGTATGCACCGACAATGTTTCGTCGCTTCAAGACATCACGTGATGATCGGGTGTACTTGAATCCACGAGCATATCTCGGGTGTAAGACAGTTACACACGCGAATACTAAGGTTCTTACTTGACGAGGCTAGCATGTACAGACATGGCCTCGGAACACGGACCGAAAGGTTAAGCACGAGTCATATGTTTTGATATGTTGACCATTTGATGCTCGCCTTTGAAGCTATACTGACTCACGTGATGATCGGACTTGGTGTAGTGGATTTGGTTCATGTAATCACCAAAAAGACACGAGGGGTGTCGTTTTTGAGTGGGAGTTTATTTCTAATTTGGATTAGTAGAACTCAATTTATCATAAATTAAATCAAAGTGAATTTGCATAATTTGTTGTAGTCATTGGCATTCGTTCACCGCCTTATACTTAGTTATAATTGAGATAATAGAACTATAGAATTCTGGATATATACTTTACGAACTGGTATCGTATTGTGTTGAGTGTCAATCTAAAGTTTAAAGTCCTATTGCAAACTTTCAGCAAACTCTATTTACTCCGGGAAATTTAATAGTTGGTATTAAATCGAGAGTAACAATTCCAGTGTTAGTATCTTAAGTATCATGTTTGCCTCCACGATTCTTGATTGTTTTAATATCAAGTTTATCTAGGAGCTGAAAGAATTGTTTCAGAAACCATCATGTGTGGCATATATAACGATATCTGAAACAATGTTTTGGTTGCAATATGATAGAGTATAATATATGTTCTCATATTGGATGAGAATTTGTGAAGGTTGGAGATGCTAGACATCCTAATCATCCAAAAGGGTTTTGGAAAGTAATGTTATACTCACGATTCGCCTTTATAAGCTAAAGTAGCTTGATCATGAAAGTCGTCATGATAAGGATGAATAGAATATGTATGTAAAATGTTTACTACACTAAAAGATTACTAAAGAATGGATTTTGAAAGAATACCGATCATTTGATGATGGTGATCTACTTCAAAGTGCAAGTCCAAAGGTATTATTATTTGAATATACACGCTTTGGACTATGTGTCATGTATATGGCGCCACTTTTGATGTTGATAAATTCTTTTAAAAGGAAAAGGAAATGCTGAAAGAGAATCTATAAAATATATTTGGCAGAAAAGAAAAGATTGGAAATATCCAATTTAGGTATATATATGATATACATGTTATGGTTGTATTCTTTGCTTGTTAAACAATGTGGTTCTTGGGTATTGGATACCGAATTGGTTGGTATGAAATTTCATACAGAATGACGCAATTCATGAACCACAATGGCCTAAGTAACTAGCAAGAGAATATGTGATGATGTTCATCGAAAACAAACAAACCGTTGTTTGTATTTCTCGTTGACATCAAAGCTTGACTTCAAGATTTGTTTTAATAATTGTTATTTGAATCAGGTATTATGAGAACAAAGGTTGTTTAAATAATTACCGTATTCTATATAAGATGGATGATTTACAAATCTAGTTGGAGAAATCACATCCATAAAGCCTAATGCTAAAATGTCGCAAGACAAATGATTGAAAGATCACTTACGAAGTGACATCGCTGTTTAAATTAAATTGGAAAGAAAACATGAAGAATCTCCATATTGATGGATTTTTGGAGTCTTTGATTTGATCAAGTGACGCTTGTGAGACTTTCCACATGATAATTAAAACTTCGTTCAAAGGCCAAAGAAGAACGAACGACTAAATTATTGGAATTTATACATATCGATGTATGTATTCCATTATGTGTAATCGTAAGCGATGGGTTTCAACTTCATATGCTTTCTCCGGAAATTTTAGTGAATATTCACTTAATGAGAAAGAAGTATGAAATATTTAAAAAACGTTTCAAAGACTTTCAAGATGATGTGGAAAATCATTGTAACAAGAAAATAAATGGTTTATGATTTTATCATAAGGGATTTGTTTGAGTTACAAGTGTAACAAGAAAATAAATGAATTATGATTTTATCATAAAGGGATTTATTTGAGTTGCAAGTTTAGCAAAACACCTAGATTTACATATCCCGAAACACCATAGGAATATGGAGTGTTTGAGATTTGTAATGAAACCTTGTTTGACATGGTTGGATCAAAGGTGTTATTTATAAAACTGCCATTATGTTTTAAAAAGATTAAAGCTTTAGAGACTACCGCTTTTACACTGAAAAGAGCTCCATCTTGATCCGTTGAAATGACACCATATGAGTTATGGTTTGGGGTAAAACCCAAGTTGTCATTTCTTAAATTTTGGTATGCTAAACATAAGTAAGATGTTTACAACCGAAGTCGGATGAGCATGTCTTTGTAGGTTATTTCGAATAACAATTGGTTATTCCTTCAAAACACCAAGGACAAAAGGGTTTGTCGCTTGAAATGTAAAGTTTCTTGAAGAAGGAATTTTTCGTAAAAGTTAAGTGGGAGGACAATAGAACTTTGATAAGGTTAACAAACCTTAGCTATATGTGCTGAGTTGCGCAGTGCCGGAAATCGTTCCGAAGGCTGCCATAATGCTCATAGCTTATGTGCCTCAAAGGTTGTGGTCACGGAGATCTAAGTTCCTATTGAACCAAGTAGGTCGGTTAAACAATCAAATGCTAAGATTTGAGAGTAAATCATTATTGTTTGACAATGATGAACCGAATACATACAAAGAAGCGATGATGGGCCCTGACTACGTCTAATGGCTCGAAGCCATAAAATCCGTGATAGTTCCATACACGAAACATCAAGTTTTGAACTTGGAAGACCCTCCGGAAAGGTGTAAAAACCTATCGGTCGTATTTGGATCTATAAAGAAACAGACATGGATGTTTCACATCTATGAAATAGTCGACATGTCGTAAAGTATTTTATGGCAATGTTCAAGGAGTTGACTATGACAAGATTTGATCTTTCATAGCGATATTTAGTCTGGACGGATTAAAGTAGCAACCACTACATATAATTTGGTATATGGTAGATGAATAAACAAAACAAAGTTCTTCTAATAGAATGGTTACCTAGGACGTGTACATGACACGGTCCAAAGGGTTTTGTTAAATTCAAAGGATGCTAAAAAGGCATGCAAACTTCAATGGTTGAAGTAAGCATCGCGGAGTTGGAATCTTCACCATAATGAAAAGGAGTTTTTCATCAAGAGACGATGAAGATGCTTGCATTTGCAAGAAATTAAGTGGTAGCGCTGAGACATATTTCTAATACATTATGTGGATGACATCTTGTTGATTAGAAATGATGTATATTTTATTGACAAAGGTTAAAATTTTCATTTTGATGAAAGACTTAGGCAAAACCCGAATATTTAGCATGAATGTCTATAATGGATAGACTGTGACGCTAATATGGTTGTGCCAAACGTACATATATGAGATATTGAAGGAGTTCAATATAGAAACAACAATAAACGGTTCTTGTCGCATGGAAAAGAATTGAATCAAGATTCAAGTGTATCGACACTTGATAAGTGAAACAAGATTCAAGTGCTTTGACACTTGATGAGTGAAATCACGAGAATGTTTTGATCAATCATACCAGGATATGTACACATCCAGATATGTCCTATGCTCTAAGTGTTATGAGAATATACCAGAATGAATCATAAAATGATCATTGGACGATAGTAAGGATATTCTTATGATCTTTTGGAAGAACTAAGAATATATTTGTCTAGAGGTGACAAATAATTACAAATAGTTCATTGTAAAGCGTTACATTGATACTAGGTTTGTCACAAGATACAAATTAAGTTTATCTCAATTTAAACTATGAGTGGCACAACGAAATGGAAAGGAGTTTTCATGATGGATTTGGATGTATTCCAAAGTTAAGACATTGTGACGAATACTACAACAAAAGGCTAAGTATATGACTGCTATAGTAGCAGCAAAGGAGGGAATTTGTGTCAAGTAGTTTGTTATCAAACTAAGGTGTGGTTCACAATGGGCTAACACTAAAGATATATTATATGACAATAGTATCGACATGTTTTAACCCCAAGGAACTAAAGGTCTCACCGAAAGACCAAATTTATACAATGTCATCTCATTGGAGAATGAGTGATGCGTGAAGACGCAAAGACATGCAAATACACACGGACCTGAAGCGTCAGATCCGTAGATTATGTTAACCACTTGCAATTGCGTATATGGAACACCGGAAAGCCATAGGTGTTCAATACGCAAAGTTTTCAAACTAGATTATTGTCTCTAGTGCAAGTGGGAGACTGAAGGGAATATGCCCGAGAAGCAATAATAAAGTGGTTATTATCGTATTCCTTATTTATGATAAATGTTTATTTTACATGCTATAATTGTATTAATACAGAAACGTTAATACATGTGTGTTTAATAAACAAAAAGGAAGTTCCTAGTTATGCCTCTCTTATAAACTAGCTCGTTGATTAACAAGATGATCAAAGGTTTCCTGATCATGGACATTGGATGTTGTTAATAACAAGGTCACAACATTAGTGTAATGGTGTGATGAACATTCATCTAAAGTATAGCATTACGATCAAAGTCATTGAGTTTATATTGCTATAACAACTTACGAAGTGATCCTAATCCTTAGACCATGAGATCATGTCAATCACTAACACCGGAAGAGTTTCTTGATAACATCAAACGTCACACCGTAACAGGGTGATTATAAAGATGGATTCAGAACTACTAAAGTGTTATGTTGAGGCCCATCGATCGAGAGTGGAATTTGTTCATCCCGATGACGGATAGATATGCTCTGGGCCCTCTCGGTGATATCACATTGATTAGCTTGCAACCAAGTGATTTGATCACTAGAATGTTATATCACGGGAACGAGAAAAGAGTGCATGTCGATAACGAGATCAAACTAGGTATGGAGATACCGATGATCGAATCTCGGACATGTAATATATCGTGAAACAAAGGGATTAAGATACTAGCATAAAAGGTTCCGACGATCACAAGAAAGTCATCGTTGAATGTGTGGGAGTCAGTATGGGTCTCCAGATCCCGCTTCTGATTATTGATCCGAGAGGGGTCTCGATCATGTCCGCATTATTCACGAACCGTAGGGTTACACACTTAAGAGACACCGACATCCAATTGGAGCAAAAGTTTCATGCCGAAAGAATGAACAAGCGTAGGAATTTATTTCACTAGATACCGAAACAGGTTTTCGAGTGAAATTGCATAAAGTGGTTATGCATGTGAAATGGAATTCTAGCAAGGGGTTATTTGTGAATGTTTGTCATTAAAGTAATTGACAAAATTCTGAATAAAATAAAAGAGTTTTATTTAATGAGAGTTTGCATTAAATTTGGTGGAAATTTAATGGGATTTTGAGTGGACTTTTGAGTGGAGGGAATTGAAAGGCATTTGAGTGAGTGGAGTGTCCACCCACATGAATGTGGAAGAGGTGGGGGCAGCCCCATGGCTGGGCGCATGGCCCCTTGGGTGCCCCCCTCTCCCTATAAAAGGAGCCCCCTCCCTCTCTCACACACACCTCCTCGTGAAGGATCTCTCTCCCCCTCTAGAATTTATTCCCCATGGTCTCGGACTAGCGAGATACATGTCCCCGGTGGCTTTTCGGCAAGAAAGAGTTGTGCTTCCGCTGCATCGCTGGAGCGAGGAGGCGGAGGTTGCTCGGTGCCTCGAACGTGTGTGCGAGCACGGATGCGCTGCTGTTTTGCGGCGCTAGGACTTCCTCTCGATCTTGAGATCGGCAAGAGATTGTCTACATCAACCACGAGTTTGGACTCGTTAAGCTTTGTCGGTCTTCAAGGGTATGTTCTCTACGGATATACATCCGGCCGTTGTTTGTATCTAGTATATAGATCTTGGTATATAGTTGTTCCCATCGTAGGAAATTTTTTGTTTTCTATGCTGCGAACCCTACAGGTCCTAGGGTTCCTACTCGTCGCCTAGGTGAAGATCTGTCAGTTGCCTTTCGTCATCGATCTGGCTGAAGCGTCGTGTTCCGGAAGGCTCAGCCAATGAACTCCATAGTGCGCATATGCCGAGAGATCGCTGGATCGGGTGGGATTCGGTCATACGTATCCATGTTTTTACTCTGGCCGTTTGGTTTCAGAGGGAGCGTTTTGAAACTTTGTTGACTGTTAATATCATGGGGCATGTTCTCGTCCCATGGTGCCGATGGAGAATGTCATGAAGGCCAAGATCTGAGGACTGACAATGGTGGTTCGAGTCCGGGTGCTGATGAGGAATTGGCTTGGTGACTCATGACTTGGAGCGGTGGTATGCAAGCGGGGGCGACAGTACAGGAGAAGTTCATAGTCCTATCTTTCAGGGTGAAAATCTAGGGTCTGACATTAATTGGTTGTTCCTGGCAATGGCGTTATTGAAGGTATTGTTTTGAGAGCGTAGACTTTCTTTATGGTAAAAACCTAGATCTTTTTTATCAGACGATGACGGTGTTTGTACACTGTTCCCTTTTTGGAGACGTCGTTTTTAGAGAAGATATATTTCTGGTGCTATCTTGGTGGTGGTATGCGGAACTGTAGCAGGACTTTTTTTTGTAATTCTTTTTTTTTAACTCTGTGCATTCATATGGCCGCTAGTGCAATGCGTTGCTGCACAGACTAGATGTAATTGATATATTTTAATATTAATATATCCTCCTTTCCAAAAAAAAAATGTGCACAAAATTTGAACTCCTCCATATCTGTCAGACGAACTCAAGAACCTGTCATGGTTTGCATCTTCTCAAGCCGCTTCGGCTTCGCTTCGACATTCGTCATCACATTGTCAATGGAGCAGTTTGCAGTCGTAAATAAAATAAAGAAGAGGATGAAAAAGGGTGGATCCACGAAACATTTCCTTTGACCTCAGCATCGCCGATCCGAATCGCTAAAAAAGAATATGGCGAGCAAACACTAAAGAACATGCAACTTGCTGCGAGGTGGGGGGCACGCACCATCCTCGTCAACTTGTCCGGTGACCAGCCTCGCTAATAAACTGTTGACATTGCCAATCTGTCCCCTGCTCACGCACGATCCCAAGCAAAAGCGTATTGCTACTTCATCACACAGAAATCGACTCCATTTGGTCCAATTGTTGGCACCCAATCAACTCAAGGCACACGAATTATTTAGTTTGGCACTAGAAATGAACGAACAAGTCGTCGAGCATAGGCAGTTAAATCATGTTACCGTGCGATTAGTCAAATCATGTTGCGCTAGCTAGAGAGTTAGCGGCTGCTAATAGGTAATTAAGGCCCTGCCGGTGGAGGTTTAATTAAGCAAGCTAGACCGCCAAAAGTCAGCAATTGGAGGCCGGCCTCTAGACGGAGAAGACCATCCAAAGTCCAATATTCAACTTAACCCAGCTTTTAACAATTCCATCTCCACTGAGGAATGCTTTCTGTATATATGGTGCCATGGTGTCACGTTAACAAACACCAAACACAACGCACCGATAAGACCAAGAACCAGATTTGTGAGAACACGATTAGGGATGTCAAACGGCCAGCCGCCGGCGTCACATATCGCCACATAAGTTTGTTATGGGCTTATATTTTTTCAGGTTAGTTTAAACAATCAATAACCTATAACTAACAGCAAATAAGTGGCATTAAACAGGACGCCATTTACATCCCTAAACAGGATGGCGCTCGCATGTCAGCTGCGGCTGTACTACATGGCGACTCGCGTTGCTCTGCAGCAGAAATCAGAGAAACCACGGTGCCACCAAACACAAACATGAAAATTTTCAGTTGAACGGTACAATTATATTAGTTTGACAGATGATGAATCACAGGATGTGTCATCCAACCTAACCTAATTGCTGCTACTACATGGAGTACTTAAGCTCACGACAGTCCATCTAGCTTTAGGTCGCACACCCAGCGCGCGCCCACGACGATGAAAGTCCACTTGGCTGGACAGCTCACCCGGGGGAGAGGAGAAAATCCTGCATTTGTTTATCAAGGGGAGGATCTCGCATTGGTTGATCCGATCAGGGAAGGGAGCCGGATCAGCCAAGGACTATCACTTCTTAATTAGCAGCAGCAGCATTAATAAAGAAGGTGGTTTTGACAGTGGGTTAGGCCAAAAGTGGGGGCAGATGCGAGGAATGTCCCAGTTGCCCAACCCTCTCCTCCATTCTCCACCGGCCACGCTCCCCTCTCTTCCTCTCGCTGGCTCGCTTAGAATAAAAGTGACAGCAATTGTTTTACTTTGCAGAAGTACAGTGATACTACTGCTCCAAGGAGGGGGATCCATTGACCTGCAACAGTAGTGTTGCGTAGTACACAGGTCAGGTCCTTGTGCCACTATGCAGAAAGGTACTAGTTAAAGTGAAAGGGGTGGTACTCCAAGCAAGTGTGCCAGTGGGAACCAATTAAGCATTGATACTTGATTAATAGTCTATCAGAAGGCTGGCCTGGCTCCTATAAACAAATGACAAGTTGCCAGTTTGTTCTCTGTGCCTTGATGGTGCTAGTGGGGGTGCAGTAAAATAAGCTCTAATCCAGCTAGAATTCTCCGTTTGACTGTTTTTTTTAATCCGTCGCTTGATTCACACTCTCAGCCAGCCACAGGAGTCTTCTCCACACGATATGTTAACCGGTCGAATCTACCGCCACTAATACGCAGCACTCGTGGTTAAGTTAAGTTACGGAGGGGCGGAGTAGCTGCTAAGCAAAGACTCCGCTGCACCGCACGGCATGGCAGCGGGAGTCAACGGATGGTACTACTACTACTGGAGAAAGAAAAGAACAAGAAAAGAGGCGGACGGATGGGCGAGCAAACCGAGGAGTTGAAACAAATAAAACGGCGAGCGAGCGAGCGAGCGAGCGAGCTGGCCACATCAGTCCATGGACCTGCTGCGGGCATGAGGGCCCCACCCACGCCTCCCCATCCGCTTTTATTAAATGAGAAACCCACAAAGTAAAAGCGGTGGGACGGAGAAGAGAAGTACTCCTCCTCTGCTCTCTCTCTCTCACTCCTAGGTGGTAGGTGGTGGTGGTGGTGGTGGTGGGCTGCGCGACATGATGAGATGAGATAGGGGCATGGGCAATGGGAGGGGGTGCGGTCAACCGCGGGGCGCAGCCTGGAAAGCGACCCCTCACCCGCCACCTTTGACCGGGAGCCAGCGTCCCAGTCACGCGGGACCCACCACCATCCCCACCCGTCCAGACGACGCGAACAAATCGGTGCGGTGCCCACCCTTGACCTCTGCACAGGGGACGCGCCCCAGGACAAAGTGATGAATTATTGCCGCTTGTTTATTTATTTCTTTATAATAAGCGGCCGCGTATGACTTCTTGTTCTTTTCTCCACTCCCCTGATTTTTTTAAACATCTAATAGATCAGAGGTGGTACAGTACAGCCTGTAGCTCTAGTGTAATCAATCAGTTTGAGTCAAAGTATGCGTAATTGCCCCGTCGTTATTAACCGGCCGACGGGGCAGTTTACCGGGTCGGTCGCCGCTGAATTTCGCTGTCGAAAATACTACTACAGCTCAAGTAAACACTCCAGGAGCAGTCGTCGTTGCATAATTTTTTGTCGATCCGTCCCATACCATACCATACGAGGTCCGTCTGTTCTCGCTTCGCCCAGAATAGCTGGGACTACTATCACAGAAACGGAACAAGTAAACGGAAGACAGAACTGAATCTAAAACGAGTCTGGAGATGGAGTAGTAAAATGTCTGGTGGCACCATCGAGTTCACCTCTCCCTCCTCTTTCTACAACCTTTTCTTCTTTACAACCACATCATCAGATTGATCGAGATCGGAAGCCCCACCCCACCCACAAGGAGGGGGGGATGAACAAACAAACAAAATAATTCTAAGTTAGACATGCCCGTTCCCGGCTGACACGCTAGCTACTACGGCCATCGGCATCGGCATGGGCAACGGCAGCGGGGAAGGCGCCATCAGCGTCGGGCCCGGCGAGTGGCGGTGCTCGCCCTCGTAGGTCACCACCAGCATCGCCGGGTCGTCCAGGGCGCGCTCCACGTGCTTCCGAGCCGGGCAGCCTCGCACTGTGCTGCACTTGTAGTAGCCCCTGGAAAACAGAGCACAAACTGTCAGATCCTTGCACGCAAGGGGATGATTTGTTCATCGCAAAGTTGACTTGTGGATGAGGAGATTTACCGTGGGTAAGGGGATCCCTTGATGGGCTTCTGCCCGTACTTCCTCCACGAGAACTCGTCCGGCGGGATGTCGGCGATCTTGGCGCTCACCGCCGGCACCCTGATTGTCGTCTTCACTCTATTCTTTCTGTTAATAAAGATGAACAATCCACAGTTAGAAATTTGCTAAAAAAGCGAACTGCTATTTTCACGTCGTACTGGTTACGAGTTGGGGGATAGTCCGTGTGTTTACCTTCTCTTGGAGCAGTGGCATCGGCTGCCGGTGGTATTGGCCTCGGAGTGCCCGCCGGCGCACGGCTTCCTCTTGTGCCCGGACAGCGGCGGCTTGCCGGCGGAGACCAGGCTGCGGCCCTTGGACACGCTCCCCTCGCCGGCGGTCACGGACGAGAAGAACGAGGTGGATGTCACGGACGTCGCGGCCGACGACATGGTCAGGTTCGGCTTCGTGAAGTCCAGCGTCAGGCTCTTCTGCGGATGCGGGAGCGCCGGCGCCGGTGCCGCCACGGAAACCGGCGCGACGACCGTCACGGGAGCTGGCGGCGGAGGGGTGGGAGCCACAGGTGCAGCCGAACGCGCCGGCGGCGACTCGACGGGGCCGCGGCGGAAGCGGGCGTGGCCGGTGCGGTCGAGGATGGATATCACCTTGCGGAACTTGGAGACGGCCTGGTCGGCGATCTCCCCGAACGGCTGTTGGTGCTGCTGCGGAGCCTTGGACGGCGCCGCGGCGGAGAGGGAGGAGACCAGGAGCTCCAGGCTGCGGAGGCCCGCGGTGGCCGCCTCCTGGATGGCGAGCTGGTCGTCTGCGCGGCGCGGGGCGTAGCAGCCCATCAGGTCCACGGCCATGGTCGCCGGATTGAGCTCGCCTGTGCCTTGTGCAGATCTTGGCTCTCTCTGTGTGCCTTCTTGGTCGAGTTCTTGGTTTGGTTGGGAGTTGGAGGTGTGGCCGGAACTGCCTTTATAGGTGGAAATTGGGGGAGGAGAAGAAGATGCGAGTCAATGATGGTTGTTGCGTTTCTAAGTAGCACCCTGGATCCTCTATAAATCGTTGATATGTCCCATATTCGAAAAAATCTGTATCATTCGGGTGAGTGTCAGTGTCACAGTTTTTACATGAGCAACGTAGGGCCTTCTACAATTTGATCATTTTGTCATGGAAAAAAATTCAGCTTCAATTAAATATGATTGTATCACAACAAAGACTAATATGATTATTTAGATTAGCCAATTTTTTTTGCTCGGGAATACTCTGGACGGGATACATTGAGCTTTGAAGCTGGGGTTCCCTACGATATCCTAGAAACCAAGGGACCTCTACCATCACCTGTGAGTTTGGAGGACCTCTTTAGAAAAAACACCCAATGCGGTGTGATAATGACATCTTCTTGGCCATGACCCACGAGATAGTGGACTTTGGGGATAAGAATAAATCTGTTTTTTTATATCCGTTATTGCTAGCATCACAGGAAATATCATATTGCGTATGTGTCTTGTGCCTTGGCTCCAAAGTCAACTATGGAGAGAGGTGATGTCCTGGGCTATGATGAAGTGTGCACTTCATCAATTCTAAACAGAAAAAAAGTTGGCCATGATAGAAAAGCAGCATTATTTCTTTCTCCCCTAGCTAGCTAGCTAGCACCACTATCCTCTTGTGATATACGTTGTCTCTTTAATTAATATATGCATTCTTTTTTTGCTGATTGAAATTCGGTTGAGCCATTCTGGACGCCGGCTTTGAGAACTTTCCCACCACCTCCGCTTTCTCTTTGTTTAGCCCGTTGACGGACTGTCTCTCAGAGCTGCCATATCTTTTATCGTGATCAGGAGTTGAATTATATTCCATATCTTCCACAGGAAAAATGATAGTTTTTGTGTGTTTTTAATTTGTGCGCGCTAGTGCTATCTCGGTACTACTAAAGTTTTATAATGGGACAGGTGGCGAAATAATACTTTTGAAGATTGAAAGATGTTGCACTTGCTTCATGAAAAATTATTTCAACGCAGTGCATTCACACCGGGACAATTAGCGAGTTAAAAATATTACAACTAGGACAAGAGGGAACATCTGAACATGGTGGGTATAGCTAGAGTAAATTTTGAGAAAGTTGCCTTTGACATTGCGTGGGTACAACAATGCACACTTTTTTATTTGATGTCTTAACTAGAAAAAATGTGTATCACACGTATACTTATCCACGGTTGGTGTTCAGAAACGCAGGAACGCCGTGCATCGGATGATGTCGTTGAATGCTTTCGGGCAAGAGTAGTTGACACCCAGCACGCTAGACGAGTGTCGCAGGTACTTGTCCTCCCGACTAGCACAACTCAGCCTAGGTCATCTCACTGCTCTTCGTGGCTAGCCCCACGCCACTCATCCTATTGAAAGAAGCACGCCGACCGCTCTTCTCTCTCAGCTCTCCTTCCCCTCACCCTTGCTACACACAGAAGAAAAACCGGGCCGCCCCCGACTCCTCCCCGCAGGCGCTGCCGACTGGAGGTGGAGAAGGGGGGCACCGGAGTAGTTAGGCTAGCTAGGTTAGATGGTTGTATGCCGGTAGTGGGCTCTTTGCCCAATAGTTGGAGCAGAGCAGCAGATCTTGGAGCCTAGATCTTGTTTGCTTTCGGGATTCTCTTTCCCGTGTTGTTGCTCCGATGGCCGGAGTTGGCGCTGGAGGGGGAAGGCCGCGTCTCCTTGAATAAAGATGTGGCTCTGGGCCACTATGTGGTGCTCGGGTGGGGTGATTCTCCGTTCTTGCTGGTCGACCGAGGTGGTGAGGAGCTAGAACGGTGCGACAACGTCTTCCACTTTGGGGTATTGAAGCCTCTGCCCGACCGTGGCGGCGAGGAGAGGCGGAGGTGCTCCTTGGTGGCCTTTGCATCACTGGTGGTGGGGGTGGTTCGTGTGTAGCAGTGGAGGCGGCAAGGCCGGGTTGCCCTTCTTCTTCCATGTCGTCGAGGTGATGGCGTGTTGGTGGTTGGTCGTCCTTGGCTTGGGCCTCTTCTTCCTGCTCCGGGGATCGTTGAAGAGCGGGCTTGTCCTTGCCCTTCTCAAGCTGCAAATCTTGGAGTTCCCAAGCTTCGCGAGAGCCGAAGCTATCTACGGCAAAGAGAACCGCTTTGTGCTCGGGAGAGTCCGAGCTTCTTCTTCCCTCAAAGGAAGATCTTCCGCTCCTGCCACGACGTCGGACCAAGTGGTTCGTCCCCGGCGCCGGTGTCCTCACTGTGGCGGAGCAAGTCAACGGAGACTTTTTCCAACGGCGGTGCTGAACCAGGAGGACCTGATTGCTTTTTACATATCTTTTCTAGGGTTTCTTCTGTTAATGTTTAGTCCTTATCCCAAATTCCCCTGTCATGTTGGGGCTTTGATGTAATTTGTAACCATGCTTGGTCAATATATGCAGCTTCTAGGGTCTTCGGACCCTATCCTCGTTCAAAAAAAACTCATCCTATTGAAATCCCAGGGGCCCCTATGGTCTTCTCGCGGACCGCCACAACTGGGTTATGTGTGACCCTCTTTCGCTGGGCTCCCCCTCCACCATGAGCACGTTGATCTAGCATGATGTCGTCCCGTCCAGCGTGATATTCTCCTCAAGAGTCGCTCCAAGTCCACATGGTTAGAGGTTAATATGCGCTGACATCTCTGTAGAATTCTCGTGCACATGTGTGTGACTGACAGTGGCGGAGGACAAAAAAACCTGATGTAGGGCGAACTCCAAAACATTGATGTAAATATGATGGCTATAAAATACAATCGTGTATCTCCGCGTTGGAATAGCATAGTTGTCAAGAATTTGATGAAAAATCTCTCTAACATTACCAATAATGACTAATTATTTAAAATATGTGCAAATCTTATTCTTGATCTTTCTCCTTCCAGAATTGCGCACATTTATGACAAAATCTAGAGTAATTAATGGACAATTACGAGTTTCCAATACTCCCAAGTCAATGGTGCTTCGAAGGAGGCGTCTAGACGCTTTGACGGGCACCAGTACAGGCAGGTCCGACCATATGGCTCACACGTACAATGTGTCGGAGGCTCCGCCTAGTAAAACCTAACAACTATCATGAAGAAGCCTATAAGAATCGGCTCACAGCCACGAGAAGCAAAAAAAACGCCGGTTTGCAGACATATATGATGCCAATCGCATCTGAGGAGAGGAGATTCCATCTTCATCACCATATCCACAACTCCTCTCCCTCCTCCATCTCCACTCCATAGCCATAATCATCTACTACCTCTGTTTGGGATTATAAGGGTTGAGAGATTTTTTTATTTTGTTGCGGATTATAAGGGCTATCTCATTTATCCTCTCTCGTCCAATTCATGTTCTACTTTTTCTCTCACTTCTCTCATGCATGTAAAACTATTGGTTCTAGCAACTTGGCCCTTAGGACTAATAATCCCAAACATAGGTAGAAATGGTAATCTTGCGATTGACAACATTGTAAGACTATTTGTTATCCTCGTCTTGAGAATTTTCAATACAATATTTGTGATTGTTGATCTAGTCATATGTGAGTAGTCCTCATCGGTTGTGGGCTGAGATGTGGCCTTGCAGGGAATATATAAGTTCTAACACCATGGGATATTGTGTTGTGATTTAATATTAGATCTATCCATTTGTATTTTTGTCTTTTTCCTTGGTCCAAAGAATTGTCAGGTACCTAGGACTCCGATGATCGATATAGATACTAGAGTGAGATGAATGGCGATCATGTTTTAACTGTGAAACCCAGTGACAACAAGGAAGTACAATAGTTGATT
This sequence comes from Avena sativa, assembly GCA_916181665.1. Lineage (NCBI taxonomy): Eukaryota > Viridiplantae > Streptophyta > Magnoliopsida > Poales > Poaceae > Avena > Avena sativa. The sequence goes on along the minus strand of OV702294.1, from coordinate 174,745,967 downwards.
TGAGATCCATTTGGAAGTAACGGTAACACCATTGATCACAATGCTTTGATCTTTTTTTTTATCACAATTCATACTTAGGATTGTGATATCATTTTCTAAGCGAATTCACATCTTCCAGGAGGGCTCTAAACCATCGTTTCTCCAATTGAGCAAGTATGTCCTCACATCCTTAACCAAATATATTAACTAAACTAATACAATTATAAATTTTAATAGTATTAACAAAGTCAAATTAGAACCATAAAACATAACCCATCACATAATTAGAGTTGGTTTCGGCCACACGCCATAAGATGGCCAATATACTTTGTCATCTTAGATACCCCATCTTGGACATTGTTTAGAGTCTGGTTTTGTTAGAGTCGGAACTAGATATTACAAAAAAGAAATATTTGGACACTTGCCTCCATGGACACTTTGCGCCATGGTAAAGCTTGCACCGCAGCTTCGGGGCCAGCCAGTGGAATTGGTAGCCCTGCGCCATGGTGAAAAATTCAAGCATGAGTTGGACGTCAATTCTAGCGTTTGATTCCAAGGATTAGAACCATATGAATGTTTTTTGTGTGCTAAGTTTAAAAATTTCGCTAGGTGCACGGGTTATAATTTCAGAGATTTGGAGTTTGTGGCTCGATTTAGCTAACCAGTGTGAGTTCAAGGTTTAGGATGGACTTGCTCCGTTTGTTTCTTCGATGAGTGCAGCGGCTATGCCAAGTAGATAACCTACGAATAAAATTCTCATTTTTTTATGTACTCCCTCCGTCCCAAAATAGATGTTTCAATTTTTTTAAAATTTAAATGAATCTATATACTAAATAGTGTCTAGATTCATTCAATTTTTGACAAATCTGAGACATCTATTTTAGGACGGAGGGAGTACAAAACATAACAACTCAGTTACTCAAATGCATCCTGGTCATTTCTTATGTTCGTGTTTTTTTTTGCGGGTCTATGTGTTTTGATACCTATGGATCTGCCTAGGAAAAATGAGAAAGAAAAATAAAAAAATACGAATCAAATGCACTAGATATGGGAGTGAGATGTTTCTCATCATCCTTGCTCTTATTTCACGTGCCGGCAAGGTCCTGAGCCACTTTATCTTTTGACCCTGTGTCCTGGCCTTTATTTGTTGCCACGATTATAAATCTTACCTGATTCAGCGGCGCTGCTTTGTGTTTCGCTAGATTCAGAGCTCTTCTTCACCACATCCGCTGTCCCAGCATAAAATGCAGCTCTTTCTCACCCTAAAAAGGAATGCATGTTTTGTCAAACCGGCAGCACCGTTTTTCAACGATCCAATCGCAGATTGCGTGGTGCCCATTTCAGTGACTCTTGACTTCTGGTTCTGGTAGTATCTCCCGCGCGCGCCATGATTTCGAAACAAATGTACTCTCTCCCGCGCCACCGAGCAGCAAGTCTTGAGGACGCCGCATGCCGAAGATTACTTTGCGTCGCCAAAGCAATTCTCTTCTTTCTAGAAAGAATAGAGCCATGGACGACGGGAGCCGGGTCCTACTAGAGGCTAGAGGGACAGGAGAGCCAAATTTGGTCAAGCGATGAAAAGTCATCGGAGTGAGTACTAGTGGTAGTAAACGTGGTTATGAAGGCAGGTATACTGTGCGGCGCACACCGGCCTTTCTTGGTGCGTGGAGCCGGGACCACTTTGGCCGCCTGATCGAGGAGTGAGGTGAGCTGATCCGTCCGATCCGCTCTGTTTGACCGTTGGGTGGTGGGGCCAATGGGGGTCACCGAGTCACCGTTCGTGTCGCGTTGCTCCGTTTGAATAAGTAAACGAGGCATTTTTTCCCTACATTTGGCCTCGTTGTATTTTTAAGTTTTAAAAATGTTTGTGTCGATAGAAAAAAGTTTTAGAAATGTTCAAACCGAGCAAGTAACGAGGCATTTTTTTTCTACATTTGGCCTTGTTGAATTTTTAAGGTTTAGAAATGTTTGTGTTCAAAGTAAAAAAGTTTCAGAAATGTTCAACGGAACATAGGCCACACTTTGAAAAACTTAACGAACACAAATCTTTTTCAAAAAAATGTTCTGTTAGCCAGCCGATCTGATTTAACAGGTCTACAACCGTACGATTTACATGCATCTAGCGCTCGACCCCTGCTTCTCAAATTTCTCTAATTACTTCGGCTCACTCCTGCCTTTTTTGACAGGTCAGTCTCCATGCTACGCTCTTGCAACCTCCCTATCATCTCCTTCTCTTGTATACATTTTCTGCTTATGTTATGCAGCAAAAAATGGTTTAAAATAGATGCACCGGAAAATTATATTTAAGCAATGCTGTAACAGCTAAGAAATCAATGTCTAGCACAACAAATTGTTTGACCTATTTCAACAACATTTATACAACAATCTTATTTACGCAACACCTCATCGCAACAGATCCTAATAATTTTTCTAACGAAAATCGCCAACTTATCCAACATTAGGGAAGTACTTATGCATCATCAAAGGAAATATCAGTTTCATACATTTGAAAGAGCCTTTGCAACACATATTTAAGAATAATGCATCATTCTCTATATGATCTAACACAAAATGGACCTTTGTAACATATCGATATCCTTAACCAACTATGTTCAGCAGAAAACTGACCAACATGAATGTAATTAATGTAGATACACATCAAACTTGTTCTTCCTATCTAGCATGCATCATTTATGTACAACAGATGGCTCTTCTACTTCGTAGGGATTATTTATATGATCTGTGGAAAGTTTGCACACGTATGAATTTTGGAAGGATTCAATTACACTTTACTTTCGATGAAAGTTTCCATCCACTTAAACCTCTCGATATAGATTTTTATATTTTATTGTGTATGAGACACTTCTTCGTCCAACTTAATGTTGATTTGTTACCTTTGTATTCAATCGGACATGTCGCTCCAATCATACGGTTTTTACAATCAACCAAATAGGCCCTAAGAGCATCAAATATCCCTCACATATGTCAAGTAAGATTTTTGTAAGTTAAAAGAGTAAGAATGAAGAAAAAATACGGACATATTCATCTTAGTAAGGGAGATATTCACCCTAAACCATTTTTCCTTATTTATTCTAGAATATGCCATCTTTAGTCACATACTTTGTATTTGCTAGTTACATTTTTAACCACCACTAAATTTAAGTCATGAACTATTAATTAAAAACATATCATACTCCCTCCATTTTGGAAAGAAGTGACGGAAATGTCCTATGTCAAGTTTTATTTAGAATGTCTAGAGTGGAATTAAATGCATAGGTTGATGGACAAAGATGCAAATATATTGAGATTGGTGTTCAAAGATGGTAAAAGATGCATGTATTGTAACAGTATAAATCAGGGGTCAAAATTACATTTGAAAGAAACAACACTATCATCGTAAACGTCTAGAGGGAGTGAGAAATCACATATCATATGACATTTTTTATTTTCTTACTTTGATGACGTGGTAAGCAATAAAACTATATTGTCAGCTAGCATGTGAACAATTATAAGACTAACATTATGCTTTAAAAATCCATAGTGGAATTATATGCATTGATTCAAGTAGTTTTATTGGTCTTATAAACATTTTGCGGTAGAAATGAGCATTCAAAGTTACATTTTGAAGACCACATCAACGGTGTAAACATAATTTTGAAGATATACTTACTACACAACATATTTTCATTTTCATATCTAGATGGCATGGAAAGTTAAATTTTATTTTGAATGGGAAGCGTGGAATCAAATGTAGAGATTGTTGGTCAAAGTAATGCAATTTTGAAATGTAATAAATTGGTGGACAAGGTTGCATTTTGTTAGAAACGACCACACATTTTCTAACTTTTTAACATAAAATATAGTGTATTTTTCATCTTTTATCAAGATGGCATAGAAAGCTATTATAAATAAGCACGTTCTCAACCACCAAGCAAGCCATCAATAGGTCAATACCGGCAAGCTAGTACTAAAAATCTACATCCAGTTGCAGGAAAGGTCAACTCTGCAGTTGTGCATCGGTTTGTTTCCACACGTTTCATCGATCCATGCTTTCCTATAAACTCTAGAATGAAGAAAAATAAGAGCATATTCTCTTAGTTAAGAGGTGGTATCTTGCGCTTTCATTAAACCATGTTTTCTCATTTATTCTAGAAAATGCCATATGTTATGCACATACTTTTACTTGCTAGTTACATTTTTTAACCACCACCAACTTTAAGTCATTAACTATTAATTTGTTTTGCCGTTAACTATTATTTAATAAACATAACATACTCCCTTCATGTTCGAAAGAGTTGATGGATATGTCCCATGTCAAGTTTTAATAAAATGTTTAGAGTAGAATGAAATACATAGATTGGTGGTCAAAGTCGCAATGCATGTACTACAATACAAATTAGTGGTCAAATTTACATTTGAAAGAAACAACACTATCGTCGTAAATGTCTATAGGGAGTATGAAATCACATATGATATAACATATTTTTATTTTCATACTTTGTTGATGTGGAAAGTTATAAGAAAACCATGTTCTCAACTAGGAAGTAAGCCATTATGACCAACATTATTCTTCAAATATTTGTAGTGGAATAATATGCATTGATTTGAGTAGTCTTATTGGTCTTATAAACATGTTGTGGTAGAATGAACATTTGAAGTTACATTTTGAAGACCACATCAACATGGTAAACATCATTTTGATGATACATAACTTGGTGTACAACATATTTTAATTCCCATTCTATTAGGCATGGAAAGCATAATTTATTTTGAATGATTAGTGCGGATCGAATGTAGAGATTGGTGTTCAAAGTTAAAATGCAAATATGTTGAAATGTAATAAATGAGTGGTCAAAAGTTGCGTTTCGTAAGAAACAATCCTACTAGAATTTTCATCCTTTTAAAAATAAAGTAGAGGGTATTTTTGTTGTCATATTAAGACGAGATAGAAAGCTAGTGTAAAGAACCATGGTCTGGACCACCAAGCAAGCCAACAATCGGTTAATACACTGTCGAGCTAGTAGTACTAAAAAATTGTATCCAGTTGCATGAAAGGTCAAACTCTACAGTTGTGCATCGGTTTATCCCCACACGTTTCATCGATCCATGCTTTGTAGGAAACTCTAGAAGATTTTGTAGAAAAAGATTTAGACCTTGATTAGTGCTAGTAGTAAGAAAGTTGATTTGATTAGTCTTATTGGTCCTATAAACATGTTGCGGTAGAAATGAGCATTCAAAGTTACATTTTTTAAGACAACATGAGTGTCATAAATATCATTTTGACGATATAACTTGTTGCACAACATATTTTGATTTTCATATCTAAATGGCATGGCAAGTAAAATTTTATTTCGCGTGATTAGTGTGGATCAAATGCGGAGATTGGTGGTCAAAGTTACAATGCAAAATAGTGTGTCCAAATATAAGTTAGTCGTCAAAGTTGCATTTCATAAGAAACAACCTTATCATCCTTCTCAACATAAAGTAGAGGGTATTTTGCATTTGTCATATTAAGATGGCATAGAAAGCCAGTAGTATGAAGAAATACGTTCTCAACCACCAAGCAAGCCATCAATAGGTCAATACTGCCGAGCTACTAATAGTACTAAAAATCTGCATCCAATTGGAGGAAAGGTCAACTCTACAGTTGTGCATCTGTCCATTCCCACACGTTTCAGCAATCCCTGCTTTGCTGGAAACTCTGAAAGTTTTTGTATACTCCCGCAGGTACTAGTACCCCCACAGGTATTAAAACGGGGGATAAAGATCGAGCTGCATCAGTTGACTCCAGCACCTTCTTTAAATGACAGCAATGATTGCGGACTTGTCTACGGATACTCCAGGTCAAACCTAATCGTGCGTCCAGGTACGTTTTGCCGATCTATGCACGCAGCTGCCGTCTCGCATCACATCATTTCTGTCGACCAGGCCCGGTTAAGAAGGCTTTTCCAAACGAAATCCATGCCTGCGCCGGTCGCTTCCAGAAGCACCGCGTGCGTGCGTAATCGGCCCAGCATTTTCGTTCCTCCCGTCGAGCAAAAGTCTTGTGCTCGAGCATAGGCGAGACACGGTTTATTGAGGTTTTAATTAACTCGTCGGTACGTTCACCGGCCGGACGGTCAGTCAGTTGAGATCCTGAGATCTCCGAGGCCATGGATCGATCGAACGAGAGTGTTGACATCGCTCTGGCCATGGCCACGAGCGGCGCGTGGGCGCGCGAAAAGGGTTGTGTAGCTCGGCGGCCACAAGCGCGTGCTCTGCTTGCGGTTGGGACCCGATTCGTTCTGACTTTTTTCTGGCGAGCTGGTTCCGTGAACTCGTGGCGCAGATGTACGCACGCGCGCACGCACGGCGACGTACGCGCATACGGCGGGGCACACCGCACACGCAGCTGTCGTCTCATGTCGACCCGTCAGCCTCCTCCTCCTCCGTGGTGCTGCTACAGGTCTTCTTTGGGAGCGAGTTTGGGGGAACACGTCTGTATGTATGGTATGCGGTTGACATTTCTGAGCACGACCTGGCGTGTACTACCGCTCTGTGGTTGACAATCTGCCAAATTTATAAGTATTTCACTTTCACGCCACGTCGTGATGTAAACTTGTTAGAGAGAGTAAAGTCAGGCAAGTGGGGCCTAACTGTGCAGGTTGTCAGGTTGACAAGTTTTGCCGGATGGATGGATGGAGTGGTTGGTTCGCAACTTCGCATGTGCGTGGTGAACTTGAGCTGGACGCTATTCTAGTTGTGGTTGATTCGGTCGACCGAACGTGGATCCCGCACGTGCCCGTTTCTTGTTCTAGACAAGCCTAATTTTTTTTAAATTAATTCTAAAAATAATACATAAAATTCGAAATTTTAAATTCTAGCATGGATGCGGTACACATATACCAAAGGAACTAATCGGTGCCGATAGGTACTAATCGGTTCTAACTATCGGTGTACGGTAATACCAATTAGTACCTATCAGTGTAATAATCGTGCTACAATCCAAAATTCCAAATTTTATATATTATTTTTAAAATTAATCAAACAATGTATTATTTAAAAAAAAGCTATAGATAGGCACCCGACGGAGCGAACAATCGACACACACTTTATTTTTTTACTTCGGGTGCCAGGTTGCATATATTTTTACGAGTAAAATGCATCTATAATCCCTAAACTCACTGACTACCTCCAAAACTACCCTAGAACTGCCAAAATGCCTCACTTCATTCATTAAACTTGTTGGGGATGTCCACGAACGGTCCTGAGTGTGTATGATACGTACTTAGGACAGTACTTGGACGTCCACAACAAGTTTAAAGACCGAAGTGAGCCATTTCGGCAGTTCTACGATCAGTTTGAACGTAACCAACAAGTTTAGGACTGAAGCTGCATTTCTCCCGCAGATCGACGGTGGGCCAAATGTAGCAGAGGACGGACTCTCATATCCTGACATAAGAAGAAGAGCAATGACAAGAGAGCCTGTGGGTCAGAGTCGAAACGCTATCACTGTCATCACTTATGACAAGTTGACATCCTCTGTCGATGGTATCTTCTTCTCTGGCCAGCTACTAGGTTAGGTCTGAGCCCATGACAAGCGGCAAGGAGTTCAAGACCGTGGTATTTTTCGAGACGCTTCACCCATAAATCTTGTAAGTGCACCTTTGGCGCTCCAATGTTTTATTTAGGATAAGAGCTCCAATCTTATTATACACATAGATAACAAAATACATAGAAGTGCATACAGAAAATCAAATAAAACCCTTGTTAGAATATTATTTTGAATTGTCAAGTCTAGGAAATATTGGACAACATGGTTTGCATGCAAAATGCGTCTATGGTTTCTAAACTTGTTGGCTACATGCAAAACGATCCTGGATGTGACATGGCTATTTATGGCCTTGCGGGTCCATTCTTTGCCACATCACCTCCATACGGTATCCATACGTATTTGGACCATACGTGGACGTCCACGACAAGTTTAAGGACCAAAGTGATACCTTTTATTAATTTGTTTCGGGACGTATTCAGCAAGTTTAAGGACGGGAGATGCATTTTACTCTATATTTACCGTGTCCTCGAAATGTCAAAGGGCATTGCAGGTTCAACGCACGCGGAGTTGGAAGATCAACCTGACATCCACAATTAAAGTACTCCCTCCGTTTAGAAATATAAGATGTTTTAGGTTTGTGAAGAAGATGTATCTAGACACGTTTTAGTGTATAGGTTCAAATGAATCTAGACACTAAAATGTGTCTAGATACATCTCCTTCACAAACCTAAAACATCTTATATTTCTAAACGGAGGGAGTATATACGTACAGGCCACGACATGTAGGAAAACGGTGGTCGACACTAGGGCAAGTCGGCATCCGGCCGGGACGGCAAGAGCGACGCAGAGTAGAACTACAACGCGTGCGTGCACTGAAGTGGTACGTAGCATCCACTGATCACTGATCGTTCATGGTTCAAAGTTCATTGATCAAAGAGACTAGCTAGAGGGCTAGTGGTTAGCAGCATGAGTATGCTCGCTAGCCTGGAGACCCGGGTTCGAGTCTTGTCCCGGTCGTCTCGGCTCCGCAGCTCCCTTTCTTCTATAAAAATAAAAATAAAAATACACCCCTGGGTGCTAGTGCCCATTGGCCTCGTTTTTTTCGTTTTTTTTTAAAGTTCATCGATCACTTTCGCTTTTCTTTTTCCAGGGCATGTGTTATGTGTAGCATTCGTCGCCATCATATAATTTATGAGATTTTAGATAGACAGATTCATCATTCGAGGACAAGTTGCCTCTAGCAGTAGTAAAGCTATAGTACCTCAAGGTGAAGATGGAAATGGCGAGCATAGAAGAGCATGGATTAAGCTTGATATGGATGACATAGTTGCTGATCCAGGGCTTCGGAAGCCTATTGAAGATTTTGATCCGAACATTAGAGATGAAGCTAGGAGAGCATATTTGACTATAGGTCCATGTCAACCAACAGTGCATAATTTTCCAAAAAACTCCAATTAAAGCAAATGAGGTCATTTATCGAAACTTGGTACAGGAGATTTGATTGGTTAGAATATAGTGTGGAGAAAGATGCAGCCTTTTGCTTTTATTGTCATCTCCTTAAGCCACCAAGGATAGGAAACTATGGTAATGATACATTCACTAAAAAATATTTTGTTAATTGGAGAAATGGCTTAGAAACATTCGCCGCTCATGTTGGGAAAGTTGACGGTATTCATAACAAGGCTAGAAAACATGCACTTGCTTTTAAAAACCAAAGACAAAGTGTGGCTCATGTATGGTCTGAGAAAGGCACATAGAAAGAGAAGTTATATCAAGCTCGCATGATTATCATTTTAGGTGTTGTAAGATTTCTCCTTTTACAAGCTCTTGCTTTTCGTGGACATGATGTGTCCTCGGGCTCGAGAAATAAGGGAAACTTTCTAGAGATGGTGGGATGGTATAAAAACAAGGATCCCCAAGCTGCAAGTGTGCTTGGTGAAAAACAAGGAGCCCCAGTGGTCCGGGAGAGCAGTCGTCGGTGACGGCGTTGTTCAAGACCTAGATCGTCTTTCCGAATGAAAAAAAAGTTCCACAGGTCCTTTGGGAGGTTTTCTGGTAGAGCCTTTTAGTTTGGAGGAGATTAAAGTTGCTGTTTTCCAAATGAAACCTAATAAAAGCCCAAGACCTGATGGCCTGCCATCTGAATGTTACCAAAAGTTATGGGGTTTTGTTGGGCCTGATTTATTAGCTTTGTTTAATGACATTTTCTGGGTACGACATGGCGTGTACCGCACTGTGGTTGACAATCTGCCAAATTTATACTATGAAATGTTTCATTTTCAGCCTACAACGTGATGAGAACTTAGAGTATATGGCCAGTGGGGCCTAGCTATGCAGGTTCCCAGGTTGACAAGTTTTGCCGGATGCGGATGGGTGGAGTCATTGGCATGTGCGTGCTCAAGTTTAGCTGGATGATAGTATTCTAGAATCAACATAGTACTCCCTCCGTCGTCGGCATGATTCAAGTATGGGAGTAGAACTCCCTCCGTCCCTGAATTTATATATTAAATAGTGTCTAGATTTATGTAAATTTTGAAAAATCTAAGACATCTATTATGCAGTATTGTTGATTCGATCGACCGAACGTGGATCCGGCACGTGCGTATTTTTTTTTTGACACGGCATTTCTTGTTCTAGATTAGCTTTTTGGCACCGGACCGGCGAACAATGGACCTACATTTGCTTTTTTTTATTACTCCAGGTGCCTGTGGTTGCATAAATTTATCGTGGACTAGCTAATCAAGGGTGTAGTACATAGTTTTAGGGTGTGTTTGGATTATGGCTAAAGTATACCTTACTAATATTTTAGTCATGACAAAAAATTGACTTTTGTTTGGATTGTTGTCAATTTTTTGGCATGCCATACTCCACTATCAACTCTAGTTTAATTTTTTAGCCAATCTTTTTACTATTAAATGAAAGTTGGTGGCTCACATTGACCATCAAACATTGGAAGAATCTGAACCGTTAAAATATCCATCAAACATTAAAAACACCCGGACCGCCGGATCGATACTCCACATCTCGCTGCCCACCCAACCACCGCCCCGTCCCTCTAATTTCTCCGCGCTTCATCATCTAGGAAAAACTCCTCTAGCCTTAGGGTTCCTCATGCCCCGATTTCTATCCGCCGCCAACACCGCTGGTTCTCGTCGGATACGAAGATGTGCGTGTTCTAGGAGAATGCGAAGACGATAGTGGGCGGACGGATGCGTGGTGCCGGCGCTGGTCGTGGAGGCAGCCTGAGCGGGACGGACTCCCGCGTGGAGACCATCTCTTGCCTTAACCAGTGGCGCATCACACCTTCGGCACTTGCTGCTCCCGCCGCTCCGACCCTTCCAAGATCAGCATCTGGAACTGGTACCCTCACCGCTCACAAATTCAACCACGCATTCCCCATCCTCTACGCCCGCAATTCAAGTAGAAATACTGCGTATCGATTGAAATTTTGCTTGATTTGATGAGAGTACTCGCCCGCTAACTGATGTGATGAATCCCCAATACAGGTACCTGTCGGTGGAGAGGAGCAGGTCGGTGTACGTGCGTCTTTTCCCGGAGCTCGGCCGGCTCGACAAGGAGAAGCCGCAGTAGGCCCGCTTCCTGCTCCGCGTCTCCTAGCTAGGCCGGCCCATCGCGTCGCTCCACCATCTCCCCAGGTTTTCTTCTCCTGACTGTTTGTTACGCATATCCAATCGGTAGCCTTGGTGCACATGTTGTTACTCATGCCGCCGTCAGCCGGTCACTGCATCACCAGCTCCGTCGCTTGATGAGCCGCTTCTTTCCTCCTTCTCCTCCGGTGTGGTACCCTGCCTCTAGATCCTCCCCGCCCGCCAACCTTCCTCCCATATTGTGATCTCCGGCCGCCTCTCCCCAGTCCCCACCCTCCACCTCAAATATGTCCCTAGCTCAGGACCGTCACCCGTGTCAGATCCAACCCTGCGTTCCTCCTGGAAGCTCTCACTGGAACCTAGGCGGCAGAGCAAGAGTTTGTCAGGCGCCTCGATTGGATAGAGAATACATGGCGCTCACCTTCCTGGCACCTTTTCTTGGTCACGATAGTTTCAGTAACTGTCCTTTTTTTTGCATAATTTGGATACTAGCTTTCAAAGGTGATAGAGTGAACCTTTCTTTATTCATTGCAGACACTCTTTGCGTTCATGTGTTATACTGTTAATCTTTCTTATTCTTTCATAATTGTGACTGGATACATCTGTGTAAACCTTATTGTGGCAGCAGTAGCATATGCTCCTTTAAAAAAAACAAGATCATTGACACCTAGGAGCATATTTTCGTGCAATAAACCAGTAGTAGAAAGAAACATGGGTCAATCACATATATGACAGTGCGTTAAAGTGACTTATGAAACATTAGAAGGTGATTAGGTGTGTAAAATTTCTTGGTAGAACAAAAGTAATACTCCCTCCGTCCAAAAATAGATGTCTCAAATTTGTCAAAATTTGAATGAATCTAGACACTATTTAGTATATAGATTCATCCAAAATTTGAAAAACCCAAGACATCTATTTTTGGACGGAGGGAGTAGTATGACACCACACGTAATTAAAAGGGTTTAAATTCATATTATTACTTTGAAGTGCCTGATTGATCTAAAAAAACATGTCATGGTGCAGAGGGTTATTTGCTGTAGGTAAGGTGAAATTTTCCAATCTATATATCTGATGAAATGATGTGAAGTAGCTCGGGGTTCGAGAGTGAAAAAGCAAAGTGTTAATTTCCGGGTTAAGCATATGTATATTTACTAAATTACGGAGTATAATCTAGATATTTTTTGTTCCCATGTGTGCACGTAAATACCGATAATGGTGTCATTATCATCTGCAGGTATAAGCTTTGCTCTAGCAGGACATTGTATCGATTCCAATGATGAAGACAAGATGAAAATGGGTGAGCTTATGTTCTTTGATTCCCAAAATAACTGTCTACAGGAAAACTAAGAACTTAGGACAAGCTGCTACTGTATCGCGGCCAAAAATAGGTATATTTCCGCATCAACTATATACTTGCAAGATCAGCTGAACATATATTCATTGTGTGCAGCGCAACTCATGAGAAGAAATATTAACCAGGAAACTTAATGTAAATCACAAGTACTCACTCCGTATCCTAATATAGGATGTTATTACCCCAATTTACTCATGTATTTTGTTCCCATGTGTGCATGTAAATACCGATAATAGTGTCACTATCATCTGCAGGTATAAGCTTTGCTCTAGCACGATATTGTATCGATTCCAATGATGAAGACAAGATGACAATGGGTGAGCTTATGTTCTTCGATTCCCAAAATAACTGTCTACAGGAAAACTAAGAACTTAGGACCAGCTGCTACTGTATCGTGGCCAAAAATAGGTATATTTCCGCATCAACTATATACTTGCAAGATCAGCTGAACATATATTCATTGTGTGCAGCGCAACTCATGAGAAGAAATATTAACCAGGAAACTCAATGTAAATCACAAGTACTCACTCCATATCCTAATATAGGATGTTATTACCCCCCAATTTACTCATGTATTGTGTGTAATAGCATCTTATATTAAGGGGAAAAGGGAGTAGATAATAGTCAGGCTATAACATGACAGAAAATATTCATTCCGAGCTTTTTACTACACTATTTCGAGGATACAATGGAAGGAAATAGTATTTCTGTTTGCAATACAGGCTCCATGTTTCCTTTTTTAGTTTGTTCTTCACTTAACTATTCTCCGTCGGCGTATCTCGTGAAAATAATGTACATGTAGGGAAAGGTTTTCTTCGTCGCACTTTAAATCTTGATATATTACCGCGGTAGAAAATGATGGTGCCATTTTGTGCATTGTGGCAGTAAATTGATCCTTTCTTATCATGGTTGCCTTCCAATGTAATTTTTCTTCATGTATATAATTTTCAACTCTTTTGAGATGATTTTTTGGACGAGTATATGGTTCTAAAAATTTGGAAGTAATTGATTTGTATTCTGTGGCTTTCAGCTTCAAGCCATGAGTTGCGATTTTATTAGCTAACTATCCCTTGGAGATCAAACATAATAGTTTCCAAGTATCTGAATAGGTGATCTTATATGATGGTAAGTAAATCCTCAAAACTTTGAAATTTGTTACTACTAATTAGGACCCGAGGAAAATCATTGAATATCTCAAATCCCATGTCTTATTTCTCTACCTATATATATATATATATATATATATTCTGAAGGTCTAATCTATTTATATATATATATATATTAAGGTCTAATCTATTTAGGACTCACATGTAGTTATTTTCTACTTTGTAGTGATAACTGAAGCGCATTTAAACCCCGATTGCCCAATTTGTTTCTGAGGAGGTAGTTATAGTGCAGTTTTAATTCTCGGTTTATGCAGCTTACAATTCAAACTGAACATTTAGCTCCAACGAATTTCATCATTCACCAACGAGATTATTTATGTCCAATTGATTATCTGCCACATGTGCACTTTGGTTTTCAAATTCAGAATCTTTATTAAGAAACGGGAAAATTCTTAAAACAATCTGGTGTTAGGTAGAAGTTTCATATGGAGGGGCACATATTACTATAAGCATGGCTGGTTATGAAAAAATTTCGAGCTTGAAATCCAACTTAGTCATAGTCCAAGTTCAGAACATATCATCTTCAAATTGTGCAGTAGTTGGCAGATTGAATACACCGATTGTGAAGCTATAGATTGTTTCTACTTTATCACACTACCCGCACCAGTTTCGCATTAGCAAATAATGATTGCACATGTGTCTTTCATTATTTCTTGCTTCACAACAACTATTTGGCATTCCTTGGCAGAGACATGGACATATTTTCAGAAAGTTTAGGTCCAGAGCATCGGTCTCTTAACTTGTGTACTATTGCAATTGCACCGAAATGAGATAACATGCAGCAAAGTATTGATTTATCAAGATCTCAATACTACTAAGATTGGGTAAGCACTCCATATTTATCTCTCTTAGTTTTCATTACAGCAATTGGATGCTTTAGGTGAATAGAATTTAGAGAGTTGGATAATTACCATTGGCCGAGCTATCAAGGCATAATAGTCTGACACATACAGACTAAGAAAGAATAATTGTTGATGGAATGCATATTAAGATATTTGTGTTTTGTAGGGATGTGCGAGTTATTTCTAAATTGTGTAAGGATGAAATGAGTACTTCCAATCTCCTTGATATGATGGTGAAAGGCCATGACCCAAACAAAGGCGACAATATGGCTTGAGCCTGTTCTAATGCACATAATATGGCTACTGAACCTTGCTGGATAGTATGCAAGGTGCGAAATAAAGAAATAATGACTATTGTAGCAGAAGTTTCCACCAAATATGAGATCGATTTATGATCTGCACAATGGAGGAGAGAGCCTTTGTCATAAATACTCAGTATATGATTCTGAGAAATCTCTTGCATTGAGTTGAAGCTGCAACAGCTGCTTAGATCAAGGAGAGCAAAGCTTCATATCGGTGGACTGGGGTGTAGAACTTTGTCTAGATTTGCTTGTATCTATCACTAAACCATGTTTAATAGTATATATTTATCTAGACAAAGTTGAGATACTTATTTTAGAACGGATGTAGTAATTCACAAGGTTGATTTGGTAGTAATTCTAAACATACGTTGTATAAGTTATATGCTATGTCTCTCTCGCTTGAAACTATTGATTTGGTGTTTTTTCATGCAATGATTACTACTCCCTCCATACCGGTTTACTGGGCTAATGCGGAATCTAAAAAATATGTTTGACTACAAATTTGACCAAAAAAATATGAATCATATATCATAAAAATTATATCATTGGGAAGAGCTTTTAAATATCAATCCAATGGTATAATTTTTGTGACATATAACTCATGTTTTATTAATAAATTTTATGGTCAAACTTTTTTTTTTGAACTTCATGTTAACCAATAAACCGGTATAGATGTAGTACTTAACTTTTGCATGTTGCATTCATTTTTGTTGCATGTTGAATGGCTGTTTAATTTACCTAATGATTGTTCATAATCAGTTACCGGTTCATATATGAAGTATGCGCCAATAAACTTGACATTGCATGAGTGGAGATTAGCTCGGAGTACCAAGTTCTTAGAGACTGGTGCATCATACAACTTTGCTGGGTGAACAGATAAAGTGGAGATGGAGGATTACCTCAAATGATTAGCAAATAGACATGGGTCTATCTGTCCATGTTAAAAACATTGCTTTATACACTTGATAAAAACATTGCTTCATACACGTGTTGGTGAAACAAAAAACATCATCAAAGTTTAGATATACCTACTATTTATTCGTAGCAGCCTATGTAAAGACATTGAACCAGGTTTTTGTATATGAGACAAGTGTCGAGACTCGGATTCAATTGGATAATCAACCCAAGGGTAGACGATGGCACAATCTAACGACAAGACCAAGCCGAAGCATAACAAACCTACTCCTAGACATAACAACATCACACAAGTTTTGAATAATAGATGACTATGTATCTCTTTTTATGCAATCGAGTTTTGATGGGAGACACGAGAAAAATTGAAGAGACCGTAGCAACGCACGGACATTCAACTAGTATTAATCAATTTATAGGCAAGCAAATGCTCAACAAAATTTTGGCTAGCCAAACATTTAATGAGGCAACCTTGGACACAAACCAAACACACTCTTAGTGTCCTCAAAATGTCAAGGCATTGCCGGTTCAAGAAACGCGGGGTTGAACGATCTACCTGACCACATGATTAAAGTAGAGCATAAGAGCTATATACACTTTTGATACCATAACTTACGCACGCCGTGCAGTTTAGTCTCATAAGTTGTAAAATGTGAAACAACGGTACACAAACTTGCGTTGTGTGAACAAATAAGTTCAAACTCTTTCTAGAGATGACATGTGGCGTTTAAGTTTTTGTGAGAAAACCCCTGTATATTTTCTCTAGCATGTTTAACCTCGATGCATTCTTACATACGAGTCCCACATGTCACTGGTGGACGAAGGACAAAATAATAATTGAGTGGTGAGGGAAATCGAACCTAGTTAAGGGACAATAATAAGAACAAACGTTTAGCCACCACAGTACACGTTACTTAGTGATACTCACACAGGAACGTTGCGTTAATAGACCATAGCATAGTAGTAGTATTTAGCCTTCATCACCGCACTCCCGTCTAGTTGCTCGACGACGTAAGTCGCCCAATCTCCTGGTCACCAACGCCCAAAACGCTGTGTGCATCAGATGATGCAGAGGCAGGGGCGATGTTCCCCATTTTTAAAAAAAAAACCAACGCCCGAAACGCTGCCTACAGCCCCGTGCATGGCCACCGTTTTGACCTGGACCGGTGTGTGATCGGCGCCGCACCCGTACGCACGTCCATGCCGCCGACGTTTGCGAACAGCCACAGCTCATCTCGTCAGCGAAGAACTCTACAAGGTAGGACACAGCACCCGTCCGGTTGTGTCGCCCCACACGATAGACTCGATTTCCATCGTCCTGAGATCGAACAAATTGTCGACATGCACATGCGATCACCTGCTTCAGCTGCCGAAACAAGTTCCGGGCAGTGAAGCTATCCACCACATCGTGCCGTCTGAGGTGGCCTACAGATATGTGATCTCAGCCCTGAGCGAGGGCGGCGACGTGTGTGCGCCTCGTATTCGCTGACATGCATGCCACAGTGGACACTATACACTGTAGTAGCCCTCCTCGTGGAGCACGACTTCGATGAACGGTTCCAACACGGTGGGCATAGACGGCGAGGCGACACGAGCGCGCACAGAGTAGTTCGGGTGATGCACCTGGTGCAGCGCGGCCGGCGACGAACCTGGGCACGAGCGGTGGTGCGCGGCGTAGGCCCGTCGATGCTGTCAATAGACTAGTTTTGGAGGAAACGATAGCTCCGTTGGAGCTTCGGCTTCGTGTTTATTAAGCCCGGAATAGCCCCAGGCGTGGCGGTACATAGCGAGATTACAGCGAGGAGTTACGATCGTCTAGGATTTAGAGAGATAAGAATCCTATCGCTAATCTCTAGCTAGGCTGGTACAAACCGTGTGCATGCATGACATCATGTGTGACGTGGAGTACTACTCCAAGGTCACCACGTTACAACTCAACATGTTACAAATATTTAGTCTAACAGCCTCCCTTAATCACAACCTTCTGAAAGGTTGAGATTACGCTTGAACTCATTTTAAATCCTTAATTGCTAAAGCTTTGGTGAAACCATCTGCAACTTGATCTTTGCTTGATATGAATTTGATTTCAAGCATTTTGTTAGCAAATCGTTCTCGAACAAAGTAATAATCAATCTCAATATGTTTGGTTCTAGCATGAAAAATAGGATTTGCAGACAGATAGGTAGCTCCTAAGTTATCACACCATAAACATGCCTTTACCTTTAGTTCAACACCAAGTTCACCAAGCAAAGCTTCAACCCATATCAATTCCGCTGTGGCATTTGCAAGGGCTTTGTATTCTGCTTCAGTGCTGGATCTAGAAAATCGTAGGTTGTTTTCGTGCACTCCATGAAATTAAGTTTGGTCCAAGAAATACAGCAAAACCTCCTGTGGACCTTCTGTCATCCAGACAGCCTGCCCAATCTGCATCTGAGAAGGCACTCAGCAAACTAGATGAAGATTTCTGAAAAGTTAAACCAGTGTGTATGGTACCCTGAACATATCTCAAGATTTTTTTGGCAGCTGTCCAATGAGCAGTTGTAGGAGCATGAAGATATTGATAAACTTTATTTACTGAGAAGGAAATATCAGGCCTGGTAAGTGTCAAATACTGTAAGGCTCCTACAATGCTTCTATATTGTGTACTATCATCTGGACCAAGGGGAGTTCCCTCAGTTAAGGACAATTTTTCAGTAGAGGATAGTGGTGTAGGAGAGGATGTGCATTTTACCATATTGACCTTTGTCAGCAAATCAACAGCATACTTTTCTTGAGTAAGAAGCAAACCATTCTGAGTTTTCTTTACCTCTATTCCCAAAAAGAAATGCAGATCTCCCAGATCCTTGAGTGCAAAATCATTATTAAGATCTTGAAGAAGTGCAGCTGATCTGATGAGCTGGTGACTATGATATCATCAACATATATTAAAACAAATATCATAACATTAGCTTTGTGATATAGAAATAGTGAAGTATCTGTTTTGGAAGGAGCAAAACCAAGTTGCTGCAACTTGGTGCTAAGTCTGGAGTACCACGCTCGGGGAGTTTGCTTGAGCCCATAGAGAGCTTTATCCAGTTTGCAAATATAGTGAGGAGCAGCGGAAGACTCAAAACCTGAGGATTGTTTTATGTAGACCTCCTCTTCCAGAACGCCATGCAAATACGCGTTCTTGACATCTAGCTGTCTCAAGCTCCAGCCCCTAGAAACAACAATGGAGAGGACAGTTCTGATAGTTGCCGCCTTGACAACAGGACTGAATGTGTCCTCATAATCTATTCCATATCTTTGCTTGAAGCCTTTTGCAACCAAGCGTGCCTTATACCTGTCAACTGTGCCATCTGCATGTTTCTTGACACGGTACACCCATTTACAGTTAATAAGATTTTTTTTAAAATATGGAGGAACAAGATGCCATGTTTTATTTTGTATTAAAGCAGTGTACTCATCTTCCATCGCCTTTCGCCATCTGTCATCCTCAAGAGCCTCTGAAAGTGTACTAGGTTCACCTGCAGATGTAAACAGGCTATATGGAACCGTACCATCAGTATATACTTTAGGGCATCGTATACCTTTTTGGAGCCATGTTCTTGGTACAGGTTGCGGTGGTGGAGGAGTTGGTGATGAAATTGGTGATGAAGACGTTGGAGTAGTTGTGTTGTCCGCAGAGGATCTGTCCCGGTCGCTGTCATGGAGGTGAGCTGGAGAATCTCCTGGCCCATCATTGCTGGAAGCGTCGACCGATGAAGGAGGCCGCGACCCAGTCGTATGAGAAGGAGAGGGCGAGCGACTTTCGTTGCGTTGCTGTCGAGAGAGCCGAGGAGGAGTCCGCGTGCGGGACCGCGGCGGGGTCCGCGAATCATGTCGCGACACGCCTGATCGCGACGCATCCGTACGAGAAGGAGAGGGCGAGCGGCTTCCGTGGTGTGGCTGTCGGGAGGACCATGACGGGGCCACGAGCGGGACCGTGACTCGGTCGCACGTGGCGGAGACGGAGAGACACCATCGCGTGGCGCATCCGCACGTGAAGGAGAGAGCCCGGCGCGCTGTTGTCGAGGAGATCGTGGTGGGGTCGGCAACCGTGGGCGCGAACGGAAAACATCCGTATGAGGCAGGGACTCCGTGCGCGTGACGCCAGGGAACCCTTCGGGATTGGCGCATATGGGATCCACCTCGGGATCGGTTGGTCCGTTGTTTTCTGTAGCATTTTTCTCCAGCGTTGCTGTTTGATCGGCCAAAGTATTTTCTTCTGCAACATCTTTATCAGCATTAGTAACAACTGGTACAAACGGTAAAGGCATATAGTCATTAACAGATGCATACCCACTAGATGACGTGTGGTGTG
The DNA here is from genome assembly GCA_916181665.1 of Avena sativa. Classification (NCBI taxonomy): domain Eukaryota; kingdom Viridiplantae; phylum Streptophyta; class Magnoliopsida; order Poales; family Poaceae; genus Avena; species Avena sativa. The sequence continues at coordinate 174,725,928 of OV702294.1, read as the reverse complement.
GTAGAAGAAGAATATCGTTTCTAAGACGGGAGACGACATTAGGATGCAGCTCAGAGAAAGGAAAAATATTTTCATCAAATACTACGTCTCGGGAAATATAGACGCGACCAGTTGATACGTCTAGGCACTTGACACCTTTATGACGTGGGCTATAGCCTAGAAAGACACATCTGGTAGAGCAAAAATATAGTTTTCTTTTGTTATAGGGATGGAGATTGGGCCAACAAGCACAACCAAAAACTCTAAGAGATTCATAGTTTGGTTTTGTATGAAGAAGACGTTCAACAGGGGTGTCATGATTTATTACCTTGCTAGGTAGAAGGTTTATAAGAAAGGTAGCAGCGAGGAATGCTTCATCCCAAAACTTGAGAGGCATTGATGCATTTGCAAGTAAGGCAAGACCCACTTCAACAATATGACGATGTTTTCTTTTAGCAGAGCCATTTTGCTGATGGACATGTGGACAAGAAACATGGTGAGTAATGCCAATCTTTTGAAAGAAACTGTTTAGCTTTTCATATTCACCTCCCCAATCAGTTTGCATAGTAATTATTTTCCTAGCAATTTTTCTCTCAACAAGTTGTTGGAAATTGAGAAACACTTGATAGACTTCAGAACGCTTTTTGAGCAAATATATCCAAGTAAACTTGCTAAAATCACCAATAAAGCTTACATAATAGGAATGTTTACCAGCAGACATAGGTGTTGGACCCCATACATCAGAGAATACTTGTTCCAAAGGAACTGTGGAAACACTAGTAGAGACAGGGTATGGCAGTTGATGACTCTTAGCTAGTTGACAAGGATCACAAATTTAGGGATTTATTTCAGGAGAATAAGAAATACTATTTTTCTAAGTACTTGTTGAACCACAAAAGATGAAGGATGTCCTAAACGACGATGCCATGTGGAGGATGATGGCTTTATTGTGACGAGAGCTTGCTTGTGAGACCCAGTAGATGAAGGTACAAGTGGATAGAGGCCACCATGGCATGGTCCGTTAAACAGAGTCCTCCTTGTTGCCTGATCCTTAATAAAAAAGAAGTATGGGTGAAACTCAAGGAAGACATTATTATCAAGAGTAAGTTTATGAACGGAAAGAAGGTTCTTTGAAGCACTTGGAACATGGAGAACATTGTTGAGATGTAAAGAATTATGTGGGGTGCATAATGTTGAATGACCAATATGACTTATTTGCATACCGTTGCCATTGGCCGTGTGGACGCGATCACGCCCGTTGTACTTGTCATGCGTGTGGAGTTTGCTCAGTTCTGATGTTACATGGTGAGTGGCACCTGAATCAGGGTACCAGTTGGTGTCGACATCGTAGGATGCAACATGGGCACCCTTCTCACCGCCATCATCATCAGAATCATGACGGTCTTGATAGCGCCACCAGCAGGCACTTGCAGGATGACCGTGGATCTTGCAGATTTGACAGGTGACGTCGACGTAGGGTGTAGGGGCACGGCCACGGTGGCGCCCCCATCATCACGACGCCCTCCTCCATCATCACGACGGCGGCTGCCGTCATCACGGCGACGCCCTCCATCTTCACGGCGGTTGTCACGACCAGCATCATCACGACGCCAGTCTCGACGTCTGTCACGGTTGTTGTCGCGTCCTTGATCATCACGGCGGCGCCAGCGACCTCCATCATCACGGCGATCCCCGCCCCCACGCTCAGGGCGAGCAGGAGAGCGCCCACGTTCACCACGTGGGCGGGGCGGGGTCGCGGCTGTCGTCGCGAGACGGCCGAGTGGCGACGTTGGCGGAGGAGGTGAAGATGGTATCGTGTCCTGTGTCGGAGAGCATCTCGGTGCGAATATCATTAGCACCTATTTGATCATAGAGGTCATCAAGAGTGGTACCGGGGTTGCCGTTGACGGAGGCGACGATGGATTTGTAGCTGGCGTCAAGACCGTTGAGGATGTACCCAACCATCTCATCTTCATCAATAGGTTTGCCCGCCGCAGCGAGCTCCGAGGCGAAGCCCTTCATCGTCGCAAAGAACTGTGCGGCGGTCAGCTCGTTCTTCTTGGTGTTGTTCAGTGCCCCGCGGAGGTGGTTGATATTCGTGCGAGAGTGGGAGGAGCACGTGGCGGTGATGACGGACCACACCGCTGCAGATGTCTCCAACCCCACAACATGGGGTATGATTTCCGGCGACAACGAGTTCACGAGAAACCCGAGCACCGTCTGATCCTGCCAGAGCCATGCCGCATAGGCAGGGTTGGCGAGTGTGATCTTCTTGTAGGGTTCACAGCATAGAAAACAAAAAATTTCCTATGATGTGAACTATGTACCTAGATCTATCTATTAGATATAAACAACGGGCGGATGTATATCCGTAGAGAACATACCCTTGAAGACCGACAAAGCTTAACGAGTTCAACTCGTGGTTGATGTAGACGATCTCTTGCCGATCTCAAGATCGAGAGGAAGTCCTAGCGCCGCAAATCAGCAGCGCATCCGTGCTCGCACACACATTCGAGGAACCGAGCAACCTCCGCCTCCTCGCTCCAGCGATGCAGCGGAAGCACAACTCTTTCTTGCCGAATAGCCACCGGTAACATGTATCTCGCTAGTCCGAGACCATGGGGGATAAATTCTAGAGGGGAAGAGAGATCCTTCACGAGGAGGTATGAGAGACAAGTGAGAGGAGGGGCTCCTTTTATAGGAGGAGGGGGGCACCCAAGGGGGTGGCCGCCGGCCATGGGGGCTGCCCCCTCCCCTCCTTCATTCATGTGGGTGGACACTCCACTCACAAAATGGCCCTTCAATTTTCTCCACTCAAATTCCCATTAAATTTTCACCAAATTTAATGCAAACTCTCATTAAATAAAACTATTTTATTTTATTCAGAATTTTTTCAATTACTTTAATGACAAACATTCACAAATAACCCCTTGCTAGAATTCTATTTCACATGCATAACCACTTTATGCAATTTCACCCGAAAACCAGTTTCGGTATCTAGTGAAATAAATTCCTGCGCTTGTTTATTCTTTCGGCATGAAACTTTTGCTCCAATTGGATGTCAGTGTCTCTTAAGTGTGTCACCCTATGTTTCGTGAATAATGCGGACATGATCAATACCCCTCTCGGATCAATAATCAGAAGCGGGATCTGGAGACCCATACTGACTCCCACACATTCAACGATGACTTTCTTGTGATCGTCGGAACCTTTTACGCTAGTATCTTAATCCCTTTGTTTCACGATATATTACATGTCCGAGATTCGATCATCGGTATCTCCATACCTAGTTTGATCTCGTTACCGACATGCACTCTTTTCTCGTTCCCGTGATATAACATTCTAGTGATCAAATCACTTGCTTGCAAGCTAATCAATGTGATATCACCGAGAGGGCCCAGAGTATATCTATCCGTCATCGGGATGAACAAATTCCACTCTCGATCCATGAGCCTCAACATAACACTTTATTAGTTCTGAATCCATCTTTATAATCACCCTGTTACGGTGTGACGTTTGATGTTATCAAGAAACTCTTCCGGTGTTAGTGATTGACATGATCTCATGGTCTAAGGATTAGGATCACTTCGTAAGTTGTTATAGCAATATAAACTCAATGACTTTGATCGTAATGCTATACTTCGGATGAATGTTCATCACACCATTACACTAATGTTGTGATCCCGTTATTAACAACATCCAATGTCCATGATCAGGAAACCTTGATCATCTTGTTAATCAACGAGCTAGTTTATGAGAGAGGCATAACTAGGAACTTTCTGTTTGTTTATTGAACACACATGTATTAACGTTTCCGTATTAATACAATTATAGCATGCAAAATAAACATCTATCATATACTTGGAATACACATAATAAACACTTTATTATTGCCTCTCAGGGCATATTCCCTTCAGTCTCCCACTTGCACTAGAGACAATAATCTAGTTACATAGTGATAAATCTAACACCCATTGAGTTCTGGTGTTGATCATGTTTTGCTCTAGGGAGAGTTTTAGTCAACGGGTCTGCTACATTGAGATCCGTATGTACTTTACAAATCTTTATATCTCCATCCTTGACATGCTCGCGGATGGAGTGAAACCGGCGTTTAATATGCTTGGAATGCTTGTGAGACCTTGGCTCTTTGGCATTGGCAATGGCACCATTGTTGTCACAATAGATCACCATTGGGTCCAACGCGTTTGCAACCACTCCTAGTTCGGATATGAACTCCTTCATCCAAACTGCTTCCTGAGTCGCTTCTGAAGCAGCAACATATTCGGCTTTCGTTGTTGATCCCGCTACCACAGGTTGTTTGGAGCTCCTCCAACTAACCGCTCCGCCATTCATGAGAAACACGTATCCGGATTGAGGCTTAGAGTCATCTGGATCGGTGTCAAAGCTAGCGTCGACATAACACTTAGCGACGAGCTCTTCTTCACCTCCGTATACAAGAAACATATCCTTAGTTCTTCGTAACTACTTAAGGATATTCTTGACCGCTATCCAGTGTTCCGAACCTGGATCCGATTGGTACCTACTAGTCAAACTAATAGCATGTGCCACATACGGTCTTGTACATAGCATGGCGTACATTATAGAGCCTATGGCTGAAGCATAGGGGACTTTGTCGATTATCTCTCTTTCTTCCGCCGAAGCCGGACTTTGAGTCTTACTCAATGTCTTGCCTTGCAACATAGGTAAGAACACCTTCTTACTTCCGTCCATTTTAAACTTCTTTAAAATCTTATCAAGGTATGTACTTTGCGATAGCCCTATTAGGCGCCTAGATCTATCTCTATAGATCTTTATGCCTAATATGTATGACGCTTCACCTAGGTCCTTCATTGAAAATTTGCTTTTTAGATAACTTTTAACACTGTTTAAAAGATCTATATCATTTCCGATCAATAATATGTCATCCACATATAATATCAGAAATGCCACATTGCTCCCACTCACTTTCTTGTAAATACAAGCTTCTCCATAAGTTTGGACAAATCCAAACTCTTTGATCACCTCATCAAAGCGGAGATTCCAACTTCATGATGCTTGCTTCAATCCATAGATGGATCACTGAAGTTTGCACACCTTGTTAGCATCCTTAGGATCGACAAAACCCTTTGGTTGTATCATATACAACTCTTCTTCAATATTACCATTGAGAAACGCGGTTTTGACATCCATCTGCCATATCTTATAATCGAAATATGCAGCAGTTGCTAACATAATCCTAACTGACTTTAGCATCGCTACGGGAGAGAATGTCTCATCGTAGTCAACTCCTTGAATTTGTTGAAACCCCTTTGCGACAAGTCGAGCTTTATAGACGGTCACATTACCATCAGCATCAATTTTCCTTTTGAAAATCCATTTGTTCTCCACGGCCTTTCGGTCGTGAGGTAATTCCACCAAGTTCCAAACTTGATTTTCATACATGGATTCCATCTCGGATTTCATGGCTTCTAACCATTTGTTGGAATCCGGGCTCATCATCGCTTCTTCATACGTCGCAGGGTCATCATTTTCATCAACCATGAAATTCATGACAGGATTTCCGTATAGCTCGGGAGCTGCACGCGTCCTGTTTGACCTAAGAGGTTCGGTAGTACTCTCTTTTGGAGTTTCATGATCATTATCATTAGTTCCCTCTTCAACAGGTGGAGCCAACTCCGGAACAACTTCCGGCGCTGCGCTACTCGCCATACTTTGAAGAGAAGGTTCAATAACCTCTTCGAGTTCTACCTTTCGACTACTCACACCTTTCGCGAGAAACTCTTTCTTTAGAAAGGATCCATTCTGGGCAACAAAAACCTTGCCCTCGGATCTGTGATAGAAGGAATACCCAATAGTTTCCTTAGGGTATCCTATGAAGACACATTTTTCCGCTTTGGGTTCGAGTTTATCCGGTTGAAGTTTCTTCACATAAACATCGCATCCCCAAACTTTAAGAAATGACAGCTTAGGTTTGTTTCCAAACCATAATTCATACGGTGTCTTTTCAAAGGATTTAGATGATGCCCGATTTAAAGTGAATGCAGCAGTTTCTAGTGCATAACCACAAAATGACAACGGCAAGTCCGTCAGAGACATCATAGATCGAACCATATCTAATAAAGTACGATTACGACGTTCTGACACACCATTTCGCTGTGGTGTTCCAGCAGGTGTGAGTTGTGAAACAATTCCACACTCTTTCATGTGAGTGCTAAACTCGTAACTTAGATACTCACCTCCACGGTCGGACCGTAGAAATTTGATCTTTCTATTACGATGATTTTCCACTTTATTCTGAAATTCCTTGAACTTTTCAAAGGTTTTAGACTTGTGTTTCATCAAGTAGATATAACCGTATCTACTCAAATCATCCGTGAAAGTAACAAAATAACGATATCCACCTTGCGCCGACACAATCATTGGACCACATACATCAGAATGTATGATTTCTAATAAATCTGTCGCCCGTTCCATTGAACCGGAAAACGGCGTTCTAGTCATCTTGCCCATAAGGCATGGCTCACATGTATCAAATGATTCAAAATCAAGTGATTCCAAAAGTCCATCCGAATGGAGTTTCTTCATGCGTTTAACGCCAATATGACCTAGACGGCAGTGCCACATATATGCGGATATATCATCATTAAGTTTAATCCTTTTAGCATCAACATTATGAATATGTGTAACATTATCATCGAGATCTAATAGAAATAAACCATTCATCATCGGTGCATGACCATAAAAGATTTCATTCATATAAATGGAACAACCATTGTTCTCAGATTTAAATGAATAACCACTTCGCATCAAACACGATCCAGATACAATGTTCATGCTCTGTGCAGGCACCAGATAACAATTATTCAAGTTTATAACTAATCCCAACGGCAAGTGGAGAGGCAGTGTTCCGACGGTGATCACATCAACGCTTGATCCATTGCCGACACGCATCTTGACCTCACCCGTTGCTAGCGGTCGCTTGTTCCGCAACCCCTAATTCGAGTTACAAATATTAGCAACTGAACCGGTATCAAATACCAAGGTGCTACTGCGAGCACTAGTCAAGTACACATCAATAACATGTATATCATATATACCTTTGTTTGCCTTGCCGGCCTTCTTGTCTGCCAAATACTTGGGCAGTTGCGCTTCTAGTGGCCAGTCCCCTTACAATAGTAGCACTCGGTATCAGACTTAGGTCCAACTCGGGATTTCTTTTCAGGAACGGGAACAGGCTTTCCGCCCTTACTACCCTTCCGTTTTCCCTTCTTGTCTTTCTTGAAACCAGTGTTCCTATTGATCATCAACACTTGATGTTCCTTTTTGATCTCCACTTCTGCAGTTTTAAGCATTGGCAGAAGCTCAGGGAGAGACTTCTTCATGCCTTGTATATTATAGTTCATCACAAAGCTCTTATAGCTAGGTGGCAGAGACTGCAGAACGCGATGGATGCCTAAGTCAATGGGAATCGTTATTCCCAAGGACACAAGCTTATCGGCGTAACCCGACATCTTGAGTACATGCTCACTAACGGAGTTGTGCTCTTCCATCATGCAGCTAAAGAACTTTTCTGAAGCATTGTAGCTCTCTACAGCAGCATGTGTGTCGAAAATCATTTTCAACTCACCCATTGTATCAAATGCATTGCCGTTTTCGAAACGCTTTCGAAGTTACGGCTCTAGCCCATACAATATGCCGCAATGAACTAAGTTGTGGTCCTCCTGACGAGTCTGATAGACATTCTTCTCCTCGTCAGGGGCATCATCTAAAGGTGGGGGGCCTAGTGGCGCTTCTAGCACATATTGCTTTTGTGCAGCAGAGAGGAGAATCCTCAAATTCATGGCCCATTCGGTAAAGTTGCTACCGTTCGTTGCTAGTTTCTCTTTCTCCATGAACACATTGAAATTAAAAGCAGGTGGTGCCATCTACAACAGAATTTGTAAAGTTTAGACTAAGTGTATGATAGATTGAGTTCAACTAATCCATATTATGAATGAACTCCCACTCAAAAACAACATCCCTCATGCCTTTTTGGTGATTACATGAACCAAATCCACTATACCAAGTCCGATCATCACGTGAGTCGGTATAGATTCAAAGGCGAGCATCAAATGGGCATCATATCAACTATATGACTCATGCTTAACCTTTCGGTCCATGTTCCGAGGTCATGTCTGTACATGCTAGGCTCGCCAAGTTAGAACCTTAGTATTCGCGTGTGTAACTGTTTTACACCCGAAATATGGTCGTGGATCCAAGAACACCCGATCATCACGTGATGTCTTGGAGCGACGAAACATAATTGGTGCATACTAAAGGAAGAACACATTCTTATCTTGATATTTAAATAAGGGATCATCTTATTATGCTAACAAAGCTCTAAACAAGCAATATAAGATGCTATCAAACATCACATGTTTATTAGTGAAATGTTATGGTTCCCGCAGATGATCTCTATCATGTGCATCGTGGTATGATCACTATCATACCTATATGTGTAAATCCAAGGTCTATGGAATTTACACGCTATGTGTGTTGTAAGAGTATCATCTCATACTTCTACTTACAACACTACCATATCATAACACTAGCCCAGCAACAATCTAAACTAGACGCTTCTAATTTATCCATTGCATGTTTTACGTGGCTGAGGGCTTTCGAGATAGAACCGTTCTTACCTACGAACATGAACCACAACGAGAATAACCAAATTGTTGACAATTCGTTGCAAAATAGATATTGACTGTAGTAGGAGAGACAGACACCCGCTAGCCACTTATGCAAACTAGTTGCATGTCAAGCGTGGAACAGGTCTCATGTGCGAGGACATGTAAAGTTTGTCCGGGCCGCTTCATCCCACTATGCCACCAATATCCAAAATTACAACAAAGGAGCAACAACATGATCATCATCGCCCACATACTCATATGTGTACTACCCGTGTAAAGCATCTACGCATAGATCCGGCTCTGATACCACTGTAGGGTTCGCAGCATAGAAAACAAAAAAATTCCTACGATGTGAACTATGTACCAAGATCTGTCTATTAGATACAAACAACGGGCGGATGTATATCCGTAGAGAACATACCCTTGAAGACCGACAAAGCTTAACGAGTTCAACTCGTGGTTGATGTAGACGATCTCTTGCCGATCTCAAGATCGAGAGGAAGTCCTAGCGCCGCAAATCAGCAGCGCATCCGTGCTCGCACACACGTTCGAGGCACCGAGCAACCTCCGCCTCCTCGCTCCAGCGATGCAGCGGAAGCACAACTCTTTCTTGCCGAATAGCCACCGGGAACATGTATCTCGCTAGTCCGAGACCATGGGGGATAAATTTTAGAGGGGGAGAGAGATCCTTCACGAGGAGGTGTGAGAGACAAGTGAGAGGAGGGGCTCCTTTTATAGGAGGAGGGGGCACCCAAGGGGGTGGCCGCCGGCCATGGGGGCTGCCCCCTCCCCTCCTTCATTCATGTGGGTGGACACTCCACTCACAAAATGGCCCTTCAATTTTCTCCACTCAAATTCCCATTAAATTTCCACCAAATTTAATGCAAACTCTCATTAAATAAAACTCTTTTATTTTATTCAGAATTTTGTCAATTACTTTAATGACAAACATTCACAAATAACCCCTTGCTAGAATTCTATTTCACATGCATAACCACTTTATGCAATTTCACCCGAAAACCAGTTTCGGTATCTAGTGAAATAAATTCCTGCGCTTGTTTATTCTTTCGGCATGAAACTTTTGCTCCAATTGGATGTCGGTGTCTCTTAAGTGTGTCACCTTACGTTTCGTGAATAATGCGGACATGATCGATACCCCTCTCGGATCAATAATCAGAAGCGGGATCTGGAGACCCATACTGACTCCCACACATTCAACGATGACTTTCTTGTGATCGTCGGAACCTTTTACGCTAGTATCTTAATCCCTTTGTTTCACGATATATTACATGTCCGAGATTCGATCATCGGTATCTCCATACCTAGTTTGATCTCGTTACCGACATGCACTCTTTTCTCGTTCCCGTGATATAACATTCTAGTGATCAAATCACTTGCTTGCAAGCTAATCAATGTGATATCACCGAGAGGGCCCAGAGTATATCTATCCGTCATCGGGATGAACAAATTCCACTCTCGATCCATGAGCCTCAACATAACACTTTATTAGTTCTGAATCCATCTTTATAATCACCCTATTACGGTGTGACGTTTGATGTTATCAAGAAACTCTTCCGGTGTTAGTGATTGACATGATTTCATGGTCTAAGGATTAGGATCACTTCGTAAGTTGTTATAGCAATATAAACTCAATGACTTTGATCGTAATGCTATACTTCGGATGAATGTTCATCACACCATTACACTAATGTTGTGATCCCGTTATTAACAACATCCAATGTCCATGATCAGGAAACCTTGATCATCTTGTTAATCAACGAGCTAGTTTATGAGAGAGGCATAACTAGGAACTTTCTGTTTGTTTATTGAACACACATGTATTAACGTTTCCGTATTAATACAATTATAGCATGCAAAATAAACATCTATCATATACTTGGAATACACATAATAAACACTTTATTATTGCCTCTCAGGGCATATTCCCTTCACTTCTTTTGGTTGTCATCTTCAACCTCCAGGGTCTTCGCCGGCGCGGCGTCAGTGCCATCGAGCAAGCCGAGAGCTTGAGCGCCACGAAGGGGGGGGTAGACGAGAGTCTTCCAGTAAAGGAAGTTAGCTCGCGTCAGCTTCTGGGAGGGAGGGGATCCAAGAGGACCAGAGAGCGTTGTCGACGATGAAGAAGAAGACGTCATGGCCACCAGGTGGATCCGATCGTAATCTTGGTCATTGTAGCGGCGGAGGCGGCAAAGATGCGGCGGCGGCAGAGATTTTTCTTGGTTTTGTGTGGACTGATTTTTGGCGGCTAGATCATGGAAGAGGTGGCTCTGATACCATGTCAATAGACTAGTTTTTGGAGGAAACGATAGCTCCGTTGGGAGCTTCGGCTTCGTGTTTATTAAGACCGGAACATCCCAGGCGTGGCGGTACATAGCGAGATTCAGCGAGGAGTTACGATCGTCTGGGAGATAGAGATATAAGAATTCTATCGCTAATCTCTAGCTAGGCTGGTACAAACCGTGTGCATGCATGACATCATGTGTGACGTGGAGTACTACTCCAAGACCACCACGTTACAACTCAACATGTTACAAATATTTAGTCTAACAGATGCATTGTTGGTTGCTGGTGGGTCGTGTATCGGAGATGATGTCGACGAGGACCAGGAGCACTTGGAAGTCCATCCCGCGCAATCATGACTAGCTCGTGGGCGGCCATTGCCGCCGTATGCTGTCTATTGGAAGTGCACGGGCGAGGTGCTGGATGTTACCGTACGCAAAAAAACGCAAATACCACATTTCCAAAGTAGAGAGACGTCATATTAATATTACCATTGGTGTAGTAGGCACACACATTTAGTTGCAGCAGTTGGTATTAAGATCGAACTCTCCCATTGCATATTATTTTAATTCTTCTTTAACGACTGACAGGTAGGGCCCGCCTAATAAGGTAGCACCAATGTTTCATGCGCCGAAGAAAAATATGAGGGGTCTTTTTGAAAAAACTTCAATGCCACATGTCAGCTCTAAAATGAATTTGGACTTATTTGCTCGCACCATACAAATTTGTGTACTACGGTTTACCATTTTACAACTTATGGGGCTAAATTGTACGCCACGCGGTTGTGGTACCACAGATGTATATAGCTCATTAAAGTACGGTAGAGGCCACGACATGTAGGAAAACTCTGGTCAGATACTCGGCAGGGTCGGCATCCGGCCGGGAAAGCAAGAGCGACCTCGCAGATGAGAATTACTCTACCTCTCTTTCGTACACGTGCGTGCACTGCACCGTACCATTCACTGATCACTGATCGATGGACGGTTCATGGTTCAAAGTCCACCGATCACTTTCGCTTTTCTTCTTCCTCCAGGGCATTCCCGAGAACCGCACAGTGAGTTATAGCATTCGTCACCATCCATGTTTCGCGTCGGCTCTGTTTGGCCGACCGGGCAGGCAGCACTGCACAGTGCGGCCACTGTTGCAGCCTTGCAGGGCCGGTCCATACATATTGGAGGCCCTGGGGCAAGACAACAAAAAGTATCCCTGTTCACAAACTCATATTTAAAATGCATTATATTTCAAAAGCAATATAGTAAGTATATATCATAGATTGATGGTCTTTGAACTACAAAACTTGTACTAAAATTACTTATTTGTAACGGTACATACACCGATGGCTTTACATCATATTAGTAAAAAAATCAGCAAAAGACCGATCTTCTAAGTGGCTCTTAAGTGGCATTGTGGCAAAATTCATGTGCAAAACAAATAAGCTTGTCAGAATTGATTGCTTTTGTCCTACCATAAGATATACAATTAGTACAGCAAATTTAGCACTTCTATTTATACTAATCAGAGTTTAGAGAACTTACATTAGTTCATGTCTCCACCCAAATAAAACTTCTCCAAAGTTTCCTGCATAAGACACAACAAAGCAATCTTAGCACGTCATCATCTTGTTGTTCCTTGTAACACTTCTAGAAGCAAAGTCATCAACAATCATATTAATATTTATTTCATACAGCTTATCTTTCTCAATGCACAAAGTAGCAAGACCATTTGATCTTTCCTATGACATTTTTTTATCTTAATTAGTTTTTTAATAACTTCGACTTTAAGAAACTACGCTCAGTCGATGCTACAGTGAACGGCACAGTAAATAAAATTTAATAAGAAATTAATATATTTGGAAAACAGAGGAGAAAGATGTACATGTTGGATCACAGACTCATAGAGATCGATCGATTTAATTCCTTTCCGCATCACCGATCGGTCCATAGTGTGTTGTTATGTGACTTGTACGTACATAGTGGGATTGGACTATTTTTTCCTTTTTTTTCTTAAGCCTAATACATAGATATAATTATTTGTAAACCTGGCCGGGGCCCCTGCCTCCTAGGGGCCCTGGGCGGGCGCCCCGTTGCCCCCCCCCTTCATGGGTCGGCCCTGCATTGTTCGGAACCCGACGACGCAGCGGAGCCATGTCGAGCATGTGCGTCATGACTCGTTGGGGCTAAAATCCGGACCAAACTTTGCCGGACGACGCAAGTTTTTGACATGGATACGTCCAGTTTTTCACTCGTGTATCTAGCCTAATTTCCCGAGACGTTCGTTTCCGCTCAAATTCGGATCAAGTTCATCGAGATTTCGGCATAGTTCGGCATACAATGAATACAGAATATTTTACGACCAAAGTTTGTCGAAATTTTAAACATAGTTCGGCGTAAATGTAAACATAGTTCGGCCTGCAGTGAAAATACAATATATTTCGGCCAAGTTCGGCCTGTTCGTCCAGTTTATGCTGGGCATCTACGACGTGTTGCTCATGCGTATCCATAGGTGCTCAACAAGATCATCCTGCAACTGTTGATGCATCGCCGGATCTCGAATCTCCTGACCCATGGCGATGAATGCAGCCCAGGTTGGAGGCACCTGATGATCAGGCTCGGCAAGAGGACCATGTCTGTAGTATGGCTCGTTCTCCTCGAGCAAACTCATTGGATCCTTCCTCTTATCCTCAATGATCATGTTGTGCAAGGCCACACAACAGTTCATCACTTTCCACATCTGATCTTTCGACCAGGTCATAGCAGGAAACCGGACAACTGCAAACATTTGCTGAAGCACACCGAATGCCCGCTCCACGTCCTTCCTGCAAGCTTCTTGTTCCTTGGCAAAGTGAGAATGCTTGGGGAGCATTCGGTTTGAGATAGTCTTCACAAATGTTGGCCATCTTGGATAGATGTCATCTGCTAGATAGTATTCCTTGTTGTAGTGGTGCCCTCTGATCTCAAATTCCACAGGGGGAGCATATGACCCTCAACAAGCTTGGAAAAGACATTTGAGGAGTTGAGGACATTGATGTCGTTGTTCGATCCTGCCATTGCCAAAGAAGGAGTGTCAGATCCAAAGATCATGTGTAGAAACTGCCTCAAGTATCATAGTGCAACCTCCTTTGTCGCATTTGTACATTCCTTGCCATGCAAATAGACAGTTCTTTCACTCCCAATGCATGCAATCTATGCTTCCAAGCATACCAGGAAATCTTCTACTTTCATTGACTGTGAGGATCCGAGCAGTGCATTCAGCAGTGGGTGATCTCAAGTACTCTTCCCCAAACACTGTAATGACTGCCCTGTAGAACCTGTACAAACAATCAATGGCGGTGGACTCGGCGATGCGGAGATAGTCATCGACACTGTTAGCCGGCGCTCCATATGCAAGAAACCTCATCGCCACGGTGCACTTCTGTAGTGAGAAAAACCCAACCAAGCTGGTGCAGTCCTTCTTGCAAACGAGATAGGGGTCGAACTCCCGGATGGCATGCACGATCTTGAGGAAGAGCTTCCGGCTTATCCTGAAATGGCGACGAAACACGTCCTCTCCATGGAGTGGCTGGTCGGCGAAGTAGTCGGCGTACAACAAGCAATAGCCCTCTATCCTTTGCCTTGCCTTGCACTTCCGGCGACCTGGCGCCGAACCACCGCGCTTCGGCTTCGACATCTGCATGTACAACTGGGCAAGCGAGGCGAGGATCTCCAAGTGCTCTTCACCTTCGGCGACCGCGGCGCTCTCCTTCTCCAGCAGTACAGCAAGGATCTCCTCGTCGTCGGAGTCCATGGCGAGTATCTCATCGTCGTCGGAGTCCATGGCCGACCGGGCCAAATGCTGAACACTTGGCGGGCGCGGTGGTGAGAGCATGCAGCGACGGGACGGGCGGTGAAGTGGGCGGCAACTACGACGAGCATATCTAGAGGCGTGGGCATGTCTCGCCATGGAGGAGCTCCGCCGGCGAAGTCATGGCTACAGAGGCGCCGGAAGCTCTTCGCCGCAGTCTGGACGAGTGGAGTGGATGTGAATGTGACTGTCTCGCCAACAGAGCTAGCCCACACCCATTTTCGCTGCGTTCGGCCTGGGAAGGCCGGACCAAAGTTCGCACAAATCCAGACAAAAACAGGTTCCTGGATACGTGACTAGACCGATTTTCAACGTCTGGACGAAATTTCGGCGTCCGGATCCTTGAAGACCGACAAAGCTTAACGAGTCCAAACTCGTGGTTGATGTAGACGATCTCTTGCCGATCTCAAGATCGAGAGGAAGTCCTAGCGCCACAAAACAGCAGCGCATCCGTGCTCGCACACACGTACGAGGCACTGAGTAACCTCCGCCTCCTCGCTCCAGCGATGCAGCGGAAGCACAACTCTTTCTTGCCTATAAGCCACCGGAAACATATATCTCGCTAGTCCGAGACCATGGGGGATAAATACTAGAGGGGGAGAGAGATCCTTCACGAGGAGGTGTACTTTGAGAGGATGAGAGGGGGGCCTTTTATAGGGGAGAGGGGGCATCCAAGGGGCATGGTGCCCAGCCATGGGGCTGCCCCCACCTCTTCCTCATTCATGTGGGTGGACACTCCACTCACTCAAATGCCTTTCAATTTCCTCCACTTAAAAACCCACTCAAACTCCCATTAAATTTTCACCAAATTTAATGCAAACTCTCATTAAATAAAACTCCTTTTATTTATTAAGAATTTTGTCAATTACTTTAATGACAAAAATTCACATATAACCGCTTGCTAGTATTTCATTTCACATGCAGAAACACTTTCTGCAATTTCACCCAAAAACTCGTTTTGGTATCTAGTGAAATAAATTCCTACGCTTGTTATTCTTTCCGGCATGAAACTTTTGCTCCAATTGGATGTCGGTGTCTCTTAAGTGTGCCACCCTACAGTTCACGAATAATGCGGACATGATCGAGACCCTTCTCCGATCAATAATCAGAAGCGGGATCTGGAGACCCATACTGACTCCCACACATTCAACGATGACTTTCTTGTGATCGTCGAAACCTTTTTATGATAGTATCTTAATCCATTTGTTTCGTGATATATTACATGTCCGAGATTCGATCATCGGTATCTCCATACCTAGTTTGATCTCGTTACTGACATGCACTCTTTTCTCGTTCCTGTGATATAACATTCTAGTGATCAAATCACTTGCTTGCAAGCTAATCAATTTGATATCACCGAGAGGGTCCAGAGCATATCTATCTGTCATCGGGATGAAAAAATTCCACTCTCGATCCTTTTTATATTGTCCTCCCACTTATCAAAGTTCTATTGTCCTCCCACTTAACTTTTGCGAAAAAATCCTTTTTCAAGAAACTTCACATTTTAATCGACAAACTCTTTTGCCCTCGGTGTTATGGAGGAATAACCAATTGTTATTCGAAATAACCTACAAAGACATGATCATCCGACTTTGGTTATAAACATCTTACTTATGCTTAGCATACCAAAATTTAAGAAATGACAACTTGGGTTTTACCCCAAACCATAACTTCCATGGTGTCATTTCAACGGATCAAGATGGAGCTCTTTTCAGTGTAAAAGTGGTAAACACACATGTATTGACGTTTCCGTATTAATAAAATTATAGCATGTAAAATAAACATTTATCATAAACAAGGAATACGATAATAACCACTTTATTATTGCCTCTCGGGCATATTCCCTTCAGTTTTCCACTTGCACTAGAGACAATAATCTAGTTTAGAAACTTTGTGTATTGAACACCTATGGATTTCTGGTCCTAATCCTTTGCAAGTGGTTAACATAATCTACGGATCTGACGCTTTAGGTCTATGTGTATTTACATGTCTTTGCGTCTCCACGCATCACTCATTCTCCAATGAGATGGCATTATATAAATTTGGTCTATTGGTGAGACCTTTAGTTCCTTGGGGTTAACTCATGTCGATACTATTGTCGTACAATATATCTTTAGTGTTCGCCCATTGTAAACCACACCTTAGTTTGATAACAAACTACTTGACACAAATTCCCTCCTTTGCTGCTACTATAGTAGTCATATACTTAGCCTTTTGTTGTAATATCCGTCACAATGTCTTAACTTTGGAATTCATCCAAATCCATCATGGGATCTCCTTTCCATTACATTGTGCCACTCATAGTTTAAATTGAGATAAACTTATTTTTTATCTTGTGACAAAACTAGTATCAATGTAACGCTTTACAATGAACTATTTATAATTGTTTGTCACCTCTACACAAATATATTCTTAGTTCTTCCAAAAGATCATAAGAATTTCCTTACTATTGTCCAATGATAATTTTATGATTCATTCTGGTATATGCTCATAACACTTAGAGCATAGGACATATCTGGATGTGTACATATCATGGTATGATTGATCAAAACATCCTTGTGATTTCACTCATAAAGTGTCAAAGCACTTGAATCTTGTTTCACTTATTGTCGTGGTGGTGGCACGGCAGATGCCATGGGTAGGCTAAAGTATGGGGCCAATGGATGCTAGTGGGATCTGGGGAGGGAAGATGCAACTGATTCCACACTCAAGTGGTTAAGGCTCAGATCTTTATTTCTCTTTCTTTGGGTTACAAGTGCTCCTCGAGCTGTATACAGGGAGAAAAGATGAATCTCACCAGCCTAACGGTGCTAAAAGAGTCGATGCCCTCCTCAGGGTCCAAGCCTCCCCTTATAAAGGAGTGCCTTGGGTGCCCTTAGGGCTGACGAGGCAAGCATATTCGAGGAATATGCTTGTCCCAAAATAGTAGTTCGGCGGCCTCCTTTCCCTGTCGCCCTTCTAACGACGACAAGGCTCCAGAGGACCCCTCCTGCGCGCCTCGGGCTCCTGGACTGTCACCTCCGTGACCTCCTTCTGCCCCTCTGACGCCCTGCATCTTTGTCTCTTGTGCTTGGCTCCAATCTGATTCCTTCTAGCCTGCAGCTATAGTTTGACCTTGGGTTTCTCCTTCTCCTGCAAGCTTCGTATCACTCGGCCTTACCTTACCTTGCGTAACTCGGCTTGTCTTTTACCTGCATCGAGATCACTCGGGCTAACCCGGCCGACCCTCGTAGTAACTCGGCCGGGTAGCTGCTTGATACATATACACGGGCCGACATATTCATGATTCGGCCAACCTAGACCGTAACTCGGAAATTAGACGGGGATTGTACCTCTATCTTTCCCCGTCTCTGACCTACGCGAGGTCAACCCCCCGACATTAGTCCCCGAAGCTAGTGTGGCCCCGTCGATAACTTCGGCCAGGTCGTATCAGCTTCATTATATTCTTCAGTTTTGTTTCCGAGTTACATCTTCTTCATCCGAGGTTTCCTCGTTCCTTCCCTCATACGCCATGTCCTACGTGTCACCCCCATCATCGTTCTTCTAGTTTTTTGGTCCGTCTACAGTACTCACTGACAGGCTATAGTTAACTTTGTACCTGTTGCGCCGCCGCTGCGATGCCTCGGGTGCCGTTCCCCTTGGGGATCGTAACGCTCTTCCTTCCTGTGTGGCCGTTGGTGTGGCTCCACTTATCGTCGTGCGTTCGTGCCGCACCCATGATCTACACGGTCAACCGCCACACCCACGATCCCACTACCTTGCTCGTGGCTCGATTATAAAGAGGGGGACGGCGTTTGGGGAATTCACTTTTCCCCTTCTCGCTCGTCTCCGTTCTCCTCCTTCCTTCCGCCGGTGCGTCCTCTCGCAGCTCCGTCGCCGCGCGCTTGCCAGAGCCTCCGTCGGTGAAGTTTCCGCCGCGCCGTTCTGCCTGCCTCGCCTGTGCTCTGCGGCTTTGGCTCCGTCGCCGGTGAGTTCTCTCCGGTTGCATTGCCTGGATTTTTCCCTAGATTCATCTGTTTCAATTCTGTGTTCGTGCGACGGTTCCTCTGATTCTTCGCCATTGTTCTCGTGTAAAGTCCCGACGGGGCCTTGCATCTCTAAACTCCCCTCCGCCGCCAGTTTTTCCTCCGGCGATCTTTCCGGCGCACATATGTCTAGTTCGTTTAGCGGCGCTCTGGTTGAGGACGACGACGCTGGCTCCGGGCCCGAGCGAGGCTCGTGGCAGGGCTCTTCTGTCACACGCCGTGAGATCGAGTGGCTTATCCGGACTCGAAGAATTCCCGCCGAGGTTTCTTGCCGTTTACCCGACAGCGAATCCTCTCTGGATGTTAGGGAGGGTGAGTATGTGGTTTTCATGTCACACTTCGCGCGTGGCTTTGGTCTCCCTCTTAGCGATTTCGCTAGAGAATTCCTCGACTACTTCGGCCTTCAGCCGCATCATCTTCCTGCGAACGCTATCGCTTCTCTTTCTGCTTTCATCTCCGCATCGGAGGGATACTTCGGCCTGTGGCCGTCAGTGCATGTCTGGTCGAAGTTCTTCCAGATTCGCTCCAACGTGGTCCCTGACAAATCTCTGCACCCCTCCGAGAAGTTGCTTACCCAATGTGGGGCAGCGTCTATTACACCTCAGAGGAAGTCCGTGTTTCCTCGTGTCACCGGGTTGGAGTCGTGCAAGAAGTGGCACAAATCATTCTTTTATGTCAAGAACAGGGGGGCAGAGGACAAGATTCGGCTCCCAGCATTCTCAATTGGCCCGCCTTCTAAAGTGAGCTGGCTCTACAATCCGAGGAAAACTCATGCCTTGGCCGAGGCCTTCGAGATTCGGCTGAAAGAGTTGATCCGGGCCGGGTTATGCGGTGAAGACCTGATGGCTACTTTCATTAGTAGCCGGATCTGCCCATTCCAGAAGCGGACTCACAAGCGGTGCTACATGAGTGGTCCCCTTGACCCTAATCGAGTCTCGACTGTGGAGCTGGACAACTACCTTATCTATAAACGCGTCCGAGCTATCTTTAAGACAGAGATGCCTGAGGATTGGGCTTGGGGATTAAAACCGTTCACCCGCGATCATCCGCCTCCCGAGGTGAGCTTAATCAACAACGCTCTGCTATTCCATTGTTTTTGTAACGGGTTTATCTAACCCTCTTTTTCCTCGTCTTGCAGAGGTTCGCAGAGCAGAAAAATGAGGACGCCGAAGTTCTGCTGCTCCCTTGGCCCGCGGACAGGAGTACCCCGGATACTGGTGAGCCGGACTCCGAGGAGTTCGTCCCTAAGTCGGATCCTGCCCCAGCTAGAGCTCGCGGCAAGACTTCGGCGCACGAGGAGGAAGGTGATTTGGACGAGGTCCAAATTCTTGAGGTAGTTGTCGCCATGCCTATTTCTTATGCATTTCTGGCTTCTACTTTCCCAGCTAATCCGGCCGGTCAGGTTCACGACGCCGAGCCTATTGCTTCTCGACCCCCTGTTACCTCGGGGAAACGCGGGGCTCCTGCTAGTGCCTCGGAGGCGGTTCCCAAGAAACGAATGAAGAAATCCGCTCTGAACCCTCCCAGGCGCAAGACTATGCCTGGGGTCGCCGGGTAAGTTCCTTTTGCTTATATTTCTTGTTTCTCTCTTTCTGTTTTTCATACTAACGATTCTTCTTTCTTATTTTTGCAGTGCTCCTCTTTCTGTTAAACCCGGCGGTCCTAGTATGACTAGCCGCCCGATTCGGCCGCCGTCTCCTCCTCCCGCTGATGATACCAGGATTCCTAGTCCTATTCGTCCTGCTTCTCCTCCAGCTCCGAATACGTCGCCTCTTCGTCGCGACGTGCCTGAGACCCCTTCCATTGACCCAGATTCGAACCGGCCCTCCGAAGTTTTCGTCGAACCCGCCGCCCCTTCTATGGGCGCCAGCGCTGCTACTGAGCCTCTATCTACTCCGGCAATTTCTACAGCCATTCCAACCTCGGCCGAAAGGGTCGTTATCTCGGCGCCCTCTGCGACCATAACCCCTGCTGCTCCTAAAGACGCCGTCCCCACTTCCGAGGCGTCACTTCCTGCTGATGCCTCCTCTAAGGCGAGGAAAGCTGTTGCCGCCAAGACTTCCTCTTCTCAGAAAGGTCTTGTCGGCTCTTCTCAGCCGAGTATTGCCGGCGTGCTGCGTAAGGGAGCTGCGCCTACTAAAGTCCCCGTTGCCTCGGCCGCTGGCACCCAGCTTGCTCTTCATAAGAGCCCTGCGACCGCCGTGGTTGAACAGCCTGTCCGGGGTAAGGTCTTAACTCGGACAGCCAGTGGGAATAGCCTCGGAGCACTGGTGGAGTATGCCAATAATTGGAACGCTGCTGATCAGTTTGAGGGTAATCCTATGAACCAGCCCTTTCAACTTTCTGACATCAGCGGCCGTTTTGACCATGCTGCCAAGTTCATCGTTGATACCAACAAGATGAATGAGGTAACTACTGTTTCTCTGAGTTTTAAATTATTCCTCAGATGTTACTATATGCTCTAGTCCCCGAAACTTGCAAGGAAATAACTTGTTATATACTTGGAAGTTTAATTACCTTTGACTTAATTTTACTTCTAGGGTTCGTTAATCCGGCCATCTAGATCCGAGTTAAGTTTTACTTGACTCGGATGTGCTTTAGCTTTGAATATCCAGCCACCTAGATCCGAACTAAGTCCTGCTTGATTTGGATCTAATTTAGCTTTGAATATCCAGCCATCTAGATCTGAGTTAAGTCCTGCTTGACTCGGATCTGGTTTAGCTTTGAATATCCAGCCACCTAGATCCGAACTAAGTCCCGCGTGACTCGGATCTAATTGAGCTTTGAATATCCAGCCACCTAGATCTGAGTTAAGTGCTGCTTGACTCGGATCTGGTTTAGCTTTGAATATCCAGCCACCTAGATCTGAGTTAAGTCCTGCTTGACTCGGATCTGGTTTAGCTTTGAATATCCAGCCACCTAGAGCCGAATTAAGCTCTGCTGGATTCGGATCTAATTTGGCTTTTACTGTCGATTTAACATTTTGCCTTATTGCTCAGGTTGCGCACGATCGGCGGACTGCCGAATTCCAGAGGTTGCTTTTTTCGCACCGCAAGATGGAAGAAAAGTACGAGAAAGTTCTTCCAGTGGTGAAGAAGGCTGGTATGTCGATAGTTCCTTTTCCTTATTTCCAACGTTCTCATGTATTTGTCCACGGAATGCCGGCTTACTTCTTGGTGAATAGGTAACATTAATAACCTCAATATTCGCCTTGAGAAGAAGGTCAAGAGCCTGGAAGGTTAGTTTCCTTTCTATTTTACACCTTCTCCCTTTTAATATATATGCTAAGTTTCCTTATTGCGTTTGGCTCTGGTAAAGCCAAGTTGCAAAACTTTGCAGTGTCACATCAAGATTGCATGCCCATGCCTGACGTGATGCTGCATTTTTTAGAACAAAACGCTACTCATTCGGCGCAACTACAAGAAAAAGATGATGAAATAGCTCGCCTGCGATCCGAGGTGGATACCCTCAAGCTCTCTCAGAAATCCGAACTAGAAAAGGTCGACCAAGAATTTTCCGAGGAGAAGAATCGGCTGACTTTGGAGCTGCAGAAAAACAAAAAACTCCTCGAGGCTGCCGAACTTAAAACCCAGGGTTTGAGCGAGGAAATTGCTCGTTTTGAGAAGAGTAAGGTCGATTGGACCAAAGACCTTCAGATAATGATGAGATACATTCATCGTAAGCTACTTGGCATGGCCGAATTATATCTTTCTTTTTTGTTCCCGTTATCATCTGACACGTTCATGCTTTGCGCAGATCATTTCCCCGAGGCCAAGCCCGTGAGTTCTAAAGCGGTTCTTGCAGCTCGCGTGCGCCGAGGTGAACCTGTTACCGTTGATTCGGAATATTCAATGGAGGATTACTTGGTTGCCGTTGGTGCCGCAGTTGGTCCGATGAAAATTATGGGCCGGGACTTGGTGCAAGCCGCTATCCGAGCTTACCATGTGCTCTGGCCGAATACCTCGGGGACTCCTGATATCAACGAAGTCAAGTTATTGGTGAAAAGACTAATGGCATCTGAGAGGCAGTTGAGTCTTTGGAGGGAATCTGCTGGGCGTGCTGGTGCTGATATGGCTCTTACTGTTATCATGTCATGGTATGAGGACATCTCTCTTGACATCCTGAGAAATTTGCGCACTGGTTCCCGCTGGGTTGAGGATCCCACTTTTGTTGCTCTTCGGCAAGCTCGGGCCTTCCAACTCGTCGAGTACGCCGACATGCACACTTGGAATGAAGGGCCGAGTTTTCTTCCAGACCCGGATGAGGAGGTTGTAGCTGAGGATGCTTCGGATGATAATTCGGCTGAGCATGGGGAGGGTGAAAATGATTCGGCCGCATCTGATAGCTCCAGCTCAAGCTCGGACAGCAACGGCGACGCGCGGTCCTCTTCCAAAGGTACCGGGCATTCTACCGCACGGACTGATGCTCCTGAGCAACGTCGGACTTCCGCTGAAGTTGCACCTGGGTCGGCGGAGGGCGAGGCAACTTCCGTCGAAGTTCCTCCTACCTCGGAGTGCCCCGCACCTGAGCAAGCTGCTGCCTCCCCAACGAACAACGCCTAAGTTATTTCCGATCCCTGGCATGCCGGGCGTATGATGTAGGCGAAATATTTGGCAATTCTCTGTATGATTCGAATTTCTTTTGCTGTGTACTGCTATGATACTCGTTCAAGTGGGTGTTCGTCCGAATTCTTGCTTTGTTGGCCCTTAACTTCCTGACCTTTTAGGATTTATCTTTGCCTCTATTTTTATGGTTTTATCCAGGCGTGAGCTCTGAATATCATATAATATTGATCTGTTCTGAACAGAGATTGACTGCTTCGTTGTGAAAAAATATATAGCAATCGCTGGATCATTGTTTATTGCGCGAAACTTCGATTTGTAAATCAAGTTTCAGAGGTAGTATAAGACTTATACGGGTGCGCTCGGCATAAGATTGAGGTAGCATACAGTAGTCCCCGCGTCGCTGCTTTAGATGCCGAGGTTTAGTTATTAATATGAGATTGATATATCATATGGCAGTCCTCGAGTTACTGCTCTGGGCGATGAGGTTCAGATACATAACATGAAGTTGATATAAGATACGGCAGTCCCCGAGTCACTGCTCTGGGAACCGAGGTTCAAATACATAACACGAAATAGATATAACATATGGCAGTCCCCGAGTTACTGCTCCGGGCGCCGAGGTTCAAATACATAACACGAAATAGATATAACATATGGCAGTCCCCGAGCCACTGCTCCGGGCGCCGAGGTTCAAATACATAACACGAAATAGATATAGCATATGGCAGTCCCCGAGTCACTGCTCTGGGCGCCGAGGTTCAAATACATAACACGAAATAGATATAACATATGGCAGTCCCCGATTCACTGCTCTGGGCGCCGAGGTTCAAATACATAATATGAAATTGATATAAAATATGGCAGTCCCCGAGTCACTGCTCTGGGCACCGAGGTTCAGATACATCATTGGATCTTGACTTTGAGATATAATGCTATGAGTAGAATGGACGAAGTAAAGCCACGTTCCAGGGACGCTTCGTTTCTTCGCCAGCTTTGTCTGCCTTGTTCCCTCCGGGGGACTGAGCGTCGATTAGATAATAGGCATCGTTGTGCAATGCTTTGCTCACAATAAACGGCCCTTCCCATGGGGGTGACAACTTGTGCATGCCGGCCGTGCGTTGCACGAGTCGGAGGACCAAATCTCCTTCTTTGAATACTCTTGGATTCACTTTCTTGCTGTGATACCGCCGCAAGTTCTGTTGATAAATAGCCGATCGTGATAATGTCAACTCTCTGGCTTCTTCCAGCAGGTCTACGGCATCTTGCCGAGCTATCTCATTTGTCTCTGAGGTTGTGTACTGAGCAACTCTTGGCGAGTCATATATTATGTCGGCTGGAAGTACGGCCTCTGCCCCGTACACCAGAAAGAATGGAGTGTAGCCTGTTGATCTATTCGGAGTAGTCCGGAGGCTCCATAGTACGGCTGGGATTTCTTCGATCCAACATCCTGCTGACCTTTGCAAAGGTTCAACAAGTCGTGGTTTTATTCCTGACAGCACCAGTCCATTAGACCTTTCCACTTGCCCATTGGATGCTGGGTGAGCCACAGAGGCAATATCTAGTCTTATGTGCTTCTCTCGGCAAAATCTAGCGAAAGCTCCTTCTGCAAAGTTTGTGCCATTGTCCGTAATAATACTGTGCGGGTACCCGTATCTTAAGATGATATCCTTGAGAAATTTCACTGTTGTGTGCCCATCACACTTTTTAATTGGTTTTACTTCAATCCATTTTGTGAACTTGTCTACCATAACCAATATGTGGGTCATTCCTCCTCGCGCCGGCTTGAATGGTCCCACCATATCTAAACCCCATACAGAAAATGGCCAAGTGATGGGTATTGTTTTTAACTCGGCCGACGGCATATGTATTCTGGTTGCGTATCTCTAACATCCATTGCATTTCTTAACTAATTCTTTTGCTTCTTTCAATGCCGTTGGCCAATAAAATCCATGCCTGAATGCCTTGGCTACTAAAGCGCGAGATGAGGCATGGTGCCCACATTCTCCTTGGTGTATGTCTAGAAGGATTTCCTGACCTTCTGTGGAACTCACGCACTTCTGCAATACGTTTGTGACGCTTCTTTTATACAGCTCATTATTTATGATTGTATAAGCTTTTGCTCTTCTTACGGTTTGTCTAGCTAATACCTCATTACTCGGCAACATCGCGTCTTTTAGGTAAGAAAATATGGGTTGCGCCCATATCGGTGTTACTTTTTCTGATGTGATCTCACTGTCTATCTCCATGTTCTCTGCCGACGTATATATCTCGGGTCTCTCCATGATTGCGCTTACCTCGGCTGTCCCCCTCTTTAGGGGTTCCGAGTCATTCTGCGGATCTACCTCCATTGGCGTGTGATCTTCTGCAGAATTTGCTGGGATAAAGATAGATTCGGATTCTGGTGATGGGATTATTGATGGTTTCCTGAGGTGTTCCAGGGCAATACCTGGAGGAATTGATTGCCGGGTTGATCCTAATTTTGACAATGTGTCGGCGGCGTCATTTTCTGCCCGAGGTATGTGGTGGAATTCACATCCTTCAAAGTATCCACTGATTTTTTGCACATGGAATCTGTATAAAGCCATATTAGCATCTAACGCGTCCCAACTGCCTGATACTTGTTGTACTACTAGATCCGAGTCACCATAGCATAGGATTCGGCGTATACCGATTTCTTTTGCTACTTTCAATCCATGGACTAGCGCTTCATATTCAGCTACATTGTTGGACGCAGCAAAATGTCTTTGCAATACATATTACAATTGGTCTTTTTTAGGCGAGGTTAACACTATTCCTGCTCCCAAACCATTCCTTAGTTTGGAACCATCGAAATGCATTGTCCAGTAATTTGGATCTGGCAATGGTGGCTCATACTGCACCTCGGCCCAGTCTACGAGAAAGTCGGCGACAGCCTGAGATTTGATTGCATCTCTTCTATCAAACTGTGGAGCATATGGTGATAACTCGATCGCCCATTTTGCTATTCGGCCACTTGCGTCTTTGTTGCTCAATATGTCGGCTATGGGTGCCTCACAGATTACTTTGATGGGATGCTCTTCGAAGTAATGTTTAAGCTTTTTCGCCGACATATATACTCCATAAGCCATCTTCTGATAATGCGGGTAATTCTGCTTTGAAGTGGATAACACCTCACTTAGATAATAGACCGGCCTCTGAATCGACTTACCGTCTTCAAGTCGTTCCACTACGACTACAGTACTAACTACTCTATTGGTAGCCGCTACATAGAGTAACATAGGCTCTTTTGATAATGGAGAAGCCAAAATGGGTGCCGTAACCAACATCTTTTTCAACTCACGAAATGCAAGGTCCGCCTGTGGAGTCCAAATGAATTTATCCGACTTTCTCATCAGCTGATAGAGCGGCAGTGCCTTCTCTCCTAGCCGACATACAAATCGACTAAGCGAGGCCAGGCAACCCGTGAATTTTTGTACATCATTCAAACATTTTGGCAATTCCATTCTTTCTACTGCTCTTATCTTTGTTGGATTAGCCTCGATACCTCGGCTGGATACAAGGAAACCGAGTAATTTTCCTGCCGGCACGCCAAATGTGCACTTCTCTGGATTAAGCTTCATTCGGAACCTTCTCAGGTTCACAAAAGTCTGCCGTATATCTTCTAATAATGTTTTGCTCTCTTTAGTTTTGATGACCACGTCATCCACATACACTTGTACGTTTTTTCCTATCTGATCATGCAGGCATTTTTGCATGCATCTCTGATATGTCGCTCCTGCGTTTCGCAGGCCAAATGGCATTGTGCGATAACAATAAGCCCCGTATGGGGTAATAAATGCAGTCTTTTTTTGATCGGCCGGATTTAACGGTATCTGGTGGAAACCAGAATACGCGTCTACAAACGATAACAGCTCACAACCGGCGGTCGAGTCAATGACTTGGTCTATTCTAGGCAACGGAAAAGGATCTTTCGGACATGCCTTGTTCAGGTTGGTGTAATCGATACACATTCGCCATACAATGGCTACATTGGGGTCATCTTTCTTCTTTTCTACTAGCACCGGATTTGATAACCAATCCGGATATAGCACCTCCATGATGAACCCGACTGCGAGGAGCCGAGCTATTTCATCTCCTATTACTTTTCTCCTGTCTTCGGCGAAGCGGCGGAGAGGTTGCTTCACCGGCCTTGCTCCTGGCCTGACGTTCAAAGAGTGCTCAGCCAACTCCCTCGGAACACCTTGCAGATCTTGAGTTGACCATGCAAATATGTCCTGATTCTCACGGAGGAAGTTGGTGAGCTCGCCTTCCTATTTAGCATCCAGGCCTGCACCAATAGTGACAGTACGCTCTGGGAATTGCTCATCAATCTGAAATTTCTTCGTCTCTTTAGTCGGCTGAAAAGAGACACTGCCATGAGGGTTGGCCAGCGCCGGCATGTTCAGTTGTGCCGACTGAGCGAGGGCTGCTACTTCTTGAATCCTTCTCTTTTCTCTTGCTATAACCAATGACTCGGCCAAGTTTGACCCGGCTGAAGCACACTCCATTGACTTCTTGTAATCCCCTGCAACTGTTATCACCCCCTGTGGTCCGGGTAGCTTCATCTTCAGATAAGTTATATGACAGCTGCTCATGAATTTGGCCAGTGCGGGTCGTCCGAGTAGAGCATGATAACAACTTTCCAGATCCACCACTTCAAATTCTAAATTTTCTGCTCTGCAGTTATCTCTTGTACCGAATAACACGTCCACTCGGACTTTACCGATGGGCTCACATGAAAGCCCTGGCACTATCCCATGGAAAGTGGTCCTCGTGGATTGCAGCATGTTCTGTGATATTCCGAGTTTATGCATGGTATCTTTGTACATGATGTTGATACTGCTTCCATTGTCAATGAGTACTTTTGAAAATTTCACGTTGATGCTTGGTCCAACAAATGTCGGATCCAACACAAGTGCATATGATCCTGGACTTGGCATTATTTTGGGGTGGTCCTTCATGCTCCAGGTCACCTCCTGATCAGACCATGGCACGTATCTTGGTACTCCCGGCATAACTGCATTCACTTCCATATGCCGGCGCTGCACACTCCGCTTGTCCTGCTGTTCCGTTGTGAACACACAGTAAGACTGGTGATGTTCTCTGTAATCATTACGTCCGGTATTTGCCGGATTCAACCTTCCGTCCTGGACCTGGTTCATTACTTGATGCACCGTGTCTCTCCGATCCGAGTTTTCATACCTCGGGGGAGGGGGCGGTAGCATCAATTGCTGTGTATTTGCTCCAGTTAATTGCGGCTGATGCTGCTATTGCACTTGATGGGACGCCTGAACTCCTGCGGGGTTCCCCATCGCATTTTTCATCCATGCACACTGGCGGGTCGTATGATTGGCTGGTCTAGATGGGTTTGATGTGTGAAATTTGCACGGCTGATCCAACATGGATTCGAACGTGTATTTCAGCCTCTCTTGCCATTGCTTCTTTTGCTCTGGGGTCCACTGCCTTTTTCCCTCATTTCTTGATGTCCACTGCTGAGGTCCATTCTTTTGCCGTTGAATTGCTCCATGATTCGGCTGATCTTGTGCTACTGCCGCCACTTGAGCCGAATTGTATCTATAATCCGGCCTCTCCTCTCTTCTTCTTCCTCTGAAGTCACGCCTGGATGACCCGGCCAATTCTCTTGCATAATGGTCCTGTTGCTCGCGATGATCTGCCGACATTAATTCCGGTTGGGTTGGGTCGCCCCATGCATAGGAGTCTGCTATTCTGATAGTCTCTGCCAGTGTGGTTGGCATATCTCTTTGCAGGCGCTGCCACAACACGCTGGCGTAACGGCAGCCTTGCGCGAACCAAGCGATTGCTTGCGATTCGATAACTCCTTCACATGAGTTTCTCAGGTTGCACCATCGAGTTAAAAACTCTCTATCTGTTTCATTCGGCCTCTGCTTGCACATGGCTAACTGTTGTGGCCTGTTTGGCCTCTTGTATGTGCTGGTAAAGTTGCTGACGAACATTTCTTCGAAATCTAACCAACAGTTGATACTGCCGGCTGGTAGATTATTCAGCCATACCCTGGCTGGTCCTTCCAACATCTGTGGGACATACCGCACTGCCCATCTTAAGTTCCCACCCGCTATCTTCACAGCAGTGGCATAATCAATCAACCAGTCTTGTGGCTTGGTACTTCCATTGTATGTTTTTGTGCCTCTTGCTAACTGAAAATTCGGCACTGGTGGTTCACCCATGATCCGTGGTCCAAAACATGTCGGACCTGGTGGACCTTGTTCTTCCAACAATTCGGACCGGTATAGCCGATCCAACTTTACTCTTGCATCACTTGCTGGCAAATCTCTGTACAGGATTCTGTCCTGCATCCCATAGTGGTTGTTTCCACCCTGGATTGCGTATTCCACCTCGGAATAACCATCATTGTACCTTTCATTCATTTGATTGTGGCGAGCTGGCCTCACTTCTCTTTCCTGCCGAGGCTCATGTCTTTGTTGCGGGTTGAGCGGCATCTCTCTCCTTACTTCGGCCGGGGTCTGGTTTTCATGATTACCTCTCGCGGGTTCTCTTCTGCCGAGTTCCCCATTGCCTCGGCCCCCGCCGTCCTTTTCCACACGGCCATGGTTTCTCTCCCCACTGTTACCTCGGCTTGCATTGCCTCTGTTCTCATTTGCCTTTCCAGCCATTGCCGGGTCATATGGAACAATTTGCTTGTTCCTCTTCCCCTAGGTTACTGCTTTGTCTCTTCGAGCGTTGTTTCCGGGTGAAGATGCTGCTGCCGCGGATAAAGCAGGCGCTTCCCCTGCCAAATGAACCATCCGCGATGCCCCTGGCCTTGCCGGGTTAGTTCTGAGTATTTCCTCATTTTGCTGGTTTGCGATGCGCACCAGCTCATTCACTCTTTCTTGTTGTTTCTGCCGAGCTTCCCCAGTCAACCCCTCTAACTCCAATGCTGCGGCATTTGCCGCTCTCAGGTTCTTCGCCGGGGTACTGTACCTCGGCAAACCCAAATCACCTGATTATGCTCTGTGAGCTTCATGCTCTTTGTTAATGTCATCCATGAGGTTCTTTCCTCTTAATCTTAATTCGTCCACCCGCTCAGGTGCGATATCAAGCTTATTAGCTTTTGCATATTCTCTCAGGGTCCTGTTCAAGGACTCCCGCAGGGCTGATACTTTTTTGGCCTCTACCAGCACCTTTTGCCTGGTTTCTTCTAACTCTGCCTGAGCATTTGCCGGATCAAGTATCGGCGCTACAAGTGTAGTTAAGTTTTCTATGGTCGCCTGAAGAATGTTCTCTGGCCTTTCCAGAGGTGGCCCTCTCACTCTTGGTGCCTTTGGGGTGGTGTGATGTAGCTCGGTCGGGTTTGTCACTGGCGGGATTACCTCAGTGGGTTGTGGCGCGGTTTGCTTGGGTGCGCCTTGTGCGCCTGCGGCGGGTTCTCTGCTTGACCCGGCTACTGCTGCTCCAGCTTGAGCTCCTGCGGCGACCATCACCTCGACGCTGCCTGCAGGATGTTCTCTTGACGGACGGCTTGCTGCGTTAAGAGGTGGCTCTCCTGCAATAACAACCTGGTGGGGATAAATGCCGGTGATGTCGACGCCGACGTAGACCTTGTGCTCGCCCAGGCTGATGAAGACCCCATTGCGCGGGGGAGTTTTCCCCCTGAAGCTTCCTGCATTGTCGCTGACATAGTCGCAGAGACCAAATCTCTGGACCAAGCCAGAAACAACGCGCTCGCCCGTGCTGATGAAGTTTCCCGTCCGGATCATAACTCCAGCTAGCACCGCTGCTGGCCCCACAGTGGGCGCCAACTGTCGTGGTGGTGGCACGGCAGATGCCATGGGTAGGCTAAAGTATGGGGCCAATGGATGCTAGTGGGATCTGGGGAGGGAAGATGCAACTGATTCCACACTCAAGTGGTTAAGGCTCAGATCTTTATTTCTCTTTCTTTGGGTTACAAGTGCTCCTCGAGCTGTATACAGGGAGAAAAGATGAATCTCACCAGCCTAACGGTGCTAAAAGAGTCGATGCCCTCCTCAGGGTCCAAGCCTCCCCTTATAAAGGAGTGCCTTGGGTGCCCTTAGGGCTGACGAGGCAAGCATATTCGAGGAATATGCTTGTCCCAAAATAGTAGTTCGGCGGCCTCCTTTCCCTGTCGCCCTTCTAACGACGGCAAGGCTCCAGAGGACCCCTCCTGCGCGCCTCGGGCTCCTGGACTGTCACCTCCGTGACCTCCTTCTGCCCCTCTGACGCCCTGCATCTTTGTCTCTTGTGCTTGGCTCCACTCTGATTCCTTCTAGCCTGCAGCTATAGTTTGACCTTGGGTTTCTCCTTCTCCTGCAAGCTTCGTATCACTCGGCCTTACCTTACCTTGCGTAACTCGGCTTGTCTTTTACCTGCATCGAGATCACTCGGGCTAACCCGGCCGACCCTCGTAGTAACTCGGCCGGGTAGCTGCTTGATACATATACACGGGCCGACATATTCATGATTCGGCCAACCTAGACCGTAACTCGGAAACTAGACGGGGATTGTACCTCTGTCTTTCCCCGTCTCTGACCTACCCGAGGTCAACCCCCCGACACTTATCAAGTGTCGATACACTTGAATATTGATCCAATTCCTTTCCATGCAACAAGAACCGTTTCTTGTCGTTTCTATATTGAACTCCTTCAATATCTCATATATGTACGTTTAGCACAACCATATTAGCATCACAGTCTATCCATGTAGACATGCGAAATATTCGGGTTTTGCCTAAGTCTTTCATCGAAATGAAATTCTTAACGTTTGTCAATAAAAGATACATCATTTTTAATCAACAATATGTCCTCCACATAATGTATTAGAAATAAGTCTTAGCTCTCCCACTTAATTTTTTACAAATGCAAGCATCTTCATCGTCTCCAGATGAAAACTTTTTTTCATCATGGTGAAGATTCCAACTCCGTGATGCTTACTTCAACCATTGAAGTTTGCATGCCCCTTTTAGCATCCTTTGAATTAACAAAACCCTTTGGATCATGTCATGTACACGTTCTAGGTAACCATTCAATTAGAAGAACTTTGTTTTGTTTATTCATCTACTATATACCAAATTATATGTAGTGGTTGCTACTTTAATCCGTCCAGACTAAATATTGTTATGAAAGATCAAATCTTGTCATAGTCAACTCCTTAAACATTGTCGTAAAATACTTTACGACATGTCGACTATTTCATAGATGTGAAACATCCATGTCTGTTTCTTTATAGATCCAAATACGACCGATAGGTTTTTACACCTTTCCGGAGGGTCTTCCAAGTTCAAAACTTGATTTCTCGTGTATAGAACTATCATGGATTTTATGGCTTCAAGCCATTTGACGGAGTCAGGGCCCATCATCGCTTGTTTGCATGTAGTCGGTTCATCATTGTCAAACAATAATGATTTACTCTCAAATCTCAGCATTTGATTGTTTATCCGACCGGCTTGGTTCAATAAGAACTTAGATCTTTGTGACCACAACTTTTGAGGCACATAAGCTATGAGCATTATGGCAGCCTCCGAAACGATTTCCGGCGCTGTGCAACTCAGCACATTTAGCTAAGGTTCATTAACCTTATCAAAGTTCTATTGTCCTCCCACTTAACTTTTGCGAAAAAAATCCTTTTTCAAGAAACTTCACATTTCAATCGACAAACTCTTTTGTCCTAGGTGTTATGGAGGAATAACCAATTGTTATT
The DNA here is from genome assembly GCA_916181665.1 of Avena sativa. Taxonomy (NCBI): domain Eukaryota; kingdom Viridiplantae; phylum Streptophyta; class Magnoliopsida; order Poales; family Poaceae; genus Avena; species Avena sativa. The sequence continues at coordinate 174,692,835 of OV702294.1, read as the reverse complement.
CGAAATAACCTACAAAGACATGCTCATCCGACTTTGGTTGTAAACATCTTACTTATGCTTAGCATACCAAAATTTAAGAAATGACAACTTGGGTTTTACCCCAAACCATAACTTCCATGGCGTCATTTCAACGGATCAAGATGGATCTCTTTTCAGTGTAAAAGTGGCAGTCCCTAAAGCTTTTTATCTTTTAAAACATAATGGCAGTTTTATAAATAACACCTTTGATCCAACCATGTCAAACAAGGTTTCATTACAAATCTCAAACACTCCATATTCCTATGGTGTTTCGGGAGATGCAAATCTAGGTGTTTTTGCTAAACTTGTAACTCAAATAAATCCCTTTATGATAAAATCATACATTATTTATTTTCTTGTTACACTTGCAACTCAAATAAATCCCATATGATAAAATCATAAACCATTTATTTTCTTGTTACAATGATTTTCCACTTCATCTTGAAAGTCTTTGAACGTTTTCAAATATTTCATACTTCTTTCTCATTAAGTGAACATTCACTTAAATTTCCAGAGAAAGCATATGAAGTTGAAATCCATCACTTACGACTATTCATAATGGACTACATACATCGATATGTATAAATTCCAAAATTTTAGTCGTTCGTTCTTCTTTGGCCTTCGAATCAAGTTTTAATTATTCCAAGAAAAGTCTCACAAGCGTCACTTGATCAAATCAAAGACTCCAAAAATCCATGAATATGGAGATTCTTCATGTTTTCTTTCCAATATAATTTAAACGGCGTTGTCACTTTGTAAGTGATCTTTCAATCATTTGTCTTGTGACATTTTAGCATTAGTTTTTATGGATGTGATTTCTCCAACTAGATTTGTAAATCGTTCATCTTATATGGAATATGGTAATTATTTGAACAACCTTTGTTCTCATAATACCTAATTTAAATAACAATTATTAAAACAAATCTTGAAGTCAAGCTTTGATGTCAACAGAAATACAAAAAACAGTTTGTTTGTTTTCGATGAACATTATCACATATTCTCTTGCTAGTTACTTAGGCCATTGTGGTTTATGAATTGCATCGTTCCATATGAAATTTCATACCAACCAATTCGGTATCCAATACCCAAGAACCACATTGTTTAACAAGCAAAGGATACAACCATAACATGTACATTATCCATATACCAAAATTAGATATTTCCAATCTTTTCTTTTTTTGCCAAATATATTTTATAGATTCTCTTTCAGCATTTTCCTTTTTTTTTAAAGAATCTATCTACATCAACAGTGGCGCCATATACATGAAACGTAGTCCAAAGCGTGTATATTCAAATAATAATACATTTAGACTTGCACTTTGAAATAGATCGCCATCATCAAAATGATTGGCATTCTTTCAAAATCTATTCTTTAGTAATTTTTTAGTGTAGTAAACACTTTACATACATCTTATATTCATCCTTGTCATGACGACTTTCATGATCAAGCTAATATAGCTTATAAAGACGAATCGTGAGTATAACGTTACTTTCCAAAACCCTTTTGGATGATTAGGATGTCTAGCATCTCCGATCTTTGTAAATTATCATCCAATATAAGAACATACATTATACTCTATCATATTGCAACCAAAACATTGTTTCAGATATCATTATATCTGTCACACATGATGGTTTCTGAAACAATTCTTTCAGCTCCTAGATAAACTTGATATTAAAATAATCAAGAATCATGGAGGCAAACATGATACTTAAGATACTAACACTCGAATTATTACTCTCGGTTTAATACCAATTATTAAATTTCATGGAGTAAACAGCGTTTGCTGAAAGTTTGCAATAGGAGTTTAAACTTTAGATTGACACTCAACATAATACGATACCAGTTCGTAAAGTAAATATCCAGAATTCTATAGTTCTATTGTCTCAATTACAACTATGCATAAGGTGGTGAACGAATGCCAATGATTACAACAAATTATGCAAATTCACTTTGATTTAATTTATGATAAATTGAGTTCTACTAATCCAAATTAGAAATGAACTCCCATTCAAAAACAACATCCCTCGTGTATTTTTGGTGATTACATGAACCAAATCCACTACACCAAGTCTGATCATCATGTGAGTCGGTGTAGCTTCAAAGACGAGCATCAAATGGGCATCATATCTTTCATATGACTCATGCTTAACCTTTCGGTTCGTGTTCCGAGGCCATGTCTGTACATGCTAGGCTCGCCAAGTAAGAACCTTAGTATTCGAGTGTGTAACTTTCTTACACCCGTAATATGGTCGTGGATCCAAGAACACCCGATCATCACGTGGTGTCTTGGAGCGATGAAACATAATCGGTGCATACTTAAGGAAGAACACATTCTTATCATGATATTTAAATGAGGGATCATCTTATTATGCTAATAAAACGCCAAACAAGCAATATAAGGTGCAATCAAACATCACATGTTTGTAAGTGAAATGATATGGTTCCCGCATATGATCTCCATCATGTGCTCCTTGGTATGATCACTATCATACCTCTATGTGTAAGTCCAAGGTCTATGGAACATAGACGTTATGTGTGTTGTAAGAGTATCATCTTATACTTCTACTTACAACATCACCATATCATAACACTAGCCCAACAACAATCTAAACTAGACGCTTATAATTTATCCATTGCAAGTTTTACGTGGCTTAGGGCTTCCGAAGATAGAGCCGTTCTTACCTACGAACATGAACCACAACAAGGATAATCAAATTGTTGACAACTTGTTGCAAATTAGATATTGACTATAGTTGGAGAGACAGACACCCGCTAGCCACTTATGCAAAACCAGTTGCATCTCAAGCGTGGAATAGGTCTCATGTGCGAGGACATGTAAAGTTTGTCCGGGCCGCTTCATCCCACTATGCCACCAATATCCAAAGTACAACTAAGAAGCAATAAAATGATCATCATCGCCCACAAACTCATATGTGTACTGCTCGTGCAAAGCATCTACGCATAGATCCGACTCTGATACCACTATAGGGTTCGTATCATAGAAAACAAAAAAAATTCTATGATGGGGACAACTATGTACCAAGATCTATCTACTAGATACAAGCAACGGACGGATATACATCCGTAGAGAACATACCCTTGAAGACCGATAAAGCTTAACGAGTCCAAACTCGTGGTTGATGTAGAGGATCTCTTGCCGATCTCAAGATCGAGAGGAAGTCCTAGCGCCGCAAAACAGCGGCGCATTCGTGCTCGCACACACGTACGAGACACCGAGCAACCTCCGCCTCCTCGCTCCAGCGATGCAGCATAAGCACAACTCTTTCTTGCCGAAAAGCCATCGGGAACATGTATCTCGCTAGTCCGAGACCATGGGGGATAAATACTAGAGGGGGAGAGAGATCCTTCACGAGGAGGTGTACTTTGAGAGGATGAGAGGGGGCCTTTTATAGGGGAGAGGGGGGCATCCAAGGGGCATGGTGCCCAGCCATGGGGCTTCCCCCACCTCTTCCTCATTCATGTGTGTGGACACTCCACTCACTCAAATGCCTTTCAATTTCCTCCACTCAAAAACCCACTCAAATTCCCATTAAATTTCCACCAAATTTAATGCAAACTCTCATTAAATAAAACTCCTTTTATTTATTCAAAATTTTGTCAATTACTTTAATGACAAACATTCACATATAACCCCTTGCTAGTATTTTAATTTCACATGCAGAAACACTTTCTGCAATTTCACTTGAAAACCCGTTTTGATATCTAGTGAAATAAATTCATGCACTTGTTATTCTTTCCGGCATGAAACTTTTGCTCCAATTGGATGTCGGTGTCTCTTAAGTGTGCCACCCTACGGTTCGCGAATAATGCGGACATGATCGAGACCCTTCTCTAATCAATAATCAGAAGCAGGATCTGGAGACCCATACTGACTCCCACACATTCAACAATGACTTTCTTGTGATCGTCGAAACCTTTTTACGCTAGTATCTTAATCCCTTTGTTTCGCGATATATTACATGTCCGAGATTCGATCATAGGTATCTCCATACCTAGTTTGATCTCGTTACTAACATGCACTCTTTTCTCGTTCCCGTGATATAACATTCTAGTGATCAAATCACTTGCTTGCAAGCTAATCAATGTGATATCACCGAGAGGGTCCAGAGCATATCTATCTGTCATCGGGATGAAAAAATTCCACTCTCGATCCATGGGCCTCAACATAACACTTTAGTAGTTCTGAACCCATCTTTATAATCACTCAGTTATGGTGTGACGTTCGATGTTATCTAGAAACTCTTCTAGTGTTAGTGATTGACATGATCTCATGGTCTAAGGATTAGGATCACTTCGTAAGTTGTTTATAGCAATATAAACTCAATGACTTTGATCGTAATGCTATACTTCGGATGAATGTTCATCACATCATTACACTAATGTTGTGACCTCGTTATTAACAGCATCCAATGTCCATGATCAGGAAACCTTGATTATCTTGTTAATCAACGAGCTAGTTGTGGCATCCCGCAAAACCACTACTAGAAAATCGCATTGTTTTTGTGCATTGCATCGTCATCATCATGCATTTGTTTGTCTGAAACTATTTTTGAAACGCCTAGTTTTGTTTTCTAAATAACCCCCGTCTCTTTTTCAAATTAAAACATCGGTCTGTTCCGGTCTTTTATTTGTCTAAAACTATTTACAAAAAGTTATTTTTAAATAAAAGAAAAACCCCTAGACTAAAATATCTACCCAGTCCACCCGAATTCCTAAAACTACCTAGTCCTAATCTACCCACCAATCCCCTCCCTCCACCTCACCTTCCCCTCCACCTCATCTCTCCTCCGCCACCTCATCAATCCTTGATCCAGCCCCCTCTCCTTCTCTCACCCTAGTCCCATCTACCCCTCTCTCTCCTCTCTCCCTTACACCTGGGCCCACGCCCCACCTGGCCCCACCCGCAGCCCCACCCGACCTAGCTCTCTATCCCTCCACCCACCTCACCCGGTCAACCCCACCACCCCGCACTCCCCGCCCCTGCCCGCGTCCGGCCCCACCCTGGGCCCCACCCCGAACCGACGCGTCCCCCCACCTCGCGCCCTGCTCCTCTTCCTCCTTGGCCGCTCTCTCTTCACCGCCCGTCCCCCGCGCCTCTCCCCTCCCTTCTTCCCCTGCTCCGGCCAGCCCAACCACCGCCCGCCCACGCCAGCCTTCCCTCTCCTCCTCCGGCCCCGCCTCCTCCGCGCTCGCTCCGCCTTCTTCCCTCCCTCGGGCAGCCGCGGCCACCGCCCGCTCCTCTCTGCCTCGCTCCCGCTCCCGCTCCCGCTGGCCGCCTCAAGCTCCGCCACCGCGAGCGCGCGCCGCTACGAGCTCCCCTGCCACCGCCCTCCGCTCTCGCGAGCACCTCCCCCTCTGCCCCGGTCCCCAGCGCCGCCGCAGCGGGACCTCGCCGCCCTGCACCTCCAGCCCTCTCCGGCCGTCCTCCCCCGCCGCTCCACCGCCGCGCCTAGCCCCGTCTCGTCCGAGCTCCGCCCGTCGCCTCCCGCCGCGCCCTCGGCCTCGCCGGTCCCGCGCCGACCGCCGCCTCCAGCGCCGGTCCCGGCCGCGCCGCCGGCCCCGTCGTGCTTCACCGCCTCCGGCCGTCCCCGCCTCCACGCCCACCGCAAGCCTCCTCCGGCGCGCTCGCTTCCCTGCCTCCGAACGCCAGGCCGCGTCAGTCCTCTGCCTCGCGGGCCGGCCCTCCTGTCCGTCTGCGCTGAGGCACCACCGACATGGTGGACCCGCTCGGGCAGCCGCCGCGGCGTCGTCGGGTTGGATGCGGCGGTAGGGGTGCTCTGGGGACGTGGCTTCCGGTCGTGGGTCCCAGCGAACGCCAGGCCGTGGAACTGTGCCGCCCCCTCATGGATTCGTCCACTCCGTTTCTGCCATGAATCGTTTTGTTAGCCCTTCTGTCCCTCGCTCGATGTACGTGCGTGCGTCTGTGTGCGCTCGTGTATGTGTGCCATGGGGATATGCTTGTGTTCCATATGGCCCGTCTTGATGCACCCCAAGTTCGCCAACGACCTTCAGCGCCGAACCGATGACACTCGACGAACCTCCGGCAAGATCTTCGACATGGCCAAGATCTACCACAACCGAGTCCGGCACCGACAAGTGAAATCAGAACCACCAAGACCTTCGCCGCGGAATCCCCAAGGCCTTCGACGTGGGACCACAAGGTATACTACGCGGCCCCGAAGACCGGTCAGAAACGCCAAGTTCGCCTCATGAACCCCGAAGACCCGAACCCGAAGACGCCAAGGTCGCCGGCGCAGCATGCCAAATACTTCACCCCAGATGAGATAAGTACTACTTTCCGGTACGCGAACCGACAAGATCTTCGCAACGACAAGATCGTCTCCCGGACGCCATGACCGTCGACATGACCCGAAGACCACGAATGCGACAAGATCGACACCGACCAGGGCGAGACCGATGCGCCCCCGGCGCCAACCAAGTCCTGCTTCCCGGGTGCGACAAGACCTCCTTCCCGTATCGATCCCGATATCGTCAAGCCGTTCCCCGTCGAACCCTGAGACCGACCCCGAACCCCTCGGAACCCCAAGATCTGCCGAACCCTAATGTGTGCACCTTTTTCCGAGCCCTATTTTATAAATTCTATATATCAAATTGTTGCATAATAATTGTTCATGCATGCATATTTGTGTGGTTTGGGGGCCTTATGCCGATTCACCTTATAATTAAATATGGGGTCCATATGCGGGCAAATCTAGCCTTATATTGGCCTCATTTAAATTTGTGTAGTGAACCGGTGCGATCTTTGCCATGTTAAGACAACACTTAAATTGGGGGGAAGCTAAACAACTTGAGCCTATTAATTAATTGTCGGGACCCCGGTTCCGCTTAATATGATCTAATTGCTTCGCATCTTTGCCATGCCATACATCATACATGCATCATGCCCGATCTTCTGCCGTAGTATTAAATATTGCATCCGGTGTTTCTTCTAGTGTTTTGCTTCTTCGCGGATAAGGCCGTTGAGTTGATGTGAGCTTCGACCCGATCTTCGGTTGAACCTTCGGCAATGTTTTCAGGCGAGCACCTCCCCCCTTTCTACCTATCTTACTTTTATAGTATTTATTTCCCTCCTGTTGATCTATTGCTATCTGTGTTGCGATGCTCTAGTTTTCGTGCCCGTGATATCCCTTGCAGCCTTATATTGCCTTGGACACGTCCTATTACCTGTTGTTTGGTAGATAGTTGGACTTGCGCGTCGTAGTCGCTTGCTCAAGTGCTGTTGCGTGTCGTCCAGTACCACAGTTGTTGGAGTGTTGCCGCATGTTTAAGGTTGGAGATGATCATGGCTTTCTTTATCGTTTACTTTAATTACTGTTTAACAACTAAAATTGAAGTAGGTAAGCAGAGGCACAGGTGGGCAATAGATGTTATTTGGTTGTTAACCGTCCACTTGTGTCCCGTAGGACCCCAAGTACTTGATACCTGTTCCTTGAATTTTCGCGCTATCCACATCCGGGAGGATTATGGGACCCCCCTGAGCCAGAGCTTGATTCATTCTTATTTCTTGGGGCCACAAACTAGTTTGAGGTTTTATTTACTATCCTGTACTTATGCCATGCTTTACTGCTTTATTACGATTGTGCGAGGAGCACACTGTACTGTTTAGGTAGCGGAATGTTTTCGCGGTATCGACAAGCTCAGTTTTGAGTTCCCAGTCGTTTACAGCCATTGTCGCAAACCTTGAGTCCGTCTCGGAGTCAGCTAACTTCGTTGCGGGTCTACTCAATGGGGTGGCCCCCTGAAATATTTCTGAATCCTGTGATTGCTTTGTCGTGAAGGCCTCGTTGGGTTTTGATTTGGTTTTTCCGAGGTTGATCGAGTGTGTGTTGCTATTGGTGCACCCCGGCCGGGTAAAACTTTCTAAAAGCCGTGTCCGCGGTTATGGACGACTTGGAGCACAGTATCTCGATCATAGACAACTATAACTAAAGTAGTGCTATAAATTTGACTTTATAATGACTAGTAATCAGCTTCACTATAATGGAATGGCTAAATCAAAACTGCCAACAATTGTTTGCTTGGGTTGTCGTTTGCGACCATTGTACCTGACTAGTAAGTATTGCAACTATAACGGAATGGCTAAATAAAAGTACCAACAACTGCTGGGTTTTGGGGTTATCTCATGCTAATTGTATCTGACTAGTAAGTGTTGCAACTATCACGGAATGGTCAACTAAAAGTGCCCACTGCTTACTTTATCAGGATGACTATCTAAACCTGACTAGTAATTGCTGCAACGATAACTGAATAAATAAAACTGCCAACTGTGTGAGTTCCTCGGTTGACTTCCTCGTTGGTCTCGAGGGGGAAATACCAGGATGGGTATGCTTGGTGATAGTTTCAGGTTGGGTCCGAATAGGCCTTCCTTACCCCTCTCTGATAGCCGACAGTTGTATCGAGTCTCTATAGGTTGTTTAGTGCATGCTGCCGCTGCCGCTTCAGTCCACCATACCTATGTAGGCGAGGACCGCCGAATTCTAGCCTCGCCGTGTACTGGCCTCAGTACTGACGCTCCTCTTTTTCCTTTGCCCTCTGTCGGCACCCCTTTTGTTTAAGCAGGTTTTGAGATCGACGTTGTTAGCAGGGTTACCCGTCCGGCTTTGCCTGGGCAGGGTTATGGACGCCATTGGTTATTCTTCAGGGCTCTTAGCCCCATTTGCATCTTGTCCGTAGTCGGACGCTCTATCATTTTCAAGGAGATTTGGATCTTTGTATATTATATCTGTATTCTTGACTCTTCGAGTCGTTGTTGTATATATCTGTTCTGTGGGTCCCATCGAGGACTTTTGTGTAATGTTATTACTTCTTTTCCACCCGCACGCAAGTGCCTGGTGGGCACCTTTGAATCGTTTCTATGCGGGTTTGGCGGGAAGCGCTGAAACTTGCATAGGGTCGATTCTGAGGGTGTTACACTAGTTTATGAGAGAGGAATAACTAGGAACTTCCTTTTTGTTTATTAAACACACATGTATTAATGTTTCCGTATTAATACAATTATAGCATGTAAATTAAACATTTATCATAAATAAGGAATACGATAATAACCACTTTATTATTGCCTCGCGGGCATATTCCCTTCACTCCGTGCCCTGCCTCAAGCCCGCGTCGAATCGACAACGCGCTCAGTGACTACTGATGGGGAATACCAATTGGGGACTCGCCACAACTGGCGGCTTCACTGACACCCTGCGTCTTTTTCCAACTATCCATCACCGATTGGCACATGCCGACTGCCTCCTGCTTCACGGTTCTTTTCTCTTTTGAGAAGCTTGTCGCCGATTCGCCACGATCCATCGTCAAGACTCTTCGCGCCCTGCCTCAAGCCCGCGTCGAATCGACAACGCGCTCGGGGACTACTTATGGGGGAATACCAATCGGGGTATACCCATGAAGCATAATCGCCAGCTGGGCCAAGCTGACTAAAGCATAGCCCAGGGCGGATCGACTCGCCAAGTACGGCAACTAGCGCATACTGGACCAAGGCGACTAGCGCCGACTGGAGGCCCAAGACGGCGACTCGTACACAAAGCCCACAAGCACTTGTAAACCCTAGATGGCTGCATATATAAAGCCACTAGGGGCACCCCCACGGGGCATCTGCTCCCACATCTCATTAGATCTAGTCTCCCTCCGCCTACGGTGGCTCGCTTGTAAACCAATCTATGATCATATACTGGATTGACAGCAGGACGTAGCGATCCTCCATCGAGGGGACGTGAACCTAGGTACATCGTGTGCCAATCTCGCTCCCGGATTCTCCTACGTCGCCTTGCTCCCTCTACGTCAGCTGCCCCCAGTAGCATCTTGTTCATCATGTTCATAAAATAAGCTGGTGCATTTGTTAATCCAAATGGCATCACATTATACTCATACAATCCATACCTAGTGGTAAAAGCAGTCTTAGGTATGTCTTGCTCTCTAATCTTTAGCTGAAAGTAGCCCGATCGGAGATCATTTTTTGAGAACACACGAGCTCCTTCTAGCTGATCAAAGAGATAGCTGATTCTAGGTAAAAGGTACTTGTTCTTTATGGTCACCTCATTGAGTGATCGATAATGTATGCATAGCCTTTGACTTGTGTCCTTCTCAACAAACAGAACTGGTGCACCCCAAGATAAAGAACTTGGTTGGATAAATCCATTTTGCAACTGTTCTCCAAGCTATCTCTTGAGATCTTTCAACTCGTTAATTGACATCTTGTAGGGTCTCTTTGCTATGGGTTTAGATCCTGGCAGTAAGTCAATCAAAAACTCCACATCTCTATCTGGTGGCATTCCTGGTAATTCCTCCGGAAACACATCCGGATATTCTTTCACTACTGGTACACTGTCTATGCTAACCCCCTTAAGAGAATTTAGCTTACTCCCTTTGGATTGAAAGTTAGACTTGAACCTAATCCGTTTCTTATCCGGGGTTGTGAGTGTAACGGTACGATTGGCACAATCTATTACTTCCTCATACTTAGTCATCCAATCCATGCCCAAAATTACATCTAATCCTTGGGAATCTAGGATTATTAGACTAACTGGAAACTTATACTTTCCAAACTCTATTACTAGATCATGACATCCAAAATTTACTATCATATCTCCACCTGGGGAGCTTACTTTAATAGGACATCCAATAGTTTCGGTTGGAAGTCTATTCTTGTCTACAAATGCTCTTGATATGAATGAATGCAATGCGCCGGTAACAAAAAGGACAAGTGATTGAAAAGAATTAATCTTGAACTTACCAGCCACAACATCAGACTCCTCATAAATTTCCTCCACATTGATGCGGTTCACATGACCCTTCTAAAAAGGGTTTGGCTTGTTGGCTCCATCAGTCTTCTTTTCTGGGCATTCATTTGCATAATGCCCTGTCTTCTTGCACTTGAAGCATTCCACCTGACTGATGTCTCTCTTAGATTGCTGATTTCCCTTGCCATTTCCATCATGGTTACTCTTGTGTCCACTCTTGTTGCTGCAGTAATCACCATTGTTGTGCCCACGATGTTTATTGATATCGTGATGACAGTTACTGTTGTGGTGGCTATTATATTTCCCGTGTTTGTGGGATCTAAAATCTCCACTATCTTAACCATGGGAACACTTGTGTGATGATCCAGAACTATGCGTATCAAAGTGATGATTTCTCTTCCTGTTCTCCACTTGTTTCATCTTGCTTTCCAAGATGGTGTCTTTGTTGCACAGAGATTGATAAGTTGGAACATATGCAACAGATAGTTGCATGCACATCTCATCATTTAGACCTTCAAGGAACTTCTCCTTCCTTTTTTGCATCGGTGTCAACCTCATCCGGTGCATAGCATGCCAGATTGTTGAACTCCTCAATATATTCCTCAACACTGCGGTGGCATTGCTTAAGGTTGTGAAATTCCTCCTTCAAACTCATCAGTCTTGGAGAGATATGAGCAGTGCGGCATCCATCCTTAAACATTGCCCAAGTCACTTCCTCAATTGGGGTGGTGATTTGGAAGTTATCCCACCAAGTAGTTGCTGGTCCTTCTAGCAGATTTGCCGCAAACCTGACTTTTTCCTCACCAGTGCAACCAACTGTGACTAAGTCCTTGTTCACAGAACATAGACAATCATTTGCTACCATAGGATCAGTGGTTCCTAAAAACTTAGAAGGCCTCAATCTCAGAAACCTTGTAAGCATATCAAAAGCTGGTGGGTTGTTTTGATTGTTGTTGTTGCTATTGTTGCTGTTATTGTTTTGGTTCTGATTCCCATTCGCCATAAACTGGGTCATCATTTGCATCAACTGAGTCTGGGTTGTCATCAGCTATTGCATCTCATTGCCATTGTTGTTGTTATTATTGTTGGGATTGTCACGACGGAGAGGCATCTATGGTTTCAATAAGGATAAGAAAGGATAAATACCCCATAGATACTAACATGCACAATACAATATATAGCAACCAACACAAATAAGCAACACAAGATAACTTAGAGTTTAAACAATACGAACAACAGGTTTGCAAAGTAAACACACTAGCAAAGTCATCCACATGTTGGATGATCAATGTGACTCGATAAATAAAATGATGATAGATAGATAGATAGCCAAGTAGTCAACACTACTCCTACATATCGACTTCCTCCTCCACTAGAGTCAGTCCTGCTGCGTCGATTCCTGCCTTGTACTCCTCCATGCTGGTGGTCAAAGCATCGACCTTTGCCTGAAGCTCTCTCTTCCGTGAACGCATCCTCTTAATCACCTCATGTTGTGTCTCTAGCTCAAGATCCTTGAGCTCCATCTCGGCCTTCATCTCATTGATCTTCTTGTTCCTATCCTGCACTCTCTTCTCTTGGTTCTTGAACCTCTTGTCTTGATTCTCGAACCTAGCCTCCATCTCCTTGATGCGCTCTTTCTGCTCCTCGAAGGCCTTGTCCTTCTCCCTCAACTGGACGTGTAGCTCGTCATTGCTAAGCATGACGTTGGTCCTATCAGTACCGAGGTGTCTAAGAAGGCTCTCTAGGTCCTGAAGATAGAGACGCACTAGCTCAATAGTCTCCCTAGTGGCCTCGTCATACACTATAGCCTCTCCCTCCTCGTCACGTCTCCCAAATGGGTGGAAGTAGAGGCCCCTGAGCTTGGTGGAGTGACGTCCACAGAGGCGTCCAAGCAGCTCCTGCATGGCGACATCGAGTCCCTTCTCCTTGTCTTCATGGAGTATCTTGAAAGCAATCTCCTCGGTGTGTGGCTCTGACTGGCGCCTTGGCTACGAGACTCTAAATCCCTATAGATCCTTCCTCTCGAACTTCCTAAGCTGAAGTCCCTTAATGTTAGGGAGGGGGAGATTGAGCACACCGGTGAGATCCACAATACGAGATCCAAAACGAGTTCCCTTGAACTCCTCGGCGGTGCCGAGAACAAATCTAGGCATCTATTGCATAGGATAGAGAAAATTAGATACAACACAAGAAAAGAGTAAAACACAAGATAGTAGAAACAAAAGCTTGCTAAAAACACATAATTTATTTCAAACACACAAGTCATGGCATACACCATTCAACCACAAGCACTAAGGTTCAAACATAACTTAGACTAATTATTGCCAGACCACATAGGTTGGCATGATCAAATTATTAATGCCAGAAAACGACAAGTGTGGTGGTCCAACTATTGGAGTACGTCACAACTCTCACTCACTAGACAATATAGCTATCTGGGCATCCTTGGAGGCAATCTGCTTGTCTTGATCACAAGACTTCAATGCTAAGTCTATGACATCCTCCCTTAGACGTTTTATGGTGGCCTCTAAGTCTTGGGGTATGCTTCTTCTCCTCTCTAAGGTCATTTTGAGTGTTGAGCATTCTACACTTGAGTCTTTCACCAAGCTCCTTGATGGCATTCCATGCTGCATTCCTTGCAGAGTCAAAGAATGACATGTGCATTTCAGAGTTGGTGACCATGTAGAATCCCGACTCATTGTGGTTGTCCTCCTTTTTTTGTACAAGTGGAGTTGTACCCACCAATATTCTTCTCCTTCATCCATCACGGGAAATCCCTTGTACACAGCTTCACCATGTATCCCCATGGTAATCATAAGGTTCTTGAGTGCCTTGGGAAACTCCGCCTCACATTCTAAGGTCATGGTCATGAGTGGTCCCTTCCTGACGGCTTCGTTGATGCGGCCATCTACAAATAGAGATGAGAAAGAAGATTAGGAGAAGTTTTACGAGATAAAAAAGATACAAGTGTGGAAATTTGTAAAGGAGATTGCATTTCCTAGTGGTTTCCTTAGTCTAATCCATCTTAGGGTCATAATCCTACAGGCAACACAGTGCTCTGATACCATCTGTAAGACCTCACCATTTAAGGTAAAGGCCCCTGTGATTGCAATGCTAGTCCCTGGATCGAATTGCTAGCATCCACAGTTTAAGATGAAGGACACAGATACAAAGGTCATTATTACATCGTAATATCTAGAGATACATAGTTTTTACAACTCATTAGCCCAAGGCTAATACATAGAGTTCACCTACTTAACAAAATAAATAAAGTCTTCATCTTCATGTGCTACAGGCAAACATGTTGAGTGTAGACTCATAACCCTAGTCACCGTCAGAGTAACCTGCAACATAATAAGTTACAGCCGCAGATGGACAATATATTTGGAATTGTATTGTCAATTGATACCATAGTAGTATAGTAACATCTAATAACTATATGAATTTGGCTAAGTGTAGTTCAGGCTGGCTTTGCTAAAAATAAGGTTTTTCTTATTAGTTGAAAACACAAAGTTTTTGTTTGACACAAAAACACCCAAGGAACCACCAATAGACATTGGTGAACCTTTACCCTTGTTTAACCACAAGTTTTAACTTAGAGAAATTGGGATAAGGAGATCCTTGATCATTTCAATGTCTTTGATGCACAAAATGTTGTTATCGGAGACACGGCTAAGTACTTAGGTTTTACCCTCTCGAGAGGTGGTGCACTTTCCCCACAAGACTCTACATGCATCGAGACGAGACTTTTCAGAAGCATTCCTTCAGACCACCATGGACGCGTTCCATCCTATCAACCCTACCACCAACTGTCCATCTGGCTGAATTCTTGCAACCTAGTTGGTCAAGGCAGAGCCCATATGCCATGTGGTTACACTAGAAGCTTCTCAACACTAAACATCTCAAATCTCTTTGTTCCTGGGTGACCATACACAAATGTGATACACAAGGTAAATCATGGAAATGGGCCTTGTGTAACCACTCAATATAAACCAATCTTCCCATTCCACCTAGGTGATTCATTAATAAGTTGTTTTATTAATCAAAAACATAGTCATGGACTTTGTATAATATCATAACATGAATATTCCACCCTTGCATTACTAGCTAGGCTCAGCATACTAGCATAACATGTCTCTTAACTTAGGGGAAACTACTAAGACAATATCTATAGGATTTACCATAGCATATACTTAGAAAATCACCATGCAAATCCTACTCAAAATATCACCAATGCATAGATAAAATAATAGGACCAAAAAGATGAAGCATCACTTGCCTTGGTAGTTAGGGGAATAGGCACAATACTCACAATCACACTGTCCACAATCCACAAAATCTACACATAAAATCATACCACAAAATTCACATTCAATATACAAACAAAAATATATATGAATGCATGCAGATGCAATGGAATGATGTGTCACCCTTTTCAAATCAAACTAAATAGTACTGAATACAAAGCATACTTTCTAAAGTCTAAATAAACCAAAAATTTACTTTAAATTAATTTTCTAAATAATTTTTATAGCCAAAATAGGCCTACAAATGTTTCTGCATAAAATCCTAATTTTACAGACAAATGGACAAACCAATGAAATATATGCAAAGAGCTTATTTTTCTAAATCCATTGATATAAAATTTATAATTTTTGGATAAGCAGATCAAAAGTTATTGAATTTACAAGTTTGAATAACTAATAGATCAAAATTCAGATTTTAAAACAAAAAAGGGGACACGCGGCAGCGTCTGATTGGCGAGTACCGGTTCACGCTGGATCACGCTTCCGCACCGTAGGATCTAAAGTGCATCCAGCAGCTCAAATCTACTCGTACCCCTTCGTGCTAGATCTAATCGCATCCATCGGATACAGATCCAACGGATCAGATCCGTTCGACCATACACGAGCGGCGCAAATGGTCGTGGCGGCGGCGACACCACTGGCGATGACACGTCGGCGAGGCCAAGGGGTTAGGGGAGGGGCACTGGTGCTTATCACAATGGCAAAGTCACGGGAAAGCTCAACATGGACGCGGTTGGGCTGGGGCGCACGGGCACGGACAGAATCCCTCGTCGGAGTTTGGCCGCGTGTCAGGTGCTCACTGTCGTTGACGAAGGCGACACCTTGGTGAAAGAGGAGACAAGTGGCAAGTATCAAGAGATGTGCAAGTGTGGCATCCCGCAAAACCACTACTAGAAAATCGCGTTGTTTTTGTGCATTGCATCATCATGACCGCATGCTCATGTCATCATGCCACATTGCATTTGAGCATCGTCATGTCATCTTGCATTTGCTTGCATAAAACTATTTGCGGAAAAACCTATTTTTGTTTTCTAAACGCCCCGTCCTTGTTCAAACACAAAACCCGGGTCTCCGGATTATTTCGTTTTGTCTGCCAACGGTTTGCAAAAGCCCGGATTATTGTTTAATAACTAAAATTGAAGTAGGTAAATGCAGAGGCACCGGTGGGTGATAGATAATATTTGGTTTCCGACCGCTCACTGGTGTCCCGTAGGACCCCGAGTTCTTGACACTTGTTCCGAGATCGAGCGCGCTAACCACAGGTGGGAAGATATGGGACCCCCATCGATTAGTACCTGATTTCAAAGTATTGTACTGGGGGCCACAAACTAGTTTGAGGTTTTATTTACTATCCTGTACTTATGCCATGCTTTTCTGCTTTATTTAAATTGTGCGATGGATAGCACCTGTACTGTTTAGGATTGGGACACGTTTTCGCGGTGTCGACAAGCCCAGTTTTGGGTTCCCAGTCGTTCACAGCCGTCTACCCAAACCCTGAGTCCGTCTCGGAGCCCGACCGACTTCGTTGCGGGTGTACTTAGTGGGGTGGCCCCCCGTGCTTGCTTTGGGTCTGGAAACGTCATGACTTAGGCCCCGCCGACATACCGATGGGTGTATGTTAACTGATCTGGCAAAAAGGGTCGAAGTGCTTGTGGATACTTTGGTGCACCCCTGCAGGGTTAAATCTTTTCGAGAAGCCGTGTCCGCGGTTATGGACGACTTGGAGCACAGGTCTCGATCATAGACAACTATAACTAAAGTTTACTGTTATAAATTGACTTGTATCCGATATGACTAGTAATCAGCTTCACTGCAACGGAATGGCTAAATAAAAGTACCAACAACTGCTGGGTTTGGGGATATCTCATGCTGATTGTATCTGACTAGTAAGTGTTGCAACTACAACGGAATGTTTAACTAAAACTGCCCACTGCTTATTATATCAGGATGACCCATGCTATTTATATTTGACTAGTAATTGCTGCAACGATAACTGAATAAGTAAAACTGCCAACTGTGTGAGTTTCTCGGTTGACTTCCTCGTTTGGTCTCGAGGGGAAAATACCAGGATGGGTTTGTTTGGCGTTAGAATCAGGTTGGTTCCGAATAGGTCTTTCTTACCCCTCTCTGACAGCCGCCAGTTGTATCGAGTCTCTATAGGTTGTTTAGTGCATGCTGCCGCTGCCGCTTCAGTCCACCATACCTATGTAGGCGAGGACCGCCGAATTCTAGTCTCGCTGTGTACTGGCCTCAGTACTGACCG
This sequence comes from Avena sativa, assembly GCA_916181665.1. Classification (NCBI taxonomy): domain Eukaryota; kingdom Viridiplantae; phylum Streptophyta; class Magnoliopsida; order Poales; family Poaceae; genus Avena; species Avena sativa. Next base: position 174,675,459 of record OV702294.1, on the reverse strand, counting down.
CTCTCTCTTTTCCTTTGCCCTTTGTCGGCACCCCTTTTGTTTAAGCAGGTTTTGAGATCGACGTCGTTAGCAGGGTTACCCTTCCGGCTTGGCCTGGGCAGGGTTATGGACGCCATTGGTTATTCTTCAGGGCTCTTAGCCCCATTTGCATCTTGTTCGTAGTCGGACGCTCCATCTTTTCAAGGTGGTTTGGATCTTTGTACCGTATATCTGTATTCTTGAATCATGGAGTCGTGTTGTATATATATCTGTTCTGTGGGTCCCATCGAGGACTGTTGTGTAATGTTATTACTTCGTTTTCCACCCGCACGCAAGTGCCTGGTGGGCACCTTTGAATCGTTTCTATGCGGGTTTGGCGGGAAGCGCTGAAACTTGCATAGGGCCGATCGTGAGGGTGTTACAGAGTGGTATCAGAGCACAGCAGTTACGATACCCCACAAGTCCAGCCTGTAGGATAACCTAGCTAACGGCCGAAGTAGAGTGTCAAAACTATTTTTGCAAAATCGGTTGGATAGATCTGGTTAGGTCTGCTTTTACTCCTTACCCCTCTGCTATTCTCCTCTTACCTCTACGTGTTTTGAATCCGCTCTCTTCTCTTTCTTCGAGTCCAGGAATTCTCGTGGTTGGGTTTCGTCGTACCTTCAGGGTTTCGCTTCCTCTTCTGGTAACGATGCTTCTACATCTGGTCTTCATGCTATCCGAGGAACCCTTCGTCTGGTGGACTTCTCTTTGTTCCTTCTCGTGCCTTCCGGTGTTTTCCGACGCGACATCATCTACGCCAGATCCGATGCAGGGTCTGCATCACTCCTTTGTTCCTGAACCTCGATTGTCGAGATCTTCAGTCTGATTCTGAGAATGGTTGCATGCTTTTCCACTGATTGTGCAGAGTAATAGTTTGGGTGCGTGATGGATTGGCCCCCATGCCGACTACTCACTCTATTTGCTCGCGTACATTGAAGTGGACGAGAATGCATCGGTTCCCTCTTTCCATCGAAGCTAGAGGTGGCTTTATTTGTTGATACCTCTACCCTCGACCTTTTGTTCCCGGAGTGTTCTCTCGACGATCACGGACAACGACCTCTTGTTAGTGGTGTCGCGAAGATCTACACGAAACGAGAAGATGCAGATCACCGACCTTCTTTCCGGTACCATGAGGCGGGTCTCGAGGGCGAGATCCATTGTTAGTGGTGTCGAATTGTGGCATCCCGCAAAACCACTACTAGAAAATCGCGTTGTTTTTGTGCATTGCATCATCATGACCGCATGCTCATGTCATCATGCCACATTGCATTTGAGCATCGTCATGTCATCTTGCATTTGCTTGCATAAAACTATTTGCGGAAAAACCTATTTTTGTTTTCTAAACGCCCCGTCCTTGTTCAAACACAAAACCCGGGTCTCCGGATTATTTCGTTTTGTCTGCCAACGGTTTGCAAAAGCCCGGTTTTAATTGAATAAAATATTTAATTATTTTTAGGGGGCAGCCAACCGGGCCGATCCGACCCAGTCGGCCACCCCCAGAATAAAACCGGTCCACCCAAAATCCCTAACCTACCTAGTCCTAATCTATCCAGCCCTCCTCCACCTCACCCCCTCCAATCCCTGGTCGCCACCTCACCCTGGCCAATCCTGCAGCCAACCGCGGCGCGCCATGTCACCCCAGCCGCCTCTCTCACCCCACCAACCCCGCCAGCCTGTCCCCACCTCCCTCCACCACCTGGACCCACTCCCCACTCCCCACCACGCACACCACACACGCAACACCACGCACGCCAACCTCCCCCACACGGGATCCTCTGCGAACCCACCTCCTTCCTCGCGCCTCCCTCTCCCCATCGCCCTCCTCTGACGCTGCCTCCCCACTCTCTGCAGCGAGTCTGGCAGCGAGCCCCTCGCCTTGCGCCTTCCCCCCAACCTCGAGCTCCTCAGGCCGCCGCCTCGCCGAGGCCCGCGCCCGCCACCACCCGCGCTAGCCCGCGCCCGACCTCTCCTCCGGTGGCGCTCCCTCCCTCCGGCCATCGCCACCTCCCGCGAGCTCCGCGGCCGTCCCCGCCCTCTCCTCTGCATCCTGTCCGCCAGCGCGAGTCCCGCGTCCCGCGCCTCCTCTCTCGCCTCTTCCTCGAGCTCGAGCCCCGACGTCGTGCTCTGCAGCGCCGGCCTCTGCCCCGCCAGCGTCCATCTGCGCCATGCCCCGGCCTCCGCCCCGCCCTCTCCTCCTCGCCCGCCTCGCCGGCCGCCGGGAGTAGCCGCTCCACCCTCCCCCACCGCGTCGTCCCCGACCGCGTCCGGCCGCCCGCCCGACGTCGGCCTGCGGACCCCGCCGCTCGCCGTCGAGCCCGCTCCGCCGGCCACCTCCACCTACTCGCGGCCTAGAGCCACCAGGGCCGAGCACCGTCGCTGCCGCGCCCCTCCTCGCGTCCATGGACAGGCTCGTGAGGGTGTGCGCCGCCCGGAGCCATCTCCATCCAGGCCGGCCAAGTCGCCTGTTGTGCCTCGTCGCCGGTGCGCAGCGGAGGGGAAGGAGCTAGGGAGGAGGGCCAGACGGCCAGGTGTTCGGCTAGGGCTACAGATGATGAGGTGCGGAGACACGCCTATCTGGATAGAGTACCATCCGAGGATCGCCTGCATCGAAACTCAAGTACGACATCGACATCGAACCGTCAAGTCAAGTTCGTCCGCAGGCAAGACCGACAATTGTGCATGATAACCCAAGACCGACATGAGGCCCCGACAAGATCTCCTTCGCGGATCCGAAGCCCCGATGCCCTGATCCAAAGACCGATCCCGGCGCCCGAAGCCGAGAACCCCGACAAGAACCACGACACGGATACACCGAGTTCTCCATCGAGGACACCAAGGCCGTCGACATGGAACCGAAGGACGTCAAGCACTGCACCCCGGACGCCAAGACCTTCCCGATACACGGACCCGACAAGACCTTCGTGACGACTAGAACGACATCGACCAGGGCGAATCCAATGCGCCTCGACGCCGAACCAAGTCCTTCTTTTCGATGCGACAAGATATACTCCGTTGTCCGAGAATGTTTCTGCCGAGCCCGATCCCGTCGAACCCTGAACCCTGAGACCCGACCCCGAACCCCGGAACCCCAAGTTCTTCCGAACCCTAATGTGTGACCCCTTTCTCGAACCCTATTTTTATAAATGTAATATAAAACTATTGCATATAAATTGTCATACTTGCATACATGTTGTGGGTTTGGGGGCATTTAGCCGATTCACCTCATAATTAAATATGGGGCCCATATGCGGGCAAATCTAGTCTAATATCGGCCCCATTTAAATTTGTGCATCGAACCGGTGATATATTTTGCCATGTTAAGACAACATTTAAATTGCGGGGTAGTTAAACAACTTGAACCATTTAATTAATTGGCGGGACCTCGGTTCCACTTAATATTGCCCAATTGCATCGCACCTTTGCCATGTCATACATCATACATGCATCATGCCCGATCTTTTGCCGTAGTATTAAATAGTGCATCCGGTGTTTCTTTTAGCGTTTTGCTTCTTCGCGGATAAGACCGTTGAGTTGATGTGAGTGTTGACCCGATCTTCGGTTGAACCTTCGGCAATGTTTTCAGGCGAGCACCTCCCCCTTTCTACCTATCTTACTTTTATAGTATTTATTCCCTCCTGTTGATCTATTGCTATCTGTGTTGCGATGCTCTAGTTGTCGTGCCCGTGATATCCTTTGCAGCCTTATATTGCCTTGGACACCTCCTATTACCTGTTGTTTGGTAGATAGTTGGACCTGCGCGTCGTAGTCGCTTGCTCAAGTAATGTTGTGTGTCGTCAAGTACCACGGTTGTTGGAGTCTTGCCGCATGTTTAATGTTGGAGATGATCATGGCTTTAATTATCGTTTAATTTTATTATTGTTTAATAACTAAAATTGAAGTAGGTAAATGCAGAGGCACCGGTGGGTGATAGATAATATTTGGTTTCCGACCGCTCACTGGTGTCCCGTAGGACCCCGAGTTCTTGACACCTGTTCCGAGATCGAGCGCGCTAACCACAGGTGGGGAGATATGGGCCCCCCATCGATTAGTACCTGATTTCAAAGTATTGTACTGGGGGCCACAAACTAGTTTGAGGTTTTATTTACTATCATGTACTTATGCCATGCCTTACTGCTTTATTTAAATTGTGCGATGGATAACACCTGTACTGTTTAGGATCGGGACACGATTTCGCGGTGTCGACAAGCCCAGTTTTGGGTTCCCAGTCGTTCACAGCCGTCTACCCAAACCCTGAGTCCGTCTCGGAGACCGGCCGACTTCGTTGCGGGTGTACTTAGTGGGGTGGCCCCCCGTGCTTGCTTTGGGTCTGGGAAACGTCATGACTTAGGCCCCGCCGACATACCGATGGGTGTATGTTAACTGATCTGGCAAAAAGGGTCGAAGTGCTTGTGGATACTTTGGTGCACCCCTGCAGGGGTTAATCTTTTCGAGAAGTCGTGTCCGCGGTTATGGACGACTTGGAGCACAGGTCTCGATCATAGACAACTATAACTAAAGTTTACTGTTATAAATTGACTTGTATCCGATATGACTAGTAATCAGCTTCACTGCAACGGAATGGCTAAATAAAAGTACCAACAACTGCTGGGTTTGGGGATATCTCATGCTGATTGTATCTGACTAGTAAGTGTTGCAACTACAACGGAATGTTTAACTAAAACTGCCCACTGCTTATTATATCAGGATGACCCATGCTATTTATATTTGACTAGTAATTACTGCAACGATAACTGAATAAGTAAAACTGCCAACTGTGTGAGTTTCTCGGTTGACTTCCTCGTTTGGTCTCGAGGGGAAAATACCAGGATGGGTTTGTTTGGCGTTAGAATCAGGTTGGTTCCGAATAGGTCTTTCTTACCCCTCTCTGACAGCCGCCAGTTGTATCGAGTCTCTATAGGTTGTTTAGTGCATGCTGCCGCTGCCGCTTCAGTCCACCATACCTATGTAGGCGAGGACCGCCGAATTCTAGTCTCGCTGTGTACTGGCCTCAGTACTGACCGCTCTCTCTTTTCCTTTGCCCTTTGTCGGCACCCCTTTTGTTTAAGCAGGTTTTGAGATCGACGTCGTTAGCAGGGTTACCCTTCCGGCTTGGCCTGGGCAGGGTTATGGACGCCATTGGTTATTCTTCAGGGCTCTTAGCCCCATTTGCATCTTGTTCGTAGTCGGACGCTCCATCTTTTCAAGGTGGTTTGGATCTTTGTACCGTATATCTGTATTCTTGAATCATGGAGTCGTGTTGTATATATATCTGTTCTGTGGGTCCCATCGAGGACTGTTGTGTAATGTTATTACTTCGTTTTCCACCCGCACGCAAGTGCCTGGTGGGCACCTTTGAATCGTTTCTATGCGGGTTTGGCGGGAAGCGCTGAAACTTGCATAGGGCCGATCGTGAGGGTGTTACAGCAAGGACCTAGCGAACACGTTCGCGTGAACGAGAGACAGAGGGGCGCATGAGGCTTACCGCGATAGCTCGCCGGAGCTACTCGGTGTTGTTGCGGTGCGAGAGGAAATTAGGGGAGCCTGGGGTGCTTTGTACTGGCTGAGTAGGGAGGATAGTTGCAAGGGGGTGGGGTTTATGTAGCCGGAGCGGGAAGGGGAGTTACTCGGTGAATCAACGGCAATTACACGCGCATTTATCGACAGTGACTGGGGACGAAACGGCCAGCGGCGCGGTCGTCGCAGAAAGGTGAGGTGGCAGTGGGGCTTGTCCGTTAGTGGGAGGGGTGCACGCGCGGGGGTGAGAAATTGCGTGGGAGAGAGGGGGGTTCCCGGGTGGGCCGTGGGCTGCCAGGGGAGTTGGGCCGAATGGATTGTTGGCTGTTATTTTTTTCTCTTTTCGTCTTTTCCTTTTCTGTTTTGATTTTCTAAATAGGATTTGAATGGACTATTCAAATCCAAATGAATTCAAATTTTCACCAACATTTTGTGGTGATCCTTGTGTCCAAAAGTGTGTCCAACACATATAATCACTCAAAAACATTTTGGGTCATTGAAAATTAAAATAAAACCTTGCCCATATATATAATATAAGAAGGGGTTTAAATATGGTTTTATTTAGGGTTTAACTTTGAAAAAAATTATGCAAGTTAATAATGCTATGATGATGTGAATGCAACAACATGGTTTTGAATTTAATGAAATTTGGGATGTTACATTGTAGAACTGTTGGAGATATGCCCTAGAGGCAATAATAAAAGTGGTTATTATTATATCATTGTGTTTATGATAAATGTTTACATTCATGCTACAATAGTATTAACCAGAAACATTAATACTTGTGTGATTTGTAAACTAAATTAGAGTCCCTGGTAAAGCCTCTTTGTAATACTAGCTTGTTGATTAATAGATGATCGTGGTTTATCGATCATGAACATTGAGATGTTGTTAATAACAAGATCATATCATTAGGAGAATGGTATGATGGACATACTCCTATAGATAAGCGTAGCATAAAGATCAAGTCATTTTAATAGTTCGTTTGCTATTAGGTTTCTGATACATAGTAACCTAATTCCTTCGACCATGAGATAATGCTAATCACCATCACCGGAAGGATGCTTTGATGACATCAAACACCACACCGTAACTGGGTGGCTATAAAAGTGGCATTGAGTGTTCGGAAAGTATGGGTTGAGGCACATGGATCAAGAGTGGTATTTGTCCATCCATATGACGGATAGATATACTCTAGGCCCTCTCGGTGGAATGTCATCCAATTGGCTTGCAAGCATGTGACTGGATCACAAGGGATCACATATCACGGGAACAAGAAAAGAGTACTTATCAGTAACGAGGTTGAACTAGGTATGTAGAGATACCGACGATCAAAACCTCGGATAAGTAAACTATCGTGAGACAAAAGGAAATTGGTATCGTATATAAGTGGTTCATTCGATCGCAAAGTAATCGTTGAAATATGTGGGAGCCATATGAATTTCCAGATTCCTCTATTGGTTATTGATCGGAGAAGTGTCTCGGTCATGTCCGCGTAATTCACGAACCGTAGGGAGACACACTTAAGGATTCGATGTTGTTTAGTAGATATGGAATGTTAGTAGGGATACCGAATGTTGTTCGGAGTCTCGGATGGGATCTGGGATATCACGAGGAGATCCGGAATGGTCCTGAGAATAAGATACATATAAGGAAAGTCCTATTTCGGAGTTCGGAAAAGTTTTCGATGATTTCATCGGAGAGGTTATAGAAGGGTCTAGAAGGTTCACCGAACCGGAAGGGGAATGGTCCATGAATGTGTCATGGATATAAGGAATGATTAGATCATGTCCTAGGTTGCTTTGTGTTGGTATTTGCAAGAGAGAAATAAAGCTCTAAATTGAAAGTCAAACAGGAAGTTTGAAAAGTCAAACTGGAACAATGGTTTCCTAGTGGGAGAATAAACAAGTCCTTCTCTCAATCTAACTTGGGTTTTGTTGGAATTATGCCCTAGAGGCAATAATAAAGATGTTATTATTATAATTCTTGTTCATGATAAAGTTTATATTCCATGCTAGAATTGTATTAAGCAGAAACTTTAATACTTGTGTGGTTTGTGAACAACACCGTGTCCCTAGTATGCCTCTATGGACTAGCTCATTGATTAATGATGGTTAAGGTTTCCTAACCATAGACATGAGTTATCGATTAATAATGAGATCATATCATTGGGAGAATGATATGATGGACAAACCTAAACTAAGCGGAGCAATTAGATCGTGTCATCGTGTTCATCTTTGCGAAGCTTTTCTTATGTCAAATATTGTATTCCTTAGACCATGAGATAATACAACTCCCTGGTATCGGAAGAAAGCTTTGAGGTCATCAAACGTCATCCTATGAGAGGGTGATCATAAAGGTGTCTCTCAGGTGATCGGAAAGTACCTGTTGGGTTGTATGTATCGAGATGGGATTTGTCCCTCCCAAGTCGGAGAGATATACTTCGGGCCCACTCGGTAATCGATATCAACACCGCTTGCAAGCATGTGGTTAAGGAGTTAATCACAAAGTGATATCGGATTACGGAACGAGTAAAGTACTTGTTGTGAACGAGATTGAACTAGGTATGACGGTACCGACGATCGAATCTCGGGCAAGTAAAATATCGCGAGACGAAGGGAATATATATATGGGATTGATTGAATCCTGGCACCGTGGTTCCTCCGATATGATCATTGATGAATGTGTGGGAGTCAATATGGGTTTCCAGACCCCGCTGTTGATTATTGATAGAAGATCATGTCTGCATATTCTCGAACCCGAAGGGTCACACACTTAACGTGTCTCGCCGCTAGGATAGATTGGATAATTGGTTTATGAGTTTTTGTTTGGAGTCTCGGATGGGATCCGGGATATCACGAGAGGTTCCGGAATGGTTCGGAGAATAAGATTCATATAAGGCAGTGCAGTTTTTGGAGTTCGGAATTGTTTTGGGTTAATCGGTATTGTACCGGAAGCTTCTAGAACCTTCCGGAGGGGAACCAACGTGGCCCCACCTGCCGGAAGGGGGCATGGGCCTACGAGGGAGTGCCCTGGTCGCATTGGTCCAGGGGCACAAGGCCCCATAGGCCCAGCCGGCCAAACCCTAGGGGAAACCCTAGGGAAACCTTCTAGAAGGAGGGGGAAAACTTGCCCCCCACTCCAACCCTTGGGGCCGCCGCCCTAGGGCTTGGAGGAGGGGTCAAGGGGGACGGCCAGCCCCTATATATAGAGGGCAGGGGCGCAGCCCTCCCCTACACCTCCTCCTAAAACCCTAGCCGCCCTCCTCTCTCTCTCCCTCCAAACTGCGCGTAGGCGAAGCCCTGCTGCAGAAACTCTCCACCACTTGCACCGCGCCGTCGTGTTGTAGATCCAATCCGTCTCTCCACCATACTTGCTGGACCAAGGAAGGAGGAGACGTCGAGGTGCCGCACATGTGCATCTCTCGGAGGCATCGCCACTTGTGGTGCTAGATCGGATCGGATCGCGAGGAGGAGAAGCGAGTATGACTAAATCACCCACGTTCCGACGAACGTTCCGCTGTGCGAATCTTCAAGGGTATGAAGATCTCATCTAATCCCTCTCGTTGTTTGCATCTCCTAGATTAGATCTTGGCTTTTCCCCTGTTCGCATCCATAGAAAATTTTGATTTACTATGCTGCGAGTAATATCGGAAGGGTTCTGAGAGACATCAAAAAGGTTCCGGACATTTTCAGAAATGTTCCGGTGAAAGAATTATGCAAGTAATTGTTATTTAATGTGTTTAGTATTTAATTAATAGAATTAAATATTAAAAGGAAATTAAATAATTAATTAAAAGGGCTAACCCCTAATGGGCCACCATTGTGGCAGCCTATTAGGGGCCGGTGGCCAAGGAGAAGGCCGTCGCCCTAGGGGCCGGCGACTAGGGTTGGGGAGGCTCACCCCGGGGAGGTGCTACCTAGCTCCTCCACCTATATAAAGGAACCCTTGGCTCATTGATCCCATCTCTCCATCCTCTCCTCTCTGGCTTGGCTCCCATGTTTGGAGTCGTGCCCATGAGTTAGAGGAATCTCCTAAAACCGGACGTCATCGTGTTGCTGGATTTTTGGTTGGAGTCCTTCTTCTGCTGCTTTGCTAGACCGGAGCCCGGACAACGCCTATACACTGTACGTGTGTAATCCCTCGGAGGTGCTGCACTTGTGGCACTCATCTTCATCGACCTGTTCGACTATACGACCTTGAGGTCAGCTTCAACTGTCTTTATCGATAATGTTTGTGCGGGAATGTATTTCCTGCTCTCGGTCTTCAAAGGTATGAACGTCATTATTGTTGTCTCCGTTGGGTAGGGGGACTGGCTTCTTCCGTTTCCACCGTTTCTACCCTGCGGGTTGGGTGGCAGATTGTGTTCCTGATCCTGGATGACTGCGGCGCATTGGTAGCGCTCATAGATCGGCCTGCTGCTGCCGCAACTTTCGGATCTAGAACCGTAGGTCCCTTCATCCGATGGTGGATCACACAGATCGGAGCTGCAGCTGCTGCTGTCATCGGACTCGTCTGTCGATGGTGATGTGCGTAGCACAGGGTGTGGAGCCCACGAAGCGGGCCTGATCAATGGCAGGGACACCCGTTCTGGAAGGCGGAGAGTGCCGGTCTGCCCCACCTGAAAGCAGAAGCTCCCGAACAGGATCTCGAGTCCGTCGCCAACGGGCTCGAAGTCCTTCATGGTGGCCGGTGAGTGGGCGGTGAAGTCGAAGGCGCCGAAGAGGAGATGACTCTCCGTCGCCGCGGAGTTGTAGATCGCTCGGGTTTGGGACCATCACGATCACACAATCAGCGTCCCCAGTTCCCACAGACGGCGCCAATTGACGAGGTTTAATCTCGTCAATGCCCATTGTTATGGACGTGGGTTTTGGAGAAGATGGGGATGCTGGAGATCGCGGAACGGTTAGCAAACAAGCAACACGGGGACACGAGGTTTATCCAGGTTCAGGCCCCCGGAGAGAAAACCCTACTCCTACTTGTCTGCTCTGATTATGATGGAACCGAAGGTTACAGGGGTGCGCAGATGCAATCTGGCATGGAGGTGTGTATGCGGTGGTATGCGAGATATTGTAAGAGAGCCTCCTCGTCGTGCCCTCCTGGCCTTTATATAGAGATAGGCAGGTCCCAGGCATAGATCGAGTCGGTTATAGGTTTTAGGGTTTACCCCTTTGAATTTCCTATCTACTCTAGTCTTGCTCTCCAATGATCCGAAGGCGTCATGGGCCTTGGCCACCCGAAAGTCTTCATGGGCCGGCGTATATTTGTCATGGGCCTTTCTTGGGCGGGACTAGGTATGCTGAGATCGTGTACCCACGGGGTATAACCATGCCAGCCGCTTTTCGGAAAAAAGGCGAGAGCTGCCTGGGAGAAGGAGCAGGCCAAGGGCAAGGGCAAGGATAGGAATTTGTAAATCTTATATCCCCATATTGCCCCTCCCTTACTTTTTCCTCCATATTTTCTTTAAATAGAGCAACCCACCACTCTCATTCTCCACACCACCACTCTCATGGCTGCTGAACCAAATCCCAACCAACCGATACCCCCCAACCCCAATCAACCAAGAAGAAGACGTCACCTTTGGGAGCAGGACTACGATGAAGAATTTGTTGTGATAGATGGTGTTGAAGTGCACCAAGTTAGGTGCAAAAGATGCGACCGTATCTTCATCTTGCACAAGGAAGGTGGAAATGGTTACTTGCACAGGCATGTCGAGTTTCATGTGAGACAAGCTCGAGGGAACTAATTAGTTGATGTAATTTTTCTTTTCTTTTCGAGCGGTTGTACTCTTTTTCCTTGCTAGGGATGTAAGATTTTTTAATAAGGAAACATCAATAAAGCTCATTTTCTATCGCATATAAAAATTTGTGTTATTTTACTATTTTTTTGTTTTTTTTTGATATTTTTAGTATTTCTCGGACTCAAATCGAAAAAAACAGACAAAACGGGTTAGAAGGGCCCCGCGGGCCGGCCCGTGTAAAGCCGGGACCGGGCTCGGGCCGCCAGGCGAGGCACGCGTGCCGGCCCGACACGACACGTAGTCTGACGGACCACGGCGGGCCATGCCGCGTGCCGGCCCGTTTACTGCGTGCCGTGCCGGGCCGGCCCGTTGGCCAGATTTGAAACCCGAGTCCAGTCCGCGAAGGAAACAGCCGTGGCGGTTCCATATCCCCGGCCCCGCAAGTACATACAGGCCTTGCTATTGCTACCAAAACACGCCACCCGTTTCGGTTCTCCTCCCCCGGCGCCGCTCCTCTCCACCAGCCCCCAAGCCTAGTCCGCCCACTACGGTGCAGAGGCCTCCCGAGCTGAGAAGATGGACAAGACCAGGATCTCCGGCGATGGCGCACCGGGGGCTGCAAAGAAGAAGAGAGATCTGTCGCCAGAGGCGGCGACCCCTATCTTCGACGATTTTGTGCCGGAGACGGAGATGGCGGCAAAGAGGAGATGCCTGCCTACATATGTGGAGGCGTACCGGAGAGGAGAAGGGGGGAGCGGCGGCGGAGGTGATGGAGGAGAAGGGGGGAGCGGCGACGGAGGAGGAGGAGGAGGAGGAGGAGGAGGAGGAGAAGGGGGGAGCGGCGGCGGAGGAGGAGAAGAAGGGGGGGGGGGACGTGACTGGATGGGGATGCGCGGAGTTGGAGACGATGACCAAGCCCGACAGGATCCGCCACAGTGGGACCGAGACAGAGAGGGAGGCAAACAAGAAGAGAAATTCGTCGGGGGAGGAGATGGAGGTCCACCTTCCGTGGTGCGAGCCCGGCGATCAGGCCGCCCTCCGGCATGCCCGCCCAGAGACGAGAGGAGTTGGAGGTAATTTTGCCCCAAAGTTATTTTCCTGCGCATACGTGATACATTGTTGCATACCGTGTGTTTACTTGTTCTTGCTTTACGATTTTCGATTTTCTGTAGATGATCAGAAGGACTCCGTGACAGAAACAGATGGCGCACAAGTCGAGGAGATGACCAAGGCGGGCGGCGCAGTTGAAGAGGAAGTGGGGGAGGGGAAGGATCTCTCCTCCTTTACACCCGGATCTCCAATCAGCATGCCTTACATTCCTGACGAGCTAAATGATCCGACTGCCTATCCAGCGACACTTGCTGCCTTCAAGGATGCCGAAGTCAAATACGAAGCGAAATTACGTAAACCCCTACCCCAATCCCTCTACTCTTCTCAGATTCGCAACCTCCCATTGTGCGTACTTAGTTAGTTGGCTGCACAATTCTCTGTAGGTCGTCGGTACCATCTCTTCACTTTGCCACACGACCCAAGGAAATCATGCCTGTATTATCTTACTGAGCATCTTCTTCCCATCCGTGATGCTGCAAAAAAGGCGGTGCTTCATGCGGCCAAATCTATCATCATCCTCTCATCTTATGTTGGTGCGTATGTTGTAGCATCTTGCTTGCTGATTAATATTTGCAGAGGGAGCTAGCGGCTGACCAAGTGTTGTGATTTTCTGATCAATATTTGCAGACGGGAAGCCACTGGCCAACTGCTGTGGTGTGTGCATAAAATGGGACGAGGAGAGCAAGACAGGCATCATTTTGACGACCGCACATCTCATTCGCTCAAAGCATCCCACAATAAACCAATGGGAGGGCAGAGACGAGTACAATACTACAGCTAACGTGAGTTTCTTTCTTAACACTGACTTGTCCATTTATTTTTTTTGGGCTCGCCTTAGATGCAAATACATTGAATCATATTAAATCTTGGTGTAGCACACAATCCTAGGAGAAGGAATTACTTGATACGCTACATATCATAAACCAAATAAGAGTAATTAACTGTGGAACGAATATAATATGTGATATTGGAGTCCATTATATATATTATTATAAAGAAAAATAGCAACATAAGAATCTGGAGAAGCCTTTGAGTACAACACCTTGAGATCAGTGACGGCAATGCAATGAATTGGCATTTCAAACAAATAACAGAGCCCATGGCGTTTTCCCCCTTTGCTGCTCAACTATGATAAACTACAACCTGGAAAAGGACGTGGTTTTTATTTATAGTCATCTCACCTTAATTTGGAGCACCTCTCAATCGCAATGAATGGAAGATGAGAGGAAATTGAAACTGAGATAGAACCCGTGGAAGCCACATCGTCGCCTTCATGCAGCCCAATCAAGATGCATACCAAACAGAATCAAGTCTGATGTATAAAACTTGATAATTAAGAATATACTACTCATAGACACACTTGAGCTTGATTAACCCAATATTAACAGGCTGAAACAGTTCAAAGTTAGTATTGAGGCATTCAAAAATCAGAAAGCGAAAATACATTCCTATAACTGAAGTGATAGTTAATCTTTTCTTCCTAGTACATGGCCCAACTAAATCACCTTCCAATCCCCAAAACCTGCAGAAAAGCTTAGTAATAATCAAACAACATTAAATTCGTGCCAAAGCAACGCACAAAAATTACTGTGACCAAACCAATTGCGTATGCTTCATTGTAATCTTCACGATTAAACTGAAGTATATCGAGCAACTGAAAGGCAGTACACAGAATATGTAGGCACATAGCAAGAACATCACGAAAAGAGTAAGAACATATAAATTGTGACCAGCCTATTGAAACTTGACGGCATGGATTAGCAGGAACGGACAGACCCCATCAATCCAAGGCATGGCATGTAAATACTTGCACAAAGACGCCCAAACCTAAAAGGAAGTGGGCATACAGAATTAAATCGGGGTTGTGGAAATTCACCTGAATATGTGTTCAGTATGGTATTGGGTTCCTTTGTAACTTAACAATCTGAATTATTGACGCGGGCATCAACGCCTTAAGATTTCTTTGGGTCCTGATCTTGGAGCGGCAATGGTAGGGCATGAATATGGCGTGGTGGCGTCAAAATGTGAATTGAGAGCATGAGAGTAGAGAGGCTGGGAAAGGTGAACACCAAAGGGATTTATGGCCGATCAAAACGCTGAGGAATTTGGTGAGAATGGAAAATGTGCAGGTGTTGTGGATTGGGAGGAGAAGGGGAAAGGGATGGGAGGGGAAACGATAGTTTCTTGTGAAGGATAGTGGAACGATACCAGAGACGCTGAGAGCGCTCTTACTGTTTGTGCTCTTGTCATAGCTAAACGCATAAACGGAACAGGGAGAAAAGAAACAAAAAAAAGGATGGGGGAAGGGGATTGCTGATGTGGCATGTTAGATGAGGTGGCATAGCTGCATGTTGAGAGAATTGTTGTAGCAGGCTTCTCCTATTTACATATAGACTATTATTTGTCATGTCTTGGTTGCTGAACTAAAATGATAGTGCAGTGTCATAATATTTGCAGCCTCATTTCAGGTTATTGTTCACTTGCTGGACGGCACTGCAAAAGGCCACTACCTCTACCACCAGGAGCATTATGATCTTGCCTTTTTTGAAGTTAGAGTGGATGAATCGGTTGAGTTGCAGCATGCCTCTTTCAGTGGCAGCATGTGTTGTGGTCAAGATGTTTTCCTGCTTGGAAGAGATGAGCATATGAATTTAAGTATAACCCACGGTATGGTGGAAGATCGCAATCCAGGAAGTTTTGACAGGCATCACTACATGTACTTGTTCCATCAAAATGTTTTTCCTTCCCATCAAGGAAACGGCGATTGCAATTCTGATAAAAGAACTGACGACTATCTGGTACGTAGTGCTACTTAATTCTAACTCTTATTATGGTTTACAAATTGCAATTCAATGCTGCTATTATGTTGTTGTGAGTTGTAATTGTTGTCGTATATTTGTCACTTTTGTAGTGTCATGACGATGGAGGGTCCATCATTAATTTGGATGGGAAGGTTGTTGGATTGGTTAACAAGCACCTTAGCAAGTCCTTTGTACCTTCTTGTATCTTGGATAAATGCATGGATTTGTGGTCCAAGTTTGGGTACGACCTCCCCCCTAGTGCTGTTAAAGCTAATGCATTCTCCTTTTTTCTGCTTGTTATTTCAGTTGATAAACACAATTGAATTGATTAATGATCGTTCCCATGCATGGCCTATACATTTGCACCCTGCTTAAGAAAAATATGTTATCTGTAGAACAGTCATATTCTTGTGTATAGGGGTGTCAAAAATATTCGGGCGCGTCACTCGGCTCGAGGCCTTAACAAGCCGAACTCAAGCCTAGATTAAAGCTCGCAAGCTTCTATGGTCGAGCTCGAACTGTTCGACAAACGTCAGCAGCCAGCGGGTAACCCGCCTAGAACCTAGAATGCTCGGCCCAATAATCAGCATACGGAGAAAATAGTAACAATGCATTCATGTCTCATCACAATTTTAACAAACGTGTTGTCACACTTAGTCTGCCATCTCTACACAACATAGGCCCATGACAGTTTTCTTTTACAAAGGATGGCCCATGTATCGACAGTAGCATCCTGAGCAGTCGCGGTGGCAGGCAATGGTAGACTCATTTTAGTACCACCTTGCTAAAGTAACAGAAGACAAGGCTGGCCACTAGCTATAAAATAGTCAATACGTATGGACTACGGCACATAAAGAGCAAAACCAGCTCCATTCTCCGCGATAGAAATGCACCAGCGATTTAAAAAGTATAAATAATTAACGAGCTTGAGCCGAGCTGGGATATATTTGCTCGAGTTCGGCTCGTTTACACCCCTACTTATGTATACCATCTTCATATGTGTTGCTGTTGTTGTTGTCGGTGTGTTAATGATTATGTTTGGTAAAGGTATATCCCTCGGCTCCATCTTGGAATGAAATTTACTTCAATCAAGCTTCTAGATCCAATACATATTGAGAAGATGTGGCATAGGTATAAAATTGAGGACGGCCTTATTGTTCAAGAGGTATAGTTGTTCACCATTATTTAGTATTGCTAGAACTGTTCCTCATATGCATATTATGAAGTAATCATGGTAAATTGGACGTTAGGTGTCACAAGATTCGCATGCTGAGAAACTTGGAATCTGCCTTGGTGATATTATTGAACGTTTTAATGGAGAATGCATATCTACTACAGTTCAGGTAGGTACATTGTGTATATAAATGAGATACAATTAAAATGGAATGAGAGTATACATGTATGTTACACTTTATGCTCTTGACTTTTGTTTATTTTCCAGTTGGAAAACATGTTGCTGGGCAGATGCAGGGACCATTTAGATCAAGGAAATCACTTGAATGAGCAAATAGATGTTTCAGTATGTTACTTTTAAGTTCTAACTATTAGATATGATTTGCTTGATTAAAATGCCAATCATAGCACTGACGAATATTTGTTGACTTCACAGATTCAAGTATTTCACACGGAGGAACGTCTCCGAAGAAATATAAATTTGATTGTAGATGTATCAGATGGTGGAGAGGTCGTTAAAAGAAGTAAACATCTCCCCTTTTAACATAATATAGTCAATTCGGATTTTGAATGGGAAGTTACCACATCTACTGCTTCTGTAGATTTAGTATGTTTTAAATCAAACTTGAAGGTTATATATATTATGTACTCCCTCCGTCCCAAAATAGATGTCTTAGATTTGTCAAAAATTGGATGAACCTATATACTAAATAGTGTCTAGATTCATCCAAATTTTGACAAATCTAAGACATCTATTTTGGGACGGAGGGAGTAATAGACTTGTCAATTATATTCATGCAGGTTCTACCTCAGAAATTGAGGGGCCAATGTGAAATCTTAAACTAGGCCTTACATAGAGGAAAATGTAATTAAAGAAAACACGTTATTTCTATATCCCTAGCTAAATATCATGTTTTGAAATTGTTCTTACACGATCATATGAAAAAATTGCCCACTATGTGGGCTTGCTCATATGAGTTCTGCTGGACAGCCTCCACTTAACGAGCTCAGCCGGCAGCCACCCTAGTTCTTACTGTTTTTGTGACTCGTTCCACTTTGTTCATTTCAAACGTGCATGTAAGTAAAGTAATAGCCATCGTCTTAATAGTGATGATTTTTTTGTATGTAGGGACTTGCCCCATCACTGTTATAGAAGGGACATCTGCTTCAGGGCAATCTAGCCAAAATTTGGCAGGTAAGTAAAGTAAACGTAAACATGCGCGTGCATTGCTCACATGTACTAATATATATGTGTATATATTTGTATACCATCTCACTCCTCTTATATACTCCTGGGTGTAAATTCTCCCATGTTCAATATACCTTATATATGAGGGTATTATACCTCTTTATCATTCTCAGTATACCTCAGTAATTATTCTAATGTACCTCAATACAAGTAGTATGAAAAACATTCAGCAGAACCCTTAGTTTTTTTTAATATATATCACTTTTATGTACAGAAATGCAGTATATATGCAAATATTCTAAGGTATATAGACTCAAATATTTTTTTCATAGAACTCACTTTGAGGTATCTAGTATTTACTAATGAAGTATATTAAAAATTATAAATAGGTATAATTGACTCATCTATGTGGTATGTTAAACATGGGAGTACATGGATACCATCTCATTTTATATATAGGTAAAATAACCGGTGCACCATGGTGCCTGGGCACCATACCTAATACATACAAAATACATCATGTTTTGTACATACCCCAAGGTATGCGTGACTTGTACATACCTACTCCCTCCGTTCCAAAATATGAGATGTTTTAGCCTTTCTTTGACACTATGTATCTAGATATGTTTTAGTATGTAGGTTGAAAGCGAAATGACCTACACACTAAAAAGCATCTAGATACATGTGTCAAAAAAGTTAAAAACATCTTATATTTTGGAACGGAGGGAGTAATAGACATGAATGGGGTACATATAAATCTTAGGAATTTTTCAGCTTTATTTTAGGTCCATATTGCATTTTGAGATATGTAAGATTCATTGCTACATGACCTGGGGTTATAGTAATGAGCGGAATTATACATCTCGACCTCTATTCTGCAATTTTATGGTAAGCTTTTTATAAACAGCGGTAAGACCATCCACTGGTGTAAAAGCTAATCATACAAGCATATGATGCGGTGCTATACATAGCAGGGCATCGACTCATTGTTTCGACATAAAAAAGCGGATCAACATTTTGGTTCGACTCATATCAATATACAAGCAAACTTTTATACCTAGCATGGCCCACTTGCTTGTGGTCAGCCTGTTCACACCGGATGTGGAGCAAATAGACTATCCCCTTCTTTTTCTCGTGGGCCCCATTTGTACAGTTCGATGCGGTTCTACACATAGTAGCAAATGAGTAGTGATTCTTTGTCTGGCACACTTTTTCACTGAGTTGATGCAACATAGTGCATGGCCTAATGGGGATTTGTGTCCTTGTTTGTAAACCCTACATTTTCTGTCTGATCTGAATTTGCATTTACTTGAATGATGCTCTAAATCTCCATTAAAATGAGTCATTTCATAATTGATGTAAGATAATAGGAGAATATGTTAAAATTATTTTAAGAGCGAAACTATTGTTGCCAAATAATTAATTAATACACACGGTATAAGGGCAAAATATGCATAGCATACAGGTTAATTTGGCTTCTGTAATTGTAGCATATTCCCTGTAATCATACCCTTTTTCAATTTATCCGTCTGGTATCTAACAAGCCTCAACTTGCTGAAAGTTCTAACCATTGGCCTTTATAGTTAATGTTTCTTCTTGAATTGGCCTCGGATAGAATTAGCATTTAGCTTCAAGTTCAGACCTTCTTTACAGCCAAGGTGTCAAAATTGCCCGTCAGTGTGGCACATAGTTTAAATAAGCTAGATTGTGAATCTTATGTTAAATGCTATTTAACCAGGAAACACAGGTTTCAGCGAGTACAATGAATTGACATGGTGCAATTCATGCTATTAGCTATGCATTTCATTGCAAACTCTGCTGTTATTTCTTCTCTCCATGATCTCATCATGCTGATAGAGTGCTAACCCAGATATGTTGTCTCCCTTTCCTCACAGGAAATTTCTGGGAGGCCCACCTCTTTGAATTAAGAGACGCAGCAGACATCTGCTTCCCCGCTAGCGGCGAACCATCATTCTCTGGGACAATGAAGGAAGACAGGAGCGAGATCCCCGAAGCCTCATTTTTATCTTGCAGTGAGATGAAAGTAACTCTGGACGCGAGGCACTGATTTCTCATCATAGAGATGTAAAATAAGTTAGCATGCCTGCAGTGAGCGTGGAGCTGGTTTGCTTTAGAATGCAGAACACATTTTTATTGACAGATTGTAAAGTTTGTGAAATCTTTTTGAAGACACATCGGCTTTCTGCTATATGAACAGATATGTAGCCTATAATTGCAGAACAATGTAGTAGAGCCGTTCATCTTTTCTGTTCTATCTGGTTGATTGGAGGATAGCATTCAGAACCGGAAGTAGAGCAAACCTGTAGTTTTCTTGCTTCTTCACATTTGCTTAAGGCATGTGTTAATTATAACCTGATTGACATGTTATCCTGATGCTTTTCTGCAACCTGAGAGACCATTCTTGCGATATTAACACATCCTGGCAGAACTCCATGTAGATGGCTGTTAGCTATAAATTTCGGCAAAGTAAAATGCTGCACATGGTATCACATTTGCGTTTTTTTGGTCTGCTTGAACCAATGAAGTGAAGTTTTTTTTAAAAGTTCTATAAGTGGTTCCCTTTCAACAAATATACTTGCTTAAGCATGATGCATTCAACAAACGCAGGAATCACTTTCCCGCCAACAGCCATGTGAGACGCCTGCACTTATCTTGATGTTCTCCAATACAAAAGGTAACCAACTCTTGGAGTATGTTCATCAGAAAACAGTAACTAGCCAAGAAAAAAGATTACGATGGCCACAGGCTGATTTTCCTTCCAAATTATTTGAACTAAACAGGAGCAAGCAAGATAAGTAAGGCTCCAGGCCAATAAGTTCCACGAAACAGAAAATAGGCAAAGCTAACACCATTCGCACCTACAACTCAGAAATCGAGTGTTCATCTGCTATAGCCAGTAACAATAGAAACACCCAAGCAAGATCAAGTCGTATACATCTGTTTTCACAAGTAAAAGAGGCAACACGTCTAGTGGTGCATCATGCAAACTTGTGAAAGTCATCATTGGCTAATGAGCAACTCACTGTTAATCACTGGGAATCAGTTAGAACTGAGCCGCTCCTGATCATGTAAACTTTCATCATCCATCATCAGTCTGCACCTTTTCTTTAAGTAAAATCATTCACAATTTCGTATCAACATAGTTCTAACCGTAGAACGATAGAGAGGAGGGGGATTGACGTAATATGTTGGATATATTATTAAGCCTCTCGGACGAGTATATATAGACATACAGAGAGTGGACTTGGAGTAGAAGACAAGTAATCTCTACCTAACCTATCCTAATACATGGCCTAACATATCTCTAACACTCCCCCGCAGTCGTAGCGGTAGTGACGTGAACAACTGTAGCGCACGGACAATCAGACTGGAGAGAAACCAAAGGCGTAGAAACCAACAGGCTGACCCCCCCCCCCCGGTTATATGTTGATCCAAAATCTACAAAGTATAGGCCAACTTCTGACGAGTGGAGCGAGACCCGTCGCCGGAGGCTTGGCCGAGTGGAAGACCTAGGTTTCCACCTCTATATAAACCTCTTGTAAGCCGCCGGTTGGGATAAGTTGCATATGTGAAAATCCCTGACGTTGTGTAAACACTCCCCGATATAGTGAAGTTCCGCTGGCTGACGCCCGTGGTTTTTTTCCTCTCTTTGTTGGAGAGGTTTTTCCACGTTAAATATGTGTCCCGTTTGCTCTGTTTTGATTTTGATCTTCGTTATTTACTTGTCGCAATTATAACACCCCCTCCCCCGCCCCGCAGTCGGAGCGGGAGCATCATGGACGGAGTTGTGTTGCAGATGCTTGGACTGTAGAGGAAACCGAGGAGTGCTCATACGAGGTGATAGACCTTGTGCCGATGTCGAGGTAGCCGAGAGTGGTGGGTGATGCAACCTTGGTCGAGGTAGTCGTGGTTGGGGTTGCCGGTGTTGATGTAGCTGCACTTGAAGCCGCGAGCGCATGAGAGCACCATGGAGTCGTGGGCGCATGAGGGCGCACGTGGTGAAGACGTGGACTCGATCAAGGAAATCATGCGCCCCCACCAGGGGCGAATAATCTGCCCCTCTCTCTTCCCAAGCATGCGCAAGCCCCAGAAGGGGGGTGGAGTTTTGGCCGGATTTTCCGGCCCCGCCGGATAATCCGCCCCTCAGGCGGGCCAGATAGTCCGCCCCCCTTTCTCATCGCCAAGGCACAAGCCCCAGAGAGGGGGCGGAGTATTGGACGAACTTTCTGGCTAGGCCGGATGATCCGCCCCTGGAGGGGGGCCGGATTATCCGCCCCCCAAGATCTTCACCAAGTTTCGCAGGTGCCAGCCCCAGAGAGGGGGCGGAGTTTCTCCCGGAGAATCCGCCCTTGGGGCGGAGTTTCCCTAGGGGCGGATAATCCGCCCCAAGTGGGGGGCGGATAATCCGCCCCCAAAGTTGTGCAACGGCCAGATCTAGGGAGGGGGTATTTAAGCCAGCCTTCCCCCTCCTACCAGATCTCTTGATTCATTCGAAAAGACGAGATCCGATCTGCAACCTTCATCCAAGAGAGCTCCACCTAGATCCACCCAAAGGCCCCGTCCCTTGGGGAATCGAAGGAGGAGAACTCGATCTTCATCATCAGCAATCAAGCGCTTCATCTCCTCTCCATTCATTTGGAGAACCACCAATCTAGTATTTCTTGCAAATAACTAGATCCTTGCTTTTGTTTATATATTGATAAACCTTGTTCTTGTGGCAGCTTGTTGTCATCTCGGGAGCCCCCAATTCGGTTGTGGATGTGTGCCCCGATAGTGTTGTAAAAGGCACCGGTTCCCGCCTCGAAGGGATCCAATAGTGGAGAAGGTGGATCAGGCCTCTTGTGGCGAGATCCATCAGAGAATAGGGTGAGGCCTATTGTGGCGTGGTGGTCTTAGAACCGCCCACCCCTCCAACGCAGATGTACTTCCCTTAAGAAGGAAGGAACTGCGGTAAAACAAATCCCTGTGTCTCCGCGTGCTCCACTACGGTTCCTTCGCTCCTCTCTTTACGTGCTTAGTAGTTAGGGTTGCATATAGGGAAATTCTCGTAGTTGCATATCTAGAGAATTTACTTTGTGTCAAGCCTAAAATTGAAAAAGTATTAAAAATTGGTTAGCACCTATTCACCCCCCCTATAGGTGCCCATACGATCCATTTTAACTGGTATCAGAGCCTCGACTCTTATTTCGGGCTTAACCGCCTAAGAGAAGTATGGGTTCCAAGGTAGATGGGAGTGATGCTCCGGAGGTAGTCACCATGAACGATCTCAATACGTTTGAAACAACCTTGGTAAGTTCAATTGAGGCTAAGATGGAAGAGATGCGTCAATTGATAATGCGTCTCTCCACATCCACAACATCACCTCCATCTAACTCTGAGGATACCACTCCGTAATCCAAGGAAACGGGTAAAACTGTTTCTAAAGATAACGAAGTGGTTGGTGATGACACTAGCAAGAGCTCCTCCTCGAAAAAGGATAGCGGTAAGGATGGATACAATGAGGTTTCTCATGTGTATTCCCCTGATCCACCTATTCCTCACCCACATATACATAATAGGGGTGATGCACCCAAACTTTCTGCATCTACTTTTACTCAATGGCAATTTTTGATGAAATCTCATGTGTGCAGTTCCTCCATAGAGTTGTGGAAGATCATCGAAAATGGTATTCATGTTGGAAACCCCAACAATCTCACAAGAAGAGAAGTGGTCGATATCCAACTCAACGCTACAACTCTACACATGATACAACTTGGTGTGGGTGACAAAGATATGCCACACATTCAGCATCTTAGTACAACGAAGGAAGCTTGGGATGCTCTCACGGAGCTCTTCATCGGAAATGAAAGTATGAAAAGGAATAGATATGATGCATTGAGCAAGAAGCTGAAGGATTCTATATGTTGGATGGAGAAGACCATGAATACATGTATAGGAGGCTTAAGGCTATAGCCACAAATTTCAGAAATCATGGTGCCGCTCATGTTGATGATGCATGGATCAAGCGCAAGTATGTCAGTGCTCTTATGCCGTTTGAGCCCACAGATTTGAAAAGTCTCCAAGGTAGGCATAACTATCACCTCATGACATCCAATGAGGTAATGCAAGAAATGGCCGCCTTCAAAGTGGCTGCCAAGAATGCAGAAGATGCTCGTGCTCGAGCTATGGGGATGCAAAAAGGGATCAACGTGGCCTTGAAGACTAGTGTGATTGATCAGGATGAATATGCCCTAGAAGGTCTGGACTGTCCTGAGGAAATAAAAAGGATTCATGGACAATACTTGGCTCTTTATGCTAGAAACTTCTGGAAAGATCTAGCCAAGGCTAAAGCTGAACTGGAATGCAAGAGTGGAGCATATGGAAGAAAAGAAAATGGTCCCAAGCTGAGAACATGTTTCAACTGTGGTGACCGGCTGCACTTCGTAGCTGAGTGTCCATATCAAAGTAGGGAAGATAATGGAGGAAGACTCATTTTCAAGGACAAGTCAAAGGCTCCACGCAAGAAACAGTTTGTAAAGAAGAATGCTCCTTTCAAGAAGCAACCAAAGATTGTTCTAGTGGCTCAAGAAGAATATTCATCGGGAAGTGAAGATGAGCACGAGGACGATAGCTCTCAAGAGGTGGATGATATAGCCAACACATCTCTCTTCGACTCTCCGAACAAAAACATCATTAACAAGAATGCTACTTGTCTCATGGCAAGAAGCTCCGAGGTAACTTCTTCTAACTCTTCTTTTCCTAAGGCTATGATTGACATGGATGATCCTACTAGTCTTAAGGTTAAAGAAGAGATTATTGCTTTGGATTATTTCTATACTAACTTGCAAGGTGAGCACAAAGTTCGTTTTGAAGCTCTTATGGACCAACTGGCCCAAAACGAAGCTCTCCTTGAAGAAAAGGGCAGAATTGAAAGGGAGGATGCAATCCATTGCATCCTTAAAAAATGCTCTTGAAGAAGAGGAAGAGGCTCAGGTCTCTCTTGAAGAGAGGCTTGAGTCTATTGAAGAGTCACATGATGAAATTGTGACTAAACTTGTTAAGGAACGTGACAATGCTGTCACCAAAGCAACGAAGTTAAAGAAGGAAAAGATTGACTTTGGGGCTGCTCATGATAGACTCTCCGAGGAATTGGAGAAACTTGACAATGCTCACAAGGCATTGAAAAACGAGTTCTCTATTCTCAATGAGTCACATGATCAGCTTCAAAGTCGATTGGCCAAATATGATACTCCTAGCTCGTCCAACTCAACATATAGTCACAAGGAAAATGCTAGTGTGGAAAAAGAAGTGATTAAGGACATCACTCCCAAGGATAAAGGTGTGCTTGATGAAGTACTTGGAAAAAAAGGTGATCATGGTAAAGAGGGACTTGGGTATGTCACCAAGTCCAAGAAAAAGAAAACCAAGAAGAACAAGACCAAGAATGTGTAATCAAAGGTAAGCACCGCTGAGAAGAATGTCACAAAAGACAAGACTAACAATATTGGTTTTGCAGGGTCTCACAATCTGAATTATGAACTCTTTTGTGATGACTATGGCTATGTTTATTCTTATTATGTCGGTCTCTTTGATGAATATATTGCTTGGTCTATTTGGGTCCCAAATACCCTTGTTACTAACATGAAATGACCCATTGAAAAATGGGTACCTAAAACCAAGAAGTAATTTTCTTGCAGGGCTATGCTTCCGGTGGGTCGAAATGGGTGCTGGATAGTGGCTGCACTAGTCATATGACCAGAAGCAAGGAGATCATCACAGAGATGCGTCCAAATCATGATAATATCACAGTCTCCTATGGTGATAAGTCTAAATCTCAGGTATTGGGTCTTGGCAAGGTTGTGGTTGCCCACGACATCTCTCTCGTGGACGTCATGCTTGTTGAGACCCTCGGTTACAACCTTCTTTCTGTTCGTGCCCTTGGCAAGATGGGTTTTTCTTTTTTTATCGATGATGATTTGGTGGTACTCTTGTGGAGCAAGTCTCTAAAGGTCGCTTTCGTTGGATATGTCGAAAATGACCTGTACGTGGTGGACTTCTCGGGGAAAACCACTTTGGGTCCGATGTGTCTATTCAGAAAGGCCGACGTGGGCTGGCTATGGCATCGCCGTTTAGCCCATGTCAACATGAGAACTTTGCAAAGTATCCAGAAGGGTGGCCACATCCTTGGACTAAAAGACAATGTCTCTTTTGCCAAAGATTGTGTTTGCAGGGCTTGTGTAGAAGGAAACATGCATGACTCTCCCCACAAGAGGAAGACTATTGTGTCATCAAAGAGGATATTGTAATTACTTCATGTGGATTTATTTGGTCCTCCTTCTCATGCAAGTCTTGGTGGGAAGAAATATTGCTTGGTGATAGTTGATGATTACTCAAGATACACTTAGGTCTATTTCTTCAAGCTAAAGAGTGAGACTCAACAAACTGTCATTGATTTTGCCAATGAAGTTGAGCGTCAACACAATGTCCCTATTTTGGCAATAAGAAGTGACAACGGTTCCGAATTCAAGAACTACACTTTGAATGAGTTTCTTAGCGAAGAGGGGATTAGACATCAATATTCCGCTGCGTACACCCCTCAACAAAATGGTGTAGCCGAGAGGAATAACCGGACTTTGATGGATATGGCAAGATCAATGTTGGCTGAATTCAAGTCTCCTTATAATTTTTGGGCTGAAGCCATATCCACTGCTTGTCACTCATCAAACCGGCTCTACCTCCAAAAGATTTTGGAGAAGACTCCATATGAAATTCTTACCGGTAACAAGCCCAACATCTCATACTTCAAGGTATTCGGGTGTAAGTGTTTCTTTCTTATTAAAGGTGTCCGTTTGTCAAAATTTGAGTCCAAGGCTTTAGAAGGTATTTTTGTTGGTTACGGTGCCAAATCCCACACTTATAGAGTCTACAACAAGCTCACTGGGATTGTTGTAGAATCTTGTAGTGTGGAGTTCGATGAAAATAACGGCTCCTTTGTAGGGCAAGTTGATGTTTGTGATGCAGATGTTGAAATACCCCAAGATGCCATAAGAAGAATGGGCGTGGGATTTTTCCGCCCCATTGAGGAACCCCTTGTGGCGGATCGGGAAGGACAATGCTCCACTCAAGTGAAGCCTCTTGATGAAGCAAGATTTTGTTATTTGAGGAATGAGCTAAATATCATAGATTCAAGGAGCTTGGCTTGACTACCCTTGCACACTCACTTGCTCTTTTTCATGTATTTGGTTTAGATGCGGGCATATACATAGGGGGAGTGTGGTCCTAATTGATTGGGCCAACCCTCTCCCCATAATGCCTAAATCAAGTAAAATCATTTCCCTTAATATCATTTTGTGATATGTGGGTCATCGATGAGCATTGGTTTTGAACTCAAGATACATCTTCGCGGTGTCATGCCATGCGCTCCAACATGGTGGCTTCGGCCACCGCCCTCTTCCTAGAGAAGAGTTGGTTTCTAATGGGTCTCTTTGGATTTTCTTGCTTATCTCTTGTTCTTATGGAAAACACACTCAATTTTGGCTTTTGTTTGATTTGATTCTTGCAAATTCAAGGAGTGTGCAAATTCAGGGGCGTTAGCATCGCTCTTATTCCTTTTTGGCGTTTTGATGCCAAAGGGGGAGAAGTAGTTCTATTAGGTCTCGTGGATTTGCAAGGGTCGGGCGCAAGCTACTATCTTCAGTCGTTTTATTTGCTTGCTTATGCATTTTTTAGCATGAACTTATTTGCTATTTGTGTTTGACTATGTAAGACTATGTCGTGCTCCACTATGTTTGGTACTATGTGTGGTATTCATGGAATTCTGGATTTATCAATGGAGCATATTTGATGGCGTATGGAATCATGGGCCTATCTAATGTATGCATCAATATTGTTGGTATTGTTGGGATGTGCTTGGAAGCTATCAAGCTAATTACATTCTTTGGCTATAATCACATCCTGGTGGTATGACCTTGTCTCCCAACCCACCTTGTTTCAATTATCTTTGCTATGAAAGTTATGTTCCCTCTAGTGTGTGTATTTGTATTCAAACGCAAATTCTAAAATATGCACACATCTAGGGGAGCGTATTTCATTTTTAAGGTGGCATTAGCCGGCTTCATTGCAAATCCTAATATTGTCATCTAACACCAAAAAGGGGGAGATTGAAAGAACATTTTATAATCCCTAGTGTTTTGTATGTTAGATAACAATATCAAGGATTATTTATTGTGTGTTGAAGTGTTGCAGCTCTCTTTGAGAAAAAGGGAAAAGGATTCTGCCTTTGGGGGGTGGATAATCCGCCCCCACCAGGGGCGAATAATCCGCCCCTCCCTCTTCCCAAGCAGGCGCAAGCCCCAGAATGGGGGCGGAGTTTTGGCCAGATTTTCCGGCCCCGCCGAATAATCTGCCCCTCAGGGGGGGCGGATAGTCCGCCCCCCCTTGCTCATCGCCAAGGCGCAAGCCCCAGAGATGGGGTGGAGTGTTGGCCGGACTTTCCGGCTAGGCCGGATAATCCGCCCCTGGAGGGGGCCGGATTATCCGCCCCCCAAGATCTTCACCAAGTTTCGCAGGCGCCAGCCCTAGAGAGGGGGCGGAGTTTCTCCCGGAGAATCCACCCTTGGGGCGGAGTTTCCCTAGGGGCGGATAATCCGCCCCAAGTGGGGGGGGCGGATAATCCGCCCCCAAAGTTGTGCAACGACCAGATCTGGGGAGGGGGTATTTAAGCCAGCCTTCCCCCTCCTGCCAGATCTCTTGATTCATTCGAAAAAGACGAGATCTGATCTGCAACCTTCATCCAAGAGAGCTTCGCCTAGATCCACCCAAAGGCCCCGTCCCTTGGGGAATCGAAGGAGGAGAACTCGATCTTCATCATCAACAATCAAGTGCTTCATCTCCTCTCCATTCATTTGGAGAACCACCGATCTAGTATTTCTTGCAAATACCTAGATCCTTGTTTTTGTTTATATTGATAAACCTTGTTCTTGTGGCAGCTTGTTGTCATCTCGGGGGCCCCCAATTTGGTTGTGGGTGTGTGCCCCGATAGTGTTGTAAAAGGCACCGGTTCCCGCCTCGAAGGGATCCAATAGTGGAGAAGGTGGATCAGGCCTCTTGTGGCGAGATCCATCGGAGAATAGGGTGAGGCCTATTGTGGCGTGGTGGTCTTAGAATCGCCCACCCCTCCAACGCAGATGTACTTCCCTTAACAAGGAAGGAACTGCGGTAAAACAAATCCCTGTGTCTCCGCGTGCTCCACTACGGTTCCTTCGCTCCTCTCTTTACGTGCTTAGTAGTTAGGGTTGCATATAGGGAATTTCTCGTAGTTGCATATCTAGAGAATTTACTTTGGGTCAAGCCTAAAATTGAAAAAGTATTAAAAATTGGTTAGAACCTATTCACCCACCCCCTCTAGGTGCTCATACGATCCATTTCACCGTGAGGCACCCACGGGTAGGATCTTGTTGCCTGCTACGGCTTCGCGTGCTTGAGCCCATCCTTCCTCGCTGAGGTGGATGACCCGATCAGTGTCGTCCCCATTGGGCGGGGGGGACTGGCTTCTTCTGTTTTTGCCGTTTCTACCCTGCGGGTTGGGTGGCGGGTTGTGCTCCTGATCCATGTCACTCTGGATGACTGCGGTGCATTGGTAGCGCTCATAGATCGGATTGCTGCTGCCGCAGCTTTCGGATCCGGAACCGTAGGTTCCTTCCTCCGATGGTGGATCACACATATCTGACTTGCAGCTGCTGCTGCCATAGGACTCATCTGTCGATGGCGATGTGCGTAGCACGGGGTGTGGAGCCCATGAAGCGGTCCTGATCGATGGTAGGGGCACCCGCTCTGGGAGGCGGAGAGTGCCGGTCTGCCCCACCTGGAAGCAGAAGCTCCCGAACAGGATCTCGAGTCCGTCGCCGACGGGCTCGAAGTCCTTCAGGGTGGCTGGCGAGTGGGCGGTGAAGTCAAAGGCGCCGAAGAGGAGATGACTCTCCGTCGCTATGGAGTTGTAGATCGCTTTGGTTGGGACCATCACGATCGCACAATCAGCGCCCCCAGTTCCCACAGACGGCGCCAATTGACGAGGTTTAATCTCGTCAATTCCCATTGTTATGGACTTGGGTTTTGGAGAAGATGGGGATGCTGGAGATCGCGGAACGGTTAGCAAACAAGCAACACACGGACACGAGGTTTACCCAGGTTCAGGCCCCCGGAGGGAAAACCCTACTCCTTGTCTGCTCTTGATTACGACGGAACCGAAAGTTACAGGGGTGCGCAGATGCAATCTGGCGTGGAGGTGTGTATGCGGTGGTATGCGAGAGAGCCTTCCTCGTCGTGCCCTCCTAGCCTTTATATAGAGATAGGCAGGTCCCAGGCACAGAACGAGTCGGTTACAAGTTCTAGGGTTTGCCCCTTTGAATATTCTATCTAATCTAGTCTTGTTCTCCAAGGATCCGCAGGCGTCATGGTCCCTGGCCACCCAAAAGTCTTCATGGGCTGGCGTATGTGCTAGTGGGCCTTCCTTGGGCTGGACTAGGTATGCTAAGATCGTGTACCCGCAGGGTATAACCATGTCAGTAGCCCCCGAGTGTTCAGTCGAATCGTAGATTCGGATGAGGACTCTTCAATCCTTCGGGTGCAGATATCTCTGTTTGTCTAGAGAATGATTTGAGCGTGTAGGGATTGTTTGTTGGAGATATGCCCTAGAGGCAATAATAAATGTAGTTATTATTATATCTTTGTGTTTATGATAAATGTTTACATTCATGCTATAATAGTATTAACAAGGAAACATTAATACTTGTGTGATTTGTAAACTTAAATTGAAGTCCCTAGTAAATCCTCTTCATAATACTAGCTTGTTGGTTAATATATGATTGTGGTTTCCCTATCATGAACATTGAGATGTTATTAACAACAAGATCATATCGTTAGGAGAATGATATGGTGGACATACTCCTATAGATAAGCGTAGCATAAAGATCAAGTCATTTTAATAGTTCAATTGCTATATGCTTTCTGATACATAGTAACCTAATTCCTTCGACCATGAGATCATGCATATCACCTTCACCGGAAGGATGCTTTGATGACATCAAACACCACACCGTAACTGGGTGGCTATAAAGGTGGCATTGAGTGTTCGGAAAGTATTGGTTGAGACACATGGATCAAGAGTGGGATTTGTCCATCCATATGACGGATAGATATACTCTGGGCCCTCTCGGTGAAATGTCATCCAATTAGCTTGCAAGCATGTGACTGGCTCACAAGGGATCACATATCACGGGAACGAGAAAAGAGTACTTATTAGTAACGAGGTTGAACTAGGTATGCAGAGATACCGACGATCATAACCTCGGATAAGTAAACTATCGTGATACAAAGGGAAATTGGTACCGTATGTAAGTGGTTCATTCGATCGCAAAGTAATCGTAGAAATATGTGGGATCCATATGAATTTCAAGATTCCTCTATTCGTTATTGTTCGGAGAAGTGTCTCGATCATGTCCGCATAATTCACGAACCGTAGGGAGACACACTTAAGGATTCGACGTTGTTTGAGTAGTTATGGAATGATGAGTAAGAGACCGAATGTTGTTCGGAGTCTCGGATGGGATCCGGGATATCACGAGGAGATCCGGAATGGTCCGGAGAATAAGATTCATATAAGGAAAGTCTTGTTTCAGGGTTGGAGAATGGTTCCGGTGTTTTCATCGGGAATGTTCTAGAAGGTACCGGAATGTCCGGCACTCCGGAGGGGAAGGGTACATGAATGTGTCATACAATTTGGAATGATTGCATCATGTACTAGGTGTTATTGCTGTAGAAAATAGAGGGTTTAATCAAATCCTAGTTTGAAAAGTCAAACGCCAATTTGAAAAGTCAAACGACTATTTTGGAAGGTGGAGGGGAAGTAGGAAACCTACTTGAGGAGGAGTTCCTCCCTTCGACCGCCGGCCCACTTGGAGACCGAGTTGAGGAGGGACTCCCCTCCCCTTGGCCGGCGCCTCCACCTATATAAGGAGGGGCAGGGCTGCCCCTCCTAGCACCCAACACCTCCACCTCTAAACCCTAACCCTAGCCGCCGACGCCCTCCATAGCCGCCGCCTAGGCCTAGGGCAACTCGCCGCCGCCTAGGGCTTGCCCTAGCCGTCGGCCTTGCCCCCTCCTTGGTGCGTCTAAACCCTAGATCGCCAAGGACTCTCTCATAGTCCACCATACTCGCTCTGGCTTAAGGCGAAGCCCTGCGAGATCTCCCCTCTACTTCCGGTACCACGCCGTTGTGCTGCCGGAATCGCGAGGAGAGTGCTACAACCTCCGCTGCCTGCTGGAACAAGGGAGAGGAAGGTCTTCGTCGAGTACCGAACGTGTGACCGACTGCGGAAGCGCTGCCAGAACGCGGCGCCGTAAGGATCGTCTACGCGATCTCGATACCGGGAAGAGTACGACTACATCACCCACGAGAATCCGCTCTCGTTAAACACTTTGGAATCTTCGAGGGTGAGTTATTCCATCGACTCGTTGCTACAATCTAGTAGATAGATCTTGGCTTGTTTGTTTGCATGCGATAGAAAATTTTGTTTTCCATCCTACGAAACCCTACATTGTTGATGCGTGTACCTGACTCTCCCGATAGTTCAGGGTCAGTTAACTATCTTAGGACAAAACAACGCGATCTTCTTCAGATTCGAGTCCCTCGACTCGAACCCGAAACATATGCTGGCGTAATTCGACTCATGCCGCGGAGGACTTACAGGAGTGGAATTCCAGTGAATTTAAATGATGTAACCAACGCGTCCATCGGGATTTTTCATCGCGCCTGCTGGCACGGATTTTTACTAGCAGAGCGCAGTCGTGTGCGTTACCAGGCCATCAGATGGTATCTGTAGGTCTTATCTTTGCGTCGCAGACGCAGCATCCGAATGTTTATCACCGCGAAGGCGTTTCGGGTGGCCAAGGAGGATGCTCCTCACTTAGCGTTAATTGGGGCAGAGTTGCCGAAATGTTTTTGCATGCTGATCTGAAGGATCACAGTCGAAAAATTCATAGGGTGCGCGACCAGCGCTCCCTATGGGAGTAGCCCCCGAGTGTTTGTTCGAGTCGTAGACTCGATCAGAGACTTTAATTTGGGCGTTGTTTGGCTTTAGGTCCGTAGCACACTAATTTTTCGGATGCTTGAATCCATCCTCCCTATGGGAGTAGCCCCCGAGTCCGTAGTGGAGTCGCAGACTCGACGTAGGACTCGAAGAATAGTTCCGTGGCATAGTGCTTTTATTATTTTTCGGGTGCGCGGCCAACGCTCCTGATAGGAGTAGCCCCCGAGTAGTTAGTCGAATCGTAGATTGCAGTGAGTACTCTTAGTTGTGTGTAGCAGGAGAATTGTAACCGTTGCTAGTGTAGCTTTTGATGACATCAGTGCTGACGATCGGTGACCTCAATCGTCTGCGGCACCAGAGATGACGTGACTGGACGGACATGGGTCCCACCTTCTGAATTTGAGTTGACTGGTCACGAGCGCCATGGAGATAATTACGGCGTCGCCTCGATTTCCGTGCGTAGTGGACGGCATGTGAGCGACGGTTCGCTGCTGTGCTGACACGTGGGCAGTCAGATCTTGATGTTGGCTCTAGGTCTTCTCGATGGACGGCCGTCGTGCATCGTCCTCGTCCTTATAATCATTGGGGGAAAGGTGAGTTTGTTTTCACCGTAGCCATTCCTGTTTCACTACTTTCATTTTCTTGAGTTTTCCTTGCTGCGCGCTAGAATTTCTTTAAACTTTTCCATCTTTGATTCTGCGTGCTCATCATCGTCGTTGCCGCAATGCAATGGGGAAGCCCAAGAAGTCTTCCAAGTCCTCCACTTCAGTAGGTACCAGTGCTATCGGCGGCGGCAAAAAGGGTTCCGCCGCCACTCACGTCACCGATGGTGGCTGGCGGCGATCGGAGACGCGCAAGGGTGACCTCCGCAAGCTCCATGAGCGAGGCCTGATCCCGCAGGATAGGGAGGCTATCAGAGTTCCCGGCGACGAGGTAATTCCCCGTCCTCCTGCTGGGTTTCGGGTTATGTTCGTCGCCTTTCTCCTTCGGGGCCTTTCTTTCCCAATCCACGATTTTCTCCGTGGATTGCTTTTTCTTTATGGCATCTAGCTTCATCATATTTCACCAAACTATCTTCTTCATGTCGCCTGTTTCATCACATTCTGCGAGTGCTGGCTCGGTATCGAGCCGCTGACATGGTTATACCCCGCGGGTACACGATCTCAGCATACCTAGTCTGGCCCAAGGAAGGCCCACGGCAAATACACGCCGGCCCATGAAGACTTTCGGGTGGCCAAGGCCCATGACGCCTTTCGGATCCTTGGAGAGCAAGACTAGAGTAGATAGGAAATTCAAAGGGGTAAACCCTAAAACCTGTAACCGACTCGATCTGTGCCTGGGACCTGCCTGCCTCTATATAAAGGCCAGGAGGGCACGACGAGGAGGCTCTCTCACAACCTATCGCATACGCACCTCCACGCCAGATTGCATCTGCACACCCCTGTAACCTTCGGTTCCACCATAATCAGAGCAGACAAGCAGGAGTAGGGTTTTCCCTCCGAGGGCCTGAACCTGGGTAAACCTCGTGTCCCCGTGTTGCTTGTTTGCTAACCATTCTGCGATCTCCAGCATCCCCACCTTCTCCAAAACCCAAGTCCATAACAATGGGCATTGACGAGATCGAACCTCGTCAATTGGCGTCGTCTGTGGGAAATGGGGGCGCTGATTGTGCGATCATGATGGTCCCAACCAAAGCGATCTACAATTCTGCGGCAATGGAGAGCCATCTCCTCTTAGGCGCCTTCGACTTCACCGCCCACTCGTCGGCCACCCTAAAGGACTTCGAGCCCGTTGGCGACGGACTCGAGATCCTGTTCGGGAGCTTCTGCTTCCAGGTGGGGCAGATCGGCACTCTCCGCCTCCTGGAGCGGGTGCCCCTGCCGTCGATCAGGCCTGCTTCATGGGATCCACACCCCGTGCTACGCACATCATCATCAACAGATGAGTCTTATGACAACAGCAGCTGCAACTCAGATCTGTGTGATCCACCGCCGGATGAAGGGACCTACGGTTCCAGACCCGAAAGCTGCGGCAGCAGCGATTCGATCTACAAGCGCTACCAATGCGCCGCGGTCATCCAAGATCAGGAACACAATCCACCACCCAACCCGCAGGGTAGAAACATCGAGAACAGAAGAAGCCGGTCCCCCCACCCAACAGGGAAAACAACAACCGAGTCATCCACCTCAGCAAGGAGGGATGGGCTCAAGCATGTGAGGCCGTAACAAGCAACAAGATCCTGCCAGCAGATGCCTCACGGGACCTGCTGATGGCATACCACATGCTCCTCGTCGAGGAGCACCAGAAGCAACTGAGGATGCAAGAGGTGCTCGAAAAGCACAAGCAAGCAGCCTCGGAATCCAGTGCACGGAGATCTGCGCTCTCCGACATGGGCATCGGCTCCAGCTCGCATGGAAACCATGGCAACAAGCACCGTTCTCGCACAGAGAACATGGATACCAAAGCACGTCGCGAGGTGACTAGAGCCCTCAATGCGTCCTTCATGGAGATGGATGCCGACGGCAACGTCATCCCGAAGACGCCGCAAGCTGCGATCATGGCAGCCACCGCGTACCTCGCGTCCCATCCTCCTCCGGAGGGGGACCTGAAAAGGTCCATGCACAAATCCGCGCTCACCGGACTCGGACTCGTTGGATCCGCGATCCACGGAGAAGCTCCTACGAAGCCAAAGAAGAAGGTCGCGGTCAGGTTCAACCGCAACCCCACACCCTCATCCGAGGACAAAGAGCACGACCTTCCTCGAAGGCATAAGAGCTCGCGCTGTCGCAGCCGCGACTACGACGCTCGAAACGAGCTAATACAGTGCAAGATCGACAAAGCGCGCGCTAAGCGCGTATGCTCGTCTAAATCCGAAGAAGATGACGATTAAGGAGAACTCTGTGGAGCCCGATGCTTCTGTAGATCCGTCCGACGGACGTGGATGTCGCGAAACTTCAAGCTTCCTTCAGACACTCTGAAGTTCGACGGCACACAAGACCCCAGGGCGTGGCTCAGCGACCACCTATCGTCCGTCAAGCTACATGGCGGAAACAAGGAAACCGCCATGCAATGCCTTCAGCTGCAGCTGACGGGCGCAACCCGGATCTGGCTCAGCAGCCTATCCTCGGGATCCATCCGAAGCTGATAGGAGATGGCGTACAGTATCGTCTGAAACTTCAAAGGCACCAGCAAGAGGCTCGCCTCGATCCAAGAGCTGCGGGCTTGCACTCAACGAATGGGCGAATCCATTCGCTCGTACATACTATGCTGGTCCAACACCAAAAACTCCGCGGCGCATATCTCCGAGGAGAGAGCTATCGACGCCTTCAGGGACGGCGTCAAATGCTAGGACTTCAATAGGTGGGCCGACGGCGAGGACTCCATCCACCGAGCGCACTCGGAGGAGGATGATGACTACGGCCGGCGACGTGAGCGCCGTAGCAAGAGAAGATCGCGCGTCTACGACGATCGCGACGGACCCGACATGGTCGCGGCTGGCTACGCCGACCGCCGCAACGACGGCAACCGCAACAGCGGCGGATACCACGGAAACAATTTCCGCGATGGAGGACGCTCGGCATAGTCGTGGCAGCGCCGCTGTCGGGTCCATGCACCATCCACTTATACATCGACAAGCAAGATGGCAAGAAGAAAGCAAGCCACATGCTCAAGGACTGTCGCGAGTTCCAGAAACTCAGCGAGAGCATGGCTCAGATGAGGCAGCAAGCCCCAAACCCTGGATTCGGGAACGCACCCGCACCAGGTGAGATCGCGCATGGAGCTCCTCCACCGCCACCTCCAGGAGGCCCGAATCACCCAATCTCACCCGCACGGAATAAGGGTGGGCACGGGTATCCCCCGCCAAAAGGAGCACTGATGATCCAAAAAGGGCGCCCAACAAATAGGGTGCAGAAGAAAATCACCCGTCGGATCAACCTGGCTGTGACAGCTCCACCCGCCATCCCTGAGTACCTCAGCGGATCGGAGTCCTGCATCACGTTCAGCTGTTCGGATCACCCTTGACAGGTCCCTCGCCCAGGTCATGCTGCCCTGGTGCTTGAGGCGCAGATCGAAGGGTTCGAGATGAGCCGCGTCTTCATGGACGGCGGCAGCGGCATCAACCTGATGTTCGCCAACACCCTAGCAGCAATGCGGATCCCGCTATGCAGCCTGGAACAGTCAGACACAATGTTCCATGGCATTGTCCCAGGAAAGGGAATATTCCCCCTGGGAAAGATATGGCTCGATGTCATCTTCGGCAAGCCGGACAACTTCCGATGCGAGCGACTCGAGTTCAAAGTGGTGGACTGGCCATCACAATACCACGCCATCCTCGGCTGTGCAGCATTCGCAAGGTTCCTGGCAGTACCGCACTACGCGTACCTGCTGCTCAAGATGCCAGGACCCAAGGGCGTCATCACGATCCACGGGAGCTTCACCCGATCGGACCACTGCGACAGGGACTTCAACAGAATCTCTCAGTCATTCGGTGTGCAAGAGGAGCTCCTAAGGCTCCGCGAGGTGACGGACAACGGGGCACCCCCAGTCGCACGACAGAACGCACCAGATATGTCCTTCGACTCCACCGTCAACACAAAGAAGGTGCAGGTCCACCCGACGGATGCCTCCAAAACGGCGCTGATCGCCAACGATCTCAGCTCCGCATAGGAAAGCGCGCTCGTCGAATTCCTCAGTGAGCGCTGGGAAATCTTCGCCTGGTGTCCTGCGGACATGCCAGGAATTCCCAGGGAATTCGCCGAGCACGCACTCAACGTCTTTCCAGACGCCAAGCCTGTCAAGCAGTCTATCCGACGACTGTCTGAACCACTGGCCGAAGCAATCGGAGTCGAAGTCAACAGACTACTCGACGAAAACTTCATCAGGGAGATCAAAGAAAGTGAGTGGCTTGCCAACACCGTAATGGTCCCCAAAAAGGACACTGACATCCTGCGGATGTGCGTGGACTTCACGTCGCTGAACAAGCACTGCCCAAAGGACCACTTACCCCTTCCTCGGATCGACCAAATCATCGATTCAACGGCAGGATGTGAGAAGCTCTCCTTTCT
Organism: Avena sativa; assembly: GCA_916181665.1. Taxonomy (NCBI): domain Eukaryota; kingdom Viridiplantae; phylum Streptophyta; class Magnoliopsida; order Poales; family Poaceae; genus Avena; species Avena sativa. The sequence goes on along the minus strand of OV702294.1, from coordinate 174,637,759 downwards.
TGACGCCTACTTAGGCTACAACCAAATTCGACTGAAGGTCGAAGATCAGGAGAAAATGGCGTTTATCACGCCGTTCAGAGTGTTTTGTTACAACACAATGCCCTTCGGGCTAAAGAATGCAGGTGCCATGTACCAACGGTGCATGCAGGCATGCCTGAAGGATTAGATCGGCCGCAACATACAAGTCTATGTCAACGACATAGTCATCAAAACAAGGGAGGCCAAGACGCTCATCGACGATCTCCGCGAGACGTTCGATAACCTTGATCGATACAAGATCAAGTTAAACCCAGAAAAATGCGCCTTCGGCATGCCATCTGGTCAACTGCTAGGCTACTTCATCTCCCAGCGAGGGATCGAGGCGAACCCGAAGAAGATCCGGGCCATAATGGCCATGGAGAAGCCGAAGAACCTTAAGGGCGTCCAGCAGCTTGCAGGACGAATCGCGGCATTGAGCAGGTTCATCAGCCGCATGGGCGAGAAAGCCCTGCCATTCTATTAGCTGCTGCGCAAGGTAGATAAATTCGAGTGGACGCCTGAGGCTGATGATGCATTCGAAGATCTAAAGCGGCTGCTCTCTACCTCGCTCGTCTTAGTTACGCCAAAGGAGCGCGAGCCTCTACTGCTGTACATAGCAGCTACACACCAGGTGGTGAGCACCGTACTGGTGGTCGAGCGGCCTGAAGAAGGCAAGACCCACGTGGTCCAACGTCCAATCTACTACCTCAGTGAGGTATTGACGCCAACAAAGCAGAGGTACCCTCACTACCAGAAACTCGCCTACGGCGTGTTCATGACGGCTCGTCGACTGAGCCATTACTTCCAGGAGCACCAGGTGATGGTCGTCAATGAGGCACCCCTGAACAGCATCCTGAACAATCCGGAGGCCACAGGACGCGTAGCCCTATGGGGCATCTAGCTGTCACCCCTAGACATCGTCTACGAGAAGCGACTCGCAATCAAGTCTTAGGTCCTCCCGGACTTCCTCATCCACTAGATGGAGCTGCAGCTGCCAGACACACCAAACATGACACAGTCATGGACGATGCACTTCGACGGCTCCAAGCGCGAGGCTGGATCAGGAGTCGGGGTCATACTGACCTCCCCACAGGGCGACAAGATGAAGTACATCCTTCGGATGAAATTCCGAGCTTCCAACAACGAGGCCTAATACGAAGCCCTCATCCACGGCATGAGGATGGCAAAGATCTGCGGCGCAACGCGCTTGGTCATCTACGGAGACTCGAACCTCGTCGTCCAGCAGACGATGAACGAGTGCGATGCACACGCCGAAAAAATGATCGTGTACCGCACACTTTACAACTCACTCGAGGGAGAATTCGACGACCTTGAGCTTTGGCACGTCGGGAGAGAAAGCAACGAGGAGGCCGACAGACTTGCCAACATCGGTTCCACCGGCGCACGAGTACCACCAGGTGTGTTCCTCGAACAGATCTACGTGCCATCCATCAAGCGAAAGTTCCCCAAGGGATCACCCGAAGAGGCAGAGCACTCGGGGGCTGCGCTACCCGAAGGACAGGAAGGACCCGAAAATCTCGACACAGAGGTCGCTGTGGTCAACCTGATGCAGGTAATGGCAGTCGAAGAAACTTGGACACAACCATACCTCAGGTACCTTATAGACGGCGAATTGCCTGATAGCCCGACAGATGCCCGGCGCATATCTCGCCGGTCCAAGGCCTTCACCATCATCAATGGCGAGCTTTCTAAGCACAGCATTTCGGGTGTACTCCAAAGGTGCGTCACCATCGGTGACGACAAAACCATCCTCCAAGACATCCACGAGGGCATCTGCGGCCATCACGTGGGCAGCCGTGCCCTTGTCGCAAAATCTCTACGAGCTGGATTATACTGGCCAACGGCCATGAATGACGCCAAGGACATCGTCCGAAGATGCAACGGGTGCCAAAGGTTTGCAGATAAACCGCACGCACCCGGATCCGAGCTCAGGCCCATACCCTTGGCCTGGCCCTTCGCCCAATGGGGCCTTGACATAATCGGCAAACTGTCACGATCCTCGAAAGGAGGCCACGTCTACCTGCTGGTCGCAGTCGACAAATTCACCAAGTGGATTGAGGCCATGCCTGTGACTAACCAAAAGGGCAAAACTGCCGTCAAGTTCTTTGAATCCATTGTCTACAGGTTCGGCGTGCCACACAGCATCATCACCGACAATGTGTCAAACTTCATCTCTAAAGAATTCCAGGACTTCTGCGAAGACCTCGGAATCAACATCACATACGCCTCCGTGGCGCACCCGCAAACAAACGGGCAGGTCGAAAAGGCCAACGGCCTCGTCGGTGCTAGCATCAAGAAGCGCTTAATGAGCCCACTCGAGCGACTCGCGGGTGCCTGGACACAAGAGCTACCTTTGGTCCTGTGGAGCCTGCGCACAACGCCAAACAGCTCAACCGGCTACACGCCTTTCTTCATGGTGCACGAAGACGAAGCCGTGCTGCCAGCAGAGGTACGCCACAAGGCCCCATGGGTCGTCACCTACAGCGAAGCCGAATCAACAACCGCACTCGAAGACACCGTCGACACACTCGACGAAGCACGTGACATAGCAGCAGCTCGATCAGCGGTGTACCAACAGAGTTTCCGCAACTACCACAGCCGACGGCTACGCCCAAGGTCCTTCGTCGAAGGAGACCTAGTCTTGCGACTCAAGCAAGAGCGACCGAAGAAATTCGAGTCACCATGGGAAGGACCCTACGTCATCACTGAAGTCATCCTAGGTGGCGCCTATCGCCTCAAGCACGAGGAGTCTGGAGTCGCATACTCCAATCCATGGAACGTCGCGCAGCTGCGATGCTTCTACCCCTAGCTACCCCTTTTTTCTCAATAAGGCAACTCAGCCAAGGTTACTCAGCCGAACAATGTACCTCATCCTTACAATATGAATAAAGCTAAGTGTCTCTCCCCAAAATCTTTCGATTATTACCTACATCTTACTACATACTACAACACACTCGGGGGCTCCCCCTACCTCACGACTTCGTCGACTGAGAAAAACGCGTGTACACCTGACTAGCTGACCACGTCAGGCTAACGAAAAGGACACGTATGAAAACAAAGCATCACATGCTACACAACAAGAAACCTTTACAATAATAAAGGGCATAACACGCCCAGTCGCATATATACACATTTTACATCTATCTCTTTTACAGGTCCTACCTATTCTGAAGAATAGCCTATGCACCCTGCTCAAACAAATCTACAATTCGCTCAGCATACTGCCTTACAGCCAAATAATACGGGCGCATATCCCACTCACCTCCATCCGGACGAGGAGGCGGCCCATCCGCTACAGCAGACAGATCTACATCAGGACGATGCAAACGCACAAGGGAAAGCGCGCCCTTCACCCCCGCAACAAGCTGATGTCGTACCAATTCTTCAACACGTCGAACATTTCTAAACTTCGCCAGCAGGCCAGAAAGAGTCGACGGCGCACCATCCAACGGAAACATTAGATGCAAAACTGACGCCAATGAAGACTGCACCTGACGAAGCACCCGTGATACCTGGTGGACACGATCCTGCATTGTCGCAAGAACCATGGCACGATCACGATCCATCCAGAAAAACCCGCCGGCCTCCATGTCCTGCTGGGTCAAGCAGTTAATTCGAACAGCAACACGCTCCTTTTCCTCCTTCGGAGCAAAATTAGCACCTTCAATACTCACAAAGTAAGATGCAAGACCAACAGACGCATCCGAAGCAATGAGCAGCAGCTCGAAAAACTCACACTCAAGCTGTTCGGCCAGACGACGCAGCTCCCCCATCAAAAATTCCTCTCGGGCAGCGCTTCGCTCCGCCTTCGACTTCCAAACATCAGCGTGACCACGCACTCCAAGTAATTCCCTCTCAAGACTACGGATGCGGTCTCGAAGAAACACAAGCTGCCATGCACCATCCAAAGATGGCCACAGCTGTGCTGCAGACGAAGTGTCTACGGGAGCATCACCCGAAGGATCCTAGAGTAGAAGAAGACAACGATATGAACAAGCAGACAAATGAAGACAAAGCTCGGAAATTCATTATGTACAGCAAAAAGCCACTACGTGGCGCAAGGATTGTTCACAGACATAATTACAAAAGCTGAAGCAAAAACTACTCTACAACTACAACGCCTACGAAGCGGGACCCTGAGTAGCCTCGGAACCGGACTGCCTCGCCTTGGCTTCTCCCTGCTGCCTTAGCACGTACTCGGCCAGCAGATCAATCAACTTCGGCCCGTAATGCTTATAGCGAGCAGACTAAAGGGTGAAGGCTACCTCGGACCCGTCAGCAGCCGTCGGCATCCGGGAGGTGATCTGAGGAAGGTCCAGCTCCGCTCCAGCCGCGAAGGCTATCGCCAGCCCAACGGACGCGGCGATGCCTTTATGCTTGCGCTTGTATGCCGCAGGTGCTTCGGCCGATAACGCCTCCGCCAAGGCATCGACATCTTCAAGGGACACGCCCTTGGGGTCGAGCTCCTTGTAGAGGCGCCCGAGGACCGCCTTGGCTTTGGCAAGCGAGCCGACCACGGTACCGCAGCGGTCTTCAACCGCCGCGGCAGCATCATCTAGAGCACTTCCGTGCTCCAGTGCACCGCGATCAAACTCGATGCCCGCGGCATCTACAATAACAAAGGAAGCAACATAAATAAAATGCACTACAAGGAAAGGCAAGGAATCTGAGAAGAGAAGACAGAGAAACTCACCCGAAATAGCCTTGGCAGCCGCTATCAGCCTGCCGGCTACCTCTCTCTCGCGCGAAGCCGCAGCAGTGGCGAGCTGCTCCTCGCGGTCCGTAGCCTCCTGCTGCAGACGCTCCCTAGCCTCAGCCGCGTTGGCTAGCTCCATCTCGAGGCGCTCCTTCGCACCAACGACGGCTTTGGCTTTTTCTCCGCCTACCCAAGGCTCTTTTTGAGAGCATCAAGCTCACGGAGAGAAGTGTTGTGGTCCTCTGCAGTCAGTAACACACCTATCAGATCGAAGGACAAAATACAAGAAGAAGCATAAAGCCAAAGTTGTAAACATACCTTGCAATTGTTTGAAGTTGGCCTCCAATGCCAGGTGCTGCTAAACCAGCTGATTGGCGCCTTGTAGAAACGGCAGCAAAAATAACTACTAGTCAAAAGAACGGCTCGGGGGCTACGCCCAAAAAGAACGAGTAAAACGCTCGGGGATCCCCCCGAGACTCGAAGGAATAACGAACAACAAAACACCCAACAGACGCTCGGGGGCTCCCCTCGAGGCGCAAAGAACCAATGATCAACAGATCATCCAAAAATGCTCGGGGGCTCCCCCTGCGGCAGAAAACGGATATTACTTACATGAAGGGATGGCGACTCTGAAGGTTTGCCTGCAGTCTTCTGAGGGAACACCACCAAAGCCTCCTGCGGATAAGACCTCGGAGCGGCGCCCTCAGAGGTGTCCACCGTCTAAGGAGGAGAAGGAATCTTTGATTCCCCCACCATCTCTCGAGCGCCATCGCTGGATGAGTCGTCAAAAGAGTGGCTGCACAAGGAAAAAGTCAGCCAAGGACAATAAAGCAAAATCAAAAAATGGCACAAAGAAATTGAGGAAGCTTACGAGTCAAGGTCGCTAAGGTCGAAGACAGGAGGGGTCTTCTTGCCTTTCTTCTCTTCCTTCTTTTCTTCCTTCTTCTCTTCCTTCTTCCGCTTCGTCGGCAGGTGCGGTGACACGGCCCGCACAGGAATGGCAGGAATCGGAGAAGAAGAACCCCCCCGCCCATCACTGTGATGCTCAAGGCAAAGTGGGTTCCTAGGCGTCGGCAGAGTTGAGGCATCCGACGATTCGCTGGAGCTCCTCGTCCGCTTGCGAGTGTGATCCTCACTCGACTCGTTCGCCTCTTCCGCCGGAGATCGAGCCGACGGCAGCTCGGACATGGAGTCCACCACCTCATTATCCGGAGCATCCGGGAATACTTCGGGCAACGGAGGCGACATGCCTGGCACCTTGAACTCCTGCGCAAAAAGAAGCAAATTGGTCAGCAGACAAATAAATAACAAGTAAAACGCAGTCAAAAATAGCGCTACGCGCATATCCAAGCTCTACACCTGCGGAACCGGACGAGAAGCAGAGAACGGAGAAGTCAGCGACCTCCCTGGAAGATCCTTGCCAGCCTTGAACTTCAGTAGTGGGCGAAGAATCCCGTCAAGATCCTCCTTGGAGAACTCCTCATCTGAAACCCTAGTCGGATCACGACGACCCGAATAGAGAAACATCAGGTGCGCCCTAGCCTGTAATGGCTGCACCCGATGTTTGAGAAAGGTGCGGATGATATCCACACCATTCACCTCCTTCTACAGAGTCAACTGGAGATCCTCCACCCGACGATAGAGCCCCTCTATCTCCGCTACCTCTCCATCCAAGATCTGGTTTTTCCAAGACCTTTTCGGCTCGATTTTCTGGGAGGGGTCGAAAGGAGCAAGACCAAAATCCTGCCCAGCCACCCTGGAGTCGCGAATGTAAAACCATCGCCTCCGCCAGTACTGGACAGATTCAGACATATAAAAGGAGAAGACAAGAAGATTGGATCGAAGGGAGATGATGCAACCCCCAATGGGATAGACACCATCAGAACCAGATTGCCTCTTCACGGAATAGAGTTTTCAGAAGAGGCCAAAGTGTGGCTCGATAGCGAGCCAGCACTCGCAGAAAGTTACGAAACAAGCAATGTGTAGAAGAGAGTTGGGGGAAAGATGATGCAGCTGGATGCCGTAAAGGAAAAGCAACCCACGAAGGAAATTATGGACTGGGAAGGAAAAGCCCCGAAGAACAAATGCGAGGAACATAATCCGAAACCCAGTGGGGGGACGGGGAATTACCTCGTTACCAGGGAGCCTGACGGCCTCCCTATCCTGTGGGATCAAGCCCCGCTCACGGAGCTTGCGGAGATCACCCTCCCGCATCTCCGATCGTCACCAGCCACCGTCGGTGACACGGGCGATGGTGGAACCTTTCTTGCCACCAGCAGCGCTGGTGCCAACCGCGGAAGAAGACTTCTTGGGCTTCCCCATCGTGGTGCGGCGGCGCCGGCAGCGAGAACGAAGGATCAACGAAGGAAATGTTCGCAGATATTCCAGCGCGCAGCAAGAAAACTCAGAGAAGATGGGAGCAGTGAAGCACGAATGGCTGCGGTGAAAACAGATTCACTTTTCCCCAAGGATTATAAAGATGAAGACGATGCATGATGACCATCCATCGGGAAGACCTAGAGCCAACTGCAAGATCTGACCGTCCACATGTCAGCCCAGCAGCGAACCGACGCTCACACGCCGTCCACTACGCGCGGAAATCGAGGCGATGCCGTAATTATCTCCATGCAGCGCGTGACCAGGTTAATTCAAGGTCAGAAGGTGGGAACCATGTTCGTCTAGTCATGTCATCTCTGGCGCAGCAGACGCTTGAGGTCACCGATCGTCAGCACTGACGTCATCAAAAGCTATACTAGCAACGGTTACAATTCTTCGGCTACACAACTAAGAGTATTCACTCGAATTTACGATTCGACTAACTACTCGGGGGCTACTCCTATCAGGAGAGCTGGCCGCGCACCCGAAGTATAATCAAGATATCACACTTCAAAGCTATTCTTCGAGTCCTAGGTCGAGTCTACGACTCCACTACAGACTCGGGGGCTAGTCCCATAGGGAGGCTGGATTTAAGCATCCGAAAAAATTGTGTCCTATGGACCTGGAGTCAGTCAATGGCTGAGCTAAAGTCTCTGCTCGAGTATACGACTCGAACAGACACTCGGGGGCTACTCCCATAGGGAGCGCTGGCCGTGCACCCTATGAGTACTTCGACTGTGATCTTTCGGATCAGAATGCAACAACTTTTTGGCAACTCTGCCCAGAATAACGCTAAGTGTCCTCCTTGGCCACCCGAAACACCTCCGCGGTGATAAACATTCGAATGTTGTGTCTACGACACAAAGATAAGACCTACAGATATCATCTGATGGCCTGGCAACACACACGACTGCGCTCTGCTAGTGAAAATATGTGCCAGCAAGTGCGATGAAAAATCCCTAACGACGCGTTGGGTACATCATTTAAATTTACTGGAATTCCACTCCTGTAAGACCTCCGCAGCCTGAGTCGAATTACGCCAGCATCTGTTCCGGATTCGAGTCGAGGGATTCGAATCTGAAGAAGATTGTGTTGTTTTGTCCTAAGACAGTTAACTGACCCTGATCCGTTGGTAGAGTCAGCCACACGCATCAACAATCCCTACACATTCTCTTGAAAGACAGAGTTGCACCCGAAGGATTGAAGAGTCCTCAGCCGAATCTACGATTCGACTGAACACTCGGGGGCTACTGACATGGTTATACCCCACGGGTACACGATCTCAGCATACCTAGTCGGGACCAAGGAAGGCCCACGGCAAATACACGCCGGCCCATGAAGACTTTCGGGTGGCCAAGGCCCATGACGCTTTTCGGATCCTTGGAGATCAAGACTAGAGTAGATAGGAAATTCAAAGGGGTAAACCCTAAAATCTGTAACCGACTCGATATGTGCCTAGGACCTGCCTGCCTCTATATAAAGGCCAGGAGGGCACGACGAGGAGGCTCTCTCACAACCTCTCGCATATGCACCTGCACGCCAGATTGCATCTGCACGACGAGGAGGCGGTGGCGGCCTGCAGAGGGAGCGCCAGCGACGACGAAGGGTGGCGAAGCTCGATGAGGGGGGGACGGCCGGAGGTGGGCGAGGCCGACGGGGCCAGCGCGGAGCTCCAGACCGCGCGGGACAGAGGGAAGAGGGCGGGTCGATCGGCGGCGGGCTCTGGCCGGATGCGTGCCCAGGCGAGGCGGCGAGGCCGGCCGGAGGACGGAGAGCTCTGCGACGGCGACGAGGAGGAGGAAGGGCCGCGGCGGCGGCGGTTCTCGCGAGGCAGAGAGGAGGGGCGGCGGCACAGAGGGCAGCGGTGGAGGAGGGGCGGGGAGGAGAGAAGAGGGCGGCGCAGGAGGGGCGCATCGCGAGGGAGGCGGGCGGCTCCCTGGCGGCGGAAGGCGACGGCGGCCCGCGCGGGGCACGGCGGCGGCGCGAGGTGAGGGGCGCGCTGGCCAGCGAGGAAGGGGTGGCCGCTGGAGCTAGGGAGGCCGGCGAGGTCCGGCGGGCGGTTGAGCGGGTAGGCGAGAGGGAGCATCGGGGAGGCGCGCCGGCGCGGGAGGCGGCCGGTGGCGGGTTGCAGAGAGCACGGGAGGGAGGATGCGGGTGCGGGGAGAGAGCCAGGGAAGAGAGAGAGGAGCGGGGCGCGTGGGTGGGGAAAGTGGGGTCAGGCGGGGCCGGAGTGTAAGGGAGAGGGGAAAAGAAGGGGATTGGTGAGGTGGCGGTGGGTGTGATGAGGTGGAGGGAAAGGTGAGGTGGAGGGAGGGGATTGGTGGGGATGATGTGGAGAGGGCTGGGTAGATTAGGACTAGGTAGAAAAGGGTCTAGGTTTAAGGTGGACCGATTGTAGGTAGTCTGGACCGATTGGGCCTCTGGCCTGACCGGTCGGACTGCCTCTCCGGACAAAAATATTTTTATTGTTTTAATTTTATTTGTAAAACATTTTTGTAAATACTTTTTAGACAAATAAAAGATCTGACCAGACCGATGTTTTAAATTTGAAATAAAGACGGGGGTTATTTAGAAAACAAAACTAGGCGTTTCGAAATAGTTTCAGACAAACAATGCATGATGATGACGATGCAATGCTCAAAAACAACGCGATTTTCTAGTAGTGGTTTTTGCGGGATGCCACACAGTATTATGTCCCACAACCACATGTTCCTGCTGAAGAATTGCGAACAATACCAATAACTTGGCCGTTTGCAGTCTGGGGGCTAGACATGGTGGGGCCGTTACAGACGGCACCATGTGGATTTACGTATCTGCTCATAGCAGTTGACAAATTCACCAAATGGATAGAAGCTAAACCCATTAGAAAGCTTGATGGGGCAACTGCCCTCAGGTTTGTCCGGAATTTAGTGGTGAGATTTGGTCTCCCACATAGCATCATTACCGACAACGGAAGGGGTGTAGCCGGTGAATCTGTTGGGACAAAGGCATCCGGCTTGACCTGGCATCTGTGGCACACCCACAATCCAATAGTCAGGTTGAGCGAGCCAACAGATTAATTCTACAAGGGATCAAGCCACGTCTTGAGGCACCGCTGCATAGAGCAGCTGGAGCCCGGGTGGAAGAATTGCCGTATGTGCTGTGGAGTTTACGAACTACACCTAACAGATCCACCGGCTACACCCCTTACTTCATGGTATATGGAGCAGAAGACATCCTACCTTCCGACATCCTCCACGATGCACCAAGAGTTGCCGCCTACGACGAAGTTGACGCTGAAGAATCGAGACGCCTAGATGTGGACCTTCTCGAGGAGGAGCGCGTTTTGGCATGCCAAAGATCCGCCATCTACCAGCAGAAGCTACGCAGCTACCATAGTCGTCGCGTCCGGCATCGCTCGTTTAAAGAGGGGGATTTAGTGCTCCGACTTAAGCAGAAGAAGTCACACAAGTTATCCCCACCATGGGAAGGACCGTTCATCATAAGCAAGGCGCTGTTCAATAGGTCTTACTACCTTGTCGACAATCGTGAGCTCAAGGATAAACCCAACAAGGATCATAAGCGTAAGCGACGTGACCCGGATGATGACTACCCGGAGCTTGATCGGCCATGGAACATAGCACAGCTACGTCCTTTCTACACTTAGCACTTTTTATCTAATTGTGTACCCTTTATATGATCAATGAAATAAAGCTCTTTGGTTCACTCATATTTCTGAGTCTTTTACCTCCTTTAGTGTTCATTTTTGGATCATATCAAACTTTTATGCACAAGTCTTGCGTTTGCACTTGTGAAAATTCCGCCTACGGGCGTTAGCTTAAGTTTTCTAGTCTACACGTTCTTTGTTGTTTTATGTGGATTCTGGAGTAGTGACTTTCGACACTCATTGTTGGCGACTTTGTGCTCAGGTTATTGACGGTGCCATTGGGCATCATCACCTAAGCGCATGGTTCTGACAACGAGTCTTCCGACTCACGAAAAGTCAAGCATAAAAACCAAAGCAATGGATAAGCCAGCACTTTCTTAAAACATATATACAAACTGGCAATAAGTTCTTAAGTAGAAGGATACGACAACCACTGTTTTCCGCCTTAAGGATTAAATCACCAAGTTTTTTCCATGCACACATCAAAGGTGAAACCAAGAATTACAAAGTGTTTTTCACTCTGTGGGCGCAGGAAACTTGGAAGCCGCATCATCACCAGCCGGAGAAACACCTTCAGCATTAGCGCTGTAATGAGACTCGGAGGAATCCTGGTCGACATTGTCGATGAAGTTCCTGGGCACGAAGACATCCACGTCCACCAACTCGGCAACCCTGGTGTCATACCCCGTGAGTGACGACAGGATGGCATCATGATCGATCTCCTTGCCGTCATCATCCGCGTCGGGAATGCCTGAGGTTACCGTGTCGATGTCGGCATATTCATAGTGTGCCTTCACCATCGACAGCGCCATCCTTGCGCCAGCCCGTGCACAAGAAGCTTTCCAGCTCATGACACGCTCGGGGGCTCGGTGCAGGATCTCCGAGTACTTCGTCACGGAGTCCGATGCCTTGATATATATTTGTAGGGGCTTGGCGATCTCCTTGGCTTGGGTAATGGCGGTGTTGATGAAATTCCCGGCAAGAACCATGCATTCCTTGTCCAAAGGAGGCGAGCGGGTTAAACCCATAGGAGCTGCAAATTTCCGACAAGGAGCATATGAGTTCGATAAAAGCTAAATATCCAGACTTACAAAGGTTCAAGGCGAAGGAAACTTACTGAAGATGCTAGCCTTGGCTTGCCAAACGACCTCCGCCAAGGATTCCTTCTCTTGCTGGAGGAGATTAAACGCCTCGCTATGGCGAAGGTTTTGCTCATCGGCAGCTTGCTTCTGATCCTTTAGGATCGCAATCTCCTCTTCAAGCGATTGATCTCAGCAGAGGTGGAGTCCTGCAAGGCTTTCATGGAGTCCTCGTGCATCTTCAGCATCTCCTTCCTCTCCTCCTTCAGGATCTTGTTCTCGCTGTCCAGCTGCTGGATATGGTTGGACTGCTCAACAATGTCTTTGGCCTAGGCGACATGTTCTGCAAGTCGGAGAAAACACAGTACAGAGTAAGTACTCAGAGATTTTGGATACAACATGAAGACGGAAATGCGTAATAAGAAAACAGACTCTTATTTTTTATGATCTGTTCCTTCAAGATGGCGGTTTTACCCTTTTCGGCTTCGAGATCCGTTCGCATCTTCTGGTACTTGTCGTTGGCCATGCCCCTCCGAGCATTCTCGTTCTGTGGAAGCAAATACCAAATTAAATCGTTGTTTGGTCTGCTTGGAGCGTCTAGTCGGAGATTTTCCATCTAGATACTCGGGGGCTACAGCGAGAGTTTTTTAACTTAGCAATATGCTTAGATTTTCTTTAAGCATTTAGTCGGAGCTAATTCAGTTCTCGATTAGAGGCTTGGGGGCTACAGTATAAAGTTTTTAACTCAGAAAAAGCTTAGCTTTTATTTAAAGCATCTAGTCGGAACTAATTCAGTTACAACTAGAGGCTTGGGGGCTACAGCATTGAAAATTATAAACACTGTTGTGCTACTCTTAAAGCATCTAGTCGGAATATTTCATTCCATCTAAAGGCTTGGGGGCTGCAGTGAGAGTTTTTTCTAACTTAGTCACTCTTAGAGCATATAGATGCAAAACTTATGGTTTTCCGTCTACATCCTCGGGGGCTACAGTGGGATACTCATATGAAATATAGAAGGCAAAGTAAAACTTACAAGTGCGATGATCTTGAGGTTTGTAGCACTCTCGGCTAACAGCTTGCCGAAGGAAATGCTATTTCCCCGCAAGATATCTGCTTGTCGGAGTAGCTCCTCAAGACCGCACGTCGGAGATGACGACACTCCTCCAGTAACCATGGTAGTGTTACTCGGCAGAAGCGTCGGCAGAAGCGTCGGCAGTAAACTATCTTGGGGAACTCGAAGGGTTTTGGGGGAGTAGAGGCGCCGCCTTCGGCAGAGGTACCAGCTCCCATCACCGCCTTGCCGCTACCGATGGCATACTTAGCCGGAGCTTCAGCCATTTGAAGAGCAGCGCTCTCCTGCGTCGCTTGCTCGCCGACAACAGCGAGCTCGGTAGAGGCGCCAGAATCCACTTCCATAGCGGAAGGGACTGGTGCCTCCGGGGCTTGAGAGCTTGTCGGAGCAGAGGAGGGCTTGACGACAGGAGTGGCAGGGGCGATGGCGGGGGAAGAGTCGCGATGCAGCATCTCTTTAATATTTCTAGAAGCCCCAAGAGTCTTGGAGGACTTCTTGAGGCTGGTTGTGGCTTTCTTCCTGAAACGTGCAAAATGCATAAGTACAGGAGCAAGGCAATAGACAAAGTCGGAGAATGAGAGGCTTACACTAGGGGTGGCGCTTTGGCAAACATCCCGGTAGCTTTTCTCTTTTCCGCCTCCAGGGCGGCGGTAGTCTTCTTGGAGGCTCCACCCTCCGTCTTCTTTTTCTTGCCTCCGTCGGCAGCGTCAGAGGTGGAGCCCTTCCGCTTACGCGCCAACAGGACATCGTCGTCGGACACGACCGTGACCTCCTTCATCTTCGGATCGTAGATTTGGGCAGCCAGGTTGCCCTCATCTAGATCGCTAAGCTGTTAAAGTAAGAAGTCATTGTGTTAGACAAGATGGTATTGGCAAGACGGAAAAACTGGAGCAATATCATACACGGAGAATAAATTTCTACCTTTGGGCACTTGCCGTCTACGAACATGTCGTAAGTGAGGGTGAAGCCGCGCTTCTTATCCTTCACCTTGACAATGTCCTTAAGGCGGAACTTCACGGAGTCGCTCGAGAAGTTGTCCTCGGAGATCCGGAGGGTATCCCTTCGGTCGCCGGTGTACTCGTGCATGAACTTCGTGCGGTGTTGCAGAGGTTGGATCCGCCTGATGAACCAGCACATGGCTAGGTCCAAGCCGGTCAGACCCATCTCTACGAACCACTCGATCCGCCTTATTGCGCAGGAAGCGTCGAGGTCGGAGGGAAGAGAGGCATGGGACCTCCACGTGGAAACTTCGGGGGCGGCTCCATCCATGAAGTCCGGGTACGTCACTTCTCGGCCCGACAAAGGAATGTCGGGGCCGTAGAAGTACGTCCGCTGCCAGTTTTTGCACGACTCGTGGTCGACGATGTCGGGGAACCGCCGGCCAGGTCGGATCTTGAAGCTTATGGTGCCGCAGTTCCTAAGCTCCTCCCTACTGTGTCCGGCTTCACGTTTGACGGTGAAAAAGTACACAAACAAATCTAACCTAGGTCTGATCCCTAGGTAACCCTCGCAAAGTGCCGCGAAGTTGCTAAGCACTAAGATGCTATTGGGGGAGAAGTTGTGGGGTCGGACCTTGAAGTGATTCAAGACGGACCAAAAGAAGTGGGAGATGGGCAGAGAAACACCGCGTACCAATTGCGCCTTGAGGTACACCTTCTCTCCGGCTTGGGGAGAAGGAGTCACCTCGCCGGCCGGCGCCGCCCGCCAGGTGAGCCCCTCCGTCGCGGGGAGGTAGCCTTCGGCGACCATCTCTTGGATGTCGCGCGTGGTGATGTCCGACCGGCGCCAGTCGCCTTTGTGCGAGTCTGGCTCCTCTTCCAGGGGCTCCAGCGCCGCCAAATTATGGTCGCCGCCCATGGTTTCTATCACCGCTGATGCGGGGATGACCAGGCCCTCTGGGGGCACGACGACGGAGCTCGCCGGCTTTGTCGCGGCTTCGCTCGACGTCGCCATTGACGGGGATGAGCTGCTGCTAGCCATAGAGGAGGAATAAAACGCGACTGGTGCAAAGAGCGAGGCTAGGGTTTCTCGAGGTTTTCGCGGAGAGCTCGAGGAGGCGTGCGGCTGGAGGAAGAAGAAGCTGACACGAGAGAATGAGGTGAAAAAGTAACAAGTGTCCCACAGTTACTATTTATCTTACTATGCATCAAGATTCGTGCAGTTAATCGGACGGTTACCGCGTAGACGACGTGGTCGAGAACGTGTGCGGTAATTTCGGCACGTCTCCAAACGGTCACCGCCAACGGTTCGTATTGCTTGGGCGGGAAAACGGCTATGATTACGTTCTCTGCATGTGTGAGTTACGAGGCGTCGTTGAACTAGGCCTACGTCGTCATAACTGACATGGTAGATGAGCCGTCGCATCGAATATTCTGGCATGGACGGATTTAATCCGACTAACGGAAACATACGATAAAAAGATTGAACATTTCTCCGACTTACTAACAGGAGACGGAGAAAACTTTGCAGGGTTCTTTGGGATGACTACAAGATATTGCTTGACGATTTGCCGACATCCATCTAGACGGAGCATTCCACGTGAAGAGGCAAGACGGTGCAAGCTCTCGGAGTTCTCCGGGGGCTACTGTTGGGGATATGCTATATGGGTATCCTCATAGCATGTCTCTTATCCGACTAACCCGGGTGGCCCATAGTCGGTAGCATGGCCTATGGCCTGCTGGGCGGCCCAGTTAGGTGGATCCAGAAGGGAGGGCCATGCCGGATAAAGGAAGGCTACGGTGGAGTCACCAGCGTACCCAGAGCCTTGGAGTACAAGATACAAAATACTAGTGATAGACGGTGTAGGACTCTGTAACCTGTCCGGCTAGGACTTTTCCCTCTAACCCTGGGATCTGACGACTATATAAGTCGGACCTATGGGAGCCTTTAGGGCACAACCTAGTATCGTTTTACATACACCTCGCACAGCGAACCTATCTCTGTAACTCGGCGTATTGCCATTATAGTGATTTATAGCAGGAGTAGGATTCCGCCACCGTCGTGGGATCTGAACCTGGGTAAGCTGTGTTACCTCATACCCGTCAACCGTCCGCCTTACCCCACGTCTCTAAACACGCACTGTGAGGACCCCTCCATGGAGTACTCGCCGGCAATACCACGACACCTGTAGTGATCTGTTACGGTTGTGGTCAGAAGGGACATATCAAGCCAGATTGTCCAAGCAAACCACCTGGAGGTTGGCCTACCAAGGGAGGAGGACAAGCCAGTGGAGGAAATGGACAGCCCAATAAAGGAGGAAATAATGGCAAGAACAACAATGGCAAGAGGAACCGACCTACCGGGAAACTGAATTGTGCAACCCTCGAGGAAGTGGATAATTCGGAGCATGCAGTGATAGGTACGCTCAATATCCTTACCAATCCCGGCAAAATTCTATTTGATACTAGTGCAACTACTTCATTCATTTCTAAAGATTTTTGTGATAAGTTCGGATAGAAGGGCAACGTTAGAAAGTCCTATGACCGTAGTTACGGCAGGGGGAAATGTGATTGTACGCCACATAAAACAAGATAAGGTTATATCGATCTGTGGTTGTACATATTCCGCAGACCTTTATGTGATTCCTTTGAAGGGAAATGCAGTAGTGCTGGGAATGGATTGGATGATGTAACACGGAGCTCAGATAAATTGTGAGGAGAAAACTGTCTCAATCAAAACTCCAAGTGGAGCAAGGATAGTTTACCAAGCAGATAAGCACAGTCATGTCATGGTGGATCTGCAGTTGAACTCAATGAAAGAGGTCAATTTGGAATAGATTCCTATAGTAAATGAATTTCAAGATGTTTTTCCAACAGAGCTACCGGGAATGCCACCAGACCGGGAGATAGAGTTCACTATTGACCTAATTCCTGGTACAACACCAATAGCTCAAGGACCATATAAAATGGGACCCAAGGAGTTAAAAGAACTCAAATAGCAAATTGATGAGTTAGCCAGAAAAGGATTTATTCAGGAAAGTGTATCTCCATGGGGAACACCAGTAATCTTTGTGGATAAGAGAGATGGTGGAAGAAGTATGTGTGGAGATTATAGAAATCTGAACAACGTTACTATCAAGAATAAGTATCCTTTACCAAGAATTCAAGATTTGTTTGATCAAGTAAAATGAGCTGGAGTATTTTCAAAGATCGATTTAAGATCTGGATACCATCAAATAAAAATCAAACCGAAAGATGTTCCAAAGACAACATTTGTCTCAAGATATGGACACCATGAGTATCTGGTAGTACCATTTGGTTTGACCAATGCACCGGCAATATTCATGAATCTGATGAACAAAATCTTCATGCCATATTTGGACAAGTTCGTCATAGTTTTTATTGATGATATTCTGATATATTCCAAGGATAAGGAAGAGCATGTTGATCATTTAAGAATAGCATTGCAGATTTTAACAGAACACAAACTTTATGCTAAGTTCAGTAAATGTGAATTTTGGCTAGATGAGGTAGAATTCCTCGGTCATGTGATCAGTAAGGATGGAATTGCTGTGAATCCATCCAAAGTTTAGTCAGTACTAGAGTGGACTGCACCAACCAATGTGAAGAAAATTCGAGGTTTCTTAGGAATGGCTGGTTATTATCGGAGATTCATTGAAGGTTTCTCCAAAATAGCCGGACCAATGACCAAATTACTAAGGAAGAATACACCATTCAAGTGGGACGATAATCTTGGGACGACAAGTCCTTGCTAGCGTTCAATTCCTTCTCCTGCAGAGATACAAGGAGAGGTGAACCCATGCATGCATTTAGATTCTTGGCTTAATTATTTTAATGAGAGATCCACGGTAAATTCCTTACTAGCTCATCCTCAAAGGCCTTCACATCCGGGTCGTCGGTGACGAACTCCCCTGTAACAGGGTCCAGGTAGTAGCGGTCCCGGACAAATTGTCGGATCTGCAGGTCTGTGATTTTATGCCATGGGTTCTCTTTACCCAGGCGTTCAAGCTCGACGTCCTCCTTGTCCTAAATGGGCTGTTTCCCTCTATATCCGCCGCTTCCAAGCCGGTGGTTACATATGTTCTTCTCTCGCATAGTCTTTCCCCACCCAGTCCATGCTTTAGAGGCAGTGGTATCTAAGTCCGCCTTGAATATCTTGAACTCTTCGTCGTCGAGCATCGGATTTTTCCTACTTATAATCTCCTAGCTTTCACCTTTGTCAATGCTGTGGCGACAGCTCTCGCTTCCTCCTCCATGGGCTCCGACAGCGGCGACAGGCCCCTCCTCCACGGGCTTCCTCCAGCAGCGACGGGCTCCGACAGCAGCGACGACTGGCTCCGACGCGGGCGGCGCTAGGCTTGGGCGTGGGAAAATGTTGATTTGGGGAAGTGGGGGGGGGGGAAGGGGAAGGCCGAACCTTGTATTTTGGCTAAGTGTGAAACTTTTGTGGCGCATGCCTCCAGTATGCGCCACAGAAGTTCCAACTTCTGTGGCGCATATTGGAGGAATGCGCCACAGAACATGTACGCTTAGTCCAAAAGCAGCGCGACGTTGTAGTTTGCATCAAACAGCAGTCTAGCCTAGTGGTCAGTCTTGGTGCTCTAAATCTGGGCAGCCCAGGTTCGAATCCTGGCTGTTTTAGACTTTTTTTATTAATTAAAAAATATTTTTAATTATATGATACACATATATTTAATTATGTTATATTAAAACAAGCCAGAATAAATATATATGTTACAAATATATTTAAAGCCAAGAACATACACATGTATATATATGAATATCACGATATATATTTTAGTCTCTAACTAATACAAAAAAGGTCGCACGTCGTCATGTGATGTGTCGAGCTAGCCTCTCTTCACAATCTTCTTGCATTTTTTCTTCGCGGTTGAATACTTTAGCCCATGCACTATGAGATTTCTTCTCGTGAACGGACAACCTTTAGTAGGTAGTGTGGTCTTTCTTCTTACTGTAGTAGTAGTAGGCATGTTGAAGTGCTTGTCAAACTCCTCTTCGATCTTCGGATCGCCATTCTTGTCGAGTCTTGCTCGTTGGCGGATCCTTCCATTCCGATGATGCTCCTCTTGCCCCTCCTCACTACAATACGACTGGGCTTTGACGGGTCAGTAATAAAGAAACATTGATCAACTTGGCTAGCGAGTATTCACGGCTCATTTTTCGTGGAGGCCTTCTTTGCCGACTTGGCATCTGGTATAACGCAGGTTGTGAAATATCGGTCTTCTTTTTCGATGTTCTTGGCCCATCTAACACGGAACATCGGTACCATCTCTCCATAGTAATCGAGCTCCCATATCTCCTCGATCCTTACATAGAATCTTTTCATGACAGTAGTCTCGTCATCGGCGAAGGACATCATAGTAAATCCTGAGTTTTGATATTCGCTATTCATGTCCTTTTCCTCGGTGTAGAATCTTTCATGTAGCCTTTCGAGCTGCTTCATGTCGATCGACTTCCTAGAGATGACGTTGAAAAAGTTGCACAAGCCAAACAGCGTCTCACGGACGTGCTCGTCCATTATCCCTCATATGGCAACTGGAAGTATCTGTGTCATCATCACGTGACAGTCGTGGGACTTCATACCGCTAAACCTCTTATTCGCTACGTCGAGATACCTGCTTATCTTGCCCGAGTAACCGTGAGAAACTTTGACTCCTAGGAGGTACCTGAAAAACTGCTCGATCTCCTCCTGACACAGAGTGAAGCGGGCAGCGCGAAGCACAACCACCTCATTCTTCTTAACCCTTTTGTGGAGACCCTGAGTCCCTTCTGTTTAATCGTCATCATCATCACTATTAGGGTACTGAAGCTCCTTCTTGATTGCAAGCAATTTCAAGTCGTTTCTTGCTTTCGGCCCATCCTTGGTCCCCTCCGGCATGTTGAGGAGAGTGCCAAGCAGACTCTCGGTAACGTTCTTCATGATGTGCATTACATCGAGGCTATGGGGCGTGTGGAGGACCTTCCAGTACGGCAGGTCCCAGAAAACAGACCTCGCTTTCCATACACCCAGAAGCGGCTTTGTCCTTGGTCGCTTCTTTCCTGGCGCTAGGCACTCATCCCAATTATTTAGAAACTCCTCGATTTCTTCGCCGCTCCTCGTATGCGGGGCTATTTCGAGCTCGTCTTTACCATTGAACAGGTCACCGCGTTTTCTCCACGGGTGATCCATGCGAAGCCACTTTCGAGTCCCTTGGAACACGGTTTTTGAAGACCCAGGATCCTTGGGTAGCTGGAGATGCAGGGTCTTATCTATGCATTGTGTCTGTGGTTCACCTGGGCCGATACATATGCGTAACAAGGATAGTCCTGCACCGTCATGAGCAACGCGGCTCTCAGAGGGAAAAATTTATTAGTGTAGGCGTCCCACGTATGGGCTGGCGTCTCCCACAACGTGGCTAACTCCTCTTTCAACAGCCAGAGATAAAGATGCATATCGACACCTGGCTATTTCATCCCCTGAATAAGAATGCTCATGTGTACGTACCTTTGCTTTGTGCAGAGCCACGGGGGGATGTTGTACGGCCATACATAGACGGTCCATGTGCTATGCGTGCTACTCTGGTTGCCAAAAGGATTGAGTGCATCGGTGCTCATACCCAGCCTGACGTTCCTTGCATCGCCCCCGAACTCTTCGAACTCGATGTCCAATGCATTCCACTGGCTAGCGTCTGAAAGGTGTGTTAGGATCTTGCCCTTCTCTAGATCATCTTCGGGTTTCTCCCTTTCCGCGTGCCATTGTATTAGCTTTACTTCCTTAGGATCTATGAAATATCTCTGTAGACGGGGAGTGATAGGAAAGTACCATACCACTTTTCGAGGAACTTTCTTGTTCCCTCTCTTGTACCGTCCATGGCCGCACACCGAACATATGGTTCTCTCCGCATACTCGTTATGATAAAGTGCGCAATCATTGATACATGCGTGGTATTTAACGTGCGGTAGGTCGAGATGGCACACGATTTTCTTGGCCTCCTCTATACTTGTTGGCAATGTATTCCCGTTAGGAAGACGATCGTGCCAAAATTCCATGTTAGCATTGAAGCTCACGTCGGCCCATTTGTGTCCCGCCTTCATATCTAGAGCCTTGAGCGTTACACTCAGGCGTGTATCCTTGGGCCGACACCCAGGATACAATGGAGTCATCCCATCTAACTCCATTTGTGCCAGCTTGGCTTTCTCTCTGGCTGCAGCTTTGGCGTTGCTCGTCTCCTTGAGAAGCAGTTCCTGAACATGAGGGTCCCTTAACACCGAAGTTAGCATCGTCTGGGCGTTCGCTTCTTCTCCTTCTTCGTCATGATGATCATGCCCGTCGACATCTCCTTCTTCGTCATGATGATCATGCCTATCGCCGGTATATTCTTTGTCATCATGACCATGCCCATCGGGAGACTCTTCGTCTTCTCGCCCGCCCAAGTCTTCGTGATGACCAACACAATTTACTGCCAGCTCCTCATCGAAGTCGCCGCGCCTGAGCAGGTGATCCTCTAATTGTCTAGAATCAGGGTCGATCCTGCGCTGGAGTTTGCAAGTTCAACATGGACATCTTATCTGGGTCTTGTTGTTCTGAATCATGTCCGCCTTGGCGTCTTTCTTATACCTAGTAACCCGACCTTCGCTCATGCTGACGACCATGGTAGCCTGCGCGGTATGCACATATAGAGCAAAAGACAGAGAGTAGGTTAATTAGAAACAACACCTTATGCACACACAAAACACACATGCATGGTCGTCGCCGGAAAAATTCGACATGACCTTTCCTAAAAGTAGGACATATGGGTGGTGCAAAAAATTTCCGAAATGGAAATGATTCAACATTTCGGCAAACATCCATGCACCACACCAGGATAGACAAGCAAAAACAAGAATATTCTTCACATGCAAGCATTCATGCACCACACAAGCTTCATGCACAAACATCATCTTCGCGCCATGCATGCATTGCATATACACACCGCCCGCACGACAAGTTTTACACCTACAAAACATGCATATTCATGGCCAATTACTCACCGGTTAGATTGAATACCGAGTCGAGAGCGCGATGTGAGAGAGTGTGGATCAATAGATCTATAGAGAGATAATAGTACACAAATAGAGATGTGGAGGAGAAAAGTAGGTGTGTTTTAGATCTACTAGTTGGAGAAAGGCTTTCCCTAACCAATCTATCTACTATAGTAGGTTTAAATACAACAACATGTAGAAAAGTATAGACACAATGGGGTGGGAGAGAGGAGGAAGACGAGCTGGGAGGAGGGGGAAGAAGAATGTGAAATGGATGGTGGTAGATAGAGGGGTGCAAAGATGCCACCTTTGTGCAGATCTGGTCGAAGGATTCTGTGGAGCATACTGGGTGCATGCGCCACAGAACCTTGGCCATAGGGTGCAGTGGGCCATATGGGCCCCGTGACTCAATGCTCTATGGCGCATAGCACATATATGTGCCACAGAACCTTGGCAAGTGGCCAGACACTATGGGCCATAGGGTGCAGTGGGCCAGACACTGTGGGCCCTAGCACTCAGTGTTCTGTGGCGCATGTTGTGGTTATGCGCCACAGAAGATTGAACTTCTGTGGCGCATAGCTGACCTATGCGCCACAGAACACTGAGGGCAGATCTGCACCAAATGAAGGTGGCAGATAGAGCTGCTTTAATGACACCCCTCTATATATATACCACACTCTCTGTCCTAAGCAACATACCTGCCCCTCATGTCTTCTTCCCACAACTCGTCGGAATACTCACTGGAGAGCACAGCCCACTCGCGTTCCCTGCAGCCTACTCGTAGTGGAGGGGCGAGGTCGAGGGGCAGTGTTCGGAGTCAGCCGCCACGGGATTCAGAGGTCAACCTAATCGAGGAGGAGGCCAGACTGCGGCATGAGACCCTCTACAACAAGGTCATGAGGTTGTACGCCGTGCTCGCGTCTCCGGAGGAGATGGCGCGCATGGCGGAACCAATCGGGTGGCGACCGGTGCTTGACCCCAACGTGTCCATGGAGGACCACGTCCGCAGGCTACAGGCGCGCATGAACATGGAGGTTTGGCATCTTCCACCGCCATCGCCCCCACCAGCTCTGTGAAGGGATTTGCAATGTTGTAGTTTGTGTATTTGCAATGATGTATGGCATTGTTGTTTTGCTGTTCAAGGCTATGCGCATGTGCATTTTGCAACGATGTATGCCACTGCACATATCTATCTACTAGATTGTCTAGTATATTCTACCTATTCCACTTCTAGTTGGGAAAAGCACAAGAGAAGTTTGTTCTAGGAAACACGAAGCATTCTGTGGCGCATATTGGAGGAATGCGCCACAAAAGTTTGTTCTTATGTGGCGCATCGCCACAGAAGCTTGTACATGGGTGTCCAGAGTGTGGGGCCCACATAATTGTTCTGTGGCGCATATGGTGATATGCGCCGCAGAAGATATAAACTTCGGTGGCGCATCATATTGTATGCGCCACAGAAGTTTGGTCAGAGCACGGTCAAACCCCGCCTGCTGTGGGTCCCACCAAACTTCAGTAGCGCATACGGAGTGATGCGCCACAGAAGATTCATGGTCCAACCGCTGGTGTGGGTCCCACCATACTTCTATGGCGCATAGCTTTGTAAGATGTGCCACAGAAGTTTGGTGGTTCTGTGGCGCATTGCCCTGGATGCGCCACTGGATAACTTTTGTGGCACATGATCAGAACCATGCGCCACAGAAGGTATGTCTATCTATAGCTAGTTTCCTAGTAGTGGCAGAATTTTCTTATAATAATAGTTATTAGAGTAGTCTGAAGGCAGCTCCGTACCAGGTTTTGTATGGAAGGAAGTGTAGATCACCAATATGTTGTATGAGCCTAGAAGCAGCAAAGAATTTGCGCCAGATTATATCAAGGAAAGACAAGATATCATTGATAAGATTAGGGATAGACTAAAAATAGCCCAAAGTAGGCAGAAAAGTTATGCGGATCAAAGTCGAAGATCATGGCATCCAGAAGTGGGAGATATGGTCTATTCGAAAGTAAGTCCAATGAAAGGGGTGAAAAGGTTCGGAGTTAAAGGAAAATTGAGTCCAATATACATCAGACCATTCAAGATATTGAGTCAAAACAGAACTATAGCTTATGCTTTAGAGTTACCATCAAGATTGGCTCAAGTGCATAATGTTTTCCATGTGTCACAACTTCATAAGTGTTTGAAAGTTCCAGATGATGCAATCACACATCAAGAGATAGAACTACAAGCAGACCTAACCTATATTGAAAAACCCTGTAAGATTTTGGAAGAAAACTGGAAAAGATTGAGGAACAGAGCAATCAAATATTGCAAGGTACAGTGGGAACATCACCCTGAAAGGGAAGCCACGCCGGAGAAAGAAGAGGATTTAAGAAAAGCCTATCCGGAATTATTCAGGTACATCTCCACAAACTTCGGGACGAAGTTTAATTTAAGGGGGGAAGTCTGTAACATCCCAGCATTTAGGAACTAACAAGGGTAGATTTAGGAATACGGAATGTTGCATGCATTCAACTGTGAAAATGTGGGTAAATTTTTTCGCCAAATAAAAATCTAAAGTGATCAAGGTTTCTTTCATACTTTGAGATTTGGTTTAGTCTTAAAGGATGATTGCTATAGACTTTGATATGATCTTTAAGGAATTATGAGTTTTGGAAAGTGAATTTGAATTTTAAACTTGAGTGTTTGAATTATAATTCAAATGAATTAGGAATAAGGTTTGAATCTTGATTTAATTAAGAGTTAATTATTATAACTCAAACTTTATCTAAAGAAAACAATTAAGCATATGAAAATTTATTTCATATTTTCATTCAATAAATAAGTTACAAAAACGTAACTTATTAAAATCATTCACAAACTTCACAGTAGCAATTAAATAAAGAATAAGAATATTTCTTCATTGATAATCATATAATCTTTATTACAGAAGAATAAAATGAAGATTACAAAATAATAAATGAAAATTACAACAGAATGAAGAAGATTACATCAACTATCCTATAATGAAAATCTAAACTAAAATCTTCATCTTCAAATCTGTACCTGCAAAACAAACACTAATAAAAAAAGGTTAGGGTTAGAATTGTTTTACTCTCAGACATGTCAGTGAGGTGCACTCAACAAGTTTCATCATTGAGAAATTTATTAAAAGGGGCAAGTTTCAACAATATGAAAGAATCTATCTTTCATAAATTTTAAGCCAAAGAGTCAAATTGACAGCAAGGAGGGGCAAGTTTCACTAGTCAGGTAAAAGTAATCAGATCAAAGTAACTCTCAAGACCAAAGCATATCCACAAGTGCACAGCAAGCACACAAGCAAGACACACACCTAAATGCATGTGGTGTGCTGTCAGCTTCACAACACAGCTCCAACACACAAAACCATCACCACAGCCGTGGAGAGGCACTAGAGCATCTCTCCACTACTCACACACAAGAACATCCAGCAGCTAAACCAAGCACAATAGCCAGCAACCAAACCAACCTAAGCCCAAGATCTCATCACCAGGATGGTGACATAAGGATGGGGAAGGATCAGGTGAACAGCAAGACCAAGTCCAGGAGCTAGGAGGAGCAGGCTAGCTCAAGGTCAAGCACAGGAGCTTAACAAAACAAGATCAACATCATCACCCAACTCCATAATCATTAGTTTTTGTGGTGAGCATCATAAAACCCTCACATGATCTAATCATATTATCTAGACAGAAGCATGTGTTGTTTTATGAAACAAACTCTCAGAAAGCACCCAAGTGGGGTGAATCCATCATTGAGATTTTAAACTCTAAAAGCAAACAGCAAAGTACAAGGATCCAACCAACACTCAAAATAGCATCATTGAGTTGGTTGTCAAGCTATATATTTCGATTCAAGCACAAATATAGCTAAGAATTAATTTCTAGGCACATCCCTAAGATAAGGGTAGCACCTTAGAAACTAATCTTTTGGATCCATATAATGATCAAGCCTACTATCATTTTTTCCAAGATTTGATTCAAGAACAATATCTGGTACCACTACCAGGACTATCTATATGAATCAACTAGATATGGCCTAAACCCCTAAGCCTCAGACCAACATCATTGGTCTTAGGGATTTCAGAGAAGAACATTTCTATTTATCTTATAAATCCAAGCTTGTCTTAAGCTTAAACCAACCCAATCAATAGAGTAAAATCAATCTTGTGTGACATACAATGATGGTGTTACAAGAGCAATTCTACATGAATCAGGATAAACATTCAATCATCACAGATTCAACAAATCAATCTACTAATCATTTTCCTGTCATTATAGGAATCATAATTAGGACATTCCTATGTTTATCTTCACTGTTTGAGATCATTGTGATCTCAAACCACACATTAATTTCCAAGCCAACAACACTAAGTCAGTGATTTCATCACACCATATCCATAATCATTAACCAAGAAATGATAGTGGAAAGTTACCAAAACCACTGATTATATCAATCATTGATTCCAGAGCAACCAAGTCATCTGAATCATATAAAAACTAAGTATATAATCATCTAATAAGCTACCAGAACCATTATAGTTTATCTCAAACAACAAACCTCAGACTAATAACCATTTAGCATGTTTACAAACCATCCACACATGATCTAATTCATCCAGTGTATGATCAACCACAGGGTAAGAACCCTAAATGAAATAAATCATCTTAATCGGGACAAGACAGTAACCAGAGTGGTCACTGCTAACATCTAGCATAGGATCAACAAGCACAGAGAGCACTAAGGGAGAGGAACAGAACTCACCAAAGGTCCTCGCTGAAGACTAGAAGAGGAAGCAGGGGTGGCCGACGACCATGGTGGCACGGGGAGCACCCCAGAGGGGGCGCTGCAACCCATACAGCGCCATGACGGCGACCATGACCACACCTAGAGGCGAGGCGAATCACCACGACGTCGACGACAGCGGCAGCACCAAGATCCACGCCAATCCCCAAACCCTAGGGTTCGGGACGGCATCGATCCGTCCTAGGAGAGCCCCATACTCAAATCCAGTTGGATAGAAAGGATGGGCGTAGTCGACAACCTCCTACTGCACCACGGTGGCGACCAGAACGGCCCACGACGGCGGGAATCGCCGGCGGCGATATCACTAACCACAGGTTTGGGGGCAGAGGAGGAGTGGAGTGAGCTCGAGGGAGAGAGGCAGCAAGGGAGTGGGCTGAGTTGGGCCAGACCGTTTGGGGTGACTATTTTGACTATGTCTAATGGACCACCAGGGCCCAATAAGATTAAGCCAGCCCAAAAGAAATCTTTAAGGCCTGTTTAAATAGGAAAAGACTAAAATACGCATGAACTTAATTAAATTTTAGAAAATAAAATAAAAGTCCAAAAATTATAAATAAAATATTTTTGGATTCACAATAATCCACACCATCCAAATAAATTAAGGTATAAAATTTTGGACATTTAAATTTTATTAAGAATTTTGTATTTTATATATTCCTTATGGAATTTTACAAAATTATGGAAAGATGATAGAAATAAATAAAAATCACTTTCATTATATATTAATATTGTAGTATTTTTGAAAAGTACTAAATAAATATTTAATATTTTTTTGATATATATAAGTGATAATTCCAAAAATAATTATTAAATCAATGAAAGTCAAATAAAAGGAAATAAAATAAAATTCAATATATGTTATAAATATTAAAAAGTAATATTTATAAATCCTTTAAGTATTAAAAAGAATTTTTATAATAATGGGGAAAATGCATGTCAAGTAACATGATGCATTACATTACTTTGCATAATCATTTTGCTTCTTTAAATATTGTCCTTACCAGGCAATAATGATGTTTTTGTAGACATAGAAGCTCAAGGTCCAGTGCAAGCATCAGACTTCACTACCTTGCCATCACAAGGCAAGTTCATCACTTGCTCATGTCCTTTGATGAGTCTTTATCAAAGTATTTGCAAATTGTGTGTTATCATATATACTATAAAAGCAAGAAAATATTATTTTCACAAATAAAGAAATCATAGATATCATCCTAAGTGATGATATAATGGAGCAATAGAACTTAGGGTTCTATTTGCAATAATGATAATCAATTAGGGACTTAATAACCCCTGACATCAGTGATTCTAGCGCTGTATATTACGAGTTAGCCATGAGATTTGGAATGGGATAGCGAAGTTAGTTGTATCTTCTTCCTCTCGCATGAAGCTGGATGTGCAGGTCATGACTATTATCCTCGTAGCATGCATATTAATTGGTAATTCGTAGAGGATATACAGCATATAGGTGGGAACCCTCATCGATCCACGATAGTTTTGACATCTAACGGTTTGTACAAACCATTGTCGTAATTCATTATGTGGGCATGGTGTACACTAAGGAGGCATGCAAGGTCGCGAAGGTGGCATTGATGGGCTTGGACCAACTACTGGGCCCCACATCATGGAATTGTGGACGAGAAAGTACGCCCGGTTGTGCAAACAAGGAGTTGATCTCTCATGGGTAAAGTAACGCACCTCTGCAGAGTGTAAGAACTGTAACTTGTTACTCCCTGTTCCGGGAAGGAGCTACGAACGCGGCAGGAAAGGAACTCCATAAAAGTTTTGGCCAACCTGTGAAGGCTGATGGTCATAGATTTTCATAATAAAATCAATCTTTGTAGAAAGATTTACAAAAATTGCATAGTGCCAAGGATTTATAATCCGAGGTGGTAGTTAGAGCATCAAACTTCCCACCTTGCATATAATGAACTTGTTGAGTAACATTGTTACTCATACTTTCCTTTGATCCCTTGCTTGGACTCTGAGGATTTCAAAGACGTGCCAATGTATGCAGCCGAATGTCAAGAAGAAGTGTTCTACGAGGAACCTGATCTGTCCGGAGGTGTTGAAGGAGTGGATTACGAGATCCGCTACGGTGTCGACGATAACGAGTCCAACTAAGTATCCTAGTTAGTAGTAACCAACTAAGCCGAGCAGCATGAACTCTATAGAATAAGCTGCTAAGCTCAACTCCTAGTCAGAGTTGTTACTTTTAAATTCCACAGAAACACTTTATATTTTGGTTTGTAAGTTGAACCTTTTGAAGTCGTGAACTTCTGGTATTGTAATAATAATAATGTGTGAATGTTTGTAATATGGACCCGCAATGTTTCTGTTGTACCACTCTAAGGGATGTGATATTTACAGAACGGTGTTCTGTGAGTGTCATGTCAACGACTATAGTGTACTACACATGCAGTGGTATGTTGGGTCACCGTAGTTCCCCTCCCTGGGATGGCAAACTCGTTCCGTATGGGGTCAAAGCAAGACAGAACCAACATACTTAGATCCACTGGCATCTCCTTAGCATGCACCTTTATCATCCCTCCCCATCCCCATTCTTCTATTAGAGTTTTTTGTTCTGGAGACAAAATTTGGTTCAACTTAAACAACCTCGCGAGCGAAGCGCGGTTCCTTCCAAGCTGTTGAAATTTTTAGCAAAAAAGCAAATTCAGTGTTGATCCTTAAAAAATGATAAAAGGTTTAGCCTCTGTTAACAGGGAAGAAAAAAAGCAGTAAGGCGTACCACAGTCCGTATTTTCCGAGTAGGCTTCACCGTAACAGATTTTCCTTTGCCTACATTATGAGGAACTTGCTTGCTCCCCCCTCTGCATTATCTTCAGGTAAGCGCATGCGGGCGCGTTTGGTATTGTCTTTAGCCATGTGTCCCTAGTGATATTCTACCCTGTAAGAAAGCCCAAAAGTAACTCAGCTTAGCACTATGTTCTTCCTGAAAAAATAGATATACAGTATACAAAAAGCTAAAGAATATAAAACAACTTTGTATATACTCAGAATGCAACTTAGGCATTTATACAACTAACTTATGTAAAAATAGAGTAAAAAAACTCAATGTAACTTAGGTGAGAGTATGTAGCCAGACTTAGACATGCTACAAATAAACTTTTAAGACTACTTTTTAGAACCAACTTAAACATGCTGCAAGCACCAACTTAGCCATTTCATGGGCAAGCAACTTTTAAGAATATGGAAAAATCAAAAAGGTTCTAAAAGCACATGAACCACCTAGGTGGTATTTTGGAACCAACTAAGCAGGATTTTAAACCAATTTAAGCAAGTTGGGAGAAACAATTTATCTAGTAGGTGGTATTTTGGAACCAACTCTGTAGTATTTTGAAACCAACTAAGCAGGATTTTGAACCAATTTAAGCAAGTTGGGAGAAACAAATTATCCATCATGAGCAAAAAGCAAGTAGGTGGTATTTGGAACCAACTATATAGGATTTTGAACCAATTTAAGCAAGTTGAGAGAAAACAAACTATACGTCATGAACAAAAAAGCAACTAAAAAGAAAAGCGTAAGCATACTGAATTTAAAAGGCCAACTTAAAAAACCATACTAGAGAAACAACTTAGATATATACTATTGCCAAACACAAAAGTATGGGCACTAACAAATCCATCGGCACACACTAACAAAAGGACAAAAAAATCATCGAAAAACATACAAAACCTAGAACACCCATAAACAAATGGCACTGGCATTTTACCACCCATAACCAAAAAAACGCGTGATAGATCATGGGTCATGAAATTGCAAAAAAAATATCCTATACTTGAAATAACAATTTAGCGCATAACCATGCTGCATTTTGATTTGAATTTATATTACCAAAACAGAGTAGGGCAGTAGCAAAAATACATCGGCACACACTAACAAAGGACAAAATCATCGAAAAAACATACACCCCCTAGAACATACGCATGGCAGATAGATCACGGGTACTTGAGTAGATGTGGAATCATACACATGGCACGCACTACAAGGACAAAATCATCATCGAAAAAATATACACACCTAGAACATACACACCCTAGAACATACACATGACAGATAATTGGAATCATCCCAGTACTTGAGTAGTAACAACTTAACCATCATCGTGCTGCATTTTTGATTTGGTTTAGATTTCCAGTTATTATTGCTTCAACTTAACACAAAAATCCCACATCCTCAGATGGATTTAGCCATGGCATTTAGGAGGGAGGCAGTACGAGTACCTCTGGTTGCTTGATGAAGTCAAAATCCCTATAGAATATTCGTCTTCGAGCAAAAACGAACTCCGCGCTCGAGGAAACTCGCCGCTCGCTCGATGCCACCGCGGGTAGCCGACCTCGCCGTGAAGCTGCCTTGCCAAAGATCTCGACGGCCGCACAAGCGAGATGGATCTCCGCGAAGCTCCTTTGACGCAGATCTCGCCGCTCCTTTCACCGAAGAGGTCGTTGCCTCCACCACCAGGCTAGAGGGTGCAGATCCACCCGCCGCGGATGCCCCTACCCCCCCCCCCCCCCGCCGCGGATCGAGCTCGCAGCCATCTTCCCCGCTCTGCTCTCCTTCACCTCCGACTTGAGCAGACGCCGCGGGAGAAAAATGGGACAGGACGGGGGACGCGCGGACAGACGGTGTCGCTGCGAGCTTGAGGATGAAGGTCCACCCCACCCGATCCCCTACCCCTCAGCCACAGACCGACCTCGCCGCCCTCAGCCGCGTACCGAGCTTGCCTCCCTCTGCCGCGCTCAACTCGCCTGCGACGACGCCACCCCACACACGAGCGGAGAAAATAGGGAGAAGGGACGGGACGGGCGGAGAGACGTGGGTGTGCGGTGGTTTGAATGCGCAGGTGGGGAGCGGTCGGGGACGCTACCGTTCCAGATAGAATCTGTCTGGACGGGTACGTGATCCGATGGTCACAAAACGAAGGCTGGAAAAGACAACGTGGCCTCCAAGCACTTTTTAGCAATTGGGTCAATAAAAACAACAAAGTACGGTGTACGCATTTTCCCTTCTTTTTCCTATTTTCGGAGCTCCCAATTTCTCTGATAGTGGAACAGGCTGAACATCTAAACAAAAATATAAAATGCACCAGGGAAATAACAACGTATTCAAAACAAAAAAGGAAACATAATTGGATGGGCCGTCAGGTTACTTCAAACGGTAATATCGACAACTTTTTGAACAACTGAAAAAAAGAAAAGCTTTCTAGACGACAAAAGATTCGAATACTCTGCTATTTTGAACATAACACTTGATTATAATTTTGCTTTGCCCTTCGCATTTCTTAACAATAAAAAATACCACCATATAATCAATCTTTTGCACTGTTCTTCTTTTTGGGCATTTCGTACCATCAAATTGATTGTTCATGTAAATGTCACTTATCATGCAAGATGGGATGTTACTTTGGAAATATTTGTTACATATTATTCTTATTCTGCTCATTTATTTCCAGATTAAAGATTCTCCGTATAATGTCTTATAAATTTTTAAGGCAACCGTGTTGGAGCCCACTATTGTTAATGACGAGGTTGTCACTTGTCACATAAAATAGGAACATGTTTGATTAATCTTTCAAAGAGCTGACTGTGATGTAATCCCTCCGTTTTAAAATATAAGATGTTTTAGGTTTGTGAAGAAAATAAATCTAGACTTTTTTTAGTACGTAGATTCACCCCAAAGTTGAGTGAACCTACATACTAAAATAAGTCTAGATACATTTGCTTTACAAAACTAAAACATCTTATATTTTGAAACGGAGGGGGTATAACTGTACAGTGGACTAAGATCAACTGCCAACCCACATGGCTAATGCTGAAATCTCTTTATTTTTTTTTGGCTCTATCTTAAGGCTGATTTGCTAAAAAGAATCTAGAGTACCACCCATGGGTTATGTTGATACCCTACGCTTCGTGTCGTAGTAAAAATTTACCCGTAGCAACGCACGGACATTCAGCTAGTATTATATAGTCCCTCAATCCTAAGTTAGTTGTCTCAATTTTTCTAGATACACATGAAGTCTAAAATGCAAAATTGACATCACACCTATTTATTTGTATAGATCAAGAGAACATTATCATGAAAGTATAGAATATGTATATAGTTCTACAAAAGATCGTTTTCATATGCGCCTGTGTGGCAAGTGAGACCATGATTTTCTTCTATGCTCTACACAATAAATAGGCTTTGAAGAGAGTGAAACTAACAGAAACAATTATACTCCTATTGTTAGAATCATCACCAGGCTGTTCCAATGCGCGATCTGTAAAAAGGCATTGCGTGAAGTTTGGATTACGGCAACCTAATGTCCCTATTGTTAGAATAATTAACTGACTGACAATTCAGAAGGGAATCCACTTTATGAAACACGTAATACATCAGACTCTGAAAACAACAGCTAGGCTAGTCCCTTTTAAGTGATAAACTGCTAGCGATTCATATAAAAATGGTCTGACAATGCCGTGTTTGGTTTTTATATGTTTTTTCTTGGTTAAGCACCAGATCATCCAATACGATGTGATTTTGTAGATTGGTTGTTGCTCATGGTGTTTACCATGGTAAGTTAAAGCTTGTTACAACCTAAGGTGAGCCTCTTTACAATATGGTAAGCTCCGATGTTCTATACTATCTAGCCCACCATTATGAAGGAACTGGAGAGTTGTAAAATTATTTAGGTTGACGATCATGCTATAGATATACGATGGCCCTGACTTCGATTGGTTTCCCAAGGAAAATAGGAAGATAAAATTCGATTGGAGCAATTTGTTGAGAACATGACATGTATTAACCTAAACGGACATTTAAGTGTTGTTCATGTTTTCGAAATGAAACAGAAAAAGAAAAGAGCAATGCATGAGATATACATATATTAGTTCTGGAAAACCTTTTTGAATGAGAAAACTAGAGTTTGCTGAATTTTTTCATGTTAATACAATTGCATTTCTTTTCCGGTCTATAGATCCTAAATTTTCTGATAGGTTAATACACAACACACTCTTATGGTGTATTCATAAACTGAAATACAAATATTTCCTTTTCAAAGTTAATTTATGTAAGTCTGTCGCATCTAATACTTCACTTGATTTGCTGCTGGATAATCGAATAGGAATAAGGAAAGGGAGACGGAGCTCAAGCGAATAAAGGGTGGAAGAATGAAGAAGCAAGGAGTAGAGAAGGAAATCCTCCAAGGCAACATCAAGGTAAAGCATTAACCTGAATATGTGTCACCAATAAATATATGAACTGAATTGCTAGGACCAGCTGATCTAAAACTAAGGTGTGAAAAGCGGAACATGGGCGAAATAATTATATATTTATTTGGTTTATCATATTCCTTACTATCTTCCTTAATTTGCAAATATGCACCTCAAGTTTCTTTATCTTTATCTTGGTTACTCTTTTGTTCAAAAATAATAGTAGTTGGCTTTCCTACATTTTTCCTGTTATTTTGTTAGCATTAGTCGACACGTACGTGCATTGCATCTGCACCTAGTTTTTTTTTGAGAATACTCATACCCTTTATTATTCAGAGTTCACATGATTACAAACACCCTCAGGTGGAGTATGAAACCACACATGCCTACCAACTCCTAAATAAAGTGATCTCCTCGCGAGGCGGTGTGCGTTAACATTAGATGATCTTCGCTCATGAACGAACTGCACC
Source organism: Avena sativa (assembly GCA_916181665.1). Lineage (NCBI taxonomy): Eukaryota > Viridiplantae > Streptophyta > Magnoliopsida > Poales > Poaceae > Avena > Avena sativa. The sequence continues at coordinate 174,603,372 of OV702294.1, read as the reverse complement.
ATCTGGAAATCCTTCCTTCTTTCATTAAATCTCCTGTACGATATGGCCATACGGCCCTTTCCCTGCCCCCTCAATGCTCCTGACCACGTTTAAACAATCCGAGGCAACACGCAGCTTCTGAACGAGAAGGTCCTCTGCTACTGCAAGTCCTTCATGACAGGCCAGGCTCTCTAGAATCTCTAGATCAAGCACCCCCTTCATCACGATGGCTGAGGCGCCCCAAAACTCTCCTGTAGTATCCCAAGCTACAACCGCGATCGCTGCTGTTGACGTGTTCTTTGACACAGCTGCATCAACATTCAACTTTGCCAGCCTTGATGGTGGAGGGATCCATGTGAGTGCTATAGCAGCACTCAGTTTGGAAGAATCCCTCGCCGGCACAAGTACTCCCAGTCCCAGGTTAGCAATGAAGCGCTCAATAAAGCAGTGAGTCGATAAAGGACTCTAAAACAAACCTTCGTGGATAATTTTCCTTTTAGCACCATACTGCCCACATCGTAACCACCAGCAGGGTGACCTCCGATTGCGCCATAGCCTTGATAATTGCCGCTATCTAAGCACGAGCGTGTGGCTCCTGGAGGTTGTGAACGAAATCATCGAGTTCTTCCGGAGCCGGTGCCCAGACGCTCCTCGCATGATGACATTCAACAAGAGAATGCCTCTAGGAGACCTCTCCACAAATTGCACACTTACTCTGTGGTGACATGTTTCGGTGGTATCGCACGTCTTCAGTCGGGAGGGATTGACGTGCTAATCTCCACAAAAAAAAACCTTCAACTTTGAAGGGACCTGAATTAGGCTGCTTGCTCTGGCCGCGCACCGCCCTGCTCTGGCCGTGCGCCGCCACTGCCGCGCGCCGTCGGATCTCTTGCCGCGCCGCTCCTTGTCTCACATCACCGCTGGACCTCGATGTGCTCCCTCCTTCTTCCTTCTTCTCCTTCCTCACTGCAGGCGAACGGCCGCCGCCTCCATTCCTATGTGCTGCTGCCTCCGGTTCCTGTCGTCGCCGCGCGCCACGGAGCTCTAATTCCTGTCGTCGCCGCCGAGCTCCGGCTCTCCTCTCCAGGGGAGGCAACCACCACGAATGTGAGCACAATCCCGACGACGCTCTACGTCCGGCGTTTTTTATTTTCAACACACTGTAATATTTACCCTCTGCTACATACGGTGTCCGGCGTTGCTACCACAATTTAAAGTGTTTGCTACTTTTAGTTGACTTGTGTTGCTACTTTTGTTCGTCGTTGCTACTAGCGTTTTGCTACTTTAGCATATTATTTTTGCTAAGTATACATATTTTTTTTGCTACAACCAATTTTTATGGTTTTGCTACGAGGTCTCCGGCGGGAGTCTCTGGTGATGTCTCCGACAAAGTCGGTTTTGCTATAGTAGAAAAAATATTTTGCTACACCCGTTTTGAGATTTTGCTACATCAGTGTAAATTTTTAGCTATAAGGTCTCCGGTGACGATATTTTCCGGCGAGAGTCTCCGGCGATGTCAGTTTTGCTGCATTAGGATATTTTTTTGCTACAAGGTCGCCGGCGAACTCTCCGACGAGGTCCAGTCTATTTATTCTTTTTCTAAAATGAACCGTTTCTGCTACGTGTAGCAAAAATGGGACTATTTGTAGCAAAAAGGGTATGTTTGTAGCAAAAGTAAGATTTAATTTTTTTTAAAGGACACGTGTCAGCAGGAGGACCCGAGGAATTTTGAGGAATTATCCCGGGGAAATTTTGGCCCCCTTCTTTTCAGCTTCTTGGCCAGCTTCTCTCAGAAGCTATCCTCAACCAGCTTCTCCTAGAATCTCATTTTCAAAATTTGTTCAAACTTTTCAACTAATAGTTTCAATATCAATTTAAAAGTATAAACGATTTTGGCAGATGGGATTTTAGAAGAAGCTGGTCGAGTGTAGCTTTTGGAAGAAACGGAGAAGCTGGCCAAGAAGCTGAAAAGAAGGGGGCTTTAAAAAATTATCCCCGGAAAGACGCATAGTACTACCCTTTTTTTCAACTGCTTCAACTTTTGATGCTCGTGGTAGGAGCCAGGAAACCTCTCCGCGTCGGTTTCCAGGCACCACGCGGAAGTTGGCCTTTTTTTTCTTTTGAGATTTCGGAAAGCCACGGCCCAAAAGCCAGGCCGGCTTCGGCCCAATCCATCCTCGCGGCCTGTTTTTTCCGACAGGGAACGGCCGTAACGCCTTCCCTTCCTCTGCTTCCTCTTCAACTTATATCTGCCGAAATGCGGCTCTTTCTTCCTCCCGATGTGCTTGCTCCGCAAACCCTAAACCCCAATCCTGCTTCCGCCGCGCCGCGCGTCTCCCTCCCCTCCCCTTCTTCTCCAAGCCTCTCTACGCCTCTTCTGACTGGAGAGCCTCGAAGTTACCTGAAGGATCCGCGCCGCGCGTCGTCCGCCGCGTCCCCTAGGCGGAGGGATCCGGAGCAGCAGGGAAACGCCGAGCTCCGGCCTCTTCTTCGGGCCATATAAGGTAACGCTACCTCCATTCCATTCAAAAGTTCTCTGTTTTAACTGAACAAGTGCGCACATTAGGTCCATTGAAATTAACCTCTTCTCACGGTTTTCTTCTCCTCAGATGGAATTCGATTGGGCTCCGGTTTATGAGACTGCGAGACCTTCTATCTTTTCTGTCACCCTCATTCCGTCAAATGAAAGCCGAGCTGAGCTGACCAGTCTCGCGATGAGGATCGCCGGTACTGTTGGCGGGCTGACGCAAGACCAGCGGGACAACAAGATCGATTATGCACTTCGGACAATGAAGTGCGTCACAGGTTTCTCGGTCGGTGCTGTGGTCCAGGGCCAGGGGATAGCGATCCTTACCTGCGCCCATGGATTGAGCGAGTTCTTCAAGGGCACCGATCCAATTACCCCTGAGCAAATCAATCGCCTCTTCACGGTAAGGGTTACCTGCCGCCATAATGAGAACGGCTTCTACGCTGCTGGAGGGGATCTCATGAATGGGCGGAGGAACTTCACGCTCGGGAGAGTTGCCAGAATCGATTATTCGAGGGATCTCATGCTTGTGGTGATTAACCGGGCGCATTTGAGAATGCACGGTGGTGCGGTGTGCAATGAAGACCACCCATCCATGCTGATCTGTCCGGGTGATCCAGACCCTGCAACAAGCGAGTGCTTGATGGTTTCTTGCCCAAGGCTGAAGGCCGATCTTATGTCTCTTGGTCGGATCAGCACCAGGAGGACAACTGCCCAGCTTAATACTGTCAACGCAGTGGGTTTCAACTTCGAAATTCTTGAGGTGCAGATGGTTGGTGGCCACGGCTCATCGGGTGCGCCGCTGATAAACCGTGAAGGGCAGGTGATTGGCTTGCTACATGGAGGGGATAGCAGCCACTCCTACTTCGTCGGTGTTCAGCACCTCAGGGCTTTTCTTCTACAACAGGGACCTCACTGATTAGAGGAGGAATTAAGCGCTCCAAGCAATTTGAGTTTGACTAGATGTTCATGGTCAATATGATGTCTATTTATCTAACTCCATGCATGCTTATAATATGATGTCTATTGTTATGTTAAGACTAGCTGCAGATGCCGAGATTTATTTTGCTGTGTTTTGGTTTAAGTCTATGTTATGGTCATTGTGTCAAATCCTAGTTTATCTAGATTTGTGTGTATGCTATCGGGTGGAAATGGCATGCTATTGCAACTTGCAAGAAGCCGTTATTGAGAAAACAACTAGGAAGACATTATTTTGGGCTCTGTCTTCTGCCGCCGAGCTATGTGCCAACCTCCCTTATCTACTGTAAACTGGAAGATGGTAAACCACCATACTCGTTACAGCGCTTGCATTCAGGAGCATGTAGATACTGTTTTCTCATAAAGATGCAGGAGCAAAGAACCAAGAATTTGAAAGCGACGAATATGCGCATATGGAAGTTTACCTTATGACCCTCGTGAAATGTTAGCTGATCGTGGAGTTCTTGAAAGACTGGATTTGTAGACGTAAAGATTTCACACTTCCATACATCTACACTGGACATTATGGTCAGTTTTATTAAATAGCTGAATGTTGCATGTTTCAGAGTTGTATAGGATGACTTTTTCAAGCAAGACTGGCGATCGAGAAAGAAGAAGCAGATATAGCAGTATATTGTTATGAAGTGGAGATTGAGAAAGAAAGAAGTGTACAGGCCCTGCTGTTCAGGTTTAATTAATCCTCTTTGTCTTGTACCTATCTTTGAATCTTCTTTGCTTCCAAATTTTGTCCATGCTGCAACTTGCAATCAACATATTCTTCGATTTTATAGTAGATTTAATCATCTCAAAATGGTTGATGCACTGGAGGGTGGTTTTCTTCCTGCCTTACCAATTACTAGATTCACTGGAACATGAACATGCAGCTGATGATCGGACAGAAGCTTATGTTCCAACAAGATTGTTTCATCAGTGGAACTACTGCAGGTAATCTGACAGGGGTAACTTAGATGGATGCTTCATTCTTGCTTGGCTTTAGTTTATATTTATAAGAGCAACTACATAAATTGCTCTGTATTGTTGGCCTATCATGTGCACTGCGTGATGTCTAATAATGTTGCTCATGGTGATGATTAGTTATTAAAACAGAGAAGACTACTTGGGAGAATTGATAGATGCTCTTGAGCACCAACGAGCCTTTTTTGTAATTCATACTTCTGGGTCTCCAAAAAGTCTGTGGCTGGTAATTCTTTATTTGGGGATTATTTTTCAGCTTATCAATGGTAGCAAGGAAGAACGTTTGTGACAGCTTGGCTTGACCTGGCAGACACCACATGCTGATTTCCAGAGCAGATAGTCTTATTGCTGCCCACTTTGAGATGATTAAATCACCTTGTGTTTGTGTTGATTGGAAAGGATAGGAGGTATGGAAGTAATTTTGTGGGCAGGTTTATGTTGTACATTTTAGTATTTATGTGTCTTTCTGAATCTATTGATCCATGGATGTCCTTATTATTATATATACTGCATGATGTGTTAGCAAAGTTTAGCTTATTTGTTGATCTTTAACTCAAGAGTGACCATTTGCTCTATTTTTTCAGGATAACTCCTTGGGATGTAACTAAGATGCCTATATTAATGTTATTTGCCCCTCTCAGGGTTCAGTGTCTTGATACAGGTAATGAACATTTCAGAGGGTGTTATCTTCCTGTTACATTTATTTGTGGGGTATAATTCTTATATTTTAATTTTTTCATGTTAGTTTCAGCAGGAACTTGACTGGCCCCTTATATCATTTGCAAAACATCTGGTTTTGGTACTTGCCACTACACGGCTGATACATTCTCATTTGTTCAAAGTATGCTACAGGAAATTAGGTGGATGCCCCCTTTGTCAGTGTTGACATAGCTGCATCCTTCTGTTTAGTCATTTGGATAATTTATTCACCACGCAATACTGACAATGTTTAAAACTGAACCTCTTATGAAATTCATGGTAAGAAATTATGTTTCTAGATAGTTTTATTCCATTATAGACAACTTTTAGTTGTGTTTGGGCTTTTAGGATTCCGTATATCAGGTTTGCTAGAAGTATAAACCTGTAATGGTTATTTGGCTTGAGTTTTCATCTTCTTTATACCTGATATTAAGTTATTAATCCTTTCTAGGAGGTATTGTCGTCTCACGGTCTAAGGTAGTAACAGAGGTGGTGGTGGAGGATACTTAAAACATGGGAAGATGTATCACTGCGTTCTAAATTTTCCGAGGCACATGATTCATAGTTTATTCCAGCAGTCCGTTTTTATTGTTTATTTTCTGTATTTTTTTCAGCCTGCCTGTATACTGATTAGTATAATATCCATATTTTACAGATGTAATATAAGATACTGCATCATTTCTTCCCATTAAGGTATGATCAACATTTTATCAACGAGTATAAATTGTTTTTCCTATTTTCCCCTGATTTTTGTTGTTGCTCCCTCCCTCCAGTACATTTTGTTACATATGCAAAAATTATGTTCTTGTTCTTTTGAAGATTGTATCCACACTAGCTGTACCTTTTTATTTGCTACATATTGTAGAGATAATTACTATTTTGTGCTTGAAAATACAATGCCACTGTTGTCGCATGGCCTTTTGATAGGTGGATGCTTCATTTTCTGCAGATTATCCGTTCATGGTAAAGGGTTTGGGTGATTGGAACACAGCAACAGGTCGAGCAGAAGTGGCTAGGGTCTTCGTGTTCATCGCAGGTTCTTCTCTCCCTTCCCCATCTTTCTTTTCGTGATGCTCTGTTTATACTGTACCATGTGTATCAAGGAGGTTAGAAATGTGTACCCTGATGCCATACTTTGACTATGTGTTTTCCATAATATGATTTATCCAGTCATCGCTTGCATTTGGCTTCATTTGTGTGATTTGTAATGTAATTTATTCAGTGTGCCTCTTGGTTGCAGATTTGAATTTCCTCAGATATCCAAATTATGATTTATTCATTTGTTTAGGGTCCAGCCTGTTGGCGTGTGATATATAGGATGGACTTAAACACCCAAAAGGATCTTCTTTTGGTGGTAGACAGTGCGTGTTTCTATACTTGCGAGTATTTTAAAGGGCTACAAATGTGCCCTTAGATCGATAGCATACATTCAGTATGTGTTGCTTCCTTTCAAACTTTGCATTTGTTTGGCAGCTCAATTCTAAATAATCTAACAACTAAAAATTGTAGATTGACTACAACAACTTTCGTCATTCAGGGTCCTTAAAGTTAGTAGTTGCTCTGCTTAAAAATGTTTCCATAGTATATTTCACTATTGCTTCAGACTTCTGTTTTCAAAATACTAGTGGACAACACTGTTTTTTTTTGCCATTCAGGTTTACAATAGAAGCCACATCTCTAAAATACTACCTCCATCCGAAGGTTTAAGGCTTTAAAAAAAGTCAAACTAAGTAAAGTTTGACTAAAATTTTAGAAGAATCTATGAACAAATATGATATTTTGTAGATACCACATGAAAATATATTTCACTATCTATCTAATGATATTAATTTTGTATTTTGTATGTTAATATTTTTTTGATAAAAACTTAGTCAATCTTGACATAGTTTGACTTTCTAAAAAATATATAAGCCTTAAGCCTTGGGATGGAGGTAGTAGAATTTATAGACTTCTGGACTGTTTATTCCTCACGGCCCCAAGCATAAGACCATTTACCTGGTCAATATGATTTTTTTGGGTGTCCAGTTCTGCACTGGCCTCCATGGACAATGGCACGAAGAAACTGTCAGCAGGAGTAGCTCTGTCAGTGTACTCTTGGAAGGAGAAGTCCTCATGCAAGGAAAAATAAAATAATTGAGGGAACCTGTCTTGGAGGGATAAATAATCCAGCCGAACGTCCTTGCACAACAGAACGATGCCACCTGAAACTGTGCTTGTGGTCTAGATCAGTTTGTATTACTTATATAGTATTGAGATTTTTAAAGCTTATAAGCTGAGCAGTGCCTGTTTTCGCTTGACTAAATTTTGCTGAACGTTTGTTAAACCAAAGACAGGTTGAACCAGATAGGACGGCTGCCTCCTCTATCAGGTTGGAGGCGTGTAGCAGGGTGTACTCGGTAACTGTTGTATGTAAGTCATTGTTGACCTGCTATATTTCCACTTGATTCTGTTTTCTGCTGGCCCTCTAATTTTGCTTTCCGTGGTATATAATTTAGAACTCCAGTGAATGTTGTAAGTGTAACGGTATTGTTTTGGAACTCCTCTTGCTTATGGTTTACGTTCCATCTAATAACTATGGAAATCTATGAATGTGTAATCACATCGGATTTATTGGCAGAAACAATATCAATTCAAGGTGTTACAAATGCTCCGAGAAATTGTCTTTCCCATAAAATCTCTTATTAGTATTTTTTGGCATGACATTGGTAAACTTGCGTTCTCTTTATGGTAAAATGGACTTGCGTTCTCTTTCCATGACATTGGTATGTGTCATTTCCATTTTGACCATGGATTTGCTTACTCATTTGCCTGTGACGTTACGATGAGTACTATGCAGATGATAGCTCTTTTTCCTTCTTTTTTTTGCCTTTTCTCCACATTTGTGCATACCTCTGTAATAACCCATTTGTTGAGTCATAGGCCGCTGATAGCTCCCTGAGATCATACAAAGCAGATGAAATCGTTGATGCCTTGCAGGACGTAATAACCACAATGTGGTCTTCACAGTGGCAGCGATCATCGTTAACCAAGATTGAAGATACCTATTATTAGTATATTTTTTATATGAGTTTTAGAGAAACATTGTTGCTCCTTTATCGAAACTAGCAAAATGCTCGCGCGTTGCTGCGAAAGAGCAAGATTCTTGATCTTATAGGATCTACTCCATAAACATTAGTGTAGTGTTTGAAAAGATACTTTGCATGTGCATAAAAAAACACCATCATAAATAAAATAAATATTTCAAACAGGACGTACATGCATTGCGCAGCTCTATTTCTCACACACTCTACCTCCCACGCCTGAGATGGGCGTTTTGATCCAAGGACAGAAGCGCTGTGCAAGCCTGTTGATTCACGGTCGGGTCCTCCTTCCACCAAACTCCTTCCTTTCCTGAGTTGCGACACAACCTCTAGGCGCTCCTTCCCTTCTTTTCTCTTCTCTCGGGAGAGAATCCCTCATTCCTTTAACCCATTTAATTTCAGATCCTTGGATCATGCACATATATGCCTAGCAGGCCGCCCACAGTTTTTTCCGTACAGTTGACACAGTTATCATATATTCAATGCGGTTGACTTGGCTTGCTTATATCAAAGCAAATAGAAAACGTATATAAGCTGGAGAGACTCACTCTAAAGAGACGAGGTGGTACTATTGAAGACAAAATATACTCATCTGTACGAGGCGGTACAACCTCCAGGCGCTCATTCTTTTCTCCAGGCAGTCTTTGTAGTTTGGAGGCATCGATTTCTTGAGTTAAAGCCCACCTAATTTGTCCAGCTAAAGGCCCAGCTAGAGCCTAATTTTCCCAGCCGGCAAGCCTCGTTGCTCATAGGTGGCAGTTACTTTAACAAATCCAGAACACCAGGAGTAAATTCGTCCAAAAAAATGTTGGACCGAAAAAAACACTTCGTCCTTTATTATTAGGTATAGACTTTGAATTGTTCATATTATACCAGACATCATGTTTGAAGTGTGCTTACCGACCTAGGGATAAATATGCATGCACACTAGCTGCATATACACCGGTCAATGAATAAGACCATATCTTCAAATGTACTAGACGGGGACCGAAGCGCTTCGCCGTGCCCGCCTCAGGCTGTAAGTGGGTGTGCTCACGGCTGCCCACCAGTCGACCACCTGCGCCCATATAAAGTAACGGGGCTGCCGATACTGTCTGTTTAAATTTACAATGAAAAGTGGCATCCGTCTTCCCACTTTTACCCACCAAGCAAAGACATCGCACACAAGAAAGAACAGCCTGCAAGTGAATCAACCGAAACGAGTGCCCACTTCTCAACCGAAACGGAAGTGAATCAACACTTCAGGAGAAACGGGCAACTCAATTGAAATCCCTGCAAGAAAAAACACCCCAGCTCCATTGATAACCCCATTTCATTCACAATAGCAACACCATAGTAGCAGCACATCATGCATATATAATAACACCATAGTAGCAGCAGCACCATAGTAGTAGCAGTAGCACAACACCATAGTAGTAGTAGTAGCTGACTAACATTCAATACTTTAAGCAACATTTACAACTATAGTAGCAGCAGCACCATAGTAGTAGCAATAGCACAGCACCATAGTAGTAGTAGTAGCTGCATATTTACATAGTAGTAGCAGCACCATAGTAGTATCAGTAGCACAGCACCATAGTAGTAGTAGCAGCTGACTAACATTCAATACTTTAAGCAACATTTACAGCTATAGTAGCAGCAGCACCATAGTAGTAGCAGTAGCACAGCACCATAGTAGTAGCAGCAGTTGCATATTTACATAGTAGCAGCAGCACCATAGTAGTAGTAGTAGCACATCATGCATACATCCATGTTTGCATATAGGAAAAAAAGCAACTGACTAACATTCAGTACTTATATCCTTGAATTATAGTACTACATCATTCAGACACCAAATTAACCTATTTACTACTTTGTGATCTTTCTTTGTGTATATAATGGCATCATGATGCTGCTGGTGTCATTTTCCAAAGAGAAGATATATAGTTATGTTACCTTTCATGCTTTATATGTATTGATGAAACCAAAGCCACTACTAATTTGAAACTAGATATATGACTTGTTCTGATTGTGCAAATATCACTCTGTGCAACTTTGAATTTAATACTCTAGTTCTGCCTTTTGCAGACATAAAAAACATTACCATCACCAAGGTGATGAATGCGCAATGTCTCTCCAGCTGAAGCATGCAGAACATGTTGTTGATTCACTATGCTGGAGCATTGGCAACTCACTATCTTCAAGGTAAAACTTGGTAGCTCCCTGCAGCAAGCAGCTTTAACTTGTATTGGCTCTGAAATACGTTTGCTACTCTCGAATCTTAATGAAGTGGAAGCTTTTTCTATAGTACAATGCATATAGGTATTTTGCTGACATAAATTCTTTCGTGGAGCCTAGACAGTGTTGTTTCCAGGAGGTGTTTGCATTTATTGCAATCTAGTGCATTTTTAAGCGGGCTAGGACTATTGTTGCTAGCTGATGAGCCTAGAGTCAGTGTTGCTTGCTTGTGATTCCTAAAACCAGTGTTGCTTGATTACTAGGGAGATATAAGAAAGGCACACAACTGTAAGGATATTTTCAGAGTTCATCGCTTGCTTAATCCAATATGTAATCTTTATCATAGTTCTCCCCCTTTTGTTTATGTGCAATATCATCTAACTAGTGCATTCGATGCTCACCAAGGGGTAGAAGAACAGAGAGAGAGGGGAGAGGGGAGGAGAAGAACTGCATCCAGTAGAAGAACATAGAGAGAGGGGAGAGGGGAGGAGATGAACTGCATCTGGGAGGAGAAGAATAGAGAGAGGAGAGGGGAGAACTGGGCGATGCTCACCAAGGGGTAGACAGTGAGGTGGCGTGGACGGCGAGGAAGCGTGGACGGAGAGGTGGCGTGGACAGGCTCCTTCTCCTGCTCCTCCACGGGCTCCGGCGGCGGCTCCTCCTCCACCACGGGCTCCTGCGCCTACTCCTCCACGGGCTCCGGCGACGGCTCCTCCACCACGGGCTCCTTCTCCTGCTCCTCCACGGGCTCCAGCGGCGGGCTCGTCCATGGGCTCCGGCGACGCTAGGGTTCTGCAGGTGCGCGCGTGCGGGCTCGTGTGGGGGGAAGAATTGGCAAGTGGGGGGAAGGGAAAGGCCGAACCGTTATTTTGGCTATATCAAAACGATTGTAACCTGGCTATTGATTAATATAACTCTCTCTTTTTGAAAAAAAAAAGCCCCGCGACTTCCATGGATGTACAACCGGGCATATTTGGGATATGTGTGGCTGTCATCAGGTATCAAAGAAGCAATTTTATGGTGGCAGTGCCGCTGCGGCAGATCTTAAAATTGTTTGTAACGATCGTCGCCAACATTAACTGATCTATCATAGAAAGAAGAAGAAAAGACGCGGGCTATTCTCGCAACTCAATTTGACATCCGCGACGAACCTGGTGAGTGGTGAGCATCTGTAACTAGTAAAGCGACTGCTAATTTTTTTTAAATAATACATTTTTTATTCATTTTTACAAATAATACGCAAAACTGGAAATTTTCAAATCTGTCGGACCGTCGTCCGTCCAACGGACGAAATATCGCCTTCGTCTGTTCACGAGACGACCAACATGTCGTCTTTTGTAAAAAGACGACCAAGTTGTCTTCTTTTCTTCAAAAGACGACCATCATGTCGCCTGCCAGGGGTCGGCCTCGTCGTTGGTTGAACGGACGACGCGCGCTGTCGGGGTGACAGGGGTCAGCCGCGTCGTTGGTTGAAGGGACGACGCCGCTTTCGTCCGCTGAAGGGACGACGCGCCCCAGCTATATTTAGCTCCTCCGCCCGCGCCCGACGTGTGCTTGCTCCTTGCAGCTGCTTGCTCCTTCCCAGCTCCTCTCTGGCTGTTCTTTCCTCTCTCGCTTGCTCTCATTTTCTCAGCCGTTGCACCGATTTGTAGCCTAGATTTTTATCCAAACTCGCTGCTCTAACACATTAGCAAGCTAGTAGAGTCCCGATCTACTAATGGGATAGCCTGGTGTAGTGATTTGAGGCGTTTTGGTGGAGGGATCTGGTGGTGTTCTTGTTGAGTAATGGCCATGGTGGAGGCTGGTGCTGGGACTTGAGGAAGGTGCATGGTGGAGGTGCTGATCCGTTGACCTGAGGCAGCTGCACGGCAGGACTTCGCACGCTTCAAGGGCAAACCCTAATTTCTTGCTTATTGCAGTCATGTGTTTATGTTCATAGGTAGCCTTTGATGGGGTCTGTTAGATGCAAGATATTTGTAGAGTATTATGTGTCAATGTACCTGTTTTTGACTATTTTTGGTATTTTTTAGGTCGAAAATCATGTCAAATAATGTAGTGTTTAGGTTCTTGTATGGTCCTGGTTCCGTCAGAATGAACCAGCACGGAGTTGATTTGAGCGAGTTTAGATTTATGGATGAAGTGCTTCAGAATCCTGAAACAGTGCCCGTTACTCAGTTGAAGGATTGGTTATGTGTTCGTTTAGGGCTCCCTCCTACCCATACTGTCGGTGTGCATGCTTTATGGACCAAGTCAAGGCAAACCCCTAATTTTTATTTAAGGCCAATAGAAGCGCAACAGAAATGGGTCAAATTTGTGCAAGCTTGCCAGAAAAGAGAAGTTAACCCCAGTCTCTTAGTGTTACCTGTGGTGAAAGAGGCTGGGTATGATCATGACCATAGTAGTCAGACCGGTCATGCTGGAGGTAGTTATGATCATGGCCAGAGTAGTCAGTCCGGTCATGCTGGAGGTAGTTATGATCATGGCCAGAGTAGTCGGACCGGTCATGCTGGAGGTAGTTATGATCATAGCCAGAGTAGTCAGGGCCAAGAGGGTGGCGCGGATATGAATCAGGTCACAGTAGCTATGCACACACCGGGGGTGATGGTTATGTATCAGAGGACGGTGGTGAAGGATTAGGGGAAGACATATTCAGTGGCGAAGCTGATGAGGACGAGATATATGATGGTTTGTTGCAACATCAAATGGAAGCCGAAGACTCAAAAGGCAACAGTGATACGGCTGATGATTCTGGCGAGTCTGATCAAGAAGAGATCGGCCAACCTATTCCGGCATCATGGAATAATGACAACACAGCAGCAATGACTGTGAACGATGGGCATGATTCGGCGTGGCATTATCACGCGAACAACATCTCTCTGGGTGCATTATATCCTAGCAAGAGACATCTGCAGGAAGCAATTGTTGAGTGGTCAATGTCCATGCAACGGGTCATGAAAACGAAGGTGTCATCACAATAATATTTGACATTGGTTTGCGAGGAAGCTGGATGTCCTGCAAGGGTGCATGCCCATGTCCCTAGGTATGACACAAACTGGAAGGTCACCGATGTTGTGATGCACACATGCACACTTGAAAGTGTCCTTCAGGACCATCGTAACCTCACGTCAACCCTCCTGGTTAGACTGTTGTACACAGAGATAGTGGAGGGCAAAGCCATGGGGGTGAATGCTATCATTCACAAAGTTTCTGTCAGATTCCGCTACAATATTTCATACGGGAAGGCTTGGAGGACTAAGCAAAGGGCACTGGAGGCAAGGTTTGGTTCGTTTCGAGACGGGTATGACTGTGTTGTTAGGATGCTCCAGACACTGCAGGCTAGGAATCCAGGCACCTACGTGGACATCCAACACTTTACATTGCCACACGAACCTAATTTGAGGGTACTTCATCGAGTGTTCTTCTCATTTGCTATATGCATAGAAGCTTTCACTCACTGTCGACCAGTCATCTGTGTGGATGGTACATTTCTCACTGGCAAGTATAGGGGTCAGATATTGACTGCCATAGGCCAAGATGGAAACAATCAAGTGGTTCCACTTGCTTTTGCTTTCGTGGAGAGCGAGAACACAGAGAGTTGGGTATGGTTTTTCAGGCAGCTGAAGATAGCAATTGTGAGAGATACACCGAATGTATGCGTGCTTCATGATAGGCATCCAGGTATACTAAGCGCGATAAAGAAGCTCACACAGCCCACTCCTGATGAAGTAACTCCATGGCTGGACATGCAGAGTCGTTGGTGCATGCGGCATCTAGGGGCCAATTTTTTCTCACAGTTCAGGAACAAGGCTCTTATGAACCTATTCAAGAAGCTTTGCAAGCAGAACCAAGAGTGGAAGTATATCAAGTGTCGTGGCTATCTTGATGATTTCACTAAAAAACATGTGACTCAGAGGAGAGCAGCTAGAGCAGCAGCGGTCGCGACTCATGCAGCGGTGTTAGCTGCACAGGCAACAACAGGAGCAGCACCACAGGAGGAAGAACCCATTGCCCTTTGTGACTTGCCAGGATTTGACCAACCCGGTACTAGGAGAAGGCCTGGCAGAAGGATTAAAAATTTTCAGGAATGGATACAACACGAGCCTGTAGAGAGGTGGTCTCTGCTGCATGACACTCATGGTGCTAGGTTTGGCGTCATGACTATAAATCTGGCTGAAACTTACAACTTTGTCTTGAGAGGAAGTAGGGCTCTACCATTAACAGCCACGTCGATCCATGGAGCAGCCACCTTCTCCAGACCATGCTGGAGGATCGGGACGGCACGAGGAGCATATTTCTCCACCACTCCGCCACGGGCCTCGTCCACGACTCTCACAGCAGGCGCTGCCGAGAGCACCACCTCCAGACCAGGCTGGAGGCTCGGGGTGGCAGCAATCACAGTTTACTTTCGACCAGTTGCAGCAGAACCAGATTACTTTCGAACAATGGCAGCATCAGCAGCCGATCCCCTACATGGACTTTGCTTATCGACCACAATCTCATCCTCAGGGTAAGCGTGTCCCTTCCTACTATTATTAGATGCAGTATGTCATTGTTCAGTACTTAATTTCTTGTACACTAGCAGGAGACTCCGTTACATGGGACAGTACTGACGACCGTCATCAGCAGACACAGCACGAGCAGGTAGACTGGTTTAGTTAGTATCAGCAAGGTACTCCACCACCTATCTCCACACAGAATACACAGGATCAAGGTGAAGGGTCAACTGCACCTCGCCGTGATGTGATGCCACCCCACAGATATGGATGGAGTACACAGAGGCCTCCGCCACCTCGTCGTCGACACCAGTGATATCTACTTATGTATCAGTCATTTACCTATCTATGTATGAGACATCGTTCTATTATTTCATGATTTTATTCGACAAACTACTCAACATAACTTGCAACATAGTTCAACATAACTTGCGGTACATAAATAAGAGTCCTATCTATCCCTAGCATGATGCCTTTCCCTTTCCCTTCGATGATGCCTCGCCCTTTCCCTTGGACGATCCCTCGCACTTGCTCTTCTTGGCCTATGATTTCTTCTTCTCCTGCCTCTTGTCCCACTCAGCTCTTGCCTTGCTTCCAACGGGTGGCGGCATGAAGATATCATCCTCATCTTCGCTCTCTTCTATCCAGGCCCTACGTGCCACAACCTGCTCCGTCATGTCAGCTTGACTCTTCTTGGCCTGCTCTTTCTTCTTCTCCTGTCTCTTGTCCCACTCAGCTCTTGCCTTGCTTCCAACCAGTGGCGGCATGAAGATATCATCCTCATCTTCGCTATCTTCTATCCAGGACCAAGGTGTATTAGCCACCTCCATCATGCGAGCTTCACTCTTGAAGGTGAGCTTGTCCCACCTTGCCTTGATCCTGAGAAGCTCTGCTCGTACCTGATTTGGGGTCTTCAGTTTCCACCCTCTTCGATGAAGTGACTTACCAAGTATAACGAGAGCATCATGGTTCGATACCAACGTATCCCAGTCGGCTGGTTTATCGCCTATCTCAACAGTTCTGGCTATGAAGAAAAGCCCAATGGACATATCTACAGGCCAGGGAGACGCGTCGGTCATACTGGAGAGGAGTGGAGGAAAATGCGAGAGCAAAAGGAGATAGGGAAATGAGAGAGTAAGAGAAGGAAGAGATGAACTGGGTTAAAGGATACATCCCGTTGCCCGGATTTATAGAGGCACCGAACCGAATAGGCGGGAAAAAAGGGCGGGAAGTCGTGGCGGGAAAAAGAGGGCGGAAAGTCGTGGCGGGAACAAAGGGCGGGGATTACTGGCGTGAAAAATTTGCGGGGAGTAACGGCGGGAAAAAACGGCGGGGAGTATCGGCGGGAAAAATCGACGCGAAGGATTGCCGAGGAGCGGACGATTATTTAGCGAAGTTTGTTTGGCGGCGGGAGCACTGGGGCGTCGGCTGTTCAAAGGACGACTCATCACGTCGTCCGTTGAAGAGACGAACCAGCACTGTCGTCCGGGCAACCAACGAAGCACGTCGTCGTCCGCGCAACCAACGAAGCATCTCTGTCGTCCGTTCAACGGACGACGGACGGACAGATTTGAAAATTTCCAGTTTTGCGTATTATTTGTAAAAATGAATAAAAAAAATGTATTATTTAAATTTTTTTAGCAAGCGACTAGGGTGAGACCTCCAAGTTACGAAGATAAGACGGACACGCGCGCGCGACCTACGTACTCATCGCGTGCAATCTACTCCGTAGCTAGTCCAAATCTCAGTTACGTATTGGCTATGTACTCCTCACGTTGCAACTGGCTTAGCTAGCAGCCATGGATGCTGTGTAAGATTTCCCCTTACATGTGTAAGATTTTAACAGCGACGTACCCGGCCGCCGTCAGCGCAAATCTGTTCGTTAATCCGACATCGAACGCACGTCGACGCCTAGAATAACGGCTACATCCACAGCCACGTAAGTTCTGCAGATAGGCATTAGAGGCACGTAAGCCACGCAATTGGCACAAATTCAGAAACTCTAACGACGTCGACACGAGTTTTTTTGTTTTGTTTTGAGGGAAACGTACGTCCAGTTCACATACGTACGGGAGCTTCCAGAATAAGATCTTTATAGTACTACCAAGACTAGTACTCCACCGAATGCACACACTTGACTTCCTTCACTAGCAAGACTAGAAAATCTTTTTTCTTAGATGAGCAAGACTAGAAAGTCTTGGCCGTTCGTTTGCCGCTCTCTGAAAGGCTGGTTTGTCGGCTGTGATCTATTGTCATATAAAACCTTTCTATTTTAGCAGTAGTAGCAAGTGCTCTGCTTAAAAAAATCACCGAGGTTTAACACGTGTTTTAGAATGGACATGGTAGCAAAATATTTTGTTATAGTGAAACCGTATTTTCACAATTTTATAGTACACGAGTTTAATGAAAATAAAGCAATATAAAAGCATGTTAGGGAACTTGAAATCAAACATCCTCATCAACGGACCACGGGTTGATTTAGATAATTCTTAGATTTTGTTTTCATCAAAAAACCCCGCTAACGGCCTAAGTCTACTAAAGATACTTGTCTTACGAGGAAAAATCATCCCGTGGACTCCACTCCCACGCGTCCTTTTGTTTCTCAATAAAACAAATATGTTAAACCATGAACATACCAATTACATATTGTCTTTGCAATAACAAAATGTCAAGACATTGCTAAAACATTTAATATGCACATAGAAAAAAAATCCCATCACAGTGTGATCAGGAACTTCTACCACAAAACAACCATCACCGTTGGCTTCAGAAAATTCTCCAACAACAGCGCTTTCAGAGAGAGAATAGTGAAGAAACATTATCGTCACAATTACCTTTTGTTTATTTTGATACTATGACTTACTAAAATTTATTGGAAAGCTTGTTACCTAGGGTGTCAAATGGGATCCTACCAAAATCTCAGTTCTAGTTCATTTGCTAAAATTTAATATAATTTTTTATTTAAAATTTAAACTAGATTTTAACAAATGAACTAGAGGTGAGACTTTGATATGATGCCACTTAACACTCTATTGTTACCACCAAGATGAATAGGATATTCCTTCTCCACGAAGTAAGGACTTCAATAAGTCATCTGTGGGGACGTGAAATCGAGCGCGAGCACAAAAAACAGGAATATCTGCTCGATTTCCATCCATGTAAAAGGCACGCGTAGGCAAAAAAATAAAAGCAGAGCCATAGGTCGCGGCCGACCAGCAGTATCGAGAATCAAACCTGACAATTGGGATGAATCCGTGTGGGTAGAAGATGACAATTAACAGCCCCATCCTGATTGCAATGTGGACCCATTTAGAATTAGCTAGATCGACCCAGTAATGGCAAGGTGAGAGTGAGACCTCGGAGATATTTGATGGGTGCCGAGAATAGATGGAAACCACGAGTGAAATGAAGTTAAAATCCGCAAATGCATGCATTTTCTCTATTATACACGTATATAAAACATGCCTCTAGTTTTGGTTCTCAACAGTCACTAGTTCTGGTTGTGCATG
Source organism: Avena sativa (assembly GCA_916181665.1). NCBI lineage: Eukaryota > Viridiplantae > Streptophyta > Magnoliopsida > Poales > Poaceae > Avena > Avena sativa. Next base: position 174,584,915 of record OV702294.1, on the reverse strand, counting down.
TATCGGGACTACTTTTAGTCCTGATTGTGGTACATACGGGAACTAAATGATCTTCACATGGTCCGCGTAGTGCGTTGTGTGAGAGACTCCCGGTTTGTAAAGATTTTCTATCGTGGCAGTGTTTTCAGGCAATCGGCTGCCGCGGCAGGAGATGGATTTTAGAATTTTATATTTTTTTATGTTCAATTATTTTTTATTTTGTGTTTTTATTTAAAATAAGTTTTTGTATACATATTTTACGCTACTATATACTGAACACATTGATGTATATATAATATAATTTCTCTCACGAGCATAGAAATATATATACAACTTGGTATACGAGTCATAACAAGGACTAGAGCCTGTCTATTTAATTATATGAAGATCATTACATTATATAAATGCTTTATTTTCTATTTATATTGTATTCTTCATTTGGGTGTATGACCTCCTGAAGCAAAAATTCTGACAATTCCTCTTGAATTGCTAGTAGACGTTTCCGTGATAGAAGCTTATCCCCACCTATATATAAAGAAGTAGATCATTATAAATAGAACTCAACATAAATTATGGTATAAAAAATAAATTGTAAATATATTTTTTATGTACTTGAATAAAGTCCGTTCCCTGCTCAGTACACCCTTGAATGAACTCGCAGACGTAGTATCCACATAAATTAGTGTCATGTGGCTGCTTCGCGCAATTTTTGGAAATATAATTTAATCAAATAATAATCAAGCATGATAATCTCTAGTACTAATAAAAGAGAAAACATTATCTTTCCTACACGCACCCCATAAGATATACACGGACCTATTACCACCGTAGGATTAGGCTCACGAAAGTCAATCGAACAGCTAGCGTTAGTCTACTTGATATCTTGTGTGCACTTAGTAGTTTAGCGTTGACTGACTGCACTCCACTAGGCAGAGGAAAAATCCCCGTCCAAATAGTCCTAATTAATCTCCCCGCTAATTACTCCTAATTAATTATCCCACTAATTACTTACCTTTATAGTCAGCTATTGAACGCAAAGCGTGAGCCTAAAATACAGCCAATGCATGCGGCCAATTAAAAACATGCAAGCCAATGCATGCATTCTCCCTTGACTATGCGAGGGCCAGGAGCATTAATAGGATAGGGTGGAGATTAATTAGAGGAGTACTCAAATAAAATAAGGAGCATTAATAGGTCATCTTGATACTGCCGAATTGGTCCTCTAACCTAGCAATCCCGAACAGAACGAGTATGCTGCAATATCCACCAGACCCCAGGTATGCGCCGCTCACGACACAATCTCCCAGGTCGCGGTTGCATCCTCCCTCCTCGAAGCCGCCCCCGCTCCGCCGTCGCCTCGCCATGCTCGCCCCCCGCCCACATCTCTCCCAATTTGCATCACAACCTCTCGCGGGCAGCATGCCCAACATGTCATTGTAATAACTACTGTTGTGTTCCTAAAAAAATGGTGAGCAAGCTTTTTTTACAATGAAAACATATACGTATGTCCAGTCTTGATATTTAACTAAAAATCTCTTTAAATATTATATTTCCATTATTTGAGACTTGCATTGATAAATATAACCTACACTCACTTAATGAGATCCACAATGAGGGTTTGTCATGTCATTGGGGGCATGATTAACTTCTAATTGATAATATAAAGATAAACACACCTGCAGACTAACTAATATTTTAGTTTAATTTCATCTAATATATCTTTTCTTAGCTTAAGGTGAGTCACCAATGAGCTCATAGGTAGAGTTACCTCGAACCTATGTAAGGATACTAGACCTAAAACTGCTACCCACCGGCTATACATTGTGCAATATTAAGTCCCCTGTTTTATAAATCAAATTGCTATTTTGGGTCATCTATACTATGAACTCTAATTCCCTTTCTAAATATGTTATCATTCCTTTCTAAAGGAGGAAATTTATCAAACTTTAGATAGAGTGATTTATATTCTTTCGTGAGCATATTGCAAGTTTGAGAGAGTTCTTGTTTGGATAAGTGGGTCCTATATGAGGATGATGTGGTAAGGGGATTTGTAAGCATTTTTTTCATATGAATTTCAAGGCCTTAATATTACGAGTGACCTTGCCGGATGATGCTCGCTGACTTACTTTATAAATCCGAGGGTAATTCACAATATTAGACTAGTACAAATTGTATATGATTCATTACAACGGTTTTCTTTTGTGTACCACCATTGCGGTGCTTTTGTGTGGCATCCCGCAAAACCACTGCTAGAAAATCGCGTTCTTTTTGTGCATTGCATCGTCATAATCATGCATTGTTTGTCTGAAACTATTTCGAAACGCCTAGTTTTGTTTTCTAAATAACCCCGCAATTTATTTCAAATTAAAACATCGGTCTGTTCAGATCTTTTATTTGTCTAAAAAGTATTTACAAAAATGTTTTACAAATAAAATTAAAACAATAAAATATTTTGTCCGGAGAGGCAGTCCGTCCGGTCAGGCCAGAGGCCCAATCGGACCAGACTACCTACAATCCGGTCCACCTAAACTATATATAATCCTAAAACTACCCAACCTAGTCTACCCAGCCCCCCTCCACATCACCCCCTCCAATCCCCTCTCGCCACCTCACCTCTCATCCCTCCTCCCACCAATAGCCATCTGCCACCTCATCCTTCCTCTCCCCACCCTGCCACCTCACCAACTCCACCCCCTCTCCCTTCCACCCCGGTCCCACCGCGCCTGGCCCACCACTTCCTCCCTCACCCCCACACCGACCCACTCCCCTGGTCAAACCACCCACACCACACACCACGCACGCACCCCCCCGCGGGTCCCACCCCGACCCCGCCTGTCTTTCCTCCCCGTCTCCCTCTCTCTCTTCCTCCCCCGCCCGACCCCCACGCGACGCCTCCACCCTCTGCAAGCTCCTCGCCTACACAGCTCCCTGCCGCCGGCGCGCCCCCCCGTCGCCGCTCGCCGGTGCCCCCCCTCTCGGCCGCATCTCCGCCTCCACCCCGTCCTCCGTCCGCCGCCTCGGGTCCCTCCTCCGCCGCCCGCCTCCGGCCAGCGCGACCCCACCTCCCGAGCTCCACCCCGCGCCGCCGCATGGACCCCGTTCGCCAGCGCCTCGCCACCGGCCTCGAGCTCCGCCGGCCTCCTTCCTCCCCGGCGCCGCCGCGCGGCCCCGCGTCTCCCTGAGCGCCTCCCCGGCCCTCCGCCCGCCACCATCCCGCGCCAGCGCGCCGCCTGCGTCGTGCGAGGCTCCCGCCGCCTCTGCATCGACCCCGCCTCGACCTCCCTCGACCCGCGCCCTCGCCCTCCACTCCATCACCGCTGCTGGCCACCTCACATCCCACCCGTCGCCAACCCCGCGTCCCTCTCTGTTGCAGCGAGCCGCCGCCGCGACGACCTCGCCTGCGCCGCCGCCTTCGCCTTCCTGGCGCCCCACCTCTCTGCTGCAAGCTTGCCCGACGCCGACCCTCTTCGTCGGCCACAGAGCTTCCGCTCCTCCAGTCTCTCACCGCCGGCCGCGCGCCGCCTCTCTCCCTGGCCCCAGAACCGCGCTTCCCTCCACCGTCCGAGCTTTGTCGTGTCGTCTTGTGGTTTGGTGCTGTGAAGATGGGTGAAGTAGTGTGATGGCACTGCAAATTAATTTCATATGGCGATCAATGTCATGGAATGAAGATTTTGGTGTTCCCCAAGAACCAACCGATGAGGGAGCCACCCGATGATTGATGCGAGAAGGCGAACCCGAACATCACTGGAAGGACCATGGACAAGATCTTCTACGCGAACACCGAACATCTTAGAAACAGAACCGGAGACCGCGGAGCACCAAGTTCTCCGTCACGAAACACCAAGATCTCCTAGTGACGAAACCGCGGAACCGACAAGTTCGCCTACCCGGACACCGTGCGACAAGATCTTCTCGGACCCGAGGATCACCAAGACTTCCGCTCGGCAACGCCAAGTACTCCTTCCTGGCTTCGAAGCCCGACCCCGTGGACCGACAGGATCCCCTTCACGGATACGACAAGTACTTCCTCGAGAACGCCAAGTACTTCACCCCGGACATCGAGACCCTGAACGACAAGTTCTCCTTCCCGGAAGCATTGCCGCTAGTGCGACAAGATCTACTTCCCAGGTACGATGTGCCCCCGACACCGAACCAAGTCCTTCTTCCCGGAACGCCAAGATCTTCATCTTGTATCCGACCTTCGAAGACCGATCCCGTCGAACCCTGAACCCTGAGACCAACCCCGAACCCCCGGAACCAAGATCGCCGAGACCCCAATGTGTGACCTTTTCCGAGCCCATATTTTATAAATTGCCAACTATATAGAACTTGTCGCATATTAAATTGATCATGCATGCACTTTTGTCATGTGGTTTGGGGGCATTATTCCGATTCACCTCATAATTAAATATGGGGCCCATATGCGGGCAAATCTATTCGTATATTGGTCCCATTTAAATGTGTGTAGCGAACCGATGCCATGTTTTGTCCTGTTAAGACAACAATTAAATTGCGGGGCTTCTAAACAACATAAGTCACCTAATTAAATGTCGGGACCCCGGTTCCGCTTAATATGTCCTAATTGCACCGCATATTTACCATGCCATGCATCATACATGCATCATGCTCGATCTTTTGCCGTAGTATTAAATAGTGCATCCGGTGTTTATTCTAGTGTTTTGCTTCTTCGCGGATAAGGTCGTTGAGTTGATGCGAGTGTCGACCCGATCTTCGGTTGAACCTTCGACAATGCTTTTCAGGCGAGCATCTCCCCCTTTCTACCTATCTTACTTTTATAGTATTTATTCCCTCCTGTTGATCTATTGCTATCTGTGTTGCGATGCTCTAGTTTCCGTACCCGTGATAACCCGTGCAGCCTTATATTGCCTTGGACACATCCTATTACCTGTTGTTTGGTAGATAGTTGGACTTGCGCGTCGTAGTCGCTTTCTCAAGTGCTGTTGCGTGTCGTCAAGTACCTCAGTTGTTGGAAGACTGCCATATGCTTTATGTTGGAGAGGATCATGGCTTTAATTATCGTTTAATTCAATTATTGTTTAATAACTAAAATTGAAGTAGGTAAATGCAGAGGCACCGGTGGGTGATAGATAATATTTGGTTTCCGACCGCTCACTGGTGTCCCGTAGGACCCCGAGTTCTTGACACTTGTTCCGAGATCGAGCGCGCTAACCACAGGTGGGAAGATATGGGACCCCCATCGATTAGTACCTGATTTCAAAGTATTGTACTGGGGGCCACAAACTAGTTTGAGGTTTTATTTACTATCCTGTACTTATGCCATGCTTTTCTGCTTTATTTAAATTGTGCGATGGATAGCACCTGTACTGTTTAGGATTGGGACACGTTTTCGCGGTGTCGACAAGCCCAGTTTTGGGTTCCCAGTTGTTCACAGCCGTCTACCCAAACCCTGAGTCCGTCTCGGAGCCCGACCGACTTTGTTGCGGGTGTACTTAGTGGGGTGGCCCCCCGTGCTTGCTTTGGGTCTGGAAACGTCATGACTTAGGCCCCGCCGACATACCGATGGGTGTATGTTAACTGATCTGGCAAAAAGGGTCGAAGTGCTTGTGGATACTTTGGTGCACCCCTGCAGGGTTAAATCTTTTCGAGAAGCCGTGTCCGCGGTTATGGACGACTTGGAGCACAGGTCTCGATCATAGACAACTATAACTAAAGTTTACTGTTATAAATTGACTTGTATCATATATGACTAGTAATCAGCTTCACTACAACAGAATGGCTAAATAAAAGTACCATCAACTGCTGGGTTTGGGGATATCTCATGCTAATTGTATCTGACTAGTAATTGTTGCAACTACAATGGAATGGTTAAATAAAAGTGCCCACTGCTTATTTTATCAGGATGACTATCTATATTTGACTAGTAATTGCTGCAACGATAACTGAATAAATAAAACTGCCAACTGTGTGAGTTCCTCGGTTGACTTCCTCGTTTGGTCTCGAGGGGGAAATACCAGGATGGGTATGTTTGGTGGTAGTATCAGATAGGTACCGAATAGGTCTTTCTTACCCCTCTCTGATAGCCGCCAGTTGTATCGAGTCTCTATAGGTTGTTCAGTGCATGCTGCGCTGCCGCTTCAGTCCACCATACCTATGTAGGCGAGGACCGCCGAATTCTAGTCTCGCCGTGTGCTGGCCTCAGTACTGACCGCTCTCTCTTTTTTCCTTTGCCCTTCGTCGGCACCCCTTTTGTTTAAGCAGGTTTTGAGATCGACGTCGTTAGTAGGGTTACCCTTCCGGCTTGGCCTGGGCAGGGTTATGGACGCCATTGGTTATTCTTCAGGGCTCTTAGCCCCATTTGCATCTTGTCCGTAGTCGGACGCTCCATCTTTTCAAGGTGATTTGGATCTTTGTATCGTATATCTGTATTCTTGACTCATGGAGTCGTGTTGTATATATATCGGTTCTGTGGGTCCCATCGAGGACTGTTGTGTAATGTTATTACTTCGTTTTCCACCCGCACGAAAGTGCCTGGTGGGCACCTTTGAATCGTTTCTATGCGGGTTTGGCGGGTTTCGCTAAAACTTGCATAGGGCCGATTCTGAGGGTGTTACAGAGTGGTATCAGAGCTCAGCAGTTGCGATACCCCACAAGTCCAGCCTGTAGGATAACCTAGCTAACGGCCGAAGTAGAGTGTCAAAACTATTTTTGAAAAATCGGTTGGATAGTTCTGATTAGGTCTAATTTTACTCCTTACCCCTCTGCTGCTCTCCTCTCACCTCTGCGTGTTTTGAATCCGCTCTCTTCTCTCTCTTCGAGTCCAGGATTTCTTGTGGTTGGGTCCCGTCGTACCTTCAGGGTTTCGCTTCCTCCTTTGATAACGGTGTTCTACCATCCGGTGTTCATGCTGTCTGAGGAATCCGTCTACTGTGGTACCATTCTTTGTTCCTTGTTTGTGCCTTCCGGTGTTCTCCAACGCGACGACATCATCTACGCTAGATCCGATGCAGAGTCTGCATCACCCTTTTGTTCATGAACCTTGTTTATCGAGATCTTCAGTCTAAATTCTAAGGGTTGGTTGCATAATCTATCTGTTCGTGTACCGAGTAAAGCTTTGAGTGCGGGATGGAGTCGCGACCATACCACTACTCTTATCATTTGCTTTGTATATTGAATCGTGGATCGATGCAATTCTACTCCTTCCATGGAAGTTAGTGGTGGCCTTACCTTTAACTTCGTCCGTTGTTTATCCGGAGTGTTCTCTTGACGAACGTGAACAACGACCCATTGTTGGTGGTGTCGCCATTTTCAAGCTGAACAAAGAACCATTGTTAGTGGTGTCGCGAGGATCTACACGAAGCGAGAAGACGCAGATCGCCGACCTTCCTTCCGGTACCATGAGGCGGATCTCGAGGGCGAGATCCATTGTTAGTGGTGTCGAATTGTGGCATCCCGCAAAACCACTGCTAGAAAATCGCGTTGTTTTTGTGCATTGCATCGTCATCATCATGCATTGTTTGTCTGAAACTATTTAGAAACGCCTAGTTTTGTTTTCTAAATAACCCCCGCAATTTATTTCAAATTAAAACATCGGTCTGTTCAGATCTTTTATTTGTCTAAAAAGTATTTACAAAAATGTTTTACAAATAAAATTAAAACAATAAAATATTTTGTCCGGAGAGGCAGTCCGTCCGGTCAGGCCAGAGGCCCAATCGGACCAGACTACCTACAATCCGGTCCACCTAAACTATATCTAATCCTAAAACTACCCAACCTAGTCTACCCAGCCCCCCTCCACATCACCCCCTCCAATCCCCTCTCGCCACCTCACCTCTCATCCCTCCTCCCACCAATAGCCATCTGCCACCTCATCCTTCCTCTCCCCACCTTGCCACCTCACCAACTCCACCCCCTCCCCCTTCCACCCCGGTCCCACCGCACCTGGCCCACCACTTCCTCCCTCACCCCCACACCGACCCACTCCCCTGGTCAAACCACCCACACCACACACCACGCACGCACCCCCCCGCGGGTCCCACCCCGACCCCGCCTGTCTTTCCTCCCCGTCTCCCTCTCTCTCTTCCTCCCCCGCCCGACCCCCACGCGACGCCTCCACCCTCTGCAAGCTCCTTGCCTACACAGCTCCCTGCCGCCGGCGCGCCCCCCCCGTTGCTGCTCGCCGGTGCCCCCCCTCTCGGCCGCATCTCCGCCTCCACCCCGTCCTCCGTCCGCCGCCTCGGGTCCCTCCTCCGCCTGCCTCCGGCCAGCGCGATCCCACCTCCTGAGCTCCACCCCACGCCGCCGCATGGACCCCGTTCGCCAGTGCCTCGCCACCGGCCCCGAGCTCCGCCGGCCTCCTTCCTCCCCGGCGCCGCCGCGCGGCCCCGCGTCTCCCTGAGCGCCTCCCCGGCCCTCCGCCCGCCACCATCCCGCGCCAGCGCGCCGCCTGCGTCGCGCGAGGCTCCCGCCGCCTCTGCATCGACCCCGCCTCGACCTCCCTCGACCCGCGCCCTCGCCCTCCACTCCATCACCGCTGCTGGCCACCTCACATCCCACCCGTCGCCAACCCCGCGTCCCTCTCTGTTGCAGCGAGCCGCCGCCGCGACGACCTCGCATGCGCCGCCGCCTTCGCCTTCCTGGCGCCCCACCTCTCTGCTGCAAGCTCGCCCGACGCCGGCCCTCTTCGTCGGCCATAGAGCTTCCGCTCCTCCAGTCTCTCACCGCCGGCCGTGCGCCGCCTCTCTCCCTGGCCCCAGAACCGCGCTTCCCTCCACCGTCCGAGCTTTGTCGTGTCGTCTTGTGGTTTGGTGCTGTGAAGATGGGTGAAGTAGTGTGATGGCACTACAAATTAATTCCATATGGCGATCAATGTCGTGGAATGAAGATTTTGGTGTTCCCCAAGAACCAACCGATGAGGGAGCCACCCGATGATTGATGCGAGAAGCCGAACCCAAACGTCACTAGAAGGACCATGGACAAGATCTTCTACGCGAACACCGAACATCTTAGAAACAGAACCGGAGACCGCGGAGCACCAAGTTCTCCGTCACGAAACACCAAGATCTCCCAGTGACGAAACCGCGGAACCGACAAGTTCGCCTACCCGGACACCGTGCGACAAGATCTTCTCGGACCCGAGGATCACCAAGACTTCCGCTCGGCAACACCAAGTACTCCTTCCTGGCTTCGAAGCCCGACCCCGTGGACCGACAGGATCCCCTTCACGGATACGACAAGTACTTCCTCGAGAACGCCAAGTACTTCACCCCGGACATCGAGACCCTGAACGACAAGTTCTCCTTCCCGGAAGCATTGACGCTAGTGCGACAAGATCTACTTCCCAGGTCCGATGTGCCCCCGACACCGAACCAAGTCCTTCTTCCCGGAACGCCAAGCTCTTCATCTTGTATCCGACCTTCGAAGACCGATCCCGTCGAACCCTGAACCCTGAGACCAACCCCGAACCCCCGGAACCAAGATCGCCGAGACCCCAATGTGTGACCTTTTCCGAGCCCCTATTTTATAAATTGCCAACTATATAGAACTTGTCGCATATTAAATTGATCATGCATGCACTTTTGTCATGTGGTTTGGGGGCATTATGCCGATTCACCTCATAATTAAATATGGGGCCCATATGCGGGCAAATCTAGTCGTATATTGGTCCCATTTAAATGTGTGTAGCGAACCGATGCCATGTTTTATCCTGTTAAGACAACAATTAAATTGCGGGGCTTCTAAACAACATAAGTCACCTAATTAAATGTCGGGACCCCGGTTCCGCTTAATATGGCCTAATTGCACCGCATATTTACCATGCCATGCATCATACATGCATCATGCTCGATCTTTTGCCGTAGTATTAAATAGTGCATCCGGTGTTTATTCTAGTGTTTTGCTTCTTCGCGGATAAGGTCGTTGAGTTGATGCGAGTGTCGACCCGATCTTCGGTTGAACCTTCGACAATGCTTTTCAGGCGAGCATCTCCCCCTTTCTACCTATCTTACTTTTATAGTATTTATTCCCTCCTGTTGATCTATTGCTATCTGTGTTGCGATGCTCTAGTTTCCGTACCCGTGATATCCCGTGCAGCCTTATATTGCCTTGGACACATCCTATTACCTGTTGTTTGGTAGATAGTTGGACTTGCGCGTCGTAGTCGCTTGCTCAAGTGCTGTTGCGTGTCGTCAAGTACCTCAGTTGTTGGAAGACTGCCATATGCTTTATGTTGGAGAGGATCATGGCTTTAATTATCGTTTAATTCAATTATTGTTTAATAACTAAAATTAAAGTAGGTAAATGCAGAGGCACCGGTGGGTGATAGATAATATTTGGTTTCCGACCGCTCACTGGTGTCCCGTAGGACCCCGAGTTCTTGACACATGTTCCGAGATCGAGCGCGCTAACCACAGGTGGGGAGATATGGCCCCCCCATCGATTAGTACCTGATTTCAAAGTATTGTACTGGGGGCCACAAACTAGTTTGAGGATTTATTTACTATCCTGTACTTATGCCATGCTTTACTGCTTTATTTAAATTATGCGATGGATAGCACCTGTACTGTTTAGGATCGGGACACGTTTTCGCGGTGTCGACAAGCCCAGTTTTGGGTTCCCAGTCGTTCACAGCCGTCTACCCAAACCCTGAGTCCGTCTAGGAGCCCGGCCGACTTCGTTGCGGGTGTACTTAGTGGGGTGGCCCCCCGTGCTTGCTTTGGGTCTGGAAACGTCATGACTTAGGCCCCGCCGACATACCGATGGGTGTATGTTAACTGATCTGGCAAAAAGGGTCGAAGTGCTTGTAGATACTTTGGTGCATCCCTGCAGGGTTAAATCTTTTCGAGAAGCCGTGTCCGCGGTTATGGACGACTTGGAGCACAGGTCTCGATCATAGACAACTATAACTAAAGTTTACTGTTATAAATTGACTTGTATCCGATATGACTAGTAATCAGCTTCACTACAACAGAATGGCTAAATAAAAGTACCATCAACTGCTGGGTTTGGGGATATCTCATGCTAATTGTATCTGACTAGTAATTGTTGCAACTACAATGGAATGGTTAAATAAAAGTGCCCACTGCTTATTTTATCAGGATGACTATCTATATTTGACTAGTAATTGCTGCAACGATAACTGAATAAATAAAACTGCCAACTGTGTGAGTTCCTCGGTTGACTTCCTCGTTTGGTCTCGAGGGGGAAATATCAGGATGGGTATGTTTGGTGGTAGTATCAGATAGGTACCGAATAGGTCTTTCTTACCCCTCTCTGATAGCCGCCAGTTGTATCGAGTCTCTATAGGTTGTTCAGTGCATGCTGCGCTGCCGCTTCAGTCCACCATACCTATGTAGGCGAGGACCGTAGAATTCTAGTCTCGCCGTGTACTGGCCTCAGTACTGACCGCTCTTTTTTTTTTCCTTTGCCCTTCGTCGGCACCCCTTTTGTTTAAGCAGGTTTTGAGATCGACGTCGTTAGCAGGGTTACCCTTCCGGCTTGGCCTGGGCAGGGTTATGGACGCCATTGGTTATTCTTCAGGGCTCTTAGCCCCATTTGCATCTTGTCCGTAGTCGGACGCTCCATCTTTTCAAGGTGATTTGGATCTTTGTATCGTATATCTGTATTCTTGACTCATGGAGTCGTGTTGTATATATATCGGTTCTGTGGGTCCCATCGAGGACTGTTGTGTAATGTTATTACTTCGTTTTCCACCCGCACGAAAGTGCCTGGTGGGCACCTTTGAATCGTTTCTATGCGGGTTTGGCGGGTTTCGCTAAAACTTGCATAGGGCCGATTCTGAGGGTGTTACATTTTGGTTGACGACGGTTGTCAATGGGAAATTCTTATACGCCATGTCAACCCTTTTGATTATGTGAGATTCATATTTCTAATGGATTAGAATGTTTTTAATGCTATTTGTTTTTAATGAAATAAGAATATATTCTAAAAAAATCTATAGATAATATTAGAATGCATGTAACTCCAGAATATAAAAATAACTTATTTATTGCATATATTTATATTAACTGAGACGTGCGTGCACGTGCCATCTTACTAGTTGTATTAAAACTACAATTAAAGAGATCCGAGAATCTAGCTCTCGTACTATTTACTAGGACCGTATTAAAATTCAGATCCTTACGTCATTGTCCGGAAACCTTATTCTTGAACCGTTCCCAACCCCTGACCGGCAAAAAAGAAATGAATGAATGGGTTTTTAATTACTTGACATCTCAGAGAATAAACGAAAAAGACGGATATAGTGTGATAATGATTGAAATTATTTCTGGAGCATATTAAGCATGTCGCGGTACTCTTCCATGCTTTTCTTTAACGAATCCGAGATTTCAACTCTTGCACGGTCAACGTCTATGTTTAGCAGAATCTAGTGAAAGATGTGCCTATTTATATACATGGGTAACTCATCAGTTACACTTAACATCGAGTAATCAAAAAATGAATGTGTACAAGACAGTAAGACTCTCACCCGTAATTGTAAGAAAATAGTATTTGCTTAGTGTAATTTTGCTCCTTTTAAAACATTATCAAGTTAAGCTCCGTTTGCTCGGGCTTCGTCCTTAGCGTATATTCATTAACTCGACTTGGGTCAATGAACCCAATAGAATAGATTTTCTTTCTGCAACATTTCAGAATCTTTATTCTGCATAATAGCGTACAAAGGTTATAGTAAGGATAATTACATGCAATAAATTGAACATGCTGATCTAGAGACTTAATTACAGAATTAAATTAATCACTTACAGACAATAACAACTGATGAGGGACTTGTCGAGGGCTTCTTCGTTGAATAAATGAAAAAATCCACAAAGTTCAATAGAGATCTCGTATTTATGGAAGTACTCCTCTCCAACTTTTAGTATGAGAAATTGTAGCTCTTTCTTTATGACTTTCAAGTACCATTCATGTAAATTTTGTATTTGTTTTGGCAGATGACGGAGTGTCTCATTACCGACCAAAGGCTCCCCGTAGACATATTTGCGTGCTACTTTGCCTTGGCGATTACTCCGCCGCCTAGAAATTCTTCAAGACTCATTCTACACTTGTTTGCTAATTAATTGCTTAGCATCTTCCATATTTTTTTGCTCTTCTGGCTAACAACTGATCTCCAACAGTGGTGTTATTCATGAGATGTATCTGCAACCAACCGCCGAAAGTTGCCATGTGTGCAACCTTAATCCAATAGTCAGATTGTCCCGGGTTTTTTGGAGCGTACGATATTTTGGTGTTCCTTGATATATGAAGCCACCGAGGTGGAATTTTGTAGAACTCTGTAGTGTGCTTTAGTGAAAGAATGTCCGTCCATACATATCCTTCTTTCTTTCCTAGCTTGCCTTTTTCACTCAGTCCCCCCTCATTGTCGTGATTCAGGAACATCGATCGGCTTAAGGTCAGGAATAAAGTCAACACAAAACTCAATGACCTCCTCTATTTAATAGCCCTTGAAGATGCTTCCTTCTGGCCTAGCACGATTATGAACATATTTCTTTAAGACTCCCGTGAACCTCTCAAAGAGGAACATATTGCGTAGAAATACAGGACCAAGAATGGTAATCTCTTCGACTAGGTGAACTAGGAGGTGCGTCATAATATTGAATAAGGATGGTGGTAACATCAAATCGAAACTAACAAGACATTGGACCACATCTTTCTGTAAACTTGGTAGACTTTCTGGATTGATTACCTTCCGATAAATTGCACTAAGGAACGCACATAGCTTCACAACGGATACTCGAATATTTTCCAACAGAAGCTCCCTCAATGCATCTGGAAGCAACCGCGTCATAAGCTCGTGACAGTCATGAGACTTTAGGTTTTGGAATTTTTTTGTAACATCCCAAAAATACCAAACTTGGATCAACAAACACTAATCATCAAGATTAGGGTTAACAAAAACTTTTCTAAATAAACTCATGAATGCATGTATATGTGTATGCATGGATTTTGAATTTCTTTAAAAACCACCTTGTTTGTGTGATCCATTGCTTGTAAAATGTTTCTTAGGTGAAATGAACATCATCTAAAACATTTCCCACACTTTTCCTAAAGACAAGTAAATCAAAACAAATATATCAAGTGAATGGTCATTTTGACCAATTTAACTCCCATGCCTACTTTGACTGTCTCAAACTTTCAAAATCTAACAGAAATTTTTCTGGATCTTTGCACCCCTTGAATGTACTCATAACAAGGTATCAAGTCCCACTTTGTGATCATCCAGAAACTTTCAAATGCATAGTTTAAATGACAATTCAAAATTGAATCTTCTTCATATGGGAAGATCCCACTTTTCCAAAACCCACTCAAACAAGCTCAACTTTCAAAACCCAAGCATCTGCAGACTCACCAGCACCAATCTAGCAAACCCACCAAAATTCATTTCAAAATTCAAAACTTGATTTCATGCGGCCATTTCATCAAACAGGTTGCAGACACAAATCAAACAAAACATCAAACACTATAGTGTGCAGTGTTTTGAGCCTAACTTGTTCCCTAGTTAGCTCACACACAACTCAGTAGATCATCTAGAAAGATTAGCCCAACACTAGCACCCCTGTGAGCTTGCCATTGTCATTAATGGTGAACAACCGAGCACCCCCATGTCACCCCATTGTGGACAGCAGGCTAGAGGAAGAACTAGCTGTGCCAACCTTGTCTAGGAGGCAGCCCACCGTCCACCGCCACTGCCTGTCCCAGCCTCAAGCGTTGCCAAGCCCTGGACCACGCGCACAAGACACGTCCAGACCATGCCGAGCGTGCGCCAGAGCGCCACCCTCGACCAGCGTCCACAGACCGCGCGCCGCCCTCACCGCGCGCACACACGATCACCACTGGCCCAGGAGACCGCCAGACATCCCCGTTTGCCGCCCCGTGCCATACAGCCACCGCCCGCCGTCGAAGACGCCGCCTCTGCCGCGCAGAGCACTGGTTGTTCCAGACCAAACCACACCGCCCCATGCCTCGCGACCATGTAGTTGAGCATCGCCAGGAGACACAACACCGTCCCCTACCCTTGCCCATGCCATTAGCCGCCTGTAACGTCGCCCCCGACGAGCTCACCGTGCGCCCCGACGGTCCCCTCGCTCGACTATAAATAGAGGCCACCCCCGCACGATTTCTTCACACCATCTCACTCCCCTTTCCCCACTGACCGTGCCACACCATCCTCAGAGCAAGGCGAGCACCACCTCGCCGGAATTTCACTGGAGCCTGCCGCTGCCGGAGAAGAAAGGAGCCAGCGATTGGAGCCGCCCCCGGAGCTGTCGCGCCCACCCCTGAGTTCGCCATCGTCGACTTCGTCGTTCGCCCGCCTCGCCGACCCTCGCCCATACCCCGGTGAGCCCCCAGCACCCCTCACTGGCCGCGCTAGGTTTCGTTCTCGCCGGAGTTGTCTCGCGTCGATGATGACCCCCAGCCGTTGGATTAGAACTAGATCGAACGATCCACGTTGCCGCATACCGCTTCGCCCAGCCCCGTGTCACTGACGAGTGGGGACACCCACTTAAGCAGCCCGCGGGAGCACTGCGCTTAGCAGGACGGCCCGTTAGAATTTCCCGCGCAGCCCAGCAATTCAAATTAAATCTTTTTCTATTTCAATTCAAACACACTTCAACACCCAACTTCAAAAATCAACCCAGATCGTTTCAGTGCACCAAATTGGATGAAACCAATTTTGTTGGAAAGGTCTGTGAATGCTTAATCCAAGCCCGTTGGATTCAAGTCAGTTGGATCTGTAGATCACCCATAGTAAAAATAACAAGACAGAAGATTTTCTGCATTCAAACATTTTTCAAATTTAAACCATAAAAGCTTTTGAGTTGATTCCAACTCTCAAAAATCACATTTAACCATACCTTTCAGAATATATAAAAATATATAGGTTTACTTGCAGAAATAATGTTCAAGTAATAAAAGAATGCTTCATAAGCATTTCTAGCCACTTTAATTAATTAAAATAAAAGGGTAAAACCTTATTAAATTGTGACACCACTTTAAATCACATTCCCATGGACTACAATATGTGGTGATGACATGTGTCAACATGATCCCATGTTTAGTTTGGAGAATATTAAATCTTAAGTAGTTTTTCAATGAGTAGAAATTACTTTTCTAAAAATAAAAAGGATTTAAACCAAGCTTTAACCTTGTAATGTTAGAGATGATGCTAGATCATCCATAGGACCCTTGTGTGTGATGATTGCAAGTAGTTAAGTATTGTTTGGTGATTGTGTACCTCGTATTTATTCATAGACGCTAGTACCGACCAAGGATACGAGGAGGAAGGAGGATACTACGAAGAGGAAGCCGAGGAGAACTTCAACCACTGCTCTGCACAAGGCAAGCTGATATTATACCAATGCAAGCTAACACTTGCAAGATACTATACCTGTGCAAGCTGATATTGACACTGATGCAAGCTAATTACTATACAAGCCTTACTAATCAAGTTGACCTATGCAAGCTAACCCTTGCAAGATACCCTACTGATGCCACAAACCCATACTTGTGAAATGACTACTTTATGCCTTAAGCATATGTGATCATACCCACTTGATAAACCAATCCTAGTTTTATGGAAAGCTTCTTACTTTATTTCTTTATCAAAGCTTACTTAGAGTCTACCTAAGAGTTTGGTAGATACTAGACAGTTGTGCTGAAGGTTGCATAAAGAGCATAAAATTTGGCCTAAGCTAGAAACCTTGATATCAGCCTAAGATATAAGGTTGGACTTAGTGAAACTCCACTAGTTACCACCCCTCATTAGTACTACCCCCACCTGTAGATGATAGTGCTAAGCATAAAACTTGATCAACTTTTAGATGGGAATACTTGATGGAAAAATGGTTATGAAAACCTTGGAATGATGGATCATTCTATTGAAATGTTTTGGACATGTGTTTCCAAACACTTGATGATTCTGGTGATAAAAATGTTGAGGCATGAGCCTTAGCCCTTTATAAAACTGATGGTTGTCTGGATGCGATACCATTCCAATTTTAGCGTACAACCACAATACCCGAATATTGGGTAGGGCTTGACTGGAAACATATATACCTTAGTATTAGCTCCCTCACGGCCAAGGCCTGAGCTGAGGCTACCTTGTGAAGATTGTCCACCTGTGCAGTACCCAAGATGACAGTGGTCATGGTTGGGAGGCCAAACTCACAGGAGAGGTGCTTATACTAGGGCGTGTAATTGAAAGGTTAGGATTGATTATCCGCATACTGAGTATGGTGAATTCAGGATTTGTTCCTGACGGATGTATCGAATGTTGTGGTGAAAGTGTACAATCTCTGCAGAGTGTCAAACTATTCGAATAGCCGCGTCCGCGGTTATGCACAGTTGGAGTGGCCATACTGTTCCCCCGTCAGACCTTTTTAAAATGACTTGTGAAATGAATTGCGACTTTGACTTGACCACAACAGAGTTGTGACCTGAATTACAAGATCCCACTTAGGAGTTATAAAATTGTGACTAGCTTTGGAACTTAGTAAAGATAAACCTGGCTTTTTGCAAAACAACCCTAGAGCCTAGTGTCCTATTATCCAAAAACCCCCTTTACTTGTTAGCATTAGTTTGCGAGTACTTAAAGAGTCTCATGGCTTTGTCCCTGGCTATTCCCATGGCCAGACTATGAAGAGGAGTACCTGGAGGATGGACCCCAGGAAGGTTACGACAACTAGGATCATCTCCCATCGCCAGCATTGCCTGTGACCCCGAAGATGGAGCTTCGCCTACGCTACCGTTATTATTACGTATTCCGCTGCTTGATGTTGTATTAAGAACTGGATCATGAGATCCCTATTTGTGTAAGAACTTATGTATCGTTTGTAATGGATGAAGTACTATGGTATCCAATTCTGTTATGTCTCGCAAAAATGGTAATCCTGGGATTGCGATGTATGGCATAACAGGCATCTAGGATTGAAAAATCCGGGTGTTGACAAGTTGGTATCAGAGCCATCCTGACCATAGGAGACCCTAGTTAGATTGGACGTTGAACCAAAAACTTAGTTTCGAAACCAAAGAACAAAAATATTTACAAAAACTTATTCCCATTCTTATCTCTTTAATTCTTTCATAAAACCTCATGTTCCTCAAAAACTCTTGCCAAATAGATAAAATTTTGATACACTTGATCACTCTGCTAATCTACTCATCCTCTATTTTTATAGATGGACGTGAAGTACAACAAGTTTTACCAACTTGGGAATGGAGGAGACCTTATCTTTGAGAGGGATCTGGATCAGCTTTCGGAACTTCTGGAGCGTCCACACCCCGAGTTCTTCGGAGCTCATCTTAATGATCAAGGAGGAGAAGATCTGCAGTGGCTAATTCTTGCAAGTCTCCGAGGAAAGATTGAACCTCCCACTGCGGAGGGAATTCAGTTTACCTTGAGGGAAAACAACTGGCTCGATGGACTTGCCAGAGCAATGCAGGAAGCTCTTTCCCGTCTGTGTGGGTAGAGCATCAATCAGATCAAGGGTACTCACTTTGAGTTTTGCCCAAGGCGTGATGCAAATGGACAACCACTGGAAGCCCCATACCACCCCGAGCTGAAGACTCAATTGGACCACCTTAGCTTCATGATGTATGATCGTCAGCAGGAACTGGACAACTGCCATGACTATTACAACCACAAGTCTGCCATCATCAAGACGAAGGACCAGACCATCGCCATGCTAGCAAAGGATCGCAAGTCTCGCCGCCGTCAGCTCGACAAGAAGGAGCGCATTATTGCCCGTCTTCGCCATCGCATCTCATCTCTGGAAGAGACCATCCACGAGAGAGACATGCAGTTAGAGGAAAGGGAGAATGCCGGAGAGGATCTTCGTGGAGACCCTTACTCCTATCTTAGCAATGACGATGATTTTCTGGAGGATCAGGCCATGTACTTCTTCACCGATGAGGATGATTTCGCCTTCATCGATGATGCGGAAGATGATGAAGCCACAGACTCCGAGGAGTAGTAGCACTGAGCACTAGCGTAGTGAGTAGTAGTCGGTCCCACTGTATCGTAGTTTCCAGAATGGTTCTTAAAACCACCTGTTTTTCTTTGTTGTGGTGTGTGTTGTACTGTGTGCTATGAGTGAATGAATGAAAAAGCAAGTTGCTAGAAAACCTGAGTCAAACTCTAAAAACTTTTCAAAAACCCAAAAACTTAGCAATTTCCCTCTCTTCTCATGATCTATATCAATCTTCAGATGCCACGTGGAGGAAGTGGTTCAGCCCCCAACGCCAATGTCCCAGCTCAGCAGCAGCGTCGTGTCCAGCCAGGGAGAAGATTTGCCCCAGGGAATTCACTCAACCGTAATGGCCGTCTTTTTCTCATGCATGCTGAAGAAGCTCAGGAAGCGCCAGACGTCGTGCTGGGTATGTTTTCTGTTAATTCAGTACTTGCAAGAGTGTTGTTTGATTCAGGTGCATCGCATTCATTTGTCACCGAAGAATTTGCCCGCACTAGTAAAATTCAACCAACCAAATTGAAGCATGTGATGATTGTACAAATTCCCGGATCAACCACCAAGGCTAGGCAAATTTGCAAAGCCGTCCCTATCCGAATCCATGGCATATATTTTTATGCTAATCCAATAGTACTCGGAACTAAAGGTTTGGAAGTAGTACTAGGAATGGATTGGATGTCCAAACATAAAGGATTGATTGACTGTGCCAAGAAAGCCATCACCATGACCAGTACCGCCGGAATATCAGTCGAGCATATATCTGAAACCTTACCTCGCCAATTCAAGTGTAACAAGAGTCTAGCCCAACCTACCATTGACCAAGTTAGGATAGTCTATGAATACGCCGATGTATTTCCATATATTTTGCCCGGTATGCCCCCAAATCGGGATATCGAGTTTATCATCGAACTAATCCACGGAACAGGACCCATAGCCCAGAGACCCTATAGTATGAACCCGTCAGAACTAGAGGAACTGAAGAAGCAACTGGATTCCATGTTAGAAATCGGATTGATTCAACCGAGTGCATCCCCATGGAGGTCACCTGTCTTGTTTGTGGACAAGAAGGATGGAGGTAACCGTTTGTGTACGTATTATCGAAAGTTGAATGATGTCACCATCAAGAACAAGTACCCCTTGCCTAAGATAGAAGATTTGTTTGATCAGTTGACCGGAGCCCAGGTGTTTTCTAAGATTAATCTTAGGACTGGCTATCATCAACTCAAGATTCGTGCAGAAGATATTCCAAAGACTGCCTTTACCACCAGATATGGATTGTATGAGTATACAGTCATGTCTTTTGGATTAACCAATTCCCCCGCTTATTTCATGAACCTCATGAATAAGATTTTTATGGACTTCCTGGATAAGTTTGTCGTTGTTTTCATCGATGACATTCTGATTTATTCCAAATCAGAAGAAGAACATGAGCTACACCTAAGGACCATTCTTGGAACCCTTAGAGAGCATCAGCTGTATGCAAAATTTAGCAAATGTGAATTCTGGTTACAGGAAGTAGGATTCCTCGGTCACATTGTGTCAGCCGGAGGAATTGCCGTTGACCCTGCCAAAGTGAAAGATGTAGAAGATTGGCAAGCCCCAACCACTCAAACCCAATTTCGCGCTTTTCTCGGATTGGCGGGATATTACCGCAAATTCGTAGAAGGATTCTCGAGTATCGCCCGACCCATGACCCAATTGCTGAAGAAGGACAAGAAGTTTGAATGTACCGACAAATGTGAAGCGAGTGGTCTCGGATGTGTGCTAATGCAAGAAGGCAAAGTTATATCTTATCTATCACGACAATTGAAGCAACATGAACAAAATTACCCAACCCATGACCTCGAACTCGCAGCCGTAGTTCTAGCCCTGAAGACATGGAGACATTACCTGATGGGAAACCGTTCTGAGATTTATTCGGATCACAAGAGCCTAAAGTATATATTCACTCAGAAGGAGCTGAATATGAGGCAGAGAAGATGGATTGAGCTAATCAAGGATTACGACCTGGACATTCACTATCACCCTGGTAAAGCCAATGTGGTAGCCGATGCCCTTAGCAGATTGCCGTGCCGCTTGAACTCCATGATTTTGAAGGAGCAACCAAGTTTGCACAAAGAGATGGAAGATATTCGAGTGGAATTAGTAAGTGAAGGATTTTTGGCTAGCATAGAACTTCAGCCCACTTTGATCAGTCAGATTAAAGAGGCGCAGAAGGGAAATGCCAGTATCGACGGAATCAAGCGTCGTATCGGTACAGGCAAAGTACCCGGATTCACCGAGGACGAAGAAGGAGTTCTGTGGTACAAAGGACGCCTTTGTGTACCAGCAGATTCGAAGTTGAAAGAAGTTATCTTGAAGGAGGCTCACGATACTCTTTATTCTATCCATCCCGGAGGAACTAAGATGTATCAAGATTTGAAAGAGCAATTTTGGTGGCATAAGATGAAGAGAGAAATCGGAAGCTATATCGCCAAGTGTGATATATGTCAGCGAGTCAAGGCAGGACATCAAAGACCCGCTGGATTGTTGCAACCTTTGCAGATTCCGGAATGGAAATGGGATTCTTTAGGAATGGACTTTATCACTGGACTACCTACTTCTAGTAGGGGAAATGACTCTATTTGGGTCATAGTGGACAGATTGTCCAAAGTCGCCCATTTCTTGCCCGTTAAAACTACCTATCAGAGTTCGAAGCTAGCGGAGTTGTACATCGCTAGAATCGTTAGTTTGCACGGAGTCCCCAAGAATATTGTATCGGATCGAGGAACTCAGTTTACCTCGAGATTCTGGAAGAAAGTCCAAGAAGGTTTAGGAACCCGCCTAGATTTCAGTACCGCGTATCACCCTCAGACCGATGGACAAACGGAGCGAGTAAATCAAATACTCGAAGATATGCTTAGAGCATGTGTGCTAGAATATGGATCCAAGTGGGAAGACTGTCTGCCGTTTGCAGAATTTTCTTACAACAATAGTTACCAAGCCAGTTTGCAAATGGCCCCATTTGAATTTATGTACGGAAGAAAGTGCCGCACCCCTTTGAACTGGTCGGAAGTAGGAGAGAGTCAGATCTTCGGACCCGACATCCTACGAGAAGCAGAAGAGAAGGTTCACAAGATTCGCGAGCACCTCAAGACAGCCCAATCCCGACAAAAGAGTTACGCCGACAAGAGACGTCGAGACCTCGCCTTCAACATCGGAGATTTTGTTTATCTGAAAGTGTCGCCATTGAAGGGAATGCAGCGTTTCCAACTCAAAGGAAAGTTAGCCCCCAGATATATCGGACCTTTCAAAATTCTGAACCGTCGAGGAGAAGTATCGTATCAACTAGAGCTACCAGAAGAGATGTCAGTTGTGCACAATGTGTTCCATATCTCGTTACTCCGCAAGTGTCTCGAAGTCCCCGAGAAGACCGAAGTGTTCAAGAATATCGATCACCGGGACCATAGAGATCAACGATGACCTGACCTATCCCGAAGTACCCATCCGCATTTTGGAAGAAGCTTTTCGAACTACCAGAACCCGAAGCATCAAGTTTCTCAAGATTCAGTGGAGCAACCACACAGAAGAGGAAGCTACCTGGGAGCACGAAGATCACATCAGGACGGAGTTTCCCGATCTCTTCAAATCTTAGGTAATCTTTTCGTCCTTTTTCAAATCTCGGGACGAGATTTTGTTTAAGGGGGGGAAGGTTTGTAACATCCCAAAAGTACCAAACTTGGATCAACAAACACTAATCATCAAGATTAGGGTTAACAAAAACTTTTCTAAATAAACTCATGAATGCATGTATATGTGTATGCATGGATTTTGAATTTCTTTAAAAACCACCTTGTTTGTGTGATCCACTGCTTGTAAAATGTTTCTTAGGTGAAATGAACATTATCTAAAACATTTCCCACACTTTTCCTAAAGACAAGTAAATCAAAACAAATATATCAAGTGAATGGTCATTATGACCAATTTAACTCCCATGCCTACTTTGGCTGTCTCAAACTTTCAAAACCTAACAGAAACTTTTCTGGATCTTTGCACCCCTTGAATGTACTCATAACAAGATATCAAGGCTCACTTTGTGATCATCCAGAAACTTTCAAATGCATAGTTTAAATGACAATTCAAAATTGAATCTTCTTCATATGGGAAGATCCCACTTTTCCAAAACCCACTCAAACAAGCTCAACTTTCAAAACCCAAGCATCTGCAGACTCACCAGCACCAATCTAGAAAACCCACCAAAATTCATTTCAAAATTCAAAACTTGATTTCATGCGGCCATTTCATCAAACAGGTTGCAGACACAAATCAAACAAAACATCAAACACTATAGTGTGCAGTGTTTTGAGCCTAACTTGTTCCCTAGTTAGCTCACACACAACTCGGTAGATCATCTAGAAAGATTAGCCCAACACTATCACCCCTGTGAGCTTGCCATTGTCATTAATGGTGAACAGCCGAGCACCCCCATGTCACCCCATTGTGGACAGCAGGCTAGAGGAAGAACTAGCCGTGCCAACCTTGTCTAGGAGGCAGCCCACCGTCCATCGCCATTGCCTGTCCCAGCCTCAAGCGTTGCCAAGCCCTGGACCACACGCACAAGACACGTCCAGACCATGCCGAGCGTGCGCCAGAGCGCCACCCTCGACCAGCGTCCACAGACCGCACGCCGCCCTCACCGCGCGCACACATGATCACCACTAACCCAGGAGACCGCCAGACATCCCCGTTTGCCGCCCCGTGCCATACAGCCACCGCCCGCCGTCGAAGACGCCGCCTCTGCTGCGCAGAGCACCGGCCGTTCCAGACCAAACCACACCGCCCCATGCCTCGCGACCATGTAGTTGAGCATCGCTAGGAGACACAGCACCGTCCCCTATCCTTGCCCATGCCATTAGCCGCCTGTAACTTCGCCCCCGACGAGCTCACCGTGTGCCCCGACGGTCCCCTCGCTCGACTATAAATAGAGGCCACCCCCGCACGATTTCTTCACACCATCTCACTCCACTCTCCCCACTGACCGTGCCACACCATCCTCAGAGCAAGGCAAGCACCACCTCGCCGGAATTTCACTGGAGCCTGCCGCTGCCGGAGAAGAAAGGAGCCAGCGATTGGAGCCGCCCCCGGAGCTGCCGCGCCCACCCCTGAGTTCACCGTCGTCGACTTCGTCGTTCGCCCGCCTCGCCGACCCTCGCCCGTACCCCGGTGAGCCCCCAGCACCCCTCACTGGCCGCGCTAGGTTTCGTTCTTGCCGGAGTTGTCTCGCGTCGACGATGACCCCCAGCCGTTGGATTAGAACTAGATCGAACGATCCACGTTGCCCCATACCGCTTCGCCCAGCCCCGCGTCACTGACGAGTGGGGACACCCACTTAAGCAGCCCGTGGGAGCACTGCGCTTAGCAGGCCGGCCCATTAGAATTTCCCGCGCAGCCCAGCAATTCAAATTAAATCTTTTTCTATTTCAATTCAAACACACTTCAGCACCCAACTTCAAAAATCAACCCAGATAGTTTCAGTGCACCAAATTGGATGAAACCAATTTTGTTGGAAAGGTCTGTGAATGCTTAATCCAAGCCCGTTGGATTCAAGTCAGTTGGATCTGTAGATCACCCATAGTAAAAATAACAAGGCAGAAGCTTTTCTGCATTCAAACATTTTTCAAATTTAAACCATAAAAGATTTTGAGTTGATTCCAACTCTCAAAAATCACATTTAACCATACCTTTCAGAATATATAAAAATATATAGGTTTACTTGCAGAAATAATGTTCAAGTAATAAAAGAATGCTTTATAAGCATTTCTAGCCACTTTAATTAATTAAAATAAAAGGGCAAAACCTTATTAAATTGTGACACCACTTTAAATCACATTCCCATGGACTACAATATGTGGTGATGACATGTGTCAACATGATCCCATGTTTAGTTTGGAGAATATTAAATCTTAAGTAGTTTTTCAATGAGTAGAAATTACTTTTCTAAAAATAAAAAGGATTTAAACCAAGCTTTAACCTTGTAATGTTAGAGATGATGCTAGATCATCCATAGGACCCTTGTGTGTGATGATTGCAAGTATTTAAGTATTGTTTGGTGATTGTGTACCTCGTATTTATTCATAGACGCTAGTACCGACCAAGGATACGAGGAGGAAGGAGGATACTACGAAGAGGAAGCCGAGGAGAACTTCAACCACTGCTCTGCACAAGGCAAGCTGATATTATACCAATGCAAGCTAACACTTGCAAGATACTATACCTGCGCAAGCTGATACTGACACTGATGCAAGCTAATTACTATACAAGCCTTACTAATCAAGTTGACCTATGCAAGCTAACCCTTGCAAGATACCCTACTGATGCCACAAACCCATACTTGTGAGATGACTACTTTATGCCTTAAACATATGTGGTCATACCCACTTGATAAACCAATCCTAGTTTTATGGCAAGCTTCTTACTTTATTTCTTTATCAAAGCTTACTTAGAGTCTACCTAAGAGTTTGGTAGATACTAGACAGTTGTGCTGAAGGTTGCATAAAGAGCATAAAATTTGGCCTAAGCTAGAAACCTTGATATCAGCCTAAGATATAAGGTTGGACTTAGTGAAACTCCACTAGTTACCACCCCTCATTAGTACTACCCCCACCTGTAGATGATAGTGCTAAGCATAAAACTTGATTAACTTTTAGATGGGAATACTTGATGGAAAAATGGTTATGAAAACCTTGGAATGATGGATCATTCTATTGAAATGTTTTGGACATGTGTTTCCAAACACTTGATGATTCTGGTGATAAAAATGTTGAGGCATGAGCCTTAGCCCTTTATAAAACTGATGGTTGTCTGGATGCGATACCATTCCAATTTTAGCGTACAACCACAATACCCGAATATTGGGTAGGGCTTGACTGGAAACTTATATACCTTAGTATTAGCTCCCTCACGGCCAAGGTCTGAGCTGAGGCTACCTTGTGAAAATTGTCCACCTGTGCAGTACCCAAGATGACAGTGGTCATGGTTGGGAGGCCAAACTCACATGAGAGGTGCTTATACTAGGGCGTGTAATTGAAAGGTTAGGATTGATTATCCGCATACTGAGTATGGTGAATTCAGGATTTGTTCCTGACGGATGTATCGAATGTTGTGGTGAAAGTGTACAATCTCTGCAGAGTGTCAAACTATTCGAATAGCCGCGTCCGCGGTTATGGACAGTTGGAGTGGCCATACTGTTCCCCCGTCAGACCTTTTTAAAATGACTTGTGAAATGAATTGCGACTTTGACTTGACCACAACAGAGTTGTGACCTGAATTACAAGATCCCACTTAGGAGTTATAAAATTGTGACTAGCTTTGGAACTTAGTAAAGATAAACCTGGCTTTTTGCAAAACAACCCTAGAGCCTAGTGTCCTATTATCCCAAAACCCCCTTTACTTGTTAGCATTAGTTTGCGAGTACTTAAAGAGTACTCATGGCTTTGTCCCTGGCTATTCCCATGGCCAGACTATGAAGAGGAGTACCTGGAGGATGGACCCCAGGAAGGTTACGACAACTAGGATCATCTCCCATCGTCAGCATTGCCTGTGACCCCGAAGATGGAGCTTCGCCTACGCTACCGTTATTATTACGTATTCCGCTGCTTGATGTTGTATTAAGAACTGGATCATGAGATCCCTATTTGTGTAAGAACTTATGTATCGTTTGTAATGGATGAAGTACTATGGTATCCAATTCTGTTATGTCTCGCGAAAATGGTAATCCTGGGATTGCGATGTATGGCATAACAGGCATCTAGGATTGAAAAATCCGGGTGTTGACATTTTTTCTCTGCAAGATGGTGCTAGAGGGACACCACGATGGTGGAGCTTCTCAAAGATGTCTTAGAATCCCGTCCTCGGACACCTTGGAGAAGCTCGCCATAGAGGCACTCCCATATATTGATCTCGAGGAGCTTCTAAAAAATGTACTGAGATATTGTGCCTTCTTATGAAGATTTTGTGAATTAACCCTATTTTTTTCCTTTTTGTGAGTTTGCTGAAGGCGAGTAGAAGAACAAGGGCATTTTGTTGCTGGATGATGCCATGATGCATCTGTGAGTGTGTGCACTAACAGTTGTAGTATAGGATGAACCCATGTATCTCTGTGTTGTGTAGTTGTTGTAGTAGGATGAACCAATGTTTATTTGTGCTGTAGTAGTTTTAGTAGCTAGCTAGGATGAACTCATGTATCTCGGTGCTTCTATGAATCAAATGAATTTCGAGACTATGTGCCAATCCAAGATATAGATAGAATCCACATATTGAAAATGATATTTAGCTTGGAGTTCATTAGATTAATACAAGATAGATAGAATCCAAATTAATACAAGTTCACATCTCATATTATTATTGAAAAATTTACTTCCAAACTAAACCCACAAATCCCTTTATTTATAGAGCATGAAATGAGCAAAACTAGAAATAAAAGATGAAAGGGTGAAGTTGCTAACCTTTTAGAGCCCTTGGATAGATGTGGGCGATGAAAAATCTTGACAAATCTAAAGAAAAAATGGGCATGAACTCGAGCTTGAAGGAAGGAAGAGAGGGAGAAGCCAACTTGAAATGGAGTATGGCTCGTCAATGGAAGGAATATGATATAGGAGGGACATTAGTCCCGGTTTGTTACTCGAACCGGGCCTAAAGATCCATCTTTAGTCCCGATTCGTGTAACAAACCGGAACTAAAGGGTCTGGCACAAGTCCTAAAAAATTCTCCAACTACAACGCTTTCAGAGAGATAATTGTGAAGAAACGTTATCGTAACAATTAACTTTTGTTTATTTTGATACTATGACTTACTAAAATTTATTGGAAAGCTTGTTACCTAGGGTGTCAAGTGGCACTAGTATAAAAAGGGCTTTGATTCACATCCAAGTTTTGCTCTAGTCCTAGGCGTGTCTTGGCCAGGACTAGTGTGAGAACTAGCCCCATTTCGACCCATTTTCAGCGTCTAGGAGGCTTCCAAACCTCTAGTCTCAGGTCGTTTTGAACCTTTAGTCCAGGTTCGTGATACGGTCAGGGACTAAAGGGTGCGAGCGCGGGCAACACCCTTTAGTCCTAGTTGGTCTCTTTAACTGGAACTAAAGATAGACCATTTAGTCCCGGTTTGAGACATCAATCGGGACTAAAAAAATCTGGCAAAAAAAATTAGACGGGTTTTGCCACGACAGAAAAACAGGCAAAAATCCTGCCGCGGCAGGAGATTTTTGTCCACCCCCTATGAGACCGTCTTTTCTAGTTTCAAAAGCATGCCATAAAATTATAAAAAATTCCAAAAATAAAATTCTTCAAACTATAGTTATATTCAGTGATTTAGTTGTTACAAAAATTAACAAACATGAATTTTGATATATTTTGCAAAAAACTGTCATAAAAACTTTAAATGGCTATAACTTTTGCGTACGATGTGTGAAAAAAATATTCGAGTTCGATTCCAACGGCCTTAGGCCGTTTTAGATTCTTTTAGATTTTTAAAATTTGAAAAGGAAAAAAGTTATTTAAAAAAGTAAATTTTTAGCAAAAAGTTTCTATGCCATATTTGGATTCCTCACATTTTTATGATTATAATGGATATATTATTTGTTGAATTTCGATTTAAAATTTTAAATATATAATTTATGCCATATTAAATGAATAAATGGCAAAAAATGAATAAAATATTATTTTAATTAGTTTTTTACTTTCATTGAATTAAAATATTATTATTACTTATTTATTGTTGTTTACTTAAATAGTTGTTTGTAATTTTGAAAAATAAAGACGTGTGACATATTGATATGAGCTAATATTTTTGACATGATAGTCTTGATAATATGGTATAAATGTGATTCGCGCAAGGACATCCCGATGGAAAAAAAGTTAAGCATGCTGGAGGTGGCCGACCGGAAAGTTTAACCACGAGTGTAATTTGACCTAAGATTAAGTATAGTTAGTATTAAAAAATGTTTCAAGTGAGAGAATTAACGAGTCAAACAATTCAACAGTTTAAGCTGTATTATGACCCGGGATTAAATGTCCTCCCCCCCCTCCTCCTAAAATATCCACGTGGTGGCCTCTAGTCCCGAGTCGTAGCAAACCGGGACTAGAGGTATGAGCCTTTAGTGTCGATTTCGCAGTCCTAGGTGCGAAACCAGGACTAGTGACCCTTACGATCCAGAACTGTAGGCTCTTTTTCCACTAGTGTGGAATCCTATCAATTTTTTTAAAACTAGATTTTAATAATAAACTAGCGATGGGACTTTGATGTGATCTCACTTGACACTCTATTTGTTACCACAAAGATGAATAGGATATTCCTTCTCCACGAAGTAAGGACTTCAATAAGTAATCCGTGGGGACGTGAAATCGAGCGCGAGCACAAAAAAAACAGGAATATCTGCTCGATTTCCATCCATTTAAAAGGCACGCGTAGGCAAAACACAAAAGCAGAGCCATAGGTCGTGGCCGACCAGCAGTTTCGAGAATCGAACCTGACAACTGGGATGAATCCGTGTGGATGGAAGATGACAATTAGCAGCCCCATCCTGATTGCAACGTGGACCCATTTAGAATTAGCTAGATCGTTCCAGTAATTGCTAGGCGAGAGAGAGAGCTCGGAGATATTTGATGGGTGCCGAGAAAAGATGGAACCCACGATACTTGACACGTGAAATGAAGTGAAAATCCGCAAAATGCATGCATTTGCTCTATTATATAGCAACAATTTAAATATAGATGGATATTTTTATTTATAAAAACATGCGTATATTTTTGGACCGTCGACAATTATTTGAGTTTCATTTTCAACATGTCTGTTAGGAGAGCTGCCAAATTTGCACCCACCAATGGAAACCAAACATATCATCAAGCATACATGCGTAATTATGTCTTCACTTTTTTACATGGTTCTTAGTTGCCGTGTTTCTTATAGTCGCTAGTCATTTCTTTGACCAAATTTGTATATGATTTTACCTATTGTTGGTTCCTAGTTATGATTACACATATCCAACTATGGTGGATATGCTAGGGTTTTGCCTACTTTTCTATCACATGTCTTGTGTGCTAAGAAAAAAAAAACGTAAATCCTTCTGCCGGCTAGGGGCCGTGGTCCGCCGCAGCTCCAAATCCCTAAGGGCCACCGGAGACAGGACGGACTAGCGGCATTGCCAGCAAGGGAGACAGAACACCTAGACCCCTTATGGATTACCCCTCACCCCCTTAGCATATTCATATGCATGTTTTACCCGGTCCCTAGGTGTTCTTTATCCCCATTTGGCTGTTGTGGTGTTTTCTCGACATAGTTTGCATGTGAGATTATTGGGCAATACAACTATGTTTTCATATGTTATCGTCTAGCTAACCTATAATTTTCACAATAGATTGTAAATTTATCAATGCACAAGATAATTCAGGAACCTCAAATTTGAGTCATAGATCATAATCTCCCATGCAATTTACTACACAATTGGTGAATACATTCGGCAAGTCTTTCTCTTAACCTCCCTTTAATATTTATTGCTTAGTTATTTTTTGTACTATGTAATGTGGCACACTAGTGACTTCAATTAGTCCGACCACAACGATCGAATTAATTATTCTCCTCGACAAACATAGACTACTAAATAGAAAATTCAAAAATGAACGGTAAATTGGTGATTGGTGAAAAGCTGGTTTTGGAGAGTCGTGTTAAAAAAGTCAACCTTTAATATTGAGGGCCAAACACCGAGTTTTTCTCTAGCAGTGTCGCAAGATGCTAAAATACATATTAGTATATTCGTTGTGATGGAACGCACATTTGGATAACGTGTATCTCTCTTGGTGCGAGGGACATCCATTAGTTCAGAAAGCAAAAGAGACACCCAAAATCAAGTTGGAAATGAGCGCCCATGGGTAAAATTCCTCTTAGGATAAGGATTCTGGGGGGGGGGATACTTACCATGGTATATAAATGGAAAAATTCTATGCCCATCAGGGAAAGCGAGTATTGTAATATACTCCCTCTGTTTAAAATATAAAATGTTTTAGGTTTATGAAAAAAATGTATCTAGACTTCTTTTAGTGTGTAGATCTAAACTTGAGTGAACCTAATACTAAAATAAGTCTAGATATCTTTGCTTCACAAAGCTAAAACATCTTATATTTTAAAACGGAGGGACTACAACCCATATCCAATAGAAGTACACAAACCAACCATGTAAACCTAACCATAATTTTCATGTGTCTACACCGCCCCATGAATGTGCGCTATGTATGACATTGGGCATGTTATTTTCATTATGTGTTGTCTATGAGTATATGCTTAGAAACTGCAAATGTAGCTGATGCTATAAGCATCCTATTTTAAAAAATGAACACGACATTTTATAGTTTTTAAAAAATGAAAGAAATCTTAGATGTTCGTAATGATGTATTCTACCAACTTGCAAAACAACAACACGAAACACCTTCACTAGATTATAAGATATTTCTTGCTTAAACCTTTAAGTAATAAAAACGCCCTTTATCGAAAAGGATTATAAGATATTTCTAGCTGAGATTTTGCACTTTAATATAATACATCGTTGTCAACATTTAGGATTTGTTTTAAATATTCTGAAACAGTAAAAGTGTCAACTTTTGAAAAAAATGAGCTGCCGCTTGTAGTTCGGGCTGCAAAACGCCACACTCAAACTGTACATAAGTCTGTGATGTTTATAAATTATAACTACATGTTAGTTTTTATGACTATGTGATGCTCAAGTTGATGTGTTGGAGACATGTTAAGATTTGTCGGCGGGTGCCTGTTTACCTTGTTGGTGCACTTGGGGTGGCTCCACACGTATCCAAACCCGACTGGTGCTCTTGAGATCACCAGTGCGCGGGGTGTGTGTGTGTGTGTGGGGGGGGGGGGGAGAGGGGGGGGGTATGATGGTTGTCTAGTTCAATAAGAGTTGTCAATTTAATTCACTTGCAACCATTGAATATCATATCTGTTCATTTTTCTCGAGCTTTGGGTTGATTATATGAACGCAATATGTGCCGACTTTTTGACATCTTAATTATTTTCTACCTTTTTTTGGCTTTCTCAAAACCTTTGGCAGGACCGTCATGGTAGATAAGCTACAAGCATGGTGTAGGTATAATTAACAACTGATGTAGAACCATTGGTAACCAGCGTACCTTGACCCATCTGCTGGACCCCCACGGCAAGTCAGTCATCGAGCCTCGGAGAGACATCACCGCCAAGCGTTAAGGAAAAGCTTCCGCGAGGCTATAAAGCTGAGACTCCCTTCAAGAGAACCACCGCGAAGCAAGAAGAACCTCGATGAGCGCGCAATGCAGAGTGTGTCCTCGTTCCAACACCTAAGGCACAAAAGCCACGCAAGGACACTTGCGCTCCAAGAGAAGAACAACGATTACCTCCGCACCAGGGGGGTCATCAACTTCCTTTCCAAGAAGAGAGCTTTCCCCTTATCCAAGCCAGGAGTGGCCGACAAGGCCACGACACAGGAGGACCACCCCCTCCTTTGCGGAGACATGGAGAGCATGACGAAGACGGAGAAGGGCTTTGACTCACCTACCCCCTTTCTCGTCGCCACGTGGAAACCCTTTCCGCCACATTGGCGCCTATAAAAGGAGGGGTGCGGCACCGTAGAGAGGGATCTTCTTCCATCTCGAAAACCCTAGCTTTCTCCTCCCTGGAGCTCTAGATCCGATCGCTTGATCAACCTCTTGTATCTGTAAA
This sequence comes from Avena sativa, assembly GCA_916181665.1. Lineage (NCBI taxonomy): Eukaryota > Viridiplantae > Streptophyta > Magnoliopsida > Poales > Poaceae > Avena > Avena sativa. Next base: position 174,552,240 of record OV702294.1, on the reverse strand, counting down.
CTCGCCAAGCGATACCAACAATACAACCAAGCAGGAGTAGGATTTACACCGCACAGTGGCCTAAACCTAGGTAAATTCGCCGTGTCTCTCTTGCTGTGATTCTACTGTTCCTCGCCAAGATCACGGAGAAGCTTGGAGAGATCGTGCTTAGTCCCCTGCGTTCGATACTTTTTTACTTCATGAGATACCCTCCTGGGACAAATCTCCGACAACTGATTTCAATGTTCAAAACATTTTTCTTCAATGAAATACTAGCATGGTAGATAAGCTACAAGCATGGTGGAGTTACACTTAGTTCACAAGAATGAAATACTAGGACCAAAAGGTCGAAGGAGCAGCCAAAACAACTCAACGTGGTCGGCTATGGTGAGTTTAATTAAGTAGCGTCGAAAGGTGGACGGTGAAAAGCAATCCGTTTCAGAGAACATTTTGAAAACCAGTCTTTGGTCGGCAGTTGAAGGCTGAAAAGTGGCTTTTTTTTTTCTTCAGTAGAACCACGTAGAAACCGTACTTCCCTAACATTGACCATGACCGGTACCAATCTTTATTATATCTGTGATTATTAAGTGCAAAACATGCATATGCTGAAATTGTGCACTAAAATACATTCGATCGTAATCTTTATTTTTGCAGTATATATACTAGCAATAGTCAAAAAAAAGTTACACTTGGAAGAACAGTATGCTCGTGTCCAAAACATCACATATACGATTACCAAGTAACTAATGATGTACTACTAGTAGTATTATACTGCAATAAAGTACTGACGCATGCATGCATCCAGCCATTTGTTCTAATTAAGTGGAGAAACCGTACTTCCCTAACATTGACCGGTACCAATCTTTATATCTGTGATTATTAAGTGCAAAACATGCATATGCTGAAATTGTGCACTAAAATACATTCGATCGTAATCTTTATTTTTGCAGTATATACATATACTAGCAATAGTCAAAAAAAGTTACACTTGGAAGAACAGTATGCTCGTGTCCAAAACATCACATATACGAATTACCAAGTAACTAATGATGTACTACTAGTAGTATTATACTGTAATAAAGTACTGACGCATGCATGCATCCAGCCATTTGTTCTAATTAAGTGGAGAAACCGTACTTCCCTAACATTGACCGGTACCAATCTTTATATCTGTGATTATTAAGTGCAAAACATGCATATGCTGAAATTGTGCACTAAAATACATTCGATCGTAATCTTTATTTTTGCAGTATATACATATACTAGCAATAGTCAAAAAAAGTTACACTTGGAAGAACAGTATGCTCGTGTCCAAAACATCACATATACGATTACCAAGTAACTAATGATGTACTACTAGTAGTATTATACTGCAATAAAGTACTGACGCATGCATGCATCCAGCCATTTGTTCTAATTAAGTGGAGAAACCGTACTTCCCTAACATTGACCGGTACCAATCTTTATATCTGTGATTATTAAGTGCAAAACATGCATATGCTGAAATTGTGCACTAAAATACATTCGATCGTAATCTTTATTTTTGCAGTATATACATATACTAGCAATAGTCAAAAAAAAGTTACACTTGGAAGAACAGTATGCTCGTGTCCAAAACATCACATATACGATTACCAAGTAACTAATGATGTACTACTAGTAGTATTATACTGCAATAAAGTACTGACGCATGCATGCATCCAGCCATTTGTTCTAATTAAGTGGAGAAACCGTACTTCCCTAACATTGACCGGTACCAATCTTTATATCTGTGATTATTAAGTGCAAAACATGCATATGCTGAAATTGTGCACTAAAATACATTCGATCGTAATCTTTATTTTTGCAGTATATACATATACTAGCAATAGTCAAAAAAAGTTACACTTGGAAGAACAGTATGCTCGTGTCCAAAACATCACATATACGATTACCAAGTAACTAATGATGTACTACTAGTAGTATTATACTGTAATAAAGTACTGACGCATGCATGCATCCAGCCATTTGTTCTAATTAAGTGGAGAAACCGTACTTCCCTAACATTGACCGGTACCAATCTTTATATCTGTGATTATTAAGTGCAAAACATGCATATGCTGAAATTGTGCACTAAAATACATTCGATCGTAATCTTTATTTTTGCAGTATATACATATACTAGCAATAGTCAAAAAAAGTTACACTTGGAAGAACAGTATGCTCGTGTCCAAAACATCACATATACGATTACCAAGTAACTAATGATGTACTATTAGTAGTATTATACTGCAATAAAGTACTGACGCATGCATGCATCCAGCCATTTGTTCTAATTAAGTGGAGAAACCGTACTTCCCTAACATTGACGGGTACCAATCTTTATATCTGTGATTATTAAGTGCAAAACATGCATATGCTGAAATTGTGCACTAAAATACATTCGATCGTAATCTTTATTTTTGCAGTATATACATATACTAGCAATAGTTAAAAAAAGTTACACTTGGAAGAACAGTATGCTCGTGTCCAAAACATCACATATACGATTACCAAGTAACTAATGATGTACTACTAGTAGTATTATACTGCAATAAAGTACTGACGCATGCATGCATCCAGCCATTTGTTCTAATTAAGTGGAGAAACCGTACTTCCCTAACATTGACCGGTACCAATCTTTATATCTGTGATTATTAAGTGCAAAACATGCATATGCTGAAATTGTGCACTAAAATACATTCGATCGTAATCTTTATTTTTGCAGTATATACATATACTAGCAATAGTCAAAAAAAGTTACACTTGGAAGAACAGTATGCTCGTGTCCAAAACATCACATATACGATTACCAAGTAATTAATGATGTACTACTAGTATTATACTGCAATAGAGTACTGACGCATGCATGCATCCAGCCATTTGCTCTAATTAAGTGGAGAAATGTACTGGATAAGTACCGCAACGTAAGTTGTATGGATAGCCACGTAACGACCTAAAATTGACTGAAAATAAAAAGGGAAACTCTACGGTAGTCGACAGGATCGACTTCCAGCAAGGCAGGCAGGCAGGCAGGCAGGTTGGACGTTCCAGACGCGGCCGGCAGCCCAAGCAACCAGCGTCGCGCACGTACGCAACGTTCCCTGCGTCACTCTTCGGTCGACCGTCGACATGCATAAGTCGGGGTACGCATCTCACACACTCTGGAGAACAGTATAAAGCTAGCAGGGAACAGCCCTCGTACTTGTATTCTCTCGTACAGTTTCCTTCATTCTTCGCGCCACAAATCTATCTAAGCAGTTACTATTTCTAGCTGAAGATCAACGTACGTGCAACATGCAGCCGAGGTCGTCTCTCTTCGCGCCGCCGGCGGCTATGGCGATAGTGATCGTCGTGGCCTGCTGTCTCGTGGCGTGTGCGAGCTCGGCGGTGGCCGGTGGCTTCTTCGAGGACTTCGAGGTGGTGTGGGGCGACGACCCTCACCCCGAACGGCGCGTGGGCGTGGTCGACGGCGGGCGGCCGGTGGTGACGCTCACCCTGAACAACGTGTCCGGCTCCGGGTTCCAGTCCAAGGACGCCTTCCTCTTCGGCGAGTTCACCATGGCCATGAAGCTCGTGCCCGGCGACTCCGCCGGAACCGTCACAACATTCTACGTAAGCGCGCCCACATCACCTATTCTTCTTCTCTTGAACACAGTATCGATCCTGCGCGCATGCATGCGTGCCAAATCGTACTACCCTTTGAATTTTAATCTCTTTTGGACCGAATCTTCCTTTGGATTTTACACACGTTCTTTTGAATTCTACACACGCAGTTATTAAAAATCAAAACTTGCACGTCCTTTGAATTTGACGCCGTCAGCTGGCCCAATACCACGCCGGCGGCCGGCTGGCTATGCGTATTTATTTTGACTGACAACATCTGCCTGCCTATACGTACGTGTGCAGCTGACGTCGAAGGACCCGACGGCGGATGGGGACGGGCACGACGAGATCGACATCGAGTTTTTGGGGAACGTGAGCGGGGAGCCGTACCTGATGCAGACGAACGTGTTCGTGCAGGGGGTGGGCAACAGGGAGCAGCGGTCCTACCTGTGGTTCGACCCGACCGCGGACTTCCACAACTACACAATCCTCTGGAACCCTCTCAACATCATGTACGTGTGTTCACCGGTCTCCGCATGCCCAGCAACCGTATCGTATCGGAATCTTTTTTCTCGTGAGAGAGAGTCACGTATATCTGTATCATTCTTCGCGTACCTAACACGTTTCATATGTTTGCTTATGCTACTCTTCCATTCTAAGTAAGTTTCTAACGCCGTGTTTGTCCGAGCCAAGCTAATACGATTGTAGCTGTAGCTGGAAAGAAGACTGCAGAATCGCCGAGAAGCACCGAAGAACATGCCTTTCGGTGGGCAACTGGCAAACGTTAATTTACCCCTGGTTGTGTTCTTCAAAAGAAAAAGAAAAAGTACTACATGTGGTCGCTCGTTGGGGGTGGCAATTTCTATTTTATTTCTGTTTCTTTTTCTCTTTTTGTTTCCCGTGTTTCTTTTTCGTTATTGTGTATTTTTCTTTATTATATTTTTAGAACAAATGATCTGAAAAACATATTACTACCTCTAATCCAAATTAGTTGTCGCAGATTTTTACTAACCTTCATAGGTTTAGGCCACGTTTTTCCTAAACCTTCGACAATTAATCTAGATCGGAGTAAGTTGGTGGTTTTTTGTTTGTTCAAGTAAAAGAAAATTTTATAACAAAATAATCGGTCAAATAACATGTTTATTACTAGGTTTTTTTTGTTCAGATATGATTGAAGTTCTTTTTGAAAAATCATTCAAATAACATAAATATGCACATTAAATATCATTGGAATAATATAAATAATAAATATATTTTTTAATTCGTTCACATAAAAAATGTTCATATTACAAAATCGTTAAAATAAGATAAATGTTCTTTTTGAAGTATCATCCACACAATCATGCTAAAAAGGAAAAGAAAAACAGATGAGAAAACAAGAGAGAAATGGCACCGGTTATTTCGTCAGGGCTGCAGGTGGGACGCAATCGCTCCCGCGTTGAGCAGTGTCTATAAACTATTGGACTTTCTTAGGTAGTATACCTCTGCTTAGTCTTGGGCCTTTTACTAACGTGGCCTTTCTCTCTTTATGTGCTATGTTTTTTTTCTAAAAAAATGCTCTAAAGCAAAACGATGATTTTTTCCAGAACAAAACGAAAATTTTCTCTCCAACTAAGATAAGAAAACTGTAATACGTTAAAAGTTCTTAAAAGGATAAAAACTATGTTAAAAAACTCTCTATCTCTCCCTCAGAGTGGTCTACTATAATTTAACCTCGCGGCCCCGTAAAAGCATATAGATGCATGGGCTTTGCGAACCTAGGCCTTTTCCAACTTATAGTTGGGCTTTTTTTACCCTTATCCTTACTTAGTCCTGAGCCTTTTGTTTTTCGTTGAGAACTGTGCTAGATTTATGATTTTTCTTACTTTCTTCGATCCATACTAATAGACGCAATTTTGTTTAAATTTATATGTATCTAGTTAAGTATTTTGATAGGATGCATGCTTCTCTAAGTTAAGTTCATTAGTTTGAATCGGAGGAAGTAGGGAAAGGTCAGTTTTTCTTTTTCGAATAAAGAACAGTTTTTTGTGAAACATGATACTAAAACTAAGACATAATACATTAGTCAATAAAATGTGCTAGTACGGTAATAATTTACCAAGACTTGAACAGTAACTCAATTTTTCTCGAGACTCTACGGTCAAATCATTCTAAAGCTGCTCCGATGAAAGAGGGGGGGCTTAATTAGCCGCGTCCGCATATTTGGAAGCACGAGAACACGACCGAGCTAGTAGTGTTCTTTTAAACCAAGCAAGACAGTACCGGGGAAACGTGAGGAGGCACATGACAGCCCCGCGTAGGTAACATGGATGTCAACTTAGCCTCTAAAACAAAACCATCAACGAAGCAATAGCAGTGCTGCGCCAAGTCAAACACTAGATTCTTCTTCTGCCTACTAATTGTTTTGCAACATCTGAATCAAATCTCGGCAAATTTTATAAACCAGGAGCCAGCTGGCCCAGTCCTTGCATCGCATCTCACTCACTCACTGCAGTGATCGATGGAATTAATGCATCAGATTCCTCATCCCTGCTAATCTCAGCAGTCAGCTTCTAACATTTTTTTTTCTCTGGTTCGGTTGCTCTGTTTCAGCTTCTCGGTGGACGGCACGCCGGTGCGCGTGTTCAGCAACCACGAGCACCTGGGCCTGCCGTACCTGAGCCGGCAGGCGATGAAGGTGCACGCGACCATCTGGGACGGCGACTCCTGGGCCACGCGCGGCGGCTGGGACAGGACCGACTGGTCCCACGCGCCCTTCGTCGCATCCTACGGGACCTACGGCACCGCCAGCGCCTGCCGCGTCTCCTCACCGGACAGAGGCGCGTTCTGCTGCCCGCGCGACGCCGCGTCGGGAGACGGCGCGTGGATGACGCGGCGGCTGGGGCCGGACGGCGAGCGCGCGCTGGCGTCGGCGAGGGAGAAGTACATGGTGATGGACTACTGTGACGACCCGTGGAACGTGGGCCGCCCCGCCGAGTGCGACATCGACCGGCTCATCTGATCGACCACTGGCCATCCGTTACGTGTCGTCGTGTATCAGACAGACGTGCTCGATCAGACAATCATGACAGTATCACCGAGACGTGTATGTATGGACAGATGCAAGCAAAAGGAGTTTCTCTAGCGGACCATTGACAAGGACAAGGATGGTTCCCGAAACCTGCCCTTGCTGTAGCTTAAATGTGACAGTACAGATGCTGAGACAAATGCTCTCGTAATTGGAACCCAGTTTGAGATCACTAAGTCAAAAAAAAAAAAATTCGCTCTGCCTATATGTGAAACTCCAATCTTGATTGATACAACTGGTCGCCGAGAACGAGAGGGGGTTGGGATCCCGGAATAATAATGAGGAATCTAATGAAAGAATCAAGCCCGCACGCACGCACGTGCGTACCCGTTTTCTTCAGATGTACATACATGCATAATCATCAATGGACGAACAATAAATCGATCGATCGACGAACTCAATCAATGAATCGATCTTGATCATGGCTTGCGCGGGAGCGTGCACTCCTTTGGCATGGGTTTGTCCTTGTACCTGGTGGTGTCGGTGCAGTAGTCGTAGATGACGTACCCGTTGTCGCGCACCCACTGCAGGTCGTCCTTGTCCTTCTGGCTGAGGTTGAAGAGTGTGGAGTCGGCGGGCTCGTCGCCGCACCATGCCACGCCGGGCGACGGCCGGCACCAGGTGACGTTGTAGTTCTTGTAGTAGGAGACGAAGGGCGACTGCGACCAGTCCGTCTTGACGCGGCCACCCTGCGTCGCCCAGTCCTCCGCGCTCCACAGGCTCCCGTACACACGCTGCTGCTGCCACGACGGGAACGGGCACCCGTGCTCCTCGTTGTTGTCGAACACGCGGATCGTCTTCCCGTCAACCTGGATGCTGCATGCATATACTGTCAGTATAGGGGTTTAGCCTGAGCCTACTCGAAGGTACTCTAGCTAGCTAGGTGAGATGAAATGTGGCTGGTGGGTGCTTAATTACATAATCCGCCTGGGGTTCCAGATGATGGTGTAGGTGTGGTAGTCGGCGGTGGCGTCGAACCAGAGCCGGAACTGCACCTCCCGGGCGCCGGTGCCGTAGGCGAAGATGTTGGTGTGGAGCGTGTAGGGCTCGCCGGTGGAGTTGCCCAGGAACTCGAAGTCCACCTCGTCGTGCTTGTCCCAGTCCCCCTCCGAGATGGTCTGCACCCACCCACGTCAAAAGTCAAATCCTCACTACACGCACAGGCATCGATCGAACGGTGGAGCAGATCTTACGTAGATGGTGGAGACGGTGCCGGCGGAGTCGCCCTCCACGAGCTTGATGTCCACGTCGATGCGGGCGAAGAGGTACATTTGCCTGGACCGGAAGGTGGAGCCCTGGTTCTTGTCCAGGGACATGGCCAGCGCCTCGACGTCGCCGTCCATGAAGTAGTAGGTCTTGTCCGCGCCCCATAGGACCTCCACCTCGTCGAACATGCCCGCCGCCGCCATGTCTGCCGCGAGGAGGAAGGCCAGGGCTACCCCGATGAGCGGCGCCAAGCCGCAGCAGCGGTGTGGCGCCATTGCAAACCTTAGGATCTGTCCGCAACTCTGAATGGACACTGGAGTGTAGCACAGGGCGGCGGGGCAAAGGGAGGAGCTGAATGCCCGCTCACCCTTGCTAGCTAGGGATCTGTGTGCTACTGCGAATGGGGACACTGGAGCGGAGAGGAGGTTCGCGACCTTGCTGTGGCAAAGGGAGGAGGAACCGAACGTCCGCACTGCCTGCCCACGCGATTGCTGCGAAGCTACGCGAGCACTCGCGCGTATATAGGCGTTTCAGAAACAGAAACGCTGGTCGTCTCTCTCGGCATGCACATGGTTAGCTTCCCGCCGTGTCAAATTAAGCGAGGGCAGCCGTAGGTTAGCTGGCTAGATCTCGGTAATCTTATCATTGCTAGGCTAGCTTCTGACCTCACCTCGATCGTGCACCGTCTACGCCTCGACTCAGATTCGCCACTTGTAAAAAAGAAAACAATGTGGAATCGCCATGAACTGTTTGACTTTCAGAGCTAACACTCGCAGATTGGACGGCTGGCTTGGGGTTGATCTAAGCAATGCTGGTCGCACGCGACGCCAGTTTAACTTGCAATTGGGCGTTGCCGTACGTACATCGCGCTTCTTGAAAACCGCGTTTAGATGCTGTTAGAAGCTTTTTACTTAATTGGAGAAGCAGCATTACTGCTGAAGCTAGCTACAAATTGCACGGTCGCGGCACACGGTTTGTGAAGATCGAACGATGATCCTCGATCCAACACGTACGCAACAGGCTAATCACCGACAGAATCCCAAGCCACATGCTTGTATATGTATTTACCGTCTTGAATGGAGGAGGAGACTTTCTTGATTTCTACATAGACTTCTATACCATCCCGCGACGCTCGGGATACGCATGTGAGAGAAACGGAGCGCCCTGCACCTAGCTAGCCCAGCCCCCGCGGGGGACAACGGAGATGCTATAAGCATCGATCCGTAATTCCGTTTGAACATGGGGGTCAGCTGATCAGGTCGGTCAGGAATATGAAGGTGCGACGTACAAGTACAGAGGTGTGTGCTTATCTGTCACAGTACTAGTCCTGTTTCTCAGAGACTCATCAGATATATAATACGGAATACAAAACTTTCACATTTCACATGTTCTTTTTCAACTGGGCTTCACCCCTTTCCATTTCTCAACCGTAGGGAGTAGCAAGCGAGTTGAAATCCACCGTTAGCATTCACCATCACTATCATTCTCGAAATAGCCTTTTGCCCCGCTATATTAATATAGCCATCACCCGATACAAAGATATAACCGCTGGAGCCTTGTCACATACTAGCCCAAATGAAAACAAGAAAGGGAAATAAAAGAGAAAACAATGCCAATATCGATAGATCGACTAAACGGTGATGGCTCGCAACCGCTGTGTCCTTAGAAAAATTCCCACCACACACCTAGACCTCCGAACCGTCGTGCAACAAGCAACACCTTCAACAAGGGGTGTGACGAAGACGACGTCGCTGTCCGGGCCTGTCTTAGGGTCCACACACCCCCTCCCCCTCCCCGTACGCGGAAGTGAGTGGGAAAGGGGTGCATCTGACACCCTTCAGGGAGGAATGTCGACACCCGCATACGTCACCCCATCGGTGTCAGAGGACGACAAGGATTTCTCCCGAACCCCAAAGACGCACTACTCTGAGCGCTTTGAAGTCTGCCACCCATCCACGCCGCCCACCAACACGCGCTACCACGGTCTTGACGGCAGAGGAGAGGAGGGCGAGGGAGGGAGCTTGCTGGGAAGGAGAGCCGGTCATGAGAGTTCTCAAAGTACTGTATCAAGCAAGTTTAGTCTTCAGAAAATTCGTGTCACCATCACTATCATTCAAAGAGGTCGAACTAAGAAAACCAAACACAATCATATACAGTTCAGCTAGAATAAACCGACAAAACTAAATAAGCAGGATGTCTATGGCACCAAAACATAGAGCTACTCCAGGAGAGAACCACGACCAGGAGTCACCAAGAACTAGGAAACAATGATCATTAACAACGAACGAGTACCAACACTAGGGCTTCTATGAGTGAAGACGGAATTCATCATGTGCATCAGCATGCCATCCCCACTAGCGAGCGTGTCCTTGTGATCCCATTTTTGAAGACCTGCCCAGTATATAAGCAATGATATCGAGAAAAAGGTGATTTCCTTGGAGATCTTAGTTTGTGTTTATCAAAGTAACTTTGTTATGAACATTCCAAATACCCAACAAATGGAGGAGATTAAGACTATAAAAAGTTCTCTACGAGGGAGAAAGGAATGTAACCAAGCCATGACCTGCCAGAAGTTAGTTGGCACACAACTAACCCCCATGGTTTTTCTAAGGATACCCCAAACAACGGATAAATAATAGGTGGTTGTTTATCTCCACTTGATCACAGAAAGAACATAAAGGGGAGTTAGGCCAATTTTATTTTCTCATATTTTGTCTTGTCAAAACAGCATCCTAGGACAATTGCCACATAAAAAACCTTTATTTTAAGTGGATATTTGAATCCCAAATCCATTTTTGTTGGATCCACCAATATTCCTTTCATGCCATGTGTAAATTGACTTGGTTGTGAAAAGGCCCCTAGAATTCAAGGACCATGAAATTTTACCAGGAACAGAGGATAAGCCCATTGTATTGACATAGTCACAAATTGAATTCCACTGAGATAACATCTCACCACAAAGGGTACACTGAAATGGGAGGTTAAAATTATTATCAACCAGCTACTTAATGGCGCATTCCTGTCTCTGACATGAATAAAAAAGAATAGGGAGTTTTTAATACAAGGGAGGCCCATCATTAATATGATCTTTCCATAGCCTAGTCAAATTTCCATTGCCCAGATTAATTTTCCTAAAATAATTCTCTTTCACTTTCAACAAAGCTTTCTAGTAAGGGGAGTCATTAAATCATTAAACATTGGCGACAATTTTATTTGTAAGGTACTTGGCTTTAACAATTTTCTTCCACAAACCATCATAATTTTCAAGTTTCCACCACCATTTACTGACATAGGAGGCTAATAATTTGCTTCCTCAAATCCTTAATACCCAAACCACCTATTTTTCCCGGATCTCTAGACTCTACACCATTTAACCATATAGTACCCTCTTTTTATTTTTTACCATGCTAAAATCTTATTCTTCTATGTTTTTCAAGTCTAGAGATGAAGGTTTTATTTAACAATGAATAGAGCCATGATATAAGAAGGCAAGTGAGATAGGCAGGCATCAACTAGTGTCAGTCTACCCCTAGAAGATACATCCCCCTTTCCAAGCATCAATTTTTCTGGAAAATTTACCATTAATGTAATCAAGATCAGAGTTTCTTAAATCTCTAAAGGAAACAAGAAATCCGAGGTATTTCAAAGGAAGCATGCAAACCTGGCAACCATTCATGGAAGAGTAATTTCCAGGGATACCATTATCACCACCAACCAGGAACAACTAACTCTTCTAGAAGTCGATTTTCAAACTACATAAATTTAAACATATATAGGAGAACCTTGAGATTTAAGGCTTTTGCAGGATCATGAGAAATACACAGGACAATAACATCTCAACTCCTTTTCAATGAGATCAGGAGCAAGGCTAGTCAGCAAACCATTTTATTGAGCTTCCAAAACCATTTTAGTAATACATTGCACATCATACTTAGAAAGAAAAGGGGAGATATGATCACGTTGCCTCACCCCCTTAGCACTCTGAATATAAGGTCCATTTTTTTGTTTATTTTCACAAAGACGGTACCATTGTGTAAAATTTGTTTGATTCTATTATTCCAAAATTCAGCAAAACCCATCGCTTCCTAACAGCTAAGCAGGAAGTCCTAGTTTGTATTACCAAAGGATTTTTTGAAATCAAGTTCCAAACAACACTAACATGTTTATTTACATGTGTGTGGTGCATGATTTCATGTAAGGAGATAATTTCATCCAAAATGTTTTGGGTTTTCATGAAGGCATTTTGATTTATACTAATCATCATGTCCAACAAGCGTTCAACTCTAATAGTCGGGATTTTAGTGAGAAAGTTATAAATGCATCCGAGCTGGCAAATAGGTCTAGATTGACTATTCTTATCAGCACAAGAAATCTTAGGAAGCAAGGTAATAGTTCCATAGTTCAATCTTTGCACATCCAGTGTGGCAGCACGGAAAGCAGGGAATAAATTCATAATATCAATCTTTGAATATGTCCTAGTGGTGCTGATAAAACTCCATTAAAGTCGCCCATGCATAACAATGGTAGTTCAGAGTCAGCCCTGATATGAGTCATCATCTCCCATGTCTTATATCTCATATTACTAGTAGCTTTACCATTGTAACATCCCAGCATTTAGGAACCAATAAAGGGTAGAAATGGGATTTTGTGCATATGCATGCATTCATCTGTAAAATGTTGGTAAATTTTTCGCCAAACAAAGAGTTTCTTTCACTCTCTAGAGGTAGGAATAGCTCTTGAAAGTGATCGTTATAAATTTTGACATGATCTTTATGAATTAGTGTGTTTTGGGGGGGATATTTGGAATTCAAATTTGAAATTTGAATCAATTGGAAAATATTTAAAATTTGGGATTTGGTATTTTAAAATGTTTTACAAAATCATTTAGTAATATTATTTGTTATGATAAAGATATATTAAATAATAATAAGAATTTAAGATAAATAAATTCAAATAATAAATGAATTCTTATTCCTTATCTTTATTTCATAAAAATTCTACAATGTAGAAATCATACAACCAATAGAGTAACATAATTACAAGAAATGAAATTCTAATATAGATAATTATTACAAGATTTTTACAAGAGAATAAAATAAATATTACAATGAGAACATATCCATCTATCTAATCCAATACTATATCTTGAGAATCCAGATCTTGTACCTGCAAAATACAAAAACTAACAAAATAAAAATAAAAGATTAATTTGTTAGATTTACTCTCAGTTGAGAGCAGTGAAGTGCACTGCTCAAGATTACATCATTGAGTAATAGTAAAAGGGGAAAGTTTCACCAATGTGTAAGTATCTGTTCTTTCATATCAAATAAGCCACAAATCCATATATCAACAGCAAGTAAAAGGGGCAAGTTTCACCAGGAGAGTGAATGATAATAGGATAAAAGATAAAAACACCTAAATGATCTGATGAACAGAGCACACCAAATAGCCAGGCATCACAGTCAGCTAAATGCATGATGTGTGTTGTCGACACAACAGTAATATCCCAAACTATCAAAAGGACATGTGAACAGCCGTAGCACAGCTCCCAGAAGCTTATTTCCATTCTCAAGCACCAAACCAAGAACACAACAAACTTGCCAAAGCCAAGCAAAACCACCAGCCAAGCTATACATCAGATCATCCAAAAATTCACCAGATGGTGACATAAGGAGCGGGTGGAACAGGTGGACAACAAGATCAAGGACAAGCTCACAGGAACCAGAAGTAGCAGGAGCAACACTAGGAGGTGAAGAACAAGATCAAGCAAGCAAGATCTAGCCCACTAGATCAACCAGCAAAAACACCAACAACCTACCTGTGTGGTGAGTACATATAAAACCATCACATGATTTAACCATTTACTATAGATTGTAAAGCATGTGTTGTTTTATATATAAATCTCTCAGAAATCACCCAAGTGGGGTGAATCCATCATAGAAGATTTTTTGTATAAAAAGCCAAGGAATAAATTTTACAAACCAAACCAGGATCTCAGACCAACCTCATAGATCTTGGATATAAAGCTATATTCCACATTACAATATAACCACAGCGAAGATTATGATTTCTGCGCACACCTCTTAAAAGAGTAGCACCCCAGAAACCAACATATCTTATGGATCCATATATAATAGTAAGTATACCAATAATTATCATCAGAAGGACTCAAGAATCAGTAACTAGTATGAATACCGGAGCACATCTATAAGGGACAGCAAGTTAGGAACTCAGTTCCTAAGCCTCAGACCAACATCATAGGCAAATCTGTTTAATAAAAGCTTTCAGCCTATCTCAACATTAATCCAATCTTGAGCACTGACAGAATAAGGCCTAGTACTAGAACCAACACTTATGTGCCATTCTAATGATGGTGTCACAAGAACAAGTTTTAAACCAAGCAAATCATTTACTTAGCTTTCATAAGTAAACTTGCAAATCACTAATTAACATTTTCCTGGAATCAACCATCAGGAATCATTACCAAGTTTGCCTATACACAAACAATGCATCATTGAGTAATATATCAATTTAAAGTTGCATATATCCCCACAAGCTAATGCTTAACAATATAGTGAACAATCACTGATAGTACTACTGTTAGTACTAAGATCTTGATAGTAGGGAATTCTCAAATCACCAGAATCCACAAGTAATAATGCCATAGTAGCACCATTCTCTAAACAATATCCAATGACCAATTGGCATTAATCTAACAAAGACAATAGCATTTTCAAGACCAACTGTAGACAGTAATAACCATGATATACTTAATCACCATCCTCAATAACCACCACTACTAGTTTCAATCCATCGATTATAACCAAAACAGAGGGGTGAACCCTAATCAAGACATGAACCCTATTTAGGGATGGCCACTAGAAGCATACAAAGGAGATCAAGAGAGGTAGAGTAAAAAAAGCACGAGGGGAGGAAAATAACAAACTCACCAGTGGTCCTCGCTGTCGATTAGAAGAGGAAGCAGAGGGGCCGACGAGCGCACGGTGGCACGGGGAACACCCAAAGGGTGCTGCAACCCGCACCGAGCCGTGGCGGCGGCTATAGCAATGTACGAGGACGAACAACACCACCACATCAGCAGGAGCACCGCACAGCCTCAAAGGAGCAGCAGAGAGAGCATCACCGGCACCAACCCAAACCCTAGGGTTTGGGACAGAGCTAGCTTGGCCACAGGAGAGCTCTAGAGGCGAATCTAGCTGGACAAGACGACGGAGCAGGGTCGTCTACACCATGGCGGCAGCCAGGGAGTCCAGGGCGGCGTGAATCGAACAGCGACGGCGTTGGCAACACCACAACACCACGGGGTCGAGGAAGAAGGACAGGAACGAGTGAGAGAGAGAGGAAGTGGAGTGTATTGGGCCGATAAGGTCCAGTATCGCTTCGGTGAGTTATTTTGAGCAGCCCATTTGGGCCAAGTTGGGCCCAAATAGCCCAATAGGGTTGGCCCAAACATTAAAAGAAAAGGAATTTAATGATTTAGTAAAAGACCAAAATACCCCTAGGATTTAATAAATTCTAGTAAATAAAAGAAACACCCTAAAAATACAAATATATTTTTAGGTTTATAATAATACAAGCTATATAATTAAATTAAGAAATATATTTTTAATAGAATAACTTTAGGTTAAAGATTTTTATAATATATATTCCTTATGGAATTTTATAAGAATCCATAAATACCTATAAATAAATAAAAATAACTTTTATCGTCTCTAATTATTATAGTATTTTATTAAAAAATACTAGATTGACCTTTAAGATATCAAAATATTATCTTCTAAATTAAAATGCTTATTCTTAAAAAGAAATATTGAGAAAATAATTATAAGAGTTAAAATTAAATAAAAATTAGTTTTTAACTCTATTACTGGTATATTATATTACAAAAATAGTGAATGTATTATTTAAAAAATATTAAAGGTTATTCCTTAAAATTAATCCCTTTATTACATAAATAAATTTCAGAAATTAATATATTGGGTAAAACACACAAAGAAGATAAATAATAAATGATGCATTGCATTACTATGCATATTCATTTTGCTTCTTTAAATATTGTCCTTACCAGGCAATAGTGATGTTTTGTAGACATAGAAGCTCAAGGTCCAGTGCAAGCATCCGACTTCACTACCTTGCAATCACAAGGCAAGTTCATCACTTGCTCATGTCCTTTGAAGAGTCTTTATCAAAGTATTTATAAATTGTGTGTTATCATCTATGTTCCAAAGAAAGAAAATATTATTTTCTCAAAACAAATAAATGGTTGATATCATCCTAAGTGATGCTATGGATTAGGTGAGCAATGGAACTCAGGTTTCCATTTGCAATAAGATTAATCACCTAGAAATTAACAACCCATGACATCAGTGATTCTAGCGCCGTATATCATGCGTTAACCATGAGATTTGGAATGGGACGGAGAAGTCAGTTGTATCCTTTTCCTTCCGTATGTAGGCAAGATGACCTTACCTGACGCTGTGTTTCCTTGCGAGGATCCAACATATGGGTGGGAACCCTTAGGCCCCCCGATTTTGGTGTCTAGATTATCTATGAGTGGCTGTCAGTGGTATAGTCAGCCCTATATGGAACTTGCCAGGGCATCACCAGCTCATAGAGTCTTCGGGAACTCATCATGGTTATAGCTTACTCGGGAGGGGGCTTAACGGAGGTGTAGTCAGCCCCGGAGGATCGTGCAGACATGCGGGATCGCGGAGAGGGCAGTGATTTTCTTGGATCACCTATTGGGCCCCACATCATGGAATTGTGGACGGGAAAGTACGCCCGGTTGTGCAACAAGGAGTTGATCTCTCATGGGTAAAGTAACACACCTCTGCAGAGTGTAAGAACTGTATCTTGTTACTCCCTGTTCCGGGAAGGATCTATTAACGCGGTAGGAAAGGAACTCCATGAAAGTTCAGGTAAACCTGTGAAGGCTGATGGTCATAGTTTTTGATAATAAAATCAATCTCTAAAAGAATATTTACGAAAATTGCATAGTACCAAGGACTAATAGTCCGAGGTGGTAGATAGAGCATCAAACTTCCCACCTTGCATAAAATGAATTTGCTGGGTAACGCTGTTAGTCACCCTTTCCTTTGATCCCGTGCGTAGACTCTGAAGAGCCAGAAGACACCCCGTTGTGTGCAGCTGAAGGCCAAGAGGATGTCTACTACGAGGAGCCAGATCTTTCTGGAGAAGTGGAAGGGGTTGACTATGAGATCAGATATGGAGTGGATGGCAACGAGTCCGATTAGTTGCCTTAGTTATTAGTAGCCAATTGAGCCGAGCAGCATGAACCTTATATAATAAGTTGTTGAGCTCAATTCGGGAATCTAAGTTTTAAACTTTAAATCTTTCGCTAAAATAGTTTTAAGCTGGTTTGTAATTTGAATCTTTTGAAGTCTCGAACTTCTGGTATTGTAATAATAATGTGTGTATGTTTTTAATATGGACCCGCAATGTTTCTGTTGTACCACTCTGAGGGATGTGATATTTACGGAACGGTGTTCTATGAATGTCATGTCAACGACTATAGTATACTACACATGCAGTGGTATGCTGGGTCATCGCAGCTGGTATCAGAGCAATTGCTTTGACCTTAGGTTGGAAACTTAGTAAAGGGTCTTACATGTAGGAGCTTATAGCAACGATAAAGAATTCTCTAAAATGGTATAATGGGTATTCAAATGAGAATATTACGTTGTATATTTTAGTGCGATAATTCTTTTTATGATGCAATATTTTTACTGTTTACTAATCAAAATATTTTGTAGACAGTGTTATGGCACCAAAGTTTCCAAAACAAACTTTGGTAAGGAAAGAGGAGACTCTCGATGATTATCAAGGATCATTCATTGATCAGCTTCGTCAACTCTTAAGGATTTTTAGTTGTCCAAGTAAGATTCCAGTGAATACCATAACTTATTATGATGGTAGTATGTTATCCAAGTATCGTGTGAGTATCCAACTTTCAGAGGAGCTTGGATTATATCACGATTTACCTATAGGTGAAGGTAGGAGCCATTTAGCAGCATACCATGTTGCTGTTTTGGAGGCGATAACCAATATTCGGGAGCACAAAGCCTAGGAGTTAGAAGGGAGCACATTTTCTGTGATTCCTCATGATTCTACTATAGACATGGAGCCAACATCGGATCATCTTACTTTAGTAAAGAAGCATCCTAAGATAGCTTCCAAGTTCATGGATCGATATCGACTGATTGTTGGGTCTTTGTATAAGACACATCAAGTCATAGTAGAGGATAAGAATGATATGTTAGAAGATCTAACTGATCCAGAATGAAGGAATCAGCTAGCATCTCAGTTAGAGAATGAAGCAAGGAGTAGTGTAAAACCAATCTTTAAGGATATACCTATAGATCCAGAATCTTTTACACCATATCCTTATTCACCCAGACCAGAAACTACTTATGATTCTACTTTAGATATAAGGTATCCTGTACCACAAGCTTCCGAGGAAGGATCTAATTCAGAACTTCCTATTGAAAATTCTGATGGATGGAGAATGGGATCACCTAATGGATCCCGAGTTAATCAAATGCTAGTGGATGGTTCTGACAGAGATGTTGGACAATCCAGCTGGATGGGTGCGAGATATAACAC
This sequence comes from Avena sativa, assembly GCA_916181665.1. Taxonomy (NCBI): domain Eukaryota; kingdom Viridiplantae; phylum Streptophyta; class Magnoliopsida; order Poales; family Poaceae; genus Avena; species Avena sativa. The sequence continues at coordinate 174,533,720 of OV702294.1, read as the reverse complement.
TAATGAAAATAGCAGGAATGTTATATTTGTAGAAAGTCAGGATGAGGAAGAAGATCCTGAGGAGAGGGTGTTTGAATCATCCATATCCAATCAAAACCCAGGGAATGTACATTATCAAGTATTTAACTATCTCGCCCAACAGAGCACCTGGGAGCAACGAAATCTGGATATTCTGTTGACAACTCTAGGGATGAAGCTTAGGAGATGCAAGTGGGTGATAGTGATGAACAAGTTTCTGTAGACTTTTTAGCTGAGCTAGATGGAGTCAATGCACTCAGGCTGAGTAATAACTCAAGTCCTGATACTTCAGATACTGAGTACGTTCCATTTGGAAGGCCATTTGTTCCACAAACTATGCAACGAACATCACGTCAACACAGTTGGACTCCAGGCATGTATAATGAGCGTCGCGAATACTAAGAGCTTAGACTACCTATTAGTAGCAGCTAGTATTGTGTATTGTAGTATGAGATAATGATGTACTTAAATAAGGGAGGTAGTATCCATATATGATATCATACCTATATGGTACAAGCTTGTAATGACTTTGTTTTCACTAAGTTAATTGTAATGTATAATATGTGAAAATGCATATTTGGATCTTATTTGGATTTTGTTTTCCATTGTGTGACTAGTTTTGTGCATGAAGTTGATCTCAGAACACGTGTGCATGATGTAATTATGAGTATTCGCTTTATGATGCAGGACTAGGGGGTCATGGAATCGGGTGTAGAAACTAATTCGAACAGCAGTGCATGGAGCGCGAGGCTAAGGAGAAAGCAGATGCAGATGCTGGAAATCAAGGAGCATTACCACCACCACCACCAATGAGGCCGCTAATGGAGCAGAAATTTATGCAATACATGCAAATGATTCAAGAATCCCAGAAAAAATTCATGGAAGAGTTGTTGGGACGACCTGGAAACCAGAGAGCACCTGAAGGTGGAGGAGTGAGTCTTTTCGACTTTCAGAATGCAAGGCCGTTACCTTTTGCGTCATCTCCAGAACCAATGGATGCAAAGGGTTGGCTAGTAGATACAGAGAGAAAGTTGAGGACTGTCGGTTGTAATGATGAAGAAAGGTTGAGGTATGCAACCCATCTCTTAACTGGACCTGCAGCATCATGGTGGGAGAATCAGCTAGCAATGCAACCTCCAGGAAGAGAGTATACCTGGAAGGGGTTCAAGCAAAGATTCCATGAGTATCATGTTCCTGAGAGCGTAATGGAGTTGAAGCGTCAGGAGTTTGAGGAGCTTCAACAAGGATATACCAGTGTCATGAAGTATATCCGGGATTTCAGTCAACTATCTTGTTATGCTGAGGATGAAGTGAGCACTGAGGAAAAGAAAAAGAAGCATTTTTTGCGAGGATTAAATCCATTTGTGAAGATGCAGTTGAGGCTGGCCAACAAGTAACTTTTCAACATTTACTAGATGCAGCCATCACCTTTGAAGATGATTACAAGAATGTCCAAGAGGACCGAAGGAAGAGAGCAAAGAAGGAAACAAAGAGGATCCAGGCAAGTAAACGAAAACCCAAGTTGGAGTTCAAACGAAGAAATCGACCTTTTAACAGTAATAAAAACAACCCCAATTAGAACACAAATTTCACTGGAAGAAATGTCATCTTCCGCAACTGCAAACTTCCAGGATTGTAGAAAACCAGTCAGGATTGCAAAAAACCAGTGATTATTTGTTATGGTTGTGGTCAAAAGGGCCATATCAAGCCAGATTGTCCAAGTAAACCACCGGGTGGTTGCCCTACTAAGGGTGGAGGACAAGCCAGTGGAGGCAATGGACAACCGAATAAAGGAGAAAAGTTTGTCAAGAACAATAATGGCAAAAAGAGGAGTCCTACCGGGAAGCTGAATTGTGCAACCTTGGAGGAGGTGGATAACTCCAAGCACGCAGTGTTAGGTACGCTCAATATCCTTACCAATCCCGGAAAAGTTTTATTTGATACCGGTGCAACTACTTCATTCATATCTGAAGAATTTTGTGGTAAGTTCTGGATTGGAAGGGCAATGTTAGAAAACCCTATAACCATAGTGACGGCAGGGGGAAATGTAGTGGTACGCCACATTAAACAAGATCAATTTATCTCGATCTATGGTTGTACATACTTTGCGGACATTTTATGTGATTCCTTTGAAGGGAATTGCAGTAGTGCTGGGTATGGACTGGATGATTGAACATGGAGCTCAGATAAATGGTGAAGATAAAATTGTTTCAATCAAGACTCCAAGTGGAGCAAGGATAGTATATCAGGCTGATAAACACAGTCATATCATGGTAGATCTTCAACTAAACTCAATGAAGGAGGTTAAGTTGGAGGATATCCCAGTAGTAAATGAGTTTCAAGATGTTTTTCTAGCAGAATTACTGGCAATGCCACCAGATCGGCAAATAGAATTCACTATTGATCTAATTCCTGGTACAACACTAATAGCTCAAGCACCATATAAGATGGGTCCGAAGGAGTTAAAAGAGCTTAAAGAGCAAATTGATGAGTTAGCCAGAAAATGATTTATCTAGGAAAGTGTATCCCCATGGGGAACCCCAGTAATTTTTATAGATAAAAGAGATGGACGGCGAAGAATGTGTGGAGATTATAGAAATCTCAACAATGTTACTATCAAGAACAAGTATCCATTACCAAGAATTCAAGATCTGTTTGATCAAGTCAAAGGAGCTGGAGTGTTCTCTAAGATCTGGATACCATCAGATAAAGATTAAACCTAAAGATGTTCCAAAAATAGCATTCGTGTCAAGGTATGGACATCATGAGTATCTCGTCGTACCTTTTGGTTTAATCAATGCACCAATAATATTCATGAATTTGATGAACAAAATGAAGGGAATATGCCCTGAGAGGCAATAATAAAGTTTTTATTATGTATATTCCAAGTATATGATAGATGTTTATTTTGCATGCTATAACTATATTAATATGGAAACGTCAATACATGTGTGTTTAATAAACAAACAGAAATTTCCTAATTATGCCTCTCTCATAAACTAGCTCGTTGATTAACAATATGATCAAGGTTTCCTGATCATGGGCATTGGATGTTGTTAATAACAAGGTCACAACATTAGTGTAATGGTGTGATGAACATTCATCCGAAGTATAGCATTACGATCAAAGTCATTGAGTTTATATTGCTATAACATCATACAAAGTGATCCTAATCCTTAGAACATGATATCATGTCAATCACTAACACCGGAAGAGTATCTTGATAACATCAAACGTCACATCGTAACAGGGTGATTATAAAGATGGGTTAAGTACTACTAAAGTGTTATGTTGAGGCCCATGGATCGAGATTGGAATTTGTTCATCTCGATGACGGACAGATATGCTCTGGTCCCTATCAGTGATATCACACTGGTTAGCTTGCAAACAAGTGATTTGATCACTAGAATGTTATATCACGGGAACGAGAAAAGAGTACATGTAGGTAACAAGTTCAAACTAGGTATAGAGATACCGATGATCGAATCTCGGAAATGTAATATATTGTGAAACAAAAGGATTAAGTTACTAGCGTAAAAGGTTCTCGCGATCACAAGAAAGTCATCGCTGAATGTGTGGGAGTCAGTATGGACCTCTGGCCCCGCTTATGATTATTGATCTGAGAGGGGTCTCGATCATGTCCGCATTATTCGTGAACCATAGGGTGACACACTTAAGAGACACCGGCATCCATTTGGAGCAAAATTTTCATGCCGGAAAGAATAGCAAGCGCATGAATTTATTTCACTAGATACCGAAATAGGTTTTCGGGTGAAATTGCAGAAAGTGTTTTTGCATGTGAAATGAAATACTAGCAATGGGTTATATTTGAATGTTTGTCATTAAAGTAATTGCCAAAGTATTTAATGAGAGTTTGCATTAAATTTGGTGGAAATTTAATGGGAATTTGAGTGGTTTTTTGACTGGAGGGAATTGAAAGGCATTTGAGTAAGTGGAGTGTCCACCCACATGAATGAAGGAGGGTTGGGGGCAGCCCCCGTGGCCGGAGGCCACCCCCTTGGGTGCCCCCTCCTCCTATAAAAGTAACCCCCTCCCCTCTCTCTCTCACTCACACCTCCTCATGAAGGATCTCTCTCCCCCTCTAGTTTTTATCCCCCATGGTCTCGGACTAGCGAGATACATGTTCCCGGTGGCTATTCGACAAGAAAGAGTTGTTCTTTCGCTGCATCGCTGGAGCGAGGAGGTGGAGGTTGCTCGGTGCCTTGGACGTGTGTGCGAGCACGGACGCGCCGCTGATTTGCGGTGCTAAGGACTTCCTCTCGATCTTGAGATCGGCAAGAGATCGTCTAAATTAACCACGGGTTTGGACTCGTTAAGCTTTGTCGGTCTTCAAGGGTATGTTCTATACGGATGCATATCCTTGGTACATAGTTGTTTCCATCGTAAGAATTTTTTGTTTTCTATGCTGTGAACCCTACAAAAAATCTTCATGCCTTATCTGGACAAGTTTGTCATAGTGTTCATTGATGATATTTTGATATATTCAAAGGATAAGGAAGAGCATGCAGATCATTTGCGAATAACATTGCAAATCCTAAGAGAACATAAGCTTTACGCTAAGTTCAGCAAATGTGAATTTTGGTTGGATGAGGTAGAATTTCTTGGTCATGTGATCAGTAAGGATGGAATTGCTGTAAATCCATCCAAAGTTCAATCAGTGCTAGAGTGGAATGCACCAACTAATGTGAAACAAATCCGAGGTTTTCTGGGTATGGTTGGTTATTATTGGAGGTTCATTGAAGGTTTTTCCAAGATAGCTGGACCAATGACCAAATTGTTAAGAAAGGATACACCATTTATATGGGATGAGAAGTGTGAAGCGACTTTTCAGGAGTTAAAAACCAGATTATCTATCGCACCAATCTTATCAGTTCCTGAAAAAGGAAAGGATTACATGGTATATTGTGATGCATACAAAGAAGTATTGGGATGTGTGTTAATGCAAGATTGTAAGGTAATTGCATATGGATCAAGACAACTGAAGCCACATGAAGTTAATTATCCAACTCATGATTTGGAGTTAGCAGAAGTAGTCTTTGCTTTGAAAGGATGAAGACATTTTCTCTATGGAGCAAGGTGTGAGCTATACACTAACCACAAAAGTCTCAAATATTTCTTCACTCAAAAGGAATTAAATATGAGACAGAAACGTTGGTTGGAACTAATCAAGGATTATGATTTAACAATCAATTATACCCCTGAAAAGGCTAATGTTGTAGCAGATGCTTTAAGTCAGAAGAGCACAGATACTCAGCCTGTCAATAGAGAACTTCCAATAGAGCTATAAATGGATTTGGAAAGTTTGGAAATTCAGTTTAGTAGTACAGAAGTTCTTGGAGGATTAACTACTATGAGAGTAGTTGAAGAGCGGAGTAGTGATCTTCAGAATGAATTTTTCAAACATCAAGATGAAGATCCTTTCATTGTTGAAGAAATTCGAAGAATTTCTCAAGGTCAAACATCAGTTTTTTGCTTAGGAGATTATGGATCTTTATGGTTCCAAGATCATCTTTGTGTTCTAGATGTGCCAGAAATTCGTGAGATGATACTCTGAGAGGCACATGAGACACCATATTCTATACATCCAAGAAGTACAAAGATGTATATGGATTTGAAGGAATTATTCTAGTGGAATAATATGAAGAGAGACATTGCAAAATATGTGTCATAATGCCATACTTGCCAAAGGGTAAACGCTGAATATCAAAGTCCGACATGACCACTACAACCTTCGGAAATTCTGGAGTGGAAATGGGAAGAAATTGGTATGGATTCCATCACAGGATTACCCATGACACCGAAACGGAAGGATATGATATGGGTGATTGTGGATAGATTCACAAAAAGTGCACATTTTATCCCGGTAAATCAAAATGATAATGCCGAGAAGTTAGTAGAAGTATATGTCAAGGAAATAGTAAGTAAGCACGGAGTGCCCAAGAAGGTAGTATTAGATAGAGGATCTGTGTTTACTTCTGCATTTTGGAAATAATTACATGAAGCACTTGGTTCAAAGTTAGATTTCAGCATAGCCTATCATCCAGAAACTGGAGGTCAGACAGAAAGAACCAATCAAATATTGGAGGACATGCTTAGAGCTTGTGCATTAGATTTTGGAGGTTCGTGGGAAGATCATCTAGCATTAGCTACAACAACAGTTATCAGAGTAGTCTAAAGGAAGCCCCATACCAACTACTTTATGGGAGGAAATGTAGATCACCAATCTGTTGGTATGAACCTGGTAGTAGCAAGGAATTTGCACCAGACTATATCAAGGAAAAGCAAGATATCATCGATATCATCAAGGATAGATTGAAGATATCTCAAAGTATAAAGAAACGCTATGCTGATCAAAGTCGAAGATCATGTCATCCTAAAGTGGGAGATATGGTATATCTCAAAGTAAGTCCAATGAAGGGAGTCAAGAGATTCAGATTTAAAGGAAAATTAAGCCCAAGATATATCAGACCATTCAAAATATTGAGTTAGAACGGGACTATAGCTTATGCGTTAGAGTTGCCAAAAAGACTGGCTCAAGTTCATAATGTTTTCCATGTCTCAAAACTCCGAAAATGTATTAAAGTTCCCGATGAAGAAATCACGCATCAAGAAGTGGAATTACAAGCAGATTTAACTTATGTCGAGAAACCCTGTAAAATTCTGGAAGAGAACTGGAAAAGGTTACGAAACAGGGCAATTAAGTACTTCAAAGTACAGTGGGAACATCACCTTGAACAAGAAGCCACATGGGAGAAAGAAGATGACTTAAGAGAAGCATATCCAGAACTATTCAGGTACACTTCGGCAAACTTTGGGACGAAGTTTAATTTAAGGGGGGAAGTCTGTAACATCCCAGCATTTAGGAACCAACGAAGGGTGGAAATATGATTTTGTCCATATGCATGCATTCATCTGTAAAATATGGGTAATTTTTTTGCCAAACAAAAACCTAAAGTGATCAGAGTTTCTTTCACTCTCTAGAGGTAGGAATAGCTCTTGAAAGTGATCGTTATAAATTTTGACATGATCTTTATGAATTAGTGTGTTTTGGGGGGGAATATTTGGAATTAAAATTTGAATCAATTGGAAAATATTTAAAATTTGGGATTTGGTATTTTAAAATGTTTTCCAAAATCATTTAGTAATATTATTTGTTATGATAAAGATATATTAAATAATAATAAGAATTTAAGATAAAGAAATTCAAATAATAAATGAATTCTTATTCCTTATCTTTATTCCATAAAAATTCTACAATGTAGAAATCATACAACCAATAGAGTAACATAATTACAAGAAATGAAATTCTAATATAGATAATTTATTACAAGATTTTTACAAGGGAATAAAATAAATATTACAATGAGAACCTATCCCTCTATCTAATCCTATACTATATCTTGAGAATCCAGATCTTGTACCTACAAAATACAAAAACTAACAAAATAAAAATAAAAGATTAATTTGTTAGATTTACTCTCACTTGAGAGCAGTGAAGTGCACTGCTCAAGATTACATCATTGAGTAATAGTAAAAGGGTAAAGTTTCACCAATGTGTAAGTATCTGTTCTTTCATATCAAATAAGCCACAAATCCATTTATCAACAACAAGTAAAAGGGGAAAGTTTCACCAGGAGAGTGAATGGTAATAGGATAAAAGATAAAAACACATCACTGATCTGATCCACAGAGCACACCAAACAGCCAGGCATCATAGCCATCTAAATGCATGATGTGTGTTGTCGACACAACAGTAATATCCCAAACTATCAAAAGGATATGTGCACAACCGTAGCACAGCTCCCAGAAGCTTATTTCCATTCTCAAGCACCAAACCAAGAACACAACAAACCTACCAAAGCCAAGCAAAACCACTAGCCAAGCTATACATTAGATCATGCAAAAATTCACCAGATGGTGACATAAGGAGGGGGTGGAGCAGGTGGACAGCAAGATTAAGGACAAGCTCATAGGAACCAGAAGTAGCAGGAGCAACACCAGAAGGTGAAGAACAAGATCAAGCCAGCAAGTTCTAGCCAACCAGATCAACCAGCAACAACACCAACAACCTAGTTGTGTGGTGAGTACGTATAAAACCATCACATGATTCAACCATTTACTATAGATTGTAAAGCATGTGTTTTTTATATATAAATCTCTCAGAAATCACCCAAGTGGGGTGAACCCATCATAGAAGATTTTTTGTATAAAAAGCCAATGACTAAATTTTACAAACCAAACCAGGATCTCAGACCAACCTCATAGATCCTGGATATAAAGCTATATTCCACATTACAATATAACCACAGACAAGATTATGATTTCTGGGCACATCTCTTAAAAGAGTAGCACCCCAGAAACCAACAGATCTTATGGATCCATATAAAACAGTAAGTATACCAATAATTATCATCAGAAGGACTCAAGAAACGGTAAGTATACCAATACCAGAGCACATCTATAAGGGACAACAAGTTAGGAACTCAGTTCCTAAGCCTCAGACCAACATCATAGGCAAATCTGTTTAATAAAAGCTTTCAGCCTATATCAACATTAATCCAATCTTGAGCACTGACAGAATAAGGCCTAGCACTAGAACCAACACTTGTGTGCCATTCTAATGATGGTGTCACAAGAACAAGTTCTAAACCAAGCAAATCATTTACTTAGCTTTCATGAGTAAACTTGCAAATCACTAATTAACATTTTCCTAGAATCAACCATCAGGAATCATTACCAAGTTTGCATATACACAAACAATGCATCATTGAGTAATATATCAATTTAAAGTTGCATATATCCCCACAAGCTAATGCTTAGCAATACAGTGAACAATCACTGATAGTACTACTGTCAGTACTAAGATCTTGACAGTAGGGAATTCTCAAATCACCAAAATCCACAAGTAATAATCCCACCGTAGCACCATTCTATAAACAATATCTAATGACCAATTGGCATTAATCTAACAAAGACAATAGCATTTTCAAGACCAACTATAGACACTAATCAACATGATATACCTGATTACCATCCTCAAAAACCACCACTACTAGTTTCAATCCATCGATTATAACCAAAAGTAGAGGGGTGAACCCTAATCAAGACATGAACCCTAATTAGGGATGGTCACTAGAAGCACACATAGGAGATCCAGAGAGGCAGAGGACCTAAAGCACGAGGGGAGGAAAAGAACAAACTCACCAGTGGCCCTCCTTGTCGATTAGAAGAGGAAGCAGAGGGGCCGACGAGCACACAACGACACGGGAAGCACCCAAAGGGCGCTGCAACCCGCACCGAGCCGTGGCGGCGGCCACAACAACGCACGAGGACGAGCAACACCACCACATCACCAGGAGCACCACACAACCTCAAGGGAGCAGCGGAGAGAGCATCACCGGCACCAACCCAAACCCTAGGGTTCGGGACGGAGCTAGCTTGGCCGCAGGAGAGCTCTAGAGGCAAATCTAGCTGGACCAGATGACGGAGCGGGGTCGTCTACCCCGCCATACACCATGCCGATGGCCAGGGGGTCCAGGGCGGCGCGAATCGAATGGTGATGGCATCGGAAACACCACAACACCATGGGGTCGAGGAAGAAGGAGAGGAACGAGTGAGAGAGAGAGAGTGGAGTGTACTGGGCCGATAAGGTCCAGTATAGCTTCAATGAGTTATTTTGAGCAGCCCATTTGGGCCAAGTTGGGCCCAAATAGCCCAATAGGGTTGGCCCAAACATTCAAAGAAAATGAATTTAATGATTTAGTAAAATACCAAAATACCCCTAGGATTTAATAAATTCTAGTAAATAAAAGAAACACCCTAAAAATACAAATAATATATTTTTAGGTTTATAATAATACAAGCTATCTAATTAATTAAGAAATCTATTTTTAATAGAATAACTTTAGGTTAAAGATTTTTAGAGTGAATTCCACTTTTTACCCTCTATTTGTGCATTTGAGACACTAATTACCTCATTTAGTAGAAGTTGTACCCGAATGTCCTATTTAAGAAAATTCTAAGCAGGATTTTGTCCCATTTTAGCATTCAACACGTGTTCTTGGATAAGACTGACATGTTAGAACATTGTGCTGCCACAAAATATGTCAAGATCGGAGGATGTCGTCGTCGATCATATCTACCCTTCTCTGCACCAAATGTTATATTCTTTGTTGCCATCTCGATAATTTTGAAGTTCAATCGTCACCTCACACCTTGCCCAATAGATATGCATATGAGGGTTTAAAGTTTTCAAACATGGTAATTTAGATGAATTTTCACTACATAGGGTAATTAGTGTCACAAATGCACAAGTAGAGGGTAAAAAGTGGAATTCACTCAGATTTTTATAATATATATTCCTTATGGAATTTTATAAAAATCCATAAAATACCTAAAAATAAATAAAAACTTTTATCGTCTCTAATTATTATAGTATTTTATAAAAATACTAAATTGACCTTTAAGATATCGAAATAATATCTTCTAAATTAAAATGCTTATTCTTAAAAAGAAATATTAAAAAAATAATTAGAGGAGTTAAAATTAAATAAAAATTAGTTTTTAACTCTATTACTAATATATTATATTACAAAAATAGTGAATGTAATATTTACAAAATATTAAAGGTTATTCCTTAAAATGAATCCCTTTATCACATAAAGAAATTTCAGAAATTAATATATTGGGTAAAACACACAAAGAAGATAAATAATAAAAGATGCATTACATTACTATGCATATTCATTTTGCTTCTTTAAATATTGTCTTTACCGGGCAATAATAATGTTGTGTAGACATAGAAGCTCAAGGTCCAGTGCAAGCATCCGACTTCACTACCTTGCAATCACAAGGCAAGTTCATCACTTGCTCATGTCCTTTGAAGAGTCTTTATCAAAGTATTTATAAATTGTGTGTTATCATCTATGTTCCGAAGAAAAAAAATATTATTTTCTCAAAACAAATAAATGGTTGATATCATCCTAAGTGATGCTATGGATTAGGTGAGCAATGGAACTCAGGTTTCCATTTGCAATAAGATTAATCACCTAGAAATTAACAACCCATGACATCAGTGATTCTAGCGCCGTATATCATGCGTTAACCATGAGATTTGGAATGGAACGGAGAAGTCAGTTGTATCCTTTTCCTTCCGTATGTAGGCAAGATGACCTTACCTGACGCTGTGTTTCCTTGCGAGGATCCAACATATGGGTGGGAACCCTTAGGCCCCCGATTTTGGTGTCTAGATTATCTATGAGTGGCTGTCAGTGGTATAGTCAGCCCTATATGGAACTTGCCAGGGCATCACCAGCTCATAGAGTCTTCGGGAACTCATCATGGTTATAGCTTACTCGGGAGGGGGCTTAACGGAGGTGTAGTCAGCCCCGGAGGATCATGCAGACATACGGGGTCGCGGAGAGGGCAGTGATTGTCTTGGATCACCTATTGGGCCCCACATCATGGAATTGTGGACGGGAAAGTATTCCCGGTTGTGCAACAAGGAGTTGATCTCTTATGGGTAAAGTAACGCACCTCTGCAGAGTGTAAAAACTGTAACTTGTTACTCCCTGTTCCGGGAAGGACCTATGAACGCGACAGGAAACAAACTCCATGAAAGTTCTAGTCAACCTGTAAAGGCTGATGGGCATAGTTTTTGATAATCTTTGAAGAAATATTTACGAAAATTGCATAGTACCAAGGACTAATAGGTGGTAGATAGAGCATCAAACTTCCCACCTTGCATAAAATGAATTTGCTGGGTAACTCTGTTACTCACCCTTTCCTTTGATCCCCTGCGTAGACTCTGAAGAGCTAGAAGACACCCCATTGTATGCAGTTGAATGCCAAGAGAATGTCTACTACGAGGAGTCAGATCTGTCTGGAGGAGTGGAAGGGGTTGACTATGAGATCAGATATGGAGTGGATGGCAACGAGTCCGATTAATTGCCTTAGTTATTAGTAGCCAATTGAGCCTAGCATCATGAACCTTATATAATAAGTTGTTGAGCTCAATTCGGGAATCTAAGTTTTAAACTTTAAATCTTCCGCTGAAACAGTTTTAAGCTGCTTTGTAATTTGAATCTTTTGAAGTCTCGAACTTCTGGTATTGTAATAATAATGTGTGTATGTTTGTAATATGGACCCGCAATATTTTTGTTGTACCACTCTGAGGGATGTGATATTTACGGAACGGTGTTCTGTGTATGTCATGTCGACGACTATAGTATACTACATATGCAGTGGTATACTGGGTCACCGCAACCATCAAAAGGCTGCTCTCCAAGACGTATTGTTTCCTTTAGAAATTACAATATCAATGTGGTAACAAGAAAACTTGGTGACACTAAAATAGGTTGAATTGTTCCAATACAAGCACATGCCCCCACTTCTACCATCCATGCTCACTCCATACACATTATCAAAAACAAGAGTATGGCACAACCTTTCTAACCTTTTCTCATGAACTTGATTTTCCAGATAGATGGGTGGGGAAAATATATGCACGATGTCACACATTTTGCGAACAATCGCAACATTGACGGCTCCACGACAGTTGAAACTTAATTGATTCATTGCTCCCGACGGTACTGCCCACGGGAGTCCGTCGATCTAGACATATTCCACTATTGACTTCTGAAACAGTTACACTATTGGCAGGATTAGTTTTGACTCTCTTTGGCTCTCTCTTCATAGGTGAGCTTGGCTCCACAATGTGTGCTGACTACCCCCAATATTTAGACCACATGAGCATGGTGCCCACTTTCCCCGCCTCCTAGAAACCAACTTTTTTTCTGCTTTTAGTCCTTGAAAAACCAATATGGATGGATCATGGATGCCAATGCAGATGTCCTAGCATGCCAGAAATTGCACACCAATCTGGAAGACGCTCATACTTAACCAAGAATAGTTGCCTCTTCTAATCCATAATTATAGAGACCTTCCTTCGAATATGCTTACAAGCATCAATTCTAACTCGATCCCTATAATAGTTTCCCACAAAATTCTCCATCCTTGCTGGCTAGCCTTTTCAGCATGCCTTTAAAACCATCTAGCAAATCAAAGATCTGAACCCACATGAGCATTCAGCTCGATGGTCAATGGCTTGGTAAAACCATCAATTGGACAAAATCGGAACAGTCTTTCCCCTAAACGCATGTGGTCCTCCCTTTATTTCTTTCTCCCAGTCTCATAAACATGCAAAGTGTAGCACGAATAGATTGTCTTTGATCACTATTATCTTAGCTTCCTTGGCGAGATCTCAAGCTGACCTCATGTTATTGAAGAACCAAAATTGAGTAAATTTTGTCTCCATGTGCACTTTCGCCACCGCAAGCCTGCATGTAGCCTCCTTCGATTCTTTCGATGTTTCCTTGACAACAACATCATCAAGATCGTCCTCGGTAAGACCGAGCCTTGCCATCATGCTTTCCACATCAGATTGCTCCACCGATCATGATCCAGAAGTAGAACTGTCCCCCACCATGAGACGATCAGAACCCTAACACCACCGAAAGTGTAGATTGAAACTTAAAAGCCCCACTCGTATCAACCCAACCAGCGGGTCCAAGGCCGGGTAGGGATGCCAGAACCCTCCTTGATCATCCAGAGACTCTCTGGCGAGCGATAGCAAACAAGGGATCAGAAAAAACTTATTCATCGTCCTCGCCTCGCCTCTGATCTCTATCTTGAGTGCATACAGAGTTCAAGAAAACAATTTTTGTCCCCTCCAGGATCTAGCTAGGACTTCTCTCGCCGTCACCACCGACGTTGAGTCATCTTTCAGGATCACTAAATGAAAACCAATGTTCCTTTGACGGTGCACCGGCCCACGCGAGCAAGAAAGGGGGTTTTGGTGGCCTGTAATGGGCCTATTTTCGCTATTCTGCAAGAAGGCCCAAGGCACAATGATATAAGCCCAGAATACCACCCGTGCTGCTTTGCTCGTCCTAATGAAATGCTCATCCTCCACCATTTGCTAAAAGAAAATATATGCTCATTCTGAAAAAAAAAATACTGTGCTGCTTTCCATCGTCGATGGTGGGAGCTTTGCAGGTGTGGTCGGTGCACGAGGAGATAATATTGAGCATCAAGTTTCAGGTGATAAGTAAAAGAACTGCACCGTACCAATTTTCTAACTGACAGATGTATCGTGGCACATGCCTAAGGTCAATTTCAAACCCACATGGCCGTATCAAAGAGAGCATTAAGAGTTTGTACGATTGTGCCACATTCGTCTCTGCCAATAGCTCTCTCGGGAAGAGATTCGCTCCCTCTCACTCTCTGCAGTATAAGCAGGCATCCGCAGTTAACTCTTTTTCACTACGAAAGAACACACCAAGAGATATAACAGGTGCCTCTACGAAGATTGGAGAAATGGAGGCCGAGTTTTAGGGAGCCCTTTATTTTTAAAAACTTATACTTATAAGTTTCAACAAATTCTGAAAAAAAGTTTGGATATAATCAGTGACATATCCTACAAATGTGTAAAACTTCGTCGCGAAAATTTTATATTCTAGGCTGCACAAAATTAACAAGATAGATTTTTTAAACTTTTTAAATAACCACTATTCACCATACTTAGATTACAATCCTGTCGCTTTTGTGTAGCCTAAGACATAAAGCATGTTATACAGATATTTTCCTGCTTGTAGCATACATAATTGACTCCCTGCAGGATTTTTTCCACAGAACCTTTGAAATATGATATTTGAATTTCAAGAAATAAAGGCCCGCTGGACCTCGGCCACCATTATATGGAGTTTCTGGTGTCCTCACTAGTACAAAATGGGCTATCCATGGTGCACGTAATATCCTATCCATGGCATTGTCATTACACCACTGATATTTTTTATCCGTGACGCACGGGCCCGTGCATCACAGATAAGCCCATTTATCCATGACGCATGGGGTATGGTAGGTTACTGATAGCGATTTTAAAATTCAAAAAAGGCAAGATATGAGAAGTTATATGTGAAGCATGTGGGTATGGTGCGTCACTGATAGAAATTTTAAAATTCAAAAAAATGCGGGGTATGAAAAGTTATCTATGGCGCATGTGGGTATGGTGTGCCACTGATAAAATTTTTAAATTGCAAAAAAAATCTAGGTCTAGATCTGGAGCCGCCGGTGTCGCCTCTTGATCCGGAGGCTCTTCGTCGTCGTCATGTCGTGTCACCGCGGCCACAACCTACCATCACATGTAGATGCGGGAGGCCGTGGCCGAGCCGGTAGGAGGCGGGCGCGGGGAGGAGCTCGAGGATGGCACGATGGGAGGTGGCAGGCCGAGACGGTAGGAGGTGGCGCCCGTGACTGTCGGATGAGGGCGCGGCCGAAGGAGGGCACGACCGGAGGAGGGCGATGTGATCGGAGAAGAAGGGGAGGAGGAGGAGAGGAGATGAGATGAAGAGGAGGAGAGGAGAAGAAGAAGAAGGAGGAGGAGGAGGAGGAGGAGGAGGAGGAGGAGAGAAGAAGTAGGAGGAGGAGGAAGAAGAAGAGAGTAGGAGGAGGAGAGGAGAAGGAGAAGGAGGAGGAGGAAGATGAGAGGAGGAGGAGAGGAGGGGTAGGTGAATGAGAAGAAAAGGTGGAGGAGAAGATTAGGAGAAAGGGTAAATGGCCGAGGTGAAGATTTAAATTTGAATCCCGTCCAAACTTATATGTGACGCACCTCTCCTCTATGCCATGCGCCGTGGGAAAGTGGTCTTAATTTTTTTTGTAGGATTTTTTTGCTATAACTTTTTTCATTTTGAAATTTTGAGATTCTAAAAAATCTCTAAACGATCTTTGGTGGTTGTGGTGGTGTGCCTAATATGATCGTGTTCCATGACGATATTGATGTATTGTATGGGTTTTCGACCATCGCAAATGTACCGCTCTATTCCCTTCGACATTTTTAAATAAAATGAGGCAAAATTTCCCATTTTGTTCAAGAAAAAGAAATAAAATAGGGATTTTAAAACCCCAAAAGGTTCATTGTGGGCATAGATATCTTTGTGTAAATCTTCATCAATAAACTTTTTTTTAGCTCTGCTGGACAAAAGACAAATATTTGATAAAAATAGAGTTAGTTTCCTCTAAAAAATAAAGAGATTTTCCTTTTTGTATTTCTAGGGCCATAATATTTTCGTTCCTTTCTGTACAACCCCATCAAGGGCTAGATTCCACTGTCGTGGGATAACGGAACAAAAGACATAACCGAGAGTTTTCAGGATCCATGTGCAAGTAATTATTCGTGTAGCCAACAAATTAGTGTATGTTTAAAATGAAATTTACATACATAGAACACGTTTTTATGTTTCCATGGATTTTTTTTGAAATTTTAAATATATAAATATACTTTTGCCTTCGAAATAAAAGCATCCTTGTAGTTCACCGGGCGAACTCCAACCGGGCCCCCATTCCAAACACCCAATATGTGCAAATCGGTCCATGCGTGGTGGTCCGCGGACAGACCAGTGCACCAAGGACGCTCCCCGTTCGTTGGAGGCTGGGCAACTTTTGCCATTTCATTGTGCACATTTGCACACATAATAGACTATGGCGGGCACTGGTCGTTCGTTCCATTTGCACCAAGGACGCTCCATTTGCACCAAGGACGCTCCCCGTTCGACGAAATATAATTATTAATAGTACTACATCAGTTTTAAAATATAATTAAACCTTTATTTAATATTTTAGCTTCTGCTGAAAGACATGTATCTTGATGTTATTTAGTGTATGTTCGAAACAAAATAAGTGAAAATACACACTAAAAGGTGTCTAGATACATGTATTTTATAAAAAGTCTAAAACATCTTATATTTTGGAATGGAGGGAGTACTAATTTAGTGAAAATGTTTAGCAAATTAAAGTAGTGCTACAAGGTAATTCATGAAACACACAAATTCTTCTTCTTGCTCTACTAGTTCTACTAGCCCTAACCCTAGATCGACGATGTTATTCATCATCTTCGAAGCACATTCCCTGAGGTGTCGAGGTAACAGAAGGCAACGTTATTCATCGTCGCTGGAGCGCAGGCCCTCGGATGCTAAGGGAGCAAGAAAACCTCGTTAAGCGGGTGCCTCGATCGAACAGTGGGGGTGGTGTGGCCTCTGTGAATCTATGGTTCCGTGACAGCGGGTGGCGGCTAGGCAAGGATGGAGGGAGAGAATGTGTGTCGTGGCTGGCTGGAGGGCCCGAGTCATACAAAAGGAAGGCGTATTGCGAACGTGCGGGCTGTCCACTTGACCATAAAGCCAGCCCAAGTTAGGACACGAAATCCGGGGAAATGGACCGGTCCGCGCCGCACGGTCCGTTTCCAGGGCACCATTGGGCCTTGCCCTCGGCCGGTAGGACATAATCAGAGGGAGACCGTATGTTTACGTAGAGTTGCCCTTAGTTCATTCTGTAAAGTTAGCCTGTAGGTGTACCTGGGCATTTTCCAGGCCAGGCCTAAACAAGCCTGCCCGTGCAAATCCTAGGCCCGAGCCTGGCCCGGCCCGACTGTCGGGCCTGGAAATCGAGCCCGAGCCCGGCCCGTGATGCGCATTTTCTATCGGGCCGTCAGGCCTCAGGCCAGGCCTTTGCCTATTTTATGTTTTCCTCCGGCCCGAGCCTGGCCCGTGCAACCTTCGGGCCACAGATCTAGAGCCTAGACCCGACCTACCGGTTGGGCTTTTTTGGGCCGGGCTGGCCGGGCCAGGCTGCCCATGCCCACGTATACCTGTAGGTCTGGGATAGTTGAGCTCAAGGACGTATCGACGCGGTTGGATGAGCAAGGACATGCATGCGACCGATATAGCATTGTTTCTGGGTGTGTCTAATTCTCGGTCTTAATTTTCAATCCGACTATGTCATGCAATCTCACTTGCAAGCTTAGTTGCAACTAGAAATATCTACTTCCTCCGTTTCTAAATATAAGATGTTTTAGGTTTGTGAAGAAAATAAATTTAGACTTGTTTTAATATTTTGAAACAGAGGAAATAATTTACAACCTTAGTTGCATCTGAAAAATCTATGTTATAACCCCACTTGCAAGACCACGTGCAACACGTAGCATACGAATCACGATACAAATCCAGTAGATTAGGGCCTAAGTGAGCTCTAAATTAATTCTCAGTCATAGCAAAACTTTTTTTTTGTTTTGAACATTTCTGGTTTCCGGCGCTGCTTTGATTCATGCGGAAATGCAATTTCAGCTTCAGAAAACAGTGGCCTCCCCGTTTTTGTCGATTGCCATGACCCCGCTTCTCTCGGAGCCCCACGCTCGTTTCACGACGCGCCATGCAACGCAGGCCGCGCCCGCGTGCGTCATTTTTATCAGCAAAAGAGACGTGCGCTGTCCCCGACGACGACGAAGCACGAGGCAATGGCGAGTCTCGCCCATCGCATGCCCCGCCGACCTCCGCGCATTGCCAGCCCACATGCTTGCGGCCCGGGATACGATCGAACATGCGCGCCGCGCCTCTGCTGTGCCTGGGCTGTCATCCTCCTCCACCTCGATCGATTCCCCTCATTCCCCAAACCACCCGCCACCGTCGTCTACCCGAGGCCCGAAGTCTATATAAGCCTGATCGCGAGACACGCACCGATCGATCGATCACTGCGATCCCCTTCACCGCCCAACTCTTTCAGCTACGAGGTGGAGCCGTGGAGGCAGGCTGGCGTGAAGCAGCCACACGTACCGAAGAAGCTTAATAATTAAGCGATGGCGGTGGGCTCGAAGATGGAGGCCTGCTGCGTGCTGGCGGTGCTCGTAGGGCTATGCACTGTCGCGCGGACGGCGTCGGCCGAGGGCAGGATCGACGACCACCTGGAGGTGAACTGGGTCGGCGGCGGCCGCGGGAGCGTGTCGCCGGACGGCCAGGTCATCTCGCTCTCCCTCGACCGCGACTCCGGCTCGGGCTTCCGGTCCAAGGACACGTACATGTACGCGCGCACCGATCTGCAGATCAAGCTCATCCCCAACAACTCCGCCGGCACCGTCACCACCTGCTATGTAAGTCTCCGCGCGCATGATCGAGCCGAATCGATCGACCAATGTGCAATTCTGATAACCTGTATGTACTGTGTCCGCGCAGTTCATGTCGGAGGGGTCATGGGGGAACCACGACGAGATCGACCTGGAGTTCCTGGGCAATCTAAGCGGGCAGCCCTACACGCTCCACACCAACATCTACACCAACGGCACCGGCCACAAGGAGCAGCAGTTCCACCTCTGGTTC